>CM036617.1:102425472-103625472 GCA_020746105.1 Trogon surrucura | reverse complement strand
ATTAATGGTGTGAGATTTTTCAGAGGAAATTAATTTAGCAATCTCACTCTTGCTGTGTCCCACACTTATTATAATTTACTGCTTCACAGGACCTGTCCACAGCTTTGGAACCGAACATTTCTGAATAGAAAATGCTGTGTATAATACTTGGCATATTTAGTGCCACAATTGGTCCTTGATTAGATATATGTTCATTGTTCTGATGTTAAATGGTGGTTCAGTACTCTCTCTTACCTCTTTCTTCCCTAAAGGGGAGCAAATGAATTTTAAAGTAAAAGGGGTTTTTTTGTGTGTTTTTTTTTCCTCCTGCAAGTAGCCAGCTTTTCTTTCCACTGAGTTCATTTTATCTTTTGCCTTTCATTTCAGGCGTGAGTGTATTTTAAGTCAGGCTGTGTGTGTTTTTCAGGAGAGTTGAAAACTAGATTGTTGAGGTTTTGAGAAAGATGTTTTTGTCTGATGAAGGTTTGATTTTAAGTGCTTCATTAGATGAGGTTTTTGAATAGCTGAAATATCGACAACTTAATTTTTAATGCAAAGTATCTTTAGCCTACACTTCTGCTGCAGACATGTAACCAAGAAAATCTTACTTGCCATCTTAGAAGGCAACTTATTAGCTGTAATGATTGGTGAAGGAGCGGATACTTCCTTATAATGCCAGTTTTCATTTTTCAGGTCTTAACTCAAAAGGTAACTAATCAGGCATGTATTTTTAGAATCTAAAGTTTATTTTTAAAATCTCATCAGTTGCCAACTCTTAGAGTATGCTTGGCTGTACTGAAGCCAGCCAGTGTGAGCTGAAAAATTACTACTGAATGTACTGCCAATTATGCTAGCCTCTGCTCTTTCAAGCTTCCTTCACAGCTGTCCCCAAGCCTCTTCTGATGATGTCCCTGCTGCAGAAAATGGCCCTCAAGCTATATTCTGGTGGAGCCATAAGACTCAATTTTCAAGGTAAACTTGCCCCTATTTTTTTAACAAGCCAGGTTGAGAAATAAAGTAATCCTGATTCAGTAGTGAAAATCCCTTAAAAGTTGCTCTAGCTTCTGAAGTAGGTTGAGTGAATGGTGACTGTAATCATCTTAGCTGTCGGGTTTTAATCCACTACTGCATGTGTGAGCATTGTGCAGTCTTGTATTGCCTCTGTGCTATAAATTGTTCAAAATTTTCATATCTATCATTCTTGCTTCAAGATATTTTAACATATTTGTAATGGAAAATAAATGTAATTTGTAATCTTAAGCTACAGATCTCTGTTATTTCCTCCCCCGTATGTAAACAGATATATTCATAGACCTGATTGATGACCTACAGTTGTGATTCTGTTAGTGAAGTGAGGTGCAATAAGAAGAGGTTCCCCTTTCTCCAAGCAACTTTTGATACCAAGCAATGTTATTTTATTGCTATATCAATTGCTATATCAATACTAAGTGCCGGTTTGAATGACCAAAAAGTGAAGAACCTTGAAAAACTGACGTTACCTACTTAATATGTTGTTTTAGAAATCTTATTAGGGTACTTTCTTCGGTTTGTGAGTGCTGATAAGTGAATTAGGTATGACGTATGTCTGCCATGGATACTGTGCTTCTTGGGCTGGAAACGGAGTGATTTATGAGAACTATTCAGTCAGATTACTAGATTAGTCACCTAAACACCTAGAAAAAATGAGAATTCTGTATGTGAAGTCCCATTTTAAGATGAAATCAAAACTGATCAACAAGAGTGCAAAAACCTACCTTACAAAAGAGCAGAAGAATTTCTTGAATTCACTTTCTTAAATTTGAGAAAGACTAAAGCTGTTGCAAGTAAGAAACATCCTTTGCATCAGGAGAACTAAATTCACTAAAACATGGTAGCATACGTGTAACGTCCCTTCTGTTATATGTAGTCAACTGTTTTTTCAATCTTACTGCATATATGTACACATAGATCTTATGTGAGCTGTTTATTTTGGAATCTTTTTTTTTTTTTTTTTTTTGCTTTGGCTGCGTGTTTTGTCCTGAACTTGCAATTAGTATAGAAAGGACGGAGCTGTCTTGGGGTTAAATTTAAGGATTAGACGTATTATTTTTCTTGTTTGGTAGACATATCAGTATATTGGTAGCTACCAGTGTATGACTTTCATCCTATCAATCTTGAAATCATAAGAGAGAACAATATGCTGAAGATGCACAAGCTTAACCAGCTGTTCAGGAGCTTGAGCTGTAATTGGTAACAAAGCATGGGAAAGAACATTCTGCAATTGCTCTTATATTGTTATTGATGGCAAGATTAAAAAACGGAGAGAAGGTAGACAGCTTCTGTAGCCTTTGCAGTGACGTAACTTAAACACTACAGTCTTTTTTTTTTTTAGTGTAGTTACTTCCTCTTCTAATAGAATTGAATTTTTAGGCATAAGTTCTCATTTTAGTGAAGATTGTATGAATTTCTTGGTCCCAGGATTTCACTTGGTAACTGTTCAAGTTGACACTAGAGGTGGCATCTGTCTGACTCCTTGCAAATCTTGGCTTTGTCTTCACAGACAAAACTGATTCTGTGGCAGTAACTCTAAGTGGACTGAGATAAGCTTGCAGCAGGGAACACACCGAGAGAAAACTGAATGAGCTGTAGCGCTGATGACTTCCACAGGAATTTAAAGTTCACTCGTTTAACAAGATGTGTGGCGTATTTCACTTCTTCAGCATCTGTGTTCTGCAGAAACCTTTTTCAGGGCTTGTATTGTGAGGGAAGATGAAAAAGAAGGGGTCATACAATCCTGTTGACTACTTTAAAAAAGAAATATACTAATCTCTAGGCAAGTCAGATCCTGAAACAAAGTTGTCTTCAGATTATTGTTTTGTATCATCACTGAGTGATGGATGTAACATCATCTTCAGAGAGCATTCGATCCCTTCTCACAAGTATGAAACTTGAAAGCTTAATCTTAGTGAGGTTTTTTCATGAGTGCTCTAAGAGTTGTGAGAATTTGATGGAGGAAAGAGGTGAGTTGTGGTTGGCCGATGAGGTGGATGAACAGTGAGGATTGCTGGTAGCATTGTGCCCTTCCTGCGCTTTTGTTGGGCTTGTTGTTGGCCCTTCTCTCTGTGACCTTTCTCTACTACTCCCCATGTAAATGTTTCATCTCTTATTTCTGTCCCTGCCTTTGCTGAGGGAACAAGTCTCATGAGGACGCAGAGTTCAGGGTGTCTCTTCATAGTAGTCAACCTGCTGCCACCACACAACTTCAGTGAGTAAGGATCATGTTGTTACATACCAGTAGAGCTGGACTTATGTGTGTAGTTGGGCACAGATTAATAGTTAGCATGCTAAAAATTTGCAAATGTGAGGGGTTTTAAGGAGTTCATTAGGCTTGTTTTCATAGCTGTCTTCTCTTTCTGCTTAAATCAAGCTCGAAGGGCTTTTTAGATCTATTATGTTGCGAAATTAGAGCATTGTATTACGATTTTGCAATTTGATTTTTTTTTTTCGTAGTTGAAGACAGCCCCACTAATGTGACTTGTAACAAATTTTCCTGATTACTAGGTACTGAAAAACAGATGACTTTTGAAGTACCCACAAGGGAGAAATTTGTAAGCTACAGTAAATAAACCTCCCCATGCTGCAGATTTGTGACTTACAGTAAATAAACCATTAGCACTAACAATAATGTTAATGTTCTTATCCTCTTTAAGGAAAGGAATTTTTATCCTGGAAATAGGTATTAAAGCTTTTCCGTACAGGGAAATGACTCATTTCAGTATTATTAAGCGTACAGATTTCTGTGGTCATTTACAGAATGACCATAGCAAGTACCGTGCTTTCCAGATCAAGCATGAAAAATGCCTGTGCATATTGTGGCCGCCAGCTCTAACCTGCGGTCTTCAGAGAAGCTGCTTTACCAGCTATAAATATTTATATACAAAGACCTCTTTTCTAACTGCTTTGATATATGTGGATTTTAAAAAACCCCTCCTGCCTTCTGTATCTTTTTTTTTTTTTTTTTCTTGGAGTTGTTTGGTTTGTGTGCATGTCCTGGTTCTCTCTTGCATAGACTTGAAATAATTCCCAACCCCTGGCAGAAATGCTGAGTGTTTGGAGCCTGGAACTTGGTGACAATGTGTTTGAGCGATCCCGTTGCTCCCTCAGCTGCTCAGCAGTTAGAAAGTGCTGCTGCGTGGAATTGCGTTTGCAACATCCGGCTTGTCATGACTGAAGCTGAAATCTGTCTGTTCTTCCCATTTCTACCCATCTCTTTTTGTAGGGAGGAAAACCTTAACCTCACTGTATGTGTGCTTTGGAGCAGTGTGTGTAGCCTGACAGAAGGAAGAAACAGAAAAACTTTACTTTGGGGAGATGCCCTGCCTTATGCAGTTCAACCCTTTTTACTCCAGTTCATTAGTGTTTTAGTGCCAATTTAATAGCCACGGGCTGGATGGGACTTCGAGCAAGCTGGTCTAGCGGAACATGTTCCTGCCTGTGGCAGGGATTGGAACTAGGTGAACTTTAAGGTCCCTTCCAACCCAAACCATTCCATGATTGTATGAAGTAAGATAAGTATCTTGGTTTATTTTCACTTTATTTGTTGACTTCATTCTGAACCACCAGGCCTTGTAAAGTATTAGCTCTTTTTAAATTTTTTTTAAAAAATGAACTCTTAGTAGCTTCTTAGCACTCATAACTTTCACTTCTTACTTTTTTTTTTAGTTGTCTTTACTTTGTGGTAAGCTGCTGGTGTTTTGTTTTTTTTCTGTTTGAGAGGGGTGGGTTGTTAAAAAGCTTCATTAACACCATCACAGCTGGCAAGTTTGGACTCCTCCCCCTTCAAAACAACTTCTAAAACTAAAAATGTGAAACACAGGAATTAAGGAGCTAGGAGTACATGCCACACCTACAAAATAGTCTTAACAGTAGCCTGGCATTAACTTCAAGAACGTTTCAGTAAGGTGGACAAGGAAATGTGTGGTATCATTGCTAGTTATGTTGAATGTTGTAGTCTCATTTTGTTCTACAAACATGAACCTGAGCAGTGAATCTCAACTGCCAGTAAATAATGGTTTATAGTTATACTGAATGCTAATATAATGAGATAAAGCAGATTGGTTCTGCTATTGACATCACGTAAAATGAAGACAGTCGTGCTTTATTTCAGAACTGTTAATCTGGCTGTCTCCATGGCTCAAGGGTCGGTCACTAAGCATTGGCACATCGAAGATACACTCAGAACAAAAGAGGAAAGTGGCCGAAGCCTTGAGTCCAGCCTTAGCCAAAGGAAAGCAGTCTGAGTGCTCTGTAATACCTCGGTGCTAGTTTTATGTTATTTGTATGTTGGTGTATTATTCTGAGAAGAGGCAGATAGTCACATCAAATCTTTAACTTAGCCACCTTTAACTTCTTAACTAGCTTTTCAAAGAGTATAGCACAGCTGTTTTAAAGCCCGATGTTGTACTGGATCACTTCTATTTCACAAAATATTTTTCTCTTACCAGACTTCTAATCTCTCCAGTCTACACAAGTAACCTTGTTTCTTTCTTTGCTGCCTCAGCAGGAAATAGCACAGCTACAGAATAACATGATTATGTGCTCTTATTTTTTTCTCTCCCTCTTCCCTCCTTAACCCTTTCCTTATTCCTATGTCAACTATCACAGCACAACTGCTGCCACTCCCCCTTGGGCCACCTCCTATAGCCTATAGGTGGACGCTGTTATATTATTTGCAAGTCAAGAAGGTCATGTAAATATACCAGAGGGCAGTTGATAAATTTCTTCCGCCGCTTTCCTACAGATTGCCTCTACAGGACTCTGCATGAACTCTCCAGTGTTTCAGTATGTCAGTCTAGCATTAGTCCAGTGTTCCTGCCTTCTCCATGCATCATTTTTATTTGTTATTGCTACTTACCTCCATTGCAGCTAAAGCCATGTTTAACCACAACGATTTGTTTTTATACCCCTGCATAAGCTCAAAGTGATGGGGAGGTGGTGGACCTGTGAGCTGGGTTTTCAGTCACAGACTGAGAAGCAAAGAAATTGTGGACACAATTTAGATCTGTGCTCCCCCTCTCTGAGTAGACCAACATAACTGTCTCTAACATTAGATAGATTGGAGCCGAAGGATTTATAACCCAGCTTGATGTTCTTAGAGGAATGAATGCAATGAAAGGAGTAGGTCAAAACCGTCAAGTGTTTTTTGGACAGCACTGGTGATGTTCTGCCCCAAGATTTCATTACTTGTAGGCCTGACCTAATCACCTGTAGCTATGCTCTGCAAGTCCTCATTCTTGTGTGGACTTAATAGCTGATCATTTGAAATGGGGACAGTGAAAAAAGGAAACAATAAATAAATCAGATTTTCTGAGTTCTTTCACTTCACATTCTCCGTCTCTGCCTCAAAGTAACGGTAACGCTGTGGAAAGGGTAAGAAGGAAGAAAAAGCCCCGAGTCAGCACCAGTGCAAGTTGAGAGAGTTCGAGATCTGCGTGTCTACTCTCCCCTCCTCCTAGGCAAAAATTGTAAGATGGATCTCGTAGGGCACACTTAGGGTGAAGCTGGTGGTATGAGAGAAGGTGCAGATGGCTCTGTCCTTTGAACTCCTCCTGTGTAGGTCAGTTTGTCCTCCATAAACATCTGCTCTTCTGAACTCTTAGAGGAAAGGAGATCATCAGTTACATAAATGCAGTGGTACGGCAAAAGCAATTTGCTGTAGCAGATTTTCATAATGTTGCTGTAATAGGAGGAATTATTCAACATCTACAAAGCCTTATCAGCATCACGGTGGTTGTGTCAGACCACATCACTGTTGACTTAAGTAGCCAACATTTCCCATCCATGTACCTTCTGCTTTGAATTCCTTCACAGCTCTGTCTTCCTAAATATTCTATGTGACCTTAGGAACACTTTCAGATCCAAGAACAGATATTTATTATGTCATTTAGACAAGTGTTCCTGTTATTTGCCTACCTTCTGGTCACAATTAACCCGGATGTTCAGAGACAGGTTGATAGCAGTCATTCTCTATGGCTGACTCCTATCTCTTTTTTTTTCTTTCAATTAGTCATATGGATTGCCTTGTGAATGTCAATTCAAGAACTTTGATCTCAGGGCAAAACACTCTGAAGGAGACCTCATAAAACTTATAAGCATTCCTTGAACCTGCCCTGAACATGAGCAGCATCCTTAAGGGATGGCTAACCTACCTGCAGTTCATTGGTTTAGGGTCTTTTCTTTTGATGAAGACGAATGGCGAAGACTCACTCATTGGTTTTCAGAAAAAAAAAAAAAAATCATTTCAAAGAGAATTCACTTATCAGTAAGTTGCCCAATACCACTAAGCAGCACGTTGTGAGAGAAGCTTGTTCTTTAGGGCAATAACAAACCAGGCATTAAAACAATTCCTACAAATGAGGTGTTTTCCTGACCTCTTTGGAAATTGCTTTTTCTCTTCCACAACACAACTTCCCAGAGAAAGCGGTGACACAAACACTCTGCAAAAAGCTAATAGTTCCAGCTGTTGGGGGTTATACTGACTAAACAAATGCTTGACAAAAGTCTCAAGACTTATTTACGGGGATTGACTTACAAAGCTACTGATGCAGCACACACTGAGAAATTTTCTGTTCTGTGGCACTGACACAGAGGTACAAGTCCTAACCGTAGCACTGTAAGGTGATTGTGTATATTTGTGCACAATGCAGTGACCCAAGTACTGTGTTCACCCTGGTTGTCTGACCCTTTTGATTTCATCACAAGCAATGCATATGATGTATATGCAATAAAAAGTATATAGGATAAAAATAATGGATGTAGCACAAGCTTCATATATGTAGTTGTCTAAACAGAGCGCCACATCACGGCATCAAACACTAAGTTTAAATCCTTTTTGTTGAGAGTTTGAATGGATGTCTGAAATGCAGGTGTTGGCAGCGGGGGGCTGCGGGGGCAGCCCCTCTGAGGCTCCAACCCACCCACCGCAAGGCACAGCTCAGCCCCTCAGCCAAGGTGGTGGCACCTCAGGGAAAGCCTGTGTGAGGAAGGGCAGAGCAGTGCATGGCAGTGAGGACGAGAGGGTCAGAACGGCCCTGCCAGCACCCGGGTGAGCGGAGGAGAAGCTCCAGGCACCCTGCAAGGATACCCTGCAGCCCATGGAGAGGCTGTGGTGGAGCAGGTATCGTCCTGCAGGTTGTGGAGAGACTGCAAAGGAGCAGATATCCACACTGCAGTCTCTGGAGGAGCCTGGGCTGGAGAAGGTTTATCCTGGAGGAGTGCAGCCTGTGGAGCAGACCTGTGCTGGAGTAGGGGGAAAAAGCATGCAGAGGAAGAAATGGCAGAGGAGCTGTTGTGGAGTGACCACAGCCCGCATTACCCAGCCCCCTGTGCTGCCTGGGGGGTGAGGGAGGCAGAGGAGTCGATCATGGAGTGAAGTTGAGCCTGGGATAAAGCAGGGGAGGGGAAAGTGGTGTTTCAGTTTGTCTTTGTTTCCCACAATTGAGACCTATCTGGTGATAAATTAATTTTCACCTAGTCTTTTTTTTTGTCCGTGATGGTAATTGTTATGTAATCTCCCTGTCTTTATCCCAACCCCTGGGCTTTTTCATTCTGTCTTCTCCCGCATCCTGTTGAGGACGGGTGGGTGAGAGCAGCTGGGTGGGCATCTGGCAGCCAGCCGAGGTCAACCCATGTCAAAGTACTAACTTACTTGAAGAAATCAGTGTTCCACCTGTAGATGATCCTTGCCCTTTAGGAAATATTAGAGACTACATAGAAAATGTCATAGAATTAGAAAAAGCATGAAGAGAAAAAACTGTTCTGGTGTAGGAAATTATTTTTCAATAATATAAATATAAAAAAAATAAATAAAATGAAAGTAGGCATGGACTCACTCATGCAAAGATTACCAAATTTTGGCTTCTACTCATTTGGCGTACACAACAGGCTTGAAGAGGACTTGGCCGATGTTCTCTAAAAGCACTAACACTGTGAGTAAATTACCAATGCTACATTTTAGTTAAGGAAATTGTGACCAAAAAAAAAAAGATACAGTCTCTATTCTACTTCAAATAAAAAATATATGCAATAAATAGTACCTACTGTACAGAACACAATTCAATAATCCTCCTCAGTTTTTCTCAAATTGAAGATTACCGGAAAGCACCTTTAGCAAAATATTTAGAGAACTTTATTACTAAAACAATGCAAATAATATTTCCCAGGTGAATTTAGAGAGCATACTTCAGTCTAAAGCAGCTGTCATATTGCAACGAGTTACTTCATTTCTTTTATGAAACAGACCATTTTATTTTGTTAGAGCTTTACTCGTGCTAACGTCTGGAACTCTTTTCCATGGATAGGATCATTGGTTCTCAGCTTTACAGAAAATTAAATACTTGTTTTAAAACCAACCCAGTTAAAGCAACAGTGTGTAGTTTGATAAAGGAAAAGATACCTTTTGGAAAAAAAAAAAATTCTAAAGATGTACCTGATGTTACCTAAGGATAGTAGTATGCCATTTATGTATGCTTCCAGCAGACAACGAAAAGACAAACCAGTGCTTTTAACAGCAGTTTTGCTGGGAAGAAATGCAAATGTTGGATGAACAGGTAGTGAAACTTCCTGTGCTATTTTTCACGTAGTGATAAGGACAGACCCTTGGGCATTTGAAATTAACGTATTTCCTTGCCCTGGAGAGGTTTATCAGGCAACAGTATATATGGAGGATAAAGTTGCATAAAGCTTAAACAAAGAATTAAACATTTTAAAGCTCAGTTGATAATGTCTCCTACTTAAAATAGTACATTTCTAGGGCGGAGGCTTCTACAGCCTCTCTGGGCTACCTGTTCCCATGTCTCACCACCCTCCCAGAAAAGACTTTCTTCCTAATATCAAATCTAAGTCTACCCTCTCTCAGTTTGGAACTGTTATTCCTTGTCCTATCAGTACACCCCCTGACAAAGAGTCCCTCCCCAGCCTTCCCATAGGCCCCATCAGGTACCTGAAGGCCTCTATAAGGTCTCCCTGGAGCCTTCTCTTCTCCAGGCTGAACAGCCCCACCTCCCTTGGCCTGTCCTCACAGGGGAGGTGCTCCAGCCCTCTGGATGTTCTGCAGCAGGTCCATGTCCTTTTTGTGTTGGGGGCTCCAGAGCTGAATGCAGGGCTCAGGAGAGCGAGGTTATTACTTCTTAATAAGGAGTTTAGAAACAGCTGAGTGATGCAGTGGATTTTGCATCAAGTTAAATCTTCTCAAATAAAAGCCAGTCGTCTCCTTAAAGAGAGACTGTAATTCCGTGACAGTTCACTCAGTACTGGAATTACTGGGTGAAATGCTGTCAAGATTGAAAGCAGCCCATGTATGCCTGAGATTAGAAACATTCAAACTGTGCCAGTGAGGCCATACAACAAAATGATCTTATCAGTGCAGTCTTTGCTTGCTCTCCTCCTAATGTTAGTTCCATTTGGTTAAACTGGGAACTCCTTAATGGAGTTTTGCTCTGGTTGTATAGCCTGTACTATCCTGAAATATTTTAACTGTAGTGCTTGGGAGCTCCTTGAGTAGTGCTGGTAATATGTAGTTATCAGCAGCATTTCTTAACATGAATGAAGATGCAGAATGTAATGACACTGGAAAATCTCTGGTTCTTTAACTTCTCATTTCCAGCCTTTTGTCATTTGGTTTCCCGGCTGCTTTTAACACCTGTGTGCAAAATAATGTTGTTGTGGTTCATGATCAGGCTGAATTAGGTTTCTGTTCCATGTTGCTTTATTGACTTGTGTTCTGAATTAGAATGCTTTTCCTGCCATAATTTCCTGAGCTTTGAAATGAGGATTGTCATTCTCACTTGCTTCGAAAGGGATGATAGTAATGCCAATACCCAGTTATCTAGTTGCTTCTTGGGTATTGGAAAAAGACCGAGACCAAATTTTCAAGGAATTAATTTCTGAACTCTCTTTGAAGGCATAATTTTGTATGTACGTATGTTAAAGACATTCTGATCGCCCTGCTCAGGTTAAATTAGTAGTTATTAATTCTGATATTTAGATGCCAATTAAAAAAACTAGAAGCGCCTTCACCCAGAAGTGTATGAGTTAATATAACCTGGAAAACTCTGCACTGTTTTAATGAAAGACGAATTGTGGAAAGCAACAGGCTAGCTGTTAATCTGGATGACAAAAAAAAGTCTGTTGTCTGGTTTTTAAACTCGTGTGGGAATTTTGAGCATTATAGGTCTGATTTCGCCAAGAATGTTCTTCATGACCATCCTCTTGAACTTTGACCCTAAGATCTTGAAGTAATAAAATGTGTTTGGGACAGCGTGTCCCTTTTGTAGCATTTCAGCAAGAACAGATGTAAACCTGATAGTTCCTGTGGAAGTAGTTGTGGAGCGCTTTCCTGCAGAAACACTTAATGCTTACGTGACCGAGCAAGATTAAGTGTCAGTGCCATGGCAAGAAAATAAACAGTTTTCTTAGATGCTTGTGGGTTTGTGGTACACAGAAACACAATTTTTGTTGTTAGTCTGGGACTTCCACCGCAGTTGTTGATAAATGTCAATAATAGGTGGATAAATGTCTCCATTTTTCCTGTTTTTGGAAAACAGGGAGTTCACTGTTAGACTCTTGAGCTGTCTTGTGACTTAGGGTGGAGAGAAGGGTGTTACTAGAGCTGTTGCCCATTTGGTGGATTTATAGTGATTTTTCTTCCTTTGTGGTCAGGTTATCTTTTCCCCATAGCAGAAGACAGGTACTGTGGATACAAAAGTGACCTTTTCAGCAGTTTGATCGTTGTGACAGGTATTGAAAAGCGTTTGCAATGGTCATTAGCTTTGTTAATCTCATTTGGCTGCTTGGCAAAAATACAAGAAACAGTAGAACTTAACATTTGTGAAGGTTTTTGCTGTCAGAAGCCATTCCTGTAAAGAGCAGAAACGCTGACAAGTTTGACTGGAACTGGTAACTCTTTTAATGACCTGGTGTCTAAAGGACAAGAATCAAACTCAGTTGAAGGTCTCACACAGTTTTTGTTTTCCAACATCTTCTCTAAAATTACGAGGCTTTGCTGAAACTATCAGAGTAATTTTATTAATAATAGTCTAAAGGCTTTCCCATGCTGCATGGGAAAACAACAAAACCTACTGTTAGTCTGCAATACTCTCACATGACATCCTGCTTGGGGGTATTTTGTCGTAATTTGGAATTCTTGACAAGGATACTGGGGTTTTTATCTGGTTGATTTTGTTGTTTGTTTTTTTCTTTCCTGTAGGAGGAGGAAGGTGACTGATAAGTTGCCTCAGGAATCAGTACTTTAGTTGTATGCCCAAATTATCTTGTGAATGATTGTGTAGGAATAGAAATGCTGTGCTGCATTTTATGGCAAAAAAATATGATCTTTTTTGTGTGAAACTTGTCTATATAAAGACACAAAGCACTGAAATAGCCAAATTGCTCTTAATTTATACCTCCTATGGCTTTATTGCAGTTTTCTGTGTAAACGTGTCCCTAGAGAGCACAGGTAACTTTAAATAGAAACTGTAATGAAGTTTTGAGCCACATTGTTAAAATCCATACATAATATGTTGTGGAAGGAGTTTTCATATGTCATGACTTTTATTCATAAGTTTAGTTAGCATAGCTGTTTTCAACCTAATTTTTTCAAGGTAAAAAATTAGATAAGACATCAACACTCCAATTTAGTTATGATCTGGGCTTATGTACACATAGAGTTTGTCTATGTTTCAGTTTTGTTTTTCTATGAATAACTTTCGGTCTAGAAAGCCCTTCTTGAAATTTAAGAAGGAGTAGAATGTTAAAAGAGTACTTTTGTATGTAAAAGAGAGTACTACCTCTATATACAATATTGGTTTATGAGAAGAAATTATTTGGAATGAGAGATGGGGTATTAAATATTTCTGGACTTATCTACAATAGTATAAGATGGAAGACAGAGCATTAACAGCTGAGATGACTGGGCATTTCCTCGTCTCCCTCACTTAGAGCTTTGTGTAAGCAAATTTTTCTCATAAACTAGCCTATGCGTTTGAGATGTATGCTTTAACACTTTCTGTGTATATAAAAATAATTGTGTAGATTCTGAAAGTTCTAGTGGTACAGAATATAAAAGTTGTGGCTGTCTGAATGCCTTGGTCCGGTTGTGTTTGTTCTGCACTTTGCGTCTGTGTGCCAGTGATGCGTGGGGAAAACCTCAGCGTGCTCTGAAGCCGCGTTGGAGATCACGGGTGGGAGGATTGTGTGCCTTCTGGTAGGGTTGCTGTAGTGGAAGACAGTCAGGGCTGAAAACTATCTCCAAGTATTGTCTGTGTCCTTGTCTCTGAGAAATAGCATAAAAAACGTAGCCTCATATGGTCTTACCAACCTCTTTGGTTTTGAGAGAAAACACTCCTCCTTCCCCACCTTCCTAGACTTTGTGGTCTTCCCACCTCCCAAGTGACAGAGAGCTAAACCCCCGGAAGACAGTAGGGGTTGAGTGAAACTGGAACAGTGCTCACAGCCAGCGTCCTGTCTGCCTGCTCGTGGCGACGTGGTACAGTAATCCTGAGCAGAAAAGAATTACAGAGGGCAGACGCGTGTAATGGGTCTCGTGTGCATTTGCAAAATATCGACCTGCTGGAACATCATTTGTTCATTGCGCCGCGTTCGCTGACCTGGGAACACGAGCGCAGACCTTTGCGGGGAACGGGCGTGCGCTGTGGTTGGCGCGGGTACGTACCACCCTGTGCGGGTGTGAGAGGTGGCGTGTGTGTGCCTTTCCTGGAGAGCTGGGAAGTACAGATGCTTGTGAATGATCGTAACGTTTAGTGGTTTGTGTTGTGTGTAGATGAGACGTATATCTCTCTGCTGTTTATAGATTCAGCGGGGTGTGTTAGAAGGAAGTGATTAATGTTGGATCTGTTTGCCAAATCTCAGTGCGGTGATGGCTTAAACTTCTTTGTGGACAAGTGAAGATGAGTTGCTCAATGTTCTTTATTGTTCTGTCTATAAGCAGTATAAGGTATCGTTGCATCTTCTGACTCTTGTCAAAAATAAACTATTTGATGGACAGTTAATTAACAGTTCGTTACTAGCAGGATTTTGCTTATGGTAAGTGTTTTGGGTTGACCTTCTAAGGGAAGAGTGCATATGATTGACTGACAGTGCAGTTGTGGTTCCCCTTAATGTCCCTCCTTCCTGCTTGAATAATTTCTCAACTCGTTGGTCCATGTCAGTCGAGTTTGTTGGAGTTCAAATTGCTGAGATATCTAAGTTCCTACAAATATGAGTATCAGTAGTTAGAGAAGTTGCTGCTTCCTTGAAGGGAGTGGCACAAAGGTCAGTTTACCCATGCTGTTTTTCTTTCAGCTTTTGGATCAGTTAGTTCCTACATGATTTTTGTTTTATCCCATTATGTGTTCTTTCTTGTTGGGAGGAAGGCAGAGGAGTTAACGTTGTTGTGGATAGGTTAGAGATTAGGGTATGAGGAATGCAGTTCTAGAACAACTTGTTGCTATTTCAAAATAATGTTGCAAATTGAAATGTCAGTGCTTGTATTTTTCTTTGCAGTAATTTACAAATATATGATAAATTAATAGCATAATGGCTATGCCAGATGTTTTTGGGATAAGCAATACCTGGTCTGCATCCCAGAGATCTTCAACCTAAAAATATAGAATCATGGAACAGCCCAGGTGACAGTGGGCCTTGAGAGATGATCTGGTCCAAACTTCTGTGGGAAGGGTAACCTAGATGACATTGTCTATCACCCTGTCCAACCATGTCTTGAAAACCTGAAAACAATATTGGAATGCTCTGAAATTCCTGATCTATTTTAACCTTGATTTTCAGATGTAAAATTCCCTGAGCTGTTGGAATCAACTGTCCGCAAGTTGCAAAGTTTATCTGCGGAGTTAGGGCCCTTGGTGTGACCTTGGGCATCTAAGATGAAGATTCTGGTTGTGGAAGTTAGGGGTTACATGGACAATAAACAGCAAACTTAAATTACTCTCTTACTGGAGTATATTGATCTTTCTGTCTCTCTGTTTGCTTCCTATTATATGTCTATCTGCAGTCTATTTCAATTTGGTTTTCTGTCTCTCAGGTTTAAACACAGTTTTCTGCTCCTTTACTCCATTTTACCCATCACTACTTAATCTGCTAGCAGCTCTCCCCCCACTCCCCCCTGCCCCTTTTTCTCTCCAGAAGCTCCTTAGAATGGTTTTATGCTTTCTTTGGCATCCAGCACAGGGCTAGTATTGAGACTTCCCGCTTCCTCCCCTCTTTCTGATGTTTTCAAGGTAAAGAAGGAATAAACTACCAATTCCTTTGGAGTACTAGTAACGTGTGGAGGAGCGCCTTCTCCTAAGTGGCTGATTACTTCCAGTCCTTTTACGCACTCTTCTGTCCCAGTGTTTACTAAGTTTCTTAGCTTGCAAAAAAAAACCCAAACCAAAACAAAAAACCCAAGCAAACACTACCACAACCTTTCCCCAACCCACCCTCTAGTTTTCCTTTTCAAGTCTCTTATCCTCCCATTGCTGCCCTATCCTGCTTTTCCTATCCCGCGTACTCTGGGAAATTGAAGTAGGAGGAGAATCTGTTCTCTGCCAGTCTCTCTCTTGTTACCTTTTCAACACTTGAGTGTAAAAAAACAGCCCGTGCTCTAAGGTTCAGTGGTATGTGTGGAAGTTCAGAGAACTTTTTTTTTCCACTCCTTGGGTTTGCTTGTAGTTTTAAAAAATAGAAGCATAATAGAAGTATTGCTTGTAACAGAGTATAGTAAGAACACGTAAGCAAAGATTCAAGTGCTGAAAATGAAATGCTTTTGAAAGAGCCATACTACTGAGATTGCTTATTCTGAAAACACTGTATCAGTACCCATGTGATTTTAAACTCTTGAGATAATGCTTGCTCTGCACGGCATTAGTATCGGCTGTGTTACCTGGCATTTGGCAGAAGGTTTCTGAGTCATGTACCACGCTTGGTTACACTGCCAAACAATGAGAAAAAAGAAAATTGCTTTTTTTTGTCATAGTTCTCTAAATTACAACTGATGGGGAGACTGGCTTTCTAAAGTGCTATGGATTTTTCTGCAGTGACATCTGTGGAGTGTATATATAGTAGGTTCCCAAGCTGGAAGCCAGAAGAGTATGTGGGAAGTGTGAAAGGGGGATGGGGAGGGGAGCAAACAAGAAATTCAGACAAAAGGAAGTTGTTGATGCAAGTTAATGCCTTTTCTTGGTGATATTGATAAATTTCTGCTGCTGTTCAAGCAGTCTAAATTATTCTCCCTCTGATTCCGTTTCCTTTTGCTTTTCTTCTGTTGCCTGGAAAACATGAGTGGAATCTAGTAGGATAGGAGGCTGCTTTTTCATTGTTTTGTGGCTCTGTTGCTAGCTATTGTCCTCTTGGCTCAGGCGGCTCATGTCAGTCTTTGTGTGGAGTAAGAAAAATGTTTTTCTTTTTTTCTTTAAGGTTTAATTTTCTAGACTGTGTAGATTGCTTTTATTTTCAAAGCAAGCAGTGCTAACTTTAGAGTATCTCCCGCCAACTAATGTATTTTTGCTTGCGAGGTCACCTTTAGCACTTTCTTCGTTCGGATGTGCTTTAATAAATTTGTGGGCTCGTTTGGGGGTAAAGTAGACTTGAAATCTAGTTTCGTCTTTTAATGTACTTCTTTTAAAAAAAAACAATTCTAAGCAAACCAGTGCATTTCAAGAATATTTCTGTCAGGAATAAAAAAACCCAGCACCATAGATCACTGACAATGTTGTTTGTTTTCAACAGTTGGAGGTAGAGCCAATTTTGCTCTTAAGTAGGAGCAGAATTCTAACACCCAGTAAAGTAAAGCAGCCCTGAGCATTGTAACTGAGATCTTGTCTATTGCGGCTGCCTTAACCTGTTCTTTATTACCTCACTGATTATTTATAAATGAAGATTGGTTTTGAGGACATTCTTGAAACAGAACTGAAAAGTAGGTGTTTGCTAGTATTAGAAGGCACTTGTGGATGCATCGGGTAGTGCAGAAAATGCGACATTTAGTTGTCTTGTAAGTAACAGTTCTTGCAGGCAGTGTTTATGTGGTCTTCCTAATTGATTTTATTTTTGCTGTACTAATTACTTATATGGTGGTAGAGAAAATATATTGAAAATGGAATACGATAGCTTCATCAGTTGTGGGGTTTTTTTTTCTTCTTTTTCAGGCATCTGTTAACAAGCTAAAAGTGACAAAACCATGGCTCAGTTTCCAACACCTTTTGGGGGTAAGTTGTTTTATAGTGTATTCTGAACTATTTTTATATGCAAAAACTCTGCATAAATCTGTTGCTTTCTGGTGATGTTCTGCATGGAAGTATTTGTGGGTAGTATATCTTTTTGTGATGACAGTTTATCTGTTTTGTCATGGTTTTGCAGACCCATTAGAGAACACATGTGAAATTTTGCAGAGGCACCTTAAATGATTCAAAGAGAAAAGCTGTGCTGTATCCCCTTTTTGTGTATTGATCCATTACAGTCCTATGGTTTGTAACTGGAGGGCAGATCCAGACCGCTCAGCTGCTGGCTCATGGGGGCATAGCCTCATTCTGGATTAGTTGTGGCTAAGAAGCAGATAGGCTTTTTCTTTGAGGATTCCTGGAGTTTTTTGTTGCCTAATAATACAGCAGATGCCTTTAGATGCTGTCACTTCAGAGTTATTTTCATTATTGTCCCATAACCCGTGCAAAAGTACTGCTTTATTTAACTCTTCATTGATAACAGGGGAAGGCGTCGCGTCTTGAACTTCGGTCGTTTTGAAAGATCCAGTAGGGGCTCTGGTAGTGCCATAGAGACATGACTTTGCATGAAATACATTTTCCAGCCAGTTTTGCAACTGATCTGAAGAAAGATACATTTCAGTGCTGAAACCTAGTAACTGCTTTGGTTCCACTTAAATGTTGCATCTGTTAAGGGCTTTTCTCTGGATGTGCAGATAAGATTGTGTGGTTTTTGTTGTGTGTATATATATATGTTTGTGTATACATACGCATATGTGTACATCTGTTGGAGTGGGTCCAGAGGAGGGCCACAGAGATGATCAGGGGCTGGAGCACCTCTTCTTTGAGGACAGGCTGAGAGAGTTGGGGTTGTTCAGCCTGGAGAGGAGAAGGCTTCAGGGAGACCTTATAGCAGCTTTCCGGTACATGAAGGGGGCTACAGGAAAACTGGGGAGGCACTTCTTATCAGGGCAGGTAGTGATAGGACAAGAGACAATGATTTTAAACTAGAGCAGGGTAGATTTAGATTAGACATTAGGAAGAAGTTCTTTACTATTAGAGTGGAGAGACATTGGAACTGGTTGCCCAGAGAAGCTGTGGATGGCCCCTCCCTGGAAGTGTCCAAGGCCAGGCTGGATGGGGCTTTGAGCAACCTGGTCTGGTGGGAGGTGTCCCTGCCCATGGCAGGGGGACTGGAACTGGATGATCTTTAAGGTGCCTTCCAACTCAAGCTGTTCTATGACTCTATGATATATACATAAATATGCATGCAGATACATGAAAAAGTGTGTGTTTGTATGTATATAAATATATATGGAAGTCTAGTTTTTGAGATGGAATATAACTAGGAGCTAAATTGCGTCTAGTGTTAGTGTTTCAGTGGGAGACTTCAGGAAACGTGTGTTATCCCGAGTACGTTGTTAGATAAACCCAGTTCTTGTTAAATACAATTGACTGGGTGCAATCTCTGCCAGTCTGAAAAAGTCAATGAAGCACAACAGAAGACGCAACTCTTCGCGTGTGGTAGCTAGAGCAAACAGAAAATTGAAAGTTGCCATTCATTGCCTCAGTTAAGGTTAAGCCCAGCCCTCTGGAATTAAACCTTGTTTGGTGCCAGGCTTTCTCAGTTTGGGAGTGCAACTGGCTCCCAAAAGCTTTGATCGGATAAACTCACTGGACAGTAGGATACCCTTCCAGGTCATGTAAAAATTTGTGAATAGCTTCATTTCACTGTGATTTTCACAGTCTAAGAGAAGTCATGACGTGAATGAAATCTCCTCGTTTAGACTAAAGTATTTGCTAGTATTTTTTTAGCGTTAGGGCTGTGCTTTACATGCCGCCCATACTTGGCCACGTACGTATATTCTTAACGGAGATCTTGTCTTCAAAGCATTCTCCTCTGCCATCTTCAGAGAGAGTTCTCATTGCATTACAGATGGATAGCTGCTTTCTTTTTTCAACTTTGTGTGTAGCCGTTTGATCTGGCGTCTGTTGTCCAGGATCTTGTTAACTCTAGAACATGGCTTTAGGAAGGAGGGAATTCACTATTTCTTCTCAAACAACTTTTCGCATCTGACTGCTCCGCAAAGAGGAAGTCGAAGTCTTTTATTTGTAATGTGGTGAGAGGGAAGTTTGTTACAATATTCATACCTGAACCAAGTCTACTGATTAGCGTCATACCTCCTCTTAGGAGAACGACAGCAGAAGTCTAAAATTGTAAGAGGAAACAGATGTTTTAAAGACAATACCCATTTTTAGGGGGATGTTCATCTTCCTTTCCAGAATGCCACTTTTTCTGTTACCTGTAGTCACCAAAGAAGATGCAGATAAGATTTAGTCAATCTCTATCTTGGGAGAGCCCTCACTGCAGATATGCAATATCTGTTCAGTATCCCTCTGCTTGTGAACACCACCAATGATATTTCTGGTTTTTATTTTACTTTCTTTCTTTCTTTCTAAGGAATCTTTCAAGTCAACTTGGGTATGGAAAGAGCACAGGACCCAATATTTAAATTGGGGTGACTCATTGATATTCCGGAACGCTGCTCATTTTAAGGTTGTCTAATTAAAAAAAAAAAAAAAGAAAAGAACATGGTAGGATTTTTATAGTTGTTGGGAAGAATGGGGTATGCTTGACCTTCTGTCAGTTTGTCGAGGAGGAGAAGATGCCCATTTCACGTATAGGAGCCCACTGCTTCACTTTTGCAGATGAGATGATTGCTAAACTGTGTAAAAGCAAAGATAGTTACAGAGCTTGCTGCTGCAGTCAAGAATAGTTTTGCTTATGAGTCAGTTTTGTGGTTTGATGACTGCTCCTTTTTAGCCAAATATGTTGAAAAGCTCCATGACCTCTGTTTTGGCATCCAGGATCTGAAGCCATGAATGATGTCTTGGTGTTGGGTAGGACCCTGCTTTGTGCCCTCCCATAAGTCTTACTGTTTCCTCAAGTAACAAACAATGGAAACGAGACGATGCCAGAGAATGCCATTTATACTTTTCTGACTGAAGAGGCTGCTAGGCTTGCTTGGTTTAACATTGGCTTTTTTTGATGTTATGCCCCACAGAGGAGATCTACTGTTTCAATACCAACCAAATGTCCATCTGGAAGAGTAAATATTGACGTTCATTTATTCTAGTTACAGAGACTCCAGAAAAGAAATGAACAAATTTTGTTTTAAAATAGTTAATAGAATGCATTTTTGGTTATCTCATGCTAGAAGAGTTTTTAGTTCTGGGGTTTATTGCCTCCCTTGCAAAAGGATAGGAGCAGCTGATTTTTTTTGCTGGTGATTGTGTTTTTTGGGGGTTGGGTTGGTGTGCTTTTTTGGTTTATTTGGGGTTTTTTTGTACTGGAGTCATACATACCTCGAGAGAGAGCAAGCCAACAAATCATTGCAAATTTCATGTCAGTGTGTTGGTTTTTTCTTTTTTTTTTTTTTGTTCTACTTACATTATATTTAAGAAATTCTCCTTCTTTGTATAAGCTACTACATCCAGCCGTAGGATCTTAGGCTGGAGTAGTCACGTTTCCAGTACAGGGAGATGCTAATCCGCTCCTAGATGACCTAGACTAATTGGCCTAGTCTGTACATTGGTCATAAAGTCTTAATTTAACAGCATTCCTTTCCTTCTGTCAGGAGTTCATGAGAAGATGGGAGAGATAATTACATGAACTATTGTGTTAAGGGATGTTCATGTCCAAAGAAGAGGCCTGTTTCATCCCTATAGGGAGCACAGCTATGAAATCTATCTCCAAGGCCTCTGTGAGCTTAATCACTAAAATTCTGTGATTTTCGAACTAATCTTAAATGTCCCTTCTCTGAATTGTTAGCCTGTCTGCCTCCAGAAGTCCATAGATTGCCTGAAACTGAGATGATAATTTTTTTACAAAGAATCTAGGTTTTCTTTCATTAATGAAATCTACCATTTAAAGAATTGTTTTTCTTCCACTTTGCCCATTTCCTTTTCTCTTCAAAGTACATTTTGCCACATGAAGTAGATTTTAAATAGTAGAAATTCAAGAGGCAGGAGATTCTCATGTTCTCCATAACTGCTGAATCTAATTCTGCCTCAGCCTGCAAGCAGTTTGAAATACTTGTGAACATTGTTACCCGAAATCTAATCTCTGAGAATTTAGTGCTGAAATAGAGTAAATGCTAGATCTCCTCTTTATTTTTCTGCAAGTCAACATTTTATCTTTTCATATTCCTTCAATAGAACTGTGATTCCATTAACTTAGATGCCTTCATAGTATTACATTTTTATACAGTAGGAGTTACAGGAAAGTGCACCAGCACAATGTACTTCTACAGATGTTGAACTCATGATTTTTTACTGGTTAGAAGTTGTTGAAACAAATGTGAAACACAGTGTTGGGGAGTTCATTGGAGGTCTCAAGTGGAAGTTGAGATATGTTTGTTCTGAGTAGAAATAATGTGGAAGATGAAAGTGGAATGTGTGCCGGAGGAGAGAGTGGAGAGGAACTCCTGCAGAAGTGGAGGTGGAACTGAAGAAAACGTTGTGGAAGCATGTATTGTAGAAGTGGTAGTAAATCTCAGCGTAAACTAAAATTTCATCTCCAGTTTATGAACGTGAAGAATCTTGGCTGTGTAACATTCTTACTTAGATTTCTTATTCTCAGAAGAATGAGGAGAACTTTTTTCTGTGCTGTTGTTGCCCTTGAGAAATGTTTACTGTCTGATTGAATCATACTTTTCCTAGACAAGTAAGGAGAGTTATTCTCTTATAGTAGTATAGAACTACATAGTACACAACTGATTATTTGAGGTACCTTTTCAGTTAGAAGAACTTGCATTTCAGCTGGGCGTGCCCTGAAAGGCAACCAACCTCCCACTCCTGTAGGCATCTAGTATTATGAAGTTTCTGAATTGTATTCTTTGATACACTGATGTTGACTTTTAATATGCCGTTTGTAAGTTTGATTGCACTTTGAGTAGAGTGGTTGTAGCTTAAATTTTCATGGGAGCCAGGTAAGTGAATCAGTGCTCAGAAGTCATCTGAATTTGGTAACACTTAGTTCTGGTAAGTTCGTAAGTCCTAACTGGCTATTTAAGAATTCACAAAGCTTTAGGCTGTAGGCTTTGGATGAACGGCTTCTGTATGTATGTTGTTTTCAGAGTCTCCCATGTGAAATATACTTAAATTCAGAAGTAAAGGTAGTTTCTTAATTTTATTTCTCCATTTCTTTTGAACTAGGCAACCTGGATATCTGGGCTATTACTGTGGAGGAGAGAGCTAAACATGATCAACAGTTCCATAGTCTGAAACCAACATCTGGATTTATCACTGGTATGAAATAGTTTTCTGTTCTAATTTCATTTAATTAAATCTTAACTGATGAGTCTAAATGTTTATGGAGTTGCCTGGGTGACATTTGGGCATAAGAATTAAAAAAATTGAACAATTTTACTAATTTTATATCCTGTTATCATATGTCTTACCACATCAACCCCATCTTTTCTGATATTTTCAGATATTTTTCTGATGTTTATCAGCCATATACCTACTTTATTACACTTGATTTTTCTGTAAGTGGGATTCAAATGGTTTACAATGGTGACTCTATAAAGCAGATCTGTTGCATAGAGCCAACTGATACAAACTATAGAGTTAGCATTCAGGATGTGCAATCACCCTGATGCCTAGTAATATTTATAGCACTTTTAATGTGCTTAGTGAAATAACATGAGCCTGGCTAAGATGGAGTTAACTTCCTTCATAGAATTGTAGAACAGTTTTGGTTGGAAGAGACCTTCAAGATCATTGGGTCCAGCCTTTGTCCTAGCCCTATCAACACCATTAAACCATGCCCCTCAGCACAACATCTACCCATCTCTTAAACACCTCCAGGGATGGTGATTCAGCCACCTCCCTGGTCAGGCTGTTCCAATGGCTGACAACCCTTTCAGTAAAGAAATTTTTCCTAATATCCAACCTGAACCTCTCCTGGTGCAACTTCAGGCCATTTCCACTTGCCCTATCATTCACCACTAGGGAGAGCAGACCAACCTCTGCCTCACTACAACCTCCTTTCAGGTAGTTGTAGAGAGCAATGAGGTCTCCCCTCAACCTCCTCCAGGCTAAACAGCCCCAAATCCCTCAGCCATTCCTCTTACGACACCTACTCCAAATCCTTTACCAGCTTAGCAGCCCACCTCTGTACCCTCTCCAGCACCTCAATGTCCGTCTTGTAGTGAGGGACCCAAAACTGGACATGGTACTCAAGGTGCATCATCACCAAAGCCAAGTAAAGGGGCACGATCACCTCCCTGGTCTTGCTGGCCACAGTGTTCCTGATCCAGGCCAGGATGCCGTTGGCCTTCTTGGCCACCTGGGCACACTGCTGGCTTGTGGTCATAGCAGCCTGTGTGGTGCCGTGCTCTGGACTTTGTGACTATGGCTGAACAGTGCTTGCAAGGCCTCAAGGTTTTCCCTGTTTCTCGCTTTGCAGTTCCCCAGCAAGTAGGCTGGGGATAGGTGAGAATTTGAGAAGGGGCTGTAGCAGGGACAGCTGACCAAAGGGTTGTCTCATACCACCATGCTCCCCAAAACCTGGGGGGAAGGGGGCTGTTGTCTTCCGAGGTTGCCGTTGCTCAGTGACTGAGCTTGTGGGAGGTGGTGAGTGATTACCTTTGCATCACCACAGGTAATTTTTTCTGCTCTTTCACTTATTAAACTATCTTTATTGTGACCAATGATTTTTCTGAGTTTTGTCACTTTTGCTGTCTCTATTCTCTTCCTCCTCCTGTTGTGGAGGGGGAAGGGAGCGAGCGAGTGACTTGGTGCTTAGTTTCTGCCTGGGGTCTACCCACCATGCCAACATACTGATAGATTAAGAAGTCTGTCTAAATAAAGATGTATCGATTTAACTGAAATGTGTTTCAGATAAATCAGATTGTTTAAACTAGTGGAGTCAGTGTGGATGCCCTCTTCAAAAAATCTGATTGGGAAAATTGATTGAAGATGTGGGAAGCAAAGCTGCAAGTAAAGCAATTGCACTGATCCTGCTAGATTTTCATTGAACACCACTGGTTTGCTTTGGGTTTAAAGGCAGTAGGATGCCTACTTTTTTGTTAGGTTATTTTGTTGCATTTCATTTTCTTTAGTGCTATCTAAACTGGTTTCCAGAGTGTGAAATCAGAATCAGATTCTTAGTAGAGTCTCATCACAGCCATACATACCTCCAAATATATAATTTGTTTGTTTCTGCTCCTGTTACATGACAGATACGGTACAGAATACCATAGTTTTTATTGACCTTTGATATTTAGTACTATTTCTAGTCTGTTTACAACTTTCCTTCACAGGCGACAACATTTCCGAGTGCCTAATCCTTTTTTAATTGTTTTGCTATCCTTACTTTAACGGTGGCTTAGCAGGTTCACATCAGGGTAAAGACCACTTCATGTAGTTTGTGCTAGCTGACTGGCATTGTACTTCCAAAAGAGCTAGGGTAAGAGTTTACACTGAGACACACTTTCTTGGAAGAAAAAGTTTTTTTGTTCTCACAAGGCAGAAGCCATTAACACTGATTAGGAACTGCAAACTGTGAGTTTCCTATTGCCCTAAATGTTTATGCCCGGTTGACTTTTCGGGGTGCTGACTGTTGCAGACTTAAACAGTGTGTGCTTGTTGGAAATATCTGGTAGGTTTGCAAGAGACAAAATAGATATAAACCTCATACTCTGTTATGTATGCATAGCATTAAGTATTTATGGGGTTTCTGTTGTTTCTGGTTTAGATGTTTTTGACTTGTGATTTCATGTTTCTTCTTAGAGGTATTTTTAGCATTTTCTGAAATAATGTCCTATTTATTTTATAGGTGATCAAGCTAGAAACTTTTTTTTTCAATCTGGGTTACCTCAACCGGTATTAGCACAGATATGGTGAGTATATGAGAGGGGATGGGAGAACTGGGGTTACACCACAGAGTGAAGTTACTTGGTACAGACTTGGACAGTAACTCTGTTTCACAGTTTGGAGGTTAAAATCAGCAATTTAGTTCAGTGTGCTTTCCAAAAGTCTACAAGGCAAATATGCTCTGCAGTATGTTCTGGCTGAGTTTCAAAGTTACTCGTTCAATTATTGGAAGGAGGCATCCTTCTACGAATAGCAGTTTTGAAGTTGGTGATTTGTAAGCGTCATTTCAAATTACTGAATGCTTTCAACTTTATTAAACTACTAAAACAATCGCTCAGCACAGTAATTAGTATAAAAAATACCTTGTAATGGGAGAGCCTCTGCAAGACTTGAAGTGTATTTGTTACAAAAATTAAGACTGAGACTATTTTCATTGAAGTTGGAGACACAGCTTGAAAGCTTGAAATTCTTGCTATTCCTTGGTGAGTTTAGACTGATCAAAATCTCCATTGCTGTGTATTACACATCACAAACATTTCTAAAATCTGCCAGTTTCTTTGTGCGGGTTTGCAGTTGTTCCTACTCCGAATTATATGGCCCTGCCAGACTCAGACATGCTAACTCGCACAGATTATTCGTAATTTATGTTAAGTATATTACTACTGAAACTTTTGTTGGTGCTAGACAGAGTGAAATTGTACTATTTTTCATTTTAGATTGGGGAAAAAAAGCAGCAGAGGGATGGATAACTTCTGAGAAATCTTTAAACTTTTCCTCTGTTGTTAACTGTTTGAAAGGGAGAGTAGTTTATTGCAGTTATAAAAACTTGTAGTAAGGACTTCTAAAGGAAGAAGGAATTATTTTCTTGCAAGAAAAACAATTGCTCTGGAAATACACGTGCCTAAAAGAGGGGCTGGATTTACACGACTTTTAAATATGTTTTCTCTTTGTATTATCTTCATCTTACAAATATCAAAACCGGTCTGGTTATCTTATCTGCTGAAGATTCAGTGAAAATTCGAATGTCCCTTTGGGACATCTCTTATCTCTCAATAAACAAGGAAAGAAGTTTTGTCTTATGTTGTCCTTTCTCAAAAAATGTTCGTAGTCATT
The DNA here is from genome assembly GCA_020746105.1 of Trogon surrucura. Taxonomy (NCBI): domain Eukaryota; kingdom Metazoa; phylum Chordata; class Aves; order Trogoniformes; family Trogonidae; genus Trogon; species Trogon surrucura. The sequence continues at coordinate 103,599,274 of CM036617.1, read as the reverse complement.
AGCTCTAAATAGGTGTAAACAAAACTAAACAGTTGTAAATAGTCTGACTAAAATCTCTTCCTCTCTGAATTATTCAGGTTTTCAACCTCTCGAGAGGGAGAGAATCATTCCACTAGTTCTGTAGTTGTCATAGAGACAAGACCTGAACTTGCACATTTTATTTAAGTAAAGCTGAACTAAGACTTATTTGTGCTGCCTTTATAAATCATAACAAAGCATGTAGACATCCCTTTCTCACTGCCTCCCTTCTTTTTTTGATCATCTCTGAATCGGGAGACGTAAATATTTAAGTAAAAATCTAGATCACTTGTATATATTTCCAGCTGAAATTAGAATAATCAAGTAGGAAAATAGTTGCATAGTGGTAGTAAGATCTCTTTAAAAAAAAAAAAGGAAAAATAAAGGACAGAAAGAAAGAATAAAAAGAAGAAAAATAAAGGAAAACGTCCTCTTCCCACAGCTCAAAAGATTTAATTCTTTTGATCTGTCAATGAAGTTTGTTTATAACCTACCACAGATTACTGCTGCCCCACAGAAGCGATAGAAATTAAAACTGCTTAGTGGCCAAAAGTCCTTTGCGGCCTGCAAAGGACGTCACAGTACACTCAAGACTGCTTTGAAAAATGTGGATCATTGTTTGTCTTCGCTCCCAGGAGTAAAATCTCAGAGTGGCACACTTGCTTTGTGGTTTAATAGCAATACTCTATAATGTTGTGTGTCTGAATCTCTGTTAGCATTGATAGAAGTTTGTGGGTACTATAATAGAGGGGGGGAGGTCTGGAGTAATAAGCCCAGAATGCCTATGAGAGATACAAGCTGCATAAAACTTATTTTCCATCAGTGTTGCTTCCAAAAAAGATGAAACTTACTTATTTTTTTAGATGACATTTGATTATTAGAGGGAGGAGGTGCAACAGTCTTTAAGGAAGGAACGTTATTATTCTGAGTTAAAGCAACTTGTGAAACTCTTCAAATTAATTCTGTGATCCTAGAAATGTGGAAGTGTGTGTATGTTATGCTTTGGAATTATTTTCCTGTTTTTAATGAGTTGATTTATTTCGAATACAGTTGATTGTATTAATCTGTCTGCAAGATAGGAGCCTAGCATTTTTTTCATGAAGGATTACCTACAGCTGTATGTAGGCAAGCTTATTCTAATGCAACGTTTCATCTGTTTTGTTGGCTCTGGAAGTTCTTGTATAGAAAAAGGCAACTGGGAAAGGAAGTGCAGGGGGGATTGGTGTAATGAGTGATTGACCGTACTGCTTCCAGAGCTCTCTGCAGAAAAATCTAGTCCTCTCTCTCTCTGAGTTTCCAAACATGAGTGAGAGAATTTTGTTTGCATAAGTAGCAATATAAGGATTTTCACTGTCTTATATTTTAATTTTAAATAAAATTGAGTTGCTGTTTTTGTGTAATGAAAAAGTAGTTTTCTCTAGAACTTCGAGAAGTGCTAGCTAGCTCTCTAGGTGAAGGACCTGTTCGGTGTCTTCTGCCTCAGGAACTGCTTTGAGAATATTCTGCAGTTGGTGTAATTGTTTTCTGAGATGAGACTCTAAGCAGTACATTATTTTAATTTCCTCTATTAATCAAAGCTTCCCCAGAATTCACATTCCTTAAAAATGGTAGCTCCATTTTTTTTAGCATTGAGAATTTCTGTGTCCCTTCTACTCATCACACATTTAAAAAAAAAAAAAAAAAAGTATCTGGAACCTCAGTGAAGCAAATTACTGGAATTATTATGGTCTGTCCTGACAATTTCTTTACTGTTCTACCCCTTACAAGCTTTGGAGTCTGCCGAGCTGGTAATCTACTAAGAAGCCTCTAAGTGGGCTTTGAATTGAGACTGCAATGGCTTGTAAGATAACTGTTTTTAAGTAGGCAATAATCTGGCTTTCTTCTAAAGCCCTTATGAATCGTGGCCTCAGAAAGCATGTTCTGTGTAGCTGGTCTTTCTGGAATTAAATGAGTACTAAAAAAAATCACTGCCATCTGTTTTTCGTGCATTTAGAGTTACAGAATTTTTTCAGGACAGGCTAAAGCCATCAGTTGACTTACCTATTTCTGATACATGCTTCCCTCACAACCTTAAATGTGTCAAAGTGTGGGAGTGAAAGGTTATGGGTGGAAACTCCTGAGTTGTAACTCTTACTCTACATGTATTGATTGAGCGGCTGATGCTAAAGACTGAATTTCTCCTCTCTACTTATGGCTAAGTTTCATAATGCAGTGTGGGATTGTATAATTTAATATCAGAATGTAAAGCTAAATAAATTCAGATTTTTTTGAACAGCAGGGCGATTTCCTTGTTTTAACACTGTGCTGTTTTCACAGAAGTAGATGTTTTGTAGGCTAATCATAAACATGTTTGACGGAAAGAAACTGTGCATGCTCAGTTTCTTTGCCTTATAAATGCAAAAATAATCAAGTTGTCTTTGCATTCTGCAGAAAAGAGGAGAGAAGGGAGGAGGAAAAGATCTGTAGGGGAAGAATTTTGTCAGCATCTGAAACCTGGCATTTTGATGTAGCCCACTGCAGCTGTTCTCATTAGAAAACCCCTTTTATAAACACAAGCCTGTTCTATAATGTATGATAAATATTTAGTCAGTCTTTAATCCATTTACTGCTCTGCACTGGTTCCGGCCAGACCTTTTAAATAAAACAAATTTAAGAACACTACATTCTTCCGAATTTTATTAGAAGCAGAACAGTGAAATTGGCTAGTGTTTAGTGTCAGCCACTCACTGCATTTAAGGTGATGTTTATTCAAAAGAGACAGTGTAATCTAACAGCATGACACTAGATTCAGTAATTAGAAATTAAATTTGTCCTGTTTTTGCACAAAAGATTTTGTCAGACAAAAGCCAGTATTTGTTGGCATGCTGTAAAAATGTGTATAAATTCTGTAGTTGGTGTGTAATCTTTCTCACTGAAATTTGTGTAGCTAATTTAAATAACAAAGCCATTGACATAGAGTAAATGAGTTGAACAGAAGGTCAGGCATTAAATTAAAAGCTACTGATGACTATGTGAATAGGAGTTCCATTAAAGCAGTGAGACTGGTACACATCAAAGTTTCTTATTCCTGGACAATTAATATTTCTCATGTAGAATGCAAAGGCTTACTGTGTTTTAGCAGTACCCTGGAAATAGTTCCTGGAGAATCAACATTGCCTGCAGTTGGATATTGGCTCTTACTGCATTTTCATGGCTGTGCCTGTAACAGTTTGAGGGACTCTGCCTGTGCTTTACTAATGGAAAGGCTTAAATTTTATAAATCCAGTTATTTACAGATGTGTAGAAGCCACTTAGCTTGAACAAATAAGACTATTATAAATACAACTTGTGTAATTACTTCTCTCAAATGCAAAGATGTAAGGATGCTTGTGACTATTTTAGACGTCGGTAGCAGTTGATCACTACGGAGCTGGCTGACTTCTCCACATGTTGAGCAACAAGTCGTCTTTGGGGGAGCCACTGACTGCCTGGAGTGCAGTCAGAAATCTGCTGGAGTAGGTTTATGCAGATCAATTTCTCTAGCTCTGTTCCTGTGCAAATCCTCAGCTCGCTAGCTATATCAGCCTGAGTTTTACTGCCCGTTTCCACTAGGCATCTGCCAGAAGAATGACTGAGCAAGTGTTGGACTAAACTTCTGTTAAAAAACCACACGCGTGTTCCTTGTTGAATATTTCTGAATGTTCTTTAGTTGCCTTCAGAGCAGTGTGGTGTTTGCTTGTAATCGTCAATTAAATGAAGCTAATTGTCTGCTCTTGGTTTCCATTGTTCTTAATACTCAGTGATTTTCTAATCAGGCTTTCTTAACCTCAGTAGTCAGTTGCTGTGTGTTGGTTTACTTTCTAGTGCAAAACCCACAAAAGTGGTTCGGAAAATACATTTAGCCATTAAGTTGCTGACATTCTAACATCCCAAATGCCTTTTGCCTCTTGAATGTTCCAGGTTTCTCAGACTTGCAGCGTGCATTTCTCCCAAGTGAGACTTTTAGAAATCAAACATCGCTGCTTGTAGGTCGTGGCTAAGGCATGTTATATGAACTGGTTTGGTTGTAAAAGGTAAAAAGCGTGTGAAGAGGAAAATGTACTGAGTAATACTGTTCCTTGTAAGCCTAAGTGATGATTTTGGCAGCAAAAATTCTACAGCGCTTTGTGGGATACTTCCATACTATTGTTGAAAAATAGACAGAATGGACATTCTTAATTGTTGTAGTTAAACTGTGAATTTCTTCAAAATTAATCTGGGCTTTTTACTGGAATTTTAAGTTTAACATTTCTTACATGGAGAAAATTGGAGAGAGATGCAAACGTGTCGTTTTGAGGATTACACCTGTTTGACTGTATGGGAGGAAAAGCACTACGTAGTGCGTACATGCAGTTTGTTTGCAGGTTTGCATATAGTGGCTTGTGCTACATACACCTCGCCGGACAGAGAGATACCATGGAAGCTAATGAACTCTTAGTATTTTCATCTCCAGAGAAAGCCATTGTACTTGCGAATTAACAGAACAGGGATATCCTCAATAACAAAATGTGAGAAGTCTACTTTGTGTTTTTAACTATTTCCTAGCAGTAACTATACCTTTTATTTCGTAATACATGTCTGTCATTAACAGCTCTTGCAGACTCTTCTTGCTGTTGCTTAACACTCCTAGGAGAGGGGCTCCCCTGCCTTGGCTAGGGATCTCCACTCGTCTCTGCAAGTTGCGTGGAGACAAAAAAGTTACATCTGCCTATTTAGCTTAGGCTGCCAGTATATCAGGAGGTACCAGTGTGTTGTTTACTCTTTGTGAAAGAATCATCAGAAGCTGAGATTCTAAAGCAGTGGTGTTCTGCAAGGAACATTCCAAATCTGTGCTTTTCTTGGTCTAGGTTTGCCATGCTGGCCGTTCCTTTTCCTTCTGGTGGTTGGACTGCCATGTACCAAGTCCGACTGCTACAGCAGGATCGTCTCAATTTGTCAAATGAGCCAAGTACTGAGCAATCGTGACTGAAAGTTGAATCCAAATCAGGTTATGCTATGTGAGTCCCAGAAACGGTTGTGACTAAATTTAGGCCTCCCAAACTTGCCGGTAGTGGGATTACAGGAAGTTTTCAAGTTGCTGAAGAGCAGGCAGATTTTATGTGTAAATTGATCTTCCCTGAGATATGAAGCTTCAGGAAACAACACCCAGAAGTTCTCACAGTCAAAACTTGTTTTTCAATGAAGTATATGTAGTAATCCAACATCTTTCAGGGGACTGTGCAATACGTACTTTTCTTTTTAACTGTAAGCCTCAGAGTCTACAGTTTGCTCGTGACTTTCTTCTTTAAATACTGCTGCCAGATTTTCAGTAGTATTATTTAGCCTTGTGGCATCAAAATTGGTGGATTAAGACACCTGCACCACTGAAAACGCTGTGTCATAAATACTGGGAAGGGGTGGAGTGCCTCCATTTTTGGGGAAACACTTAACCAGGGGAAACTCTTAAGGTGTGTGGTTGACCTGTGGCAACCTCTGCTGTTGTCTGCCTCTTCGTTGAGTTTTCCTAGAGTTATTATAGTTGGGATGGGAGGGTTTTCATTTTGTGAATGCTTTGCCACTGCATTTACCTGGCTGTTTGCTTATTTAAGTATCAATTATAAATAACTGTCAACTTATTGGAGTTCTTTTTTGATAGCTTTTTACATACTTGAACAAAAGCTTTCCTTGACAGAGATTTGGTCAGAAATCAAGCTCTAGTTTAACTAGACTGCCTGTGTCTTTTGTGTTGACATGTAAATGTATGCATGAACTTTAAAAACATATATTATTCCTATACTGAAATGCGTACTTAATTCTTAAAATGAATGCAAAAATTTAGCATAATTTTTAAAACCAAGCATATGACTAACTGCATCAGTCATGTGCATTTGATTTGCATCTGCTTTTTGATTTGCAGTTCCAGGAACTAACATTCTTCTTCTTGCTTCTCTGCCTTCAACCTCCCAACCCTATTCCCTACTGAGCCTGGTTTTCTAAACCATCAAATGAAGAAACAAAAAGACGACTGTTTAAGTCACACTGCTTTACATGAAAGCCTATTCAGGGTCTAGGCTCAGTGTATTATCTCGAGTACTATTGTTTAACTGAAAACACATTTGTACACTTTTAGATGTAGTGGTGTTTACTAAAGTGCAGAGATTTAGGGTACATTTTGTTTTAAGCATACCTAAAGTACAGATTTGCAGTCTTAGTCATTGATTCTCTACAGTGTTGTCTGTAATGCCGTGTCATTTCATTTGTGTGATTTTGCAAAGTTTTTGTAGAATCACATTAATCTTTCTCTAGATGCTTCAGTGTAACTCCTCTAAGAGTTGAAAAGCAACTTCAAAAATATTTATTACTTCGAGAAAGAAATCAAGAAGCTCTCTGATTAAACAGTATCTTGTTTCATGACCATGTTTAGCCTGACGTTAATTATTTTGAGTGGAAGTTAAGTAGTCTTGAATATACATGCAAGCTCCTCGGTCAGTTACTGAAGTTCGTAATGTAAGAGTCTTACTGTGAAAATCGTGTATTTTGTAGGGCTCTAGCTGACATGAACAATGATGGGAGGATGGATCAGTTGGAATTTTCAATAGCTATGAAACTTATCAAATTAAAACTACAAGGTTATCAGCTCCCATCTGCACTGCCTCCTGTCATGAAGCAGCCACCTATTGCTCTGCCTGGTGCACCAGGATTTGGTAAGCTCTTTGTTTTCTTCCTTGTTAGCTTTTATTGTGGCGAGATAAGTTGAATTTGATTGTCATATTGCAGTTTCTGAAAGAAATTTTTAGGGCAAAATACTTCTAGAAGTATGTGGACTCAAAACCAAACACTGCCACGTGCATGCACATGTTGCCAATAAAATCTCAATGAGCTTTTAGCACCTGACCATGCTGAATAACGTAAGTTGAGGTCTTGTTTGCTACAGGTCTTATACTGCTCCCCGTATATTCCAAATAAAAGTGTTTACAGGGAAAAAAGATGCATCAGGTAGCATGACTACTGCATTCCAAAGTAATGGAGTTTGTGTTTAAGCTGTTGTCGTTACGAGATCTCCAGCTTTGGCAAGATTAGCTGTGTTTTTCTTGACTTTTTACAAGTCATGGTAGTAGTGCACCCCTCTGCTTTTATCTTACGAGCAGCGCTGCACTGGAATTAGCTGGAACAGCTGCTAATTCAGTTCTCCTGGTTATGTACTACCAAGGTTGCCATGTTTTTAGGGAAAAGAGTAGGGAAAATGCAATGGTGAGAGGAAAATAACTAAATTAACGTGTTTGACACCTTGATGTTCTGCTGTGTTCTGTAGCGAGAGGTTCTTTACCTTTCTGCTTTAGTCGTTGCTGTGACTCAGATTGACTGGTGCCTAAGAATCACTGCTGTCCATAAGAAAAGAGGACAATGCAGCCATATTGTTTGATCAGTTGTTGCTTCCAAAAGTTTTACAAGCAGTTTTATTTCTGTCTGTAAGAAATGAGTGAAATTGAACAGAGCAAATACCGGTTTAAGTGAGAAAAGACATAATAAAGTCAAAGCCCCAGGGAAACCAGCAAAATCTGTGATTTTCTTTTTCTCTCGTTCGTTGTAGACTTGATCTCAGCTGTTTGCACACACCCTCATTCTTCCCGTTGGCATGGCTGGACCTCCTTAACCTCCCTCTTATCCATGCAACTGTGCTTACACCTAAAATACCTCATTACTGTGCTTTACCCTATTAGCTTTGCACTGTTTCATCTTGACAATAGGCTGCAAGCAGTTATCCTGAAGCTTGTTCTTTTCAGCTGTGGCTAAATGTAGGCTTTGGATTCATTACTCACTGGAAGTTGACGGTGCTGCTCTTCATTGAGTTCAAGGCAAACAATTCTTTTCTTCAGCAAATGCTAATAGACTTTTTTGGGCAGTGTTGCATCCAGTGTGATCTTATATGCATACATTATAAAGCAGTATGTTGTTCCCTCTGCATTGTTTTATGTTCCCCTGCCATGCTAATGGTGCAGCGGACTGTAAGAGTTCTTTCAAGGAGCGTGTGGAAATTTCCATTTCAATTTGCTCTTGAATTCTGCATTTACTGCTGGGTCGCGGCCTGCAGTTAGAATGTTGTGTCATATTAGGAGTCTCTCAATTAGAAAAAAAATATCTCCTTTTCTTGCCCATAGGTATTGGGGGCATTGCCAGCATGCCATCTCTTACAACCGTTGCCCCAGTGCCAATGGCATCTATTCCAGTAGTAGGAATGTCTCCACCATTAGTATCTTCTGTTCCTGCAGCAGCAGTACCTCCCCTGGCTAACGGAGCTCCTGCTGTTATACAGCCTCTGCCTGCTTTTGCTCATCCTGGTATGCTACACACTGAGACTCTGTTTACTCTTTTACTTTTAACAAGTTATTTTGCCATTTTCTTTGGATCCAGAGAACAGCAGACGTGGAATTAGCCATTCTAGCTTACTTTAAAGAGTGACTTTGTGTGGGGACTGCACTTCGGTTTAGCCCAACGTAACTGGTTAGCAAACTCATATAAAAGTTCAAAGAAGCATGGACATGCCATGGTGTAACAGTCAGTCATGTTGAGCAAAATATTCACCCTGTTATAGCAGCAGTGTGATAAATCTAGCTTGCCAGTAAACCATTTCCTAGACATTGGCCCTCTCCTGTCTATTTATAACTACTGAAGTACTGCCGTTTGTTGGGATTACTTTAAAATACAGGACTACTTACGATTTCCAACAATCACTATATAATTTGGTTTCAGCAGGGTTTGCATAAAATGAAGACGTGAGATAAATGCCTGTGTGTTTTCACCTATTTTGTTAGACACCGTTAACTTAATATTTTTGAAAGGGATGCCATCAGAAGAACCATAATGCTTGTTTTTGATGTTAGTAGCTAACTGAACATCACTAAAATGTTACAGTAAAAAAATGCAAATACTGATAAAAATATCTGTTCTCTTACTTACAGCCACATTGCCAAAGAGTTCTTCCTTTAGTAGATCTGGTCCGGGATCACAGCTAAATGCAAAACTGCAGAAGGCACAATCGTTTGATGTGGCTAGGTAAGTTCTTACGGAATAAGTGTATGTGTGGGTCTGGTTCCCCAGAGTTAGAAAAGCTCCTTCTCTTTTGCAAAGCTGGTTTCTAAAGTAATATTTACTTGCAGAGATCAATTCCTGCTGAGATACTGCTTTTGGATTTCATAGAATGCTGTGGTTTTACAAGGAATGCTCCATCAATAGTGAATCTTTGAAATATAATGAAGTATTACAGTGTGTGTTGACACTCTTGAAACTCTTGAAAGCTTGATTTTTAGAAAAGCATTTGCTTCTGTAAACGTATTTTGCATTTGCGTAATACTGCGCAGACACTGCTGTTAGTCTGAAAACGAAACAAGTAATGCTCTTTAAAATTAACAGTTCTAAGATTATTTTTAAAAGCAAAGTATTTAATAGTTCTCATATTTTTAATGCATTCCGTATGACTTTTTCTTATCTGTTCTTCAAGTTCTGCATGAAAAACCACCTAAAAGGTTTTTAGATTATTTTAAGACCTAGGAAAACGCATCATCAGGCAATATATATTTTACTATGGTTGGAAGAAATGTATCTAACAAAAAAAAACTTCCATAGAGGGGGTAAGATACTGATTACCCACAGTCTTTATAAATCAGACTTTCTCACAGGTCTCTACTACAGATTTTTTGCAAGAAGAAAATGGGTTGGGAACATTATTTATCTATTTTTATTTTTATTTTCCTCTGCAGGTTTTTCTTGTGCCCCAGTATTAGAAAAGAGACACTACTGACTATTGGCAAATAGGATTAAAAATCTTTCCAAAACACCAAATTATTTTTCTCTTTGAAATCTAGTCCTGTCAGGAACGTAGTAGTGATGCTCTGATATAATTTCCAGAGGTGCAAGAAGTTATTTACTTTGTCTATAACAATACTTAGCATTTATAACCAATGAAGTCCAAGAAACTTCAGCTGAAATGGCTTCTAGGTACCCCATAAGAAGGCTGTCACAGTTTTGGAGGTACCTTTATCTGAATCAGAGATGTGATCCTCAAATGAGATGACTTCTTTTCTGAGGTGAAATGGCATGATTCTCTGAATCTGGTTGGGCTGGGAGCTTCTTTGGCTCTCTTGCTGCTGCTTCTGGAACTCTGGCACGTGTGCCAGCAGGGAAGGGCGTGTTCCGTCACAGCCACCGTCATGATGCCGCGTCGTGAACTGGCGTAGGCCTTCAGGTTTTATTTTGGAGAAAACAGATAGCCAAGTAATTGGTTTGCAGAGTTTGTGGAAAGGGAGGAGGAAAAGCTAAATCCATGAAATCGAAATGTAAAGTTGAAGTATTTATTGTTTTTCCTAGCTGAGAGTTATTTTGAATTTTGAGAAGGATGAAATTCAGAATTCCATTTGTAGTCCTTTTCGCTCTCTTTCTGCCGAGTCACCAGTAGCGAACTCTCAGCTTACCTGGTGTTTGACGTACATGAGCCGACTGTTTTGTCCTCCAGCATTTTTTCTTCCAAAACTGCCATGAGTATCCAGGAAGGAGAGTTTCATTACTTAGTGTGTAGTAACCTTATGTCACGGATCAGGGTAAATATATATTTGTAAGGCAAAATATATTTGTACATATATTTGGAAGATGAAAGTAGACTTGGTGTGTGGAAACTCCAAATGTAGCAAAGCTGGTGAGGGAGGAAATCACGTGGATAAAACTAAATAGATTTTTTTTTAAAAAAAATAGTTATTTTTATTGTTTAAGGTGCATCTTGGTTTTGCTTTGCTCTCATGAAAGAATATTATTAAAGCACAATAGAATGGAAATAGAGAATAGAAATAGAGATATTAGCTGGTTTGGGTCTTGTCATGTGAAAATGGGATGAGGTCAATTAGTAAAGTATTCATATAGTCCTCCTCAGCTCATCTTTGAAAAATCTTGCCATGCTGTCTGCTCACTGGACCAGGGAAAAGGGATTTGGTGACTTTGGTTCATTTTTAAAACTGCAGTTTAGTATAGTAGTACATATGCTTTACTCTGGCTGGTTTTTGTTTCTCTTTTTCCCCTCCAGTCTTAACAAAGAAGGATGAAGTTTGAATGTACCTAAAGACAGAAGTGTGCTCATTGTTTTTCAGTGTGAAGACTTGTCAGCCTTCAGGCATGGGAAATTATAGTTACAAATAGCGGCACTCAACTTCTATGTGAATGAATTAGAACTGGGAATATTACATTTGTCAGCTGAGTTCCATTATGAGAAACTTTGATTGCTTTCAAGTGTAGCTTTTTCACACTTTTTTCTATGCTTTCAGCATAGTTTAGATTTGTGTTTCTTAATCAGCTTATGAATTATTTGGCTAAGACAACCGGTTAAAGACGGGATAGGATGAAATATTGCTTCTGCTCACTGGTAAGGCATTTCCTCTTGTACGTTTAGGTATAAATTTTTAGCTTCTCTGAACTGCTTAGGTTACTTAATTCTCTCTGCTAGTAAAGAAATAAGGAAAGCTCTTAGGCCTGTCATTCAACTTTACCAACAAACATCTTCTAAGACTGAATTACGGTAAATGTTTTGAAACGAGAAGTCAAACCTGTTTTGATTTCAGGAATTAGAAGGGAATATTTGTGGAAAGAACCACTTCAGGCATAAAACTTGATCTCTGTGCAGCATTTCACCCTGTTATACCTGTTAGATTCATGCGATTAAACTTAAAACTATGTTTTCCTCCTGCATCCTTTTTTTAATTCTAGCGTGCCTTTTTTAATTCTAGCGTGCCTCCCGTGGCAGAGTGGGCTGTACCTCAGTCATCAAGACTCAAGTACAGACAGCTGTTCAATAGCCATGATAAAACAATGAGTGGACACTTAACAGGTATTGCAGCAGCTTTTGTTGTCTCCTTCTTTGAACCGTAAAAGGACAATTACGGTAACGTTTAGAATGCTATTCAGATAGTAAGAAACTCTCACCTCTTTCTGTTGCCACCATTAATATTTTTCTGTTCACATCTCCCAAACTGCTTAATGATCTTGTTTGGAAGCAAATATTCATCATAACTGGGGTCGTTTTATTACCTTCATTCCTTTATTTTCTGGAAAGTAAGTTGACACTGGGAAGTAATTCTTGGAAAGTGTACAGTGGGTTATGTGGAAACTTGGACAGCAATTTGCAGTGTTCAGTTTACCCACCGAGGAGGGTGCCTGTTGTTTCAGAAGAAAACTGGAATGGTACCACTGGCCTAGTTTTACTAGTTCTGGGAGCATCTTGTTGTGTTTCGTAGCTTCTTTTGGAAATCTGAGAGACTGTGGTAGAGGATGGAAGGTTTATGTATTTTTTACCATTTTCCTTTGTGGGGGAGCCTAGTTCATGCTGATAACATCTACTCAGTGATACCTGTTCAGAGCTAAGATATGCTTGTGGAGTAGCTACTTGGTAATGCAAGAAAATGTTTGTTAATCCTTGTTTCACTTTTTTAGGTCCACAAGCAAGAACTATTCTTATGCAGTCAAGTTTACCCCAGGCTCAACTGGCTACAATATGGTAAAAATAAATCTATCAATTCCCATCAAACTGGAAACTGTACTTAAACCTCTATACTGTGGGGTGTTTTTTCCCTTTTCAATCTCTCTCTGCTGATAAATTGCTATATGTTGCTCTTTTTAATGTATAACATTATAAAACAAAACCTGCACTGCTATGCTTATATCAATATTGCTTCACAAAAGTATAAAAGAGCATCTTTTACGCTACGCACGTAGAGGTTTTATAAGTTAGGTTTCAGTTACGGGGTTTGTAGGCAAACCAGATATTCAGCCTCCTGTGTCTTCCACATTCCCAGCCATATGTGATGCAGCACCAGTGAAACTTACACATTTGCCCAGGTGGTACAAAAGGAAGCTTGATCCAGAACGACACTTTCTTTGGGGCTTGTCTACTTTTTGGTTGAGTTTCTAAGGGTTTATTTCCAAGGGATTGGAGTTACTTGCATTTAAAATAATGGATTTTAAAAGGGTTTGCCTCAACTTCTCTCTTTCCTTTCAACTTCTTGTTTGCTGAAGTTGGTTATGGTCCTGTTGTTATGTGGAAAGTTACTCCTAATTAACTTCTATACTTTAAAAGCCTTTGCCTGAAAACCATTGTCAGCTCACTAACCCATGGGACTTCTGCGTGAGGATGCCAACCATGTTACTCTAATGAGGCGGTTCAGTTGCACTTGCTTTCTTTGCTAGGCACTGATGTTTTGGTTGTATCTTAAAAAGCACTCTCTTTCTCCATTTCCTAACAAAGCTACTGTAAGGAAAAAAAAAAAATCAACTCAGTCATCCAGCAGATGATTAACCAAAAAATACTCTGCTCATTGACAGCACTTAAGTAGGTTGTGTGGGCAGCAGAATGACTCCAGGAGCTCTAAACATAAAACTCTTTTAATCTTTGACATTCAAAACTGTCAAGTCTATTGAGATAAGGAATCGATTGCACTGCTTTTGGTGTCCTAAGTATCTCTCCCTGTCCTGATACTTACTGGCAGTGGAACCACTGTTGCTGTTCTCTGGAGCAAGATTTGTCACTCTCTGTTGGGATTGGATTCACCGACTCACAGATGCACAAAAGTGAAGCACTGATGTGCAGCTCGTCAGCTATTCTGTAGCAGCTGTTCTGGTATTTCTGTAACAAAGATGTGGAGCCAGGCGGTTAGGATAGCTGATCAATTATCTCTGCATGCTAGATTTTCATTCTACTGGCTTGTTCTTGTGCTTCAGCCTGTAGAGTTCAGTAACATAAGCATGGTTCAAATGAGGCTATAAGTGTCTTCCAAATTTAAATCCTGTAGACAAAGTTCTCTACCTTGAGACATCAAAAGAGTGTGCGAGTTGCTTACCTTTGATTTGCACAGTACCATGGGAGATTCAGAGTGCAGCATGCTAGAGAAACAGGGGTGATGTTTAGGCTCTTAAATTTTGACTGAGAGCACTTTAACATGAGTAAAAGCGTTTTCTGCATCTGTTGGAGCACTGGTTTTAGGCCATCCAGAGATGTTACTCCATAATTTTTAATATGTGCATAATGCTAAGAAGTTTTTGTGCTTGTCAGGACTAGAATGTTAATGGCTTTGATTTTAATGCAAATGTGTGTTCTGGAATGCGAGATAGGAGCCTCCAGTGAAGAAGGAGACCAAACCAAAAAGTTCTGCCAAACACCTGAGATGATTCTTTTTGAAATGATACCGTGTAGCGGATGTTCATGAGGTGTCCAAGAAAACTCCAGTGGTTAACGTTACTCATATAGCACATGGCACAGGCAGCACTCACAGAGCAAGTTAAGTAGAAGCCATGGCTCTAAGGGTGGCTTCAAGGCAGACATGCATGAGAGATGTGGGAAATAGTGAAGCATTTGTGTATTCCTTTTTATTTCTTTTGAAGAAAAAAAGTAGTGTGGAACAGACAGTGGAAAATTGAATTAATTTGCAGCTGAATATGTTTAAACCATGCTTTTTAACAGCACTTTATAATGTTTAAGAGTTTACTTACTTTTTACCTTCCCTTTAAAAAGGAATCTTTCTGATATCGATCAAGATGGAAAACTTACAGCCGAGGAGTTTATTCTGGCTATGCACTTAATTGATGTAGCTATGTCTGGTCAGCCGCTGCCACCTGTACTGCTTCCAGAGTATATTCCACCTTCATTTAGGTAACTGATTATAATTCTGGAATTTTGCTTCTAAGGTGTTTAATTTGAGAAAGCTGCCCTGTGAACGTAAAGTACAAGAGATTGAAAAGTGACCCCTGTCCTTTTAGTACTGCATCTATGGCACAAAGTGCTTTCTTATTGAGAAATGCTTTTCTAACTTTTTAGTTTTATTGAAAGTACTAGATGCTGGGAGCAGCAAGAATTCATTGTAAGAACGCAGCTTTGGTCAGTGTTTTATGCTAACATAATTTCCAAAACTTAGTCAGCCTGGCCGTATAAATTTAAAGTGTTACAGCTCAAGCTTATATTCTGTAGAGCAAATGGGATGCATTGGAATTCAAACCATGCCTTGAATTTACACTGTAGCAAATTTAGGTGTCTTTTGATACAGTTGTCTCTGTGAGTAGTAGTGGTGACTCACTACTTCACTTTTTTTGTGGAGAAATGGGTGGGAAGACAGCAACAGCAATGGAAAGAAATCTTTGTATACAATCATAGCTTCATGTTCTTTAAGTATCTTCCTGACGATCACAATATTTTGTTTATTCTGTGTGGGGTCTTGGTTTTAGCTTGACTGTAGTGAGGTCTTCCTCTGTCTTTGCAACTTTTGCTGTCGTTTCAGTCAGCATTTCCCCAACTTCAAGCTGGTCACAAGTAAGAGATCTTGGGGACAGGGCTGAACAAGTTGCATAGGGCTGTGAGCTTTGAACTAGGTTTCTCAGGTCAACAGTGTGTGCTTTTGGGACTCTGGAGAATGCTGTTGTCTTATTGGCAACAGCTGAGTAAAATCTTCTGGGTGACACTGAGGGAAAATTGAATTGCTATATGTTCATTAAATGATAAATAAAATTGGCAGACATAAGTTCTTTTAAGCAACTTGGAATTATTGTTTTATTGACAGACGAGTACGCTCTGGTAGTGGCATATCTGCTGTAAGTTCAGGATCTGTAGACCAAAGGTTACCAGAAGAACCAGCATTAGAAGAAGAACAGCAGCAACTGGAAAAAAAATTACCAGGTGAGGAAGCAAAACCAGAGACGTATTGTGTGCTGTTATCAGAGAGGTGTCATCATCAGGTTATGTGCTGTGGAGTTATGAAGGGTTATTAAAAAATGTGTTTCCAGATCAGTTTGGGGCATGTCAGAGGCATAACCGAGACCTCGCTTGGTCCAGCTCATTCCTGACTGTTGCATGGTCCTGTGTGCGAGGGACGTGAACAGTGTTCTGGCTGCTTATCTTACGCACTCTCCGCAAACACAAGACTGCAAGGAAAACTTGTTGCTGCCTCTGTCTTATGACTTAGGTGGAGTGTAGTTTGGTTTGTGTACTCTTTAAAAAAAGACCACAGTGTACATGCAAAGGCCTGTTTCATTGCAGCGTGTGTAACTATATTTTTATAGACAAGCTTCATCAGTTCTGCTTTTGGGCAAATTAAAAAAATATACAAAAAGGAAGAAAGGTGTGGGGAAAGAAAAGGGTAGAAAACCTCCTAGATGTTAAATGGCTAAACATTAGGAAGCGTCTTAACACTTCTGGTCATCCTCTCACTCTTCTTTGTACTTTCTTTACTTTTGCTCTATTTTATTCCAAGATTACCAGAATTTCACGCAACTGAAGATACAGCAACATGACAGATTTATACGGTGCCATAATAATACTTTTCTGGTTTGTTCTAAATTATTTTTAAATTGTTTAATTGGTTCCTAACTCTATGTTGCCTCTTTGATCACAGCTTAGATCTGAGTTGTTGTTTCAGAAGACTCTCCGCAGTAGTGCTAACATCCTTCCACAAACCTGTTAACCATTTTAGGGCTCATGACTGTGTGTGTTTAGTTGGGATTACTTTTGTTCCCCGTGTACACTACTCTGCATTCGTTAATATTTGAATTTCCTCTGCTTCTTCATTGCCTGATCACTCGATTTTGTGAGATTCTTCCCAGTCACGTTTTTATTTTTAATGCCGTGACTATGTGGCATCAGCTCCAGAAGCTGTCTTATTACTTTTCAATGTTTTCCAGATCATTGTTGCACACTGAACAGCACAATTGCTAGTAGAGATCTTTGAAGGAGTCTACTGAGAATCTTTCTGTCGTTGTGAAAGTTGGTAATTTATTTCACCCCTTAATTCTGATCTTTTAACTGTTTGTTAGTTCTCAAGGACCTTCTGACTCATTCCATAGCAGGTTAGTTCAGGCGATTTGCATGTGAGCAGTTCAGATACAGCCTTGTCTTTGGTTTGTATTTTATAATTAACTGCTGCTGGCAGTCTGCTGGATAATTCCTGGCCGTTGGAGGATGAAGGGAGAGAGCAGGAGCTGCTGAAACAGACCTCACTGAGGTCTCACAGTGAAGCATTTGGTCACAGGTGAGTTGTGACTTCCCTGTATTGGCTCTTCGAGGCCTTAGTCTTGTGTGTCAGGAATCAGAGGATTTTGGTATGCAGCTTCTACTGTCGGGAAGGTCAACCACTCCCTCGGCTTAGTTTCTTTATTACACCTCGAATTCATGCAGGTATTCTTCTCTCGACCTGGTTGATCTTCTTTTTCAGCTTGCTTGCTGATAGAGTTCGGTCTATTAGACTTGAGAGGCAGCTCTTTCCTGCGTTGGTTCTTCCATAGTGTCGTGTTTAGTCATGGATACCAACTCACTCGCTGGCAGTTGTGGCCTTTGCTACTTTGCGCAGTGTGGGAGTAGACTGACTTGTCTGGAGCTTTCAGGATCATTATTCTGTCTTTTCGTAAAGACTGGTGTTGCACTTGTCATCTTCTAGTCTTACAGCGCAGACAGTGTTTAAGGATGGATTGCACAGCACAGGTAGCAGTTAATGAATTTTGTATTTGAACTATGGATTAGCACTGTCTGCATTTAGCAATCTGTTACTCTTAGTATTTTTGTTTTATTTTCGTGTTAAAGCTGTTCCTGCTTTCAGTTAAAGAGGAACTATAGTGTATAAGCCTTTCACTGTATTTGATGTATATATTTTCTGTTGTTAAGATCCGTTGTAAGAGTGAATGTCGTCTTACTCCTTCACTGGCTGTGCTGAATCTGGCTAATAGTTGTTTTTTCTTCTTTTGAGACATTTGAAAGAGTTTTATTGTTGGCTTTTGTAGCCTTTTTGAAGCTTTCCCGTAAGTGTAGTAACACAAGCCGATAGCTACATATTTAACGTGCTAGAAGTTCATGTTTATTTTCATACTTCGGATACGCTTTGGTTTTTTATTTCTGATCACTACTGTAATTTTGCTGAGTAACTATACTGGTTTGTTGGGCAGTCATCTTCAAATCTGCTGTTTCTTCTTATTGGTATGTGTTTTTTGAGCCTGGAACATGATTTCTTAAGTCCATGCTATCTGCAAGTATTTTGCCTGCCTTCCCCCCCTCCTTTTTTGCTTGGTTTCCTAAATCAGTGGGAATTAAAATCACATTCTCCATCAGCCTATATCCTAATATTCTTTGAACCCAGTGGCTAATTTTAAACAAACTTGACAAACATCAAAGTGGTTACATTTTTTTCAAGTTCTGTGGTTTTGATGACTGGCAGTAGGAGAGGGGGCCAAACTTAGAAAAATGCAAGAGTTAACTGATTCAGCAGATGTCAGGCCAACGTGTCAAACAGTGCATGCACACTGTAAATCTGCACTATCTTGACTTGACTTACTTGCCAAAAATGCATGTTGGGCATGTGGGGAGGGAAATATAGAATATGGGCTATGGGAATGGGACATATAGTGTATGAAAAGAAAGAGAGGTGAAGTAGAAAGAATAATTTGGAGGAACTGTGGGGGAGGGACCTAGGAGTGTGAAACGGAGAGGACAAGTCCCGATATGCAGAATAGTGTCAGGAAATCTGTGCTGGAGCTGAGGTCATTCCAGGACAGTTGGTGATGAGAATGCAAATCTGCAGGAATCCAGACCTCCTTGAGTTCAACTGCTCAAGAACTTAAGCAAGCCATTTCTTTCCCTGACAGTAATGAGTCATCTTATGAGAAAACCGAATTTAAATACATTCTGGTCATTTGCATAATAGCTTTCTGATAATATCATCAGCTGACTTTTTTGCCTTGTAGTAATTGAAGTGTTGGTTCTTCTGCTGCTACTGTTATTAAATGTGTAGAGGAACTCCAGATCCTGTGTCCTCACAGAGGATTAACTGTTGAATGGTTTGTCTAAATTACACCCACTTGGGCTTTGGGAGAAACCTAGAAGCCTGAGGAATGGGAACTGAAATTCACACCTTGGTTTCCTAAGGATGTGGCCTTAAGGGAATCTACAATATAAATGTTAACGATAAAACCTATAATCAACTGTAGAGCTATATCATGAATAGTTGAGAGCTGCACCTAGTACTGCTGGAAGGTTGTTTCGCTTTGTTCCGGTATATATGGCTTTATTTTCTTTTAAGTCGGTAGCAGAGTTTAATTCCTCTTTGCCCCATGTTTCCACACATTAAAGTTACATTTGAAGATAAAAAACGGGAGAACTTTGAACGCGGCAATCTAGAACTTGAAAAACGAAGGCAGGCTCTCCTGGAACAACAACGCAAAGAACAAGAACGTCTAGCACAGCTGGAACGGGCGGAGCAGGAAAGGAAAGAACGTGAGCGACAGGAACAAGAACGTAAAAGACAACTGGAACTAGAGAAACAGTTGGAAAAACAACGAGAATTGGAACGTCAGAGAGAAGAGGAAAGGAGAAAAGAAATAGAAAGAAGAGAGGTAACCAACTGGATAAAAGGTGGTTATGTCATTGGCAGCTGCATTTGATTAGAACAAAATGTAATGTGTATGTGAAATATTTTGCTGTTATTTTTAGTAAGCAGACAAAGAATGAACTTAAATTTCTTTGGAAGGTAAGGAAAGAGTCAGCTCTCCGTTTACTTTTAATGTGAAATGAATGGATGAGACGTTTAGATCTAGGACAATGTGCTGATAACCTCTGACTTCTTTAAAAATAGTAATTATTATTTTCTTAGATATGAGGAGATGCTTGAAGGAACAAAGAGGAACTTATGGGTGTTGTGGCATCTGTGATTTTCCTGTAGTCAGTTAATTTGTTAAAGAAAATGCATTCTGGTTGACCTAAAAAGCTATTACTTTCTCACATTGCCAAATAATGATGCATTCAGTGCAGCAGCATCCAGCTGTTCTTTGCAAAGCTGGGAGTGTCTAATGTTGGAGGCTGGAAAGAGATTTGATGCTATCCTGGAGAGTAGTGTTAATGTGAAACAACTTGTTAAATCAGAAAATTAGATCTTGGAAACCAATTAAAATGGAGGGATATTCTGTTTAGCCACCTATCTGCTGTACAGCGAAACCCCACTTCACCAGTGCTTTCAAGTGAGCATTTAAACAGTTGAGCAATTTGTGTGCTTAAATAGAGGCACATACTTAGTCCACATTGCTCGTTAGAATATGAATATTGGCGATTAAAATAGTTTCCCAGAACAGATCCTTCATGTCTTCTTCATTTTTTCAAATGCTGCAGGCTGCAAAACGGGAGCTTGAGAGGCAACGGCAACTTGAGTGGGAGCGTAATCGTCGGCAAGAGCTACTAAATCAAAGAAACAAAGAGCAAGAGGACATAGTTGTTCTGAAGGCAAAGAAGAAGACCTTAGAATTTGAGCTGGAAGCTCTAGTAAGTGATTGCGCTGCCAGTAAAACACAGTAGTGGCTGTAGTGTGTTTATTTTCTGTAATTTCAACTTTTAAATGTGGCTTAAAAGGGCTTTTTACATCCTGACTTGCATGACAAACCATTCTGGTAAAAAAAGAGAGATATTTTTCTTCTTTTTCTAAAGAATGATAAAAAAAATCAGTTGGAGGGAAAGCTTCAGGATATCAGATGTCGGCTGTCTACCCAAAGACAAGAAATTGAAAGTACAAATAAATCTAGAGAACTGAGAATTGCAGAAATCACACATTTACAACAGCAGCTGCAGGTGAGAAAACGTTCTCTGTGTTCTTAGCCTTCTATTTTGACCTCTTTGATTGCATCAGTCTCCTAAGCAAACTTGCCGTGTGATGTGTTGTGCTTTGTACATAAGGAATCGTTGTAGATAATCGGTTGTTCGTTTAAATGAATGTTCCTCGGACGTGTCTAGGAATTGCTTCCTAGACTTGAAGGTGTGTCTGTGTTTGTCACTTCATCCTCCTGGAATCCTGTTGTGATAAAGAAATTGTTAAAGAATTTGAGGGGATGAGGAGAAAGAAATTGTACAGCACGTATTTTTGTTGGCGGTGATTGCTGTTTGTGTGCCGAAAGAAAGAATTGGCTTCAGTGAAGTGGCTTGTTGATGATGCTTCTTCTTTTTAATTATAAAATAATGAACTTTGAAAATTGAAGTTGCCAATTAAACCAGTTAGATCTTGGCGTAACCGTGGAATTTGTCTTTCCTTCTTTATCTAAAATTCTCTGTCAAATTAAAGGTGGAAATGAGGTAGATGTCTGCTTTTAATGAAAGAATATTCTCTGTAATTTATAAAGGTTTGTAGAGTTGTAGTATTTGATTTTAGGGGTTGGAACTAGATGAGCTTTAAGGTCCCTTCCAACCCAAACTGTGACATGAGTCTATGAAATCGATTCTTGGCCGGTAATGGGCAATCTCAGTGCTTTTCTACCACAACAAAGTGGATCTTGCCATTATTTTATGAGGGCTTAGGTGTAAAACCTGTATTATAATCTAAGCCTCCTGTTCCATTTCAACTTTCTAAACATAATGAGTATAGTACATTGATTTGAACAAAACCGGAACTTGAAAGTTCAGGTTTTGTGTTTTGAGTATTTGTCTTTTTTTTTTTTCTTGAAACATCTTATGTTTGTGTTGTTTGGTGTACACTATTACACCTTTCACAAGACATCATTCTTTTGGTAGCAGCTTGTTATAAAAAGTATAATTTAGGGATCATATTCTTCCACAGTATTTGTATCCACTTGGTGCAAACAAGGAATACTACTAAGGGACAGTTGTGACATAAACAACTGCCAGAAGTTAAAACTGAAGCCACTCTTCTCTCTTCATTGAAATGCTCCTGTATTGGCAACTGAAAATGAAGTCAAACAGCATTGAATCAAATGTAGGAAATTAAGTTACACTTAGCAGTACTGGCTCAAAGAGACAAAAATGCGTGAAAAACACCACATTTACCTGAATA
This sequence comes from Trogon surrucura, assembly GCA_020746105.1. Classification (NCBI taxonomy): domain Eukaryota; kingdom Metazoa; phylum Chordata; class Aves; order Trogoniformes; family Trogonidae; genus Trogon; species Trogon surrucura. Next base: position 103,577,426 of record CM036617.1, on the reverse strand, counting down.
AGTGGGAGACTACTGATCTTATGTGCACAGCCAACTTCGCTCCAACTCTTCTATTCCAAAGCTTTCTGTAGAAACAGCCTAAGGTAGTGTAACTCACTTCAGAAAAAGCGAAGCAGCTACGTAGCCATTGATAGATAGATACTATTTTAACAAATTGAATGGAATTAATATCCTAGTTTCATATGTTACTTCTGTTAACTTTGTAATTTTTTTTAGTTAGGCTCTGTAGTCAGAAGAAATAAAGTCATAACAAATTAATGCTTTTGTCATAACAACTTAAGGAGGAAAAAATTGTGTGTTACAGTAAGCAGTTGTAAGTTTTGTTATAGTAAAGACCGATGTGCTACAGGTATGATAGGGTGCCATTATAACAGACATTATTAAAAAATGTGAGAAAATATTATTATTAAGAACCTGGAATAAGTTTCCACAGCTGAGTATAGTAAAGGGAAGGTGCAGAGGGAAGAAGAAAAAGGTGAGACCAGTGCTATTGGGAAACAAGTAATGAGAAAGATTATCTAAAAGTAGATGTGGTTAGGTAGCTCGTTCAAAAGTACTGATAAACAAGGGGCAGTGTTCTCTGTACACTCATTAACAATTTCTTGGAAGTTTGGCTGATTGTATATATACTTTTTCCTTACCTACAGCTTTTATGCATTGATTTTAACTACAGCACCATGAAAGGAAAAGATAAGGAGGGCAGTGGGATCCTTCCCCTTCCTGGCATTTTAGTTTGTGCTACTTATTACCCAGTCACAGTGATTGAAAGGCAAATTGCTTTTTTAAAAAATTGTCTTCAGCATTTTGATGCCACTCTGAAATTTTATTGAAACATCTGGCAAAGTACCATGAATTTTGCACAGTTGTTTACATTTTACTCTCGTTTTGGAATCACTGCTGTATTCGTAGTGATTTTTAACCATCTCTAGTCACTGTTATTGGTACTAGATGGTGAGTATCCAGCAGCTTAGTTAATGCCCAGTCACTTTCTAAATTGTTTCATTCTCAATGACTGTAAGAACACTTGTGCAATGAAGGCCACGCTTGCCTTTCTTGGTGTTTTTTTCGTTTAATTTTTTGTTTTGAGGTATTTGGGGTTTTTTAATGTTGACAGCAATAGCTGTGGCTTTGTGGTATTATCTCCTCTCAAGTGATCATTGATCGTGGCCACTGGTATTTCAATTAGTGTTACTCGAGGAGTTTGTCGCGATTGTGGTCCCAGAAAGAAGCGTCGCTACTTAGTAGTAAAGGCTAAAGTTTCTCTGGAGAGAACCTGAAAGAGTAGATAGCTTTTTCCTGAAAAAGTTTCTCAAATATCCTATCAATTTTACTATCTCATTTGCAGAGGAAAGACTAAATCACTAAATGATTTTCTTAAAAGGAGATTTTGATCTTCTAAACTCTCCAACACATTAAAAAGTCAATACTGTCAGTTATCTTTGTAGGGTGATATGCCTTCACTTGGAAATAATTTGGTGTAATACATCTGACACTTGTTATAGAATGGTGAGTTAATTCAAAGGAGTAATTATTCTTCAAAGAATTAATTATTCTTCAACCTATTAATTAGTTTCAGGGTGGAATTTGATTAAACTTATGGAGGAAACTGTATAGCAATTAATCCTGGGTGATGAAAATTTGTGCTAGTTATGTGAGTCTGTGGTGTCTGGTAGAGTGGTATTTCCCAGGATGTTCGGAAGGATCCCACGTTCTAACGACCTTAACTGTGTGTTTGAATCGTGTTTATACTGTCTGCAGGGCTTCTGCTAGTTACCTTCAGGGACTGTTTGCCTCCTTAATGAACACTTTGGCTCTCAAGTAATTTGGCTGTCCTCTGAAGCTCTGGAAGCAGGGTATGGTGGCAGAGACTTAAGATTCATAGAATCACAGAATGTTCAGGGTTGGAAGGGACCTCTAGAGGTCATCTAATCCAACCTTCCTGCCAAAGCAGGATCACCTGGGGCAGCCACACAGGAACCCATCCAGCCGTACCTCAGTTTCCCATACACCCTCTTGCTCAGGGCATAGGATGAGAAGAGAACTTTTTCTCGTTAGAGTGATAGAAACTGGTTTTTGGTTGTTTTGTTTGCCTTCAGCTGCTATATGGGATGCTGTTTGGTTCTTGGAAATTTCTTGTTGCATGAAACTTAAGTATTAATGACACCGTTAATTTCTTTCATCTATTTCTTCAGTACAGCTACAGGAGGTAGAAATGCATGTTCTGGATGCTTTTAGAATAGATGCTTTTTCCATGTTTGTCTGGGATTTCAGGAAACAGAACTTGACCTTCTTGATCCCTTGGTGTTCTCTGTCCTTAAATACTCTCCAGACTACTCTGTGTATTAAGATTGTGTGGAGTTCAGAAGTATTCTGAAAATGAATGACTAAGCTTAGAATTACATTCCGGGCTGAAGTTTTGTCCTATATTTTTTGTACTTGAAGAATGATAATTTTTCTGTAAATCCTGTTTCATTTTGACATCCGTTCTGCTGTTTGGCTTATCTAAATGGTTCTTGGAGTGATACCATTTTGATATCCTTGAGTCTTGAAAGGTGTTCTTCCCTGCTTTTCTTGAGGTTTATCTCTCAATACATTTAGTCTACTAGACGCTGCCATTCTTGGATTATACTGCTTGAGAATTTATTTCCACATTGCCTGTGTGCTACCCTGATTTAATAACACGCTTTAAAATTTTCATCCCAAACTGCGGCATAAGGCACACGAGTATTTCTTTGGGAGAAGGCAGTGGAAGGGAAAGTATGAACACAAAGGACAGTGTTTCATATGTAGTTTAAGAAGAGGTTGATGGTGGTTGCTGGGAAGGAGACAGACTACCTCAGGCAGATGATTTGGAAGATGCTGCTTTATATGTTGCTGGTTCTGGGTAGGGAATAACAGTCCCACGATAGGAGTATCTGCCCTTCATGGTATCCTCAAAGGGCTGGAAAAGATCTGCTGATGCTGTAGGCAGTGCAGCTGAATGGTGAGGGACACATGTAACTCCTAATAGTCAAATGCATAGTTTATCTTAATTCTGAGGGTTTGTGAATCTGTAAGGTCTTTGCTGTGCTACCTAGCTGTGTTTTCTGGAACATAAAGAGATTACAGCTGTCTGCAGTCATTGCACGATCACAAGATCTGAGCTGCACGCTGCAGAGGCCCAGTTAAAGACTGCCAGGAGTAAAGTGAGACGGCTACAAGGTCATGACGTTACGGTCAAACTTGTGTTCTTGTAAGAAAAACTAGAAACTTTTCACTCTGGTATTAAGCGATTAAGTGACATTTATTCTTAGGATCATATGATGTCATTTGCAATCCTTCATGACAAATTGAAATTGTCAGATGGTTGATTCCACAAAAGCCTGCAGTTCAGAACAACTGCTGAAATAAATTACTTAGTTTTCCTGAAAGATGGGATGTTGACGCTCATGCAGCTTTTCTAAAGTAAGCTGTTTCACCTCATGCTTCTGTAATATGCTTTGACAAGTTGAAGTTGGAGGTCAAGGCTTCTGAAAGGTGTATGAAGTAGTACTTTATTCTCCAGAAGGAGCAAGGATTATATATGAGATACACACGATCCACTGAAGGAAGAATTTCTCATCTACAGGGTCTCCTGTAATAACTCGATGTACAATCTTATGACTGTGTGTGAAATTGAGAGAGATTGTGATCTTCTTCCAAGAGTGATAAATCTAGAGGTCTAGGACTTGAGTATTCTCATCTAACAGAACTTGTGTTGCATGGCTTTTGGCTGTAATATATTCCTTTAAAGTGAAAACCTTTAATTTATTTTCTTTAGATAAACTGTAAATATTTTTCTATTCCTGAACAAAGTTAATGTGAATTTATTAAAACGAGAATTAAATGGTTGGTAAGTGCTTGTTTTAACATTTCCTGAAATCTATCTGTGTCGTTTTAATCTGTATTTCAAGTAATTGCAGGCCAAGTTATGTATTCAGTGAGAATCATTTCTCAAGTCGTATATTTATGTTTGATATACTCACTTTTTTTTGTATTAACCAGGTGTGAGTGGTAGTACCACACAGAGAGTGTTTGGGTAACAGCAGTAACACGTGATTTACTGAGAGAAAAAGTAGAGTCATTTCAGAATAAATGAAAATGAGAGGTCTTATGGCTAAAGTCATCCTTCATCTTTTTTTCAGCATCTTCTTGTTTTCTCTCTCCTTGTTATCCTCAATTTAGGAATCTCAGCAGATGCTTGGAAGGTTGATTCCAGAAAAGCAATTGCTTAATGATCAGCTAAAGCAAGTTCAACAGAACAGTCTCCACAGTAAGTGGTTTTTTTTTAAGTCTGAGTTTGTAAAGGACATGATGCTGCATTGCACAGTGTACTCTGTAATTTCTTCTTTTGTGTAGCAAGATGTATGTTGAAAAATGTTGCTTCCTATCACCTGAAATACCCTGTGTAGAAAAATACTTAATTGACAATGTGTTTAAAACCAGGAGATTCTCTTCTTACTATCAAAAGAGCCTTGGAAGCCAAGGAACTAGCACGTCAACAGCTTCGAGATCAGCTAGATGAAGTAGAAAAAGAAACCAGATCTAAACTTCAGGAAATTGATATTTTCAATAATCAACTGAAGGTAATACTAGACTTTTTAACCCTTTCTTCTAAATGTTCAGTTAAATATTTTCTAACTTGATTAGGGAATGACTGATTTAGAATGTGAGTTTTAAGAACGTTCTCAAGTCTAAGAAAATGCTACTTAGCATACACACTCAGAGCTTAGATCAACTTAATTTGCAGAATAAAATTAACAATAAATTTGAGCTCTGATTCCGGATCTGTGATTGTAAATATGAAGTTGCCAGTTTCTGTCCTTTTGCAGAAAGGACAGTGCAAGACTGGGGTAGGTCAGCAAATCTGCTGGAATCGGTACTTCAAATTGAAACCTTTTGTTAAGAGACTTGATTTTCTACTGACACGCAGAATTTTTACCTGCTGTTTCTAAGCTCATATTTGTTCATTGATGTAATTGTCTGTTGTTTGTGGTTTCATGCTTTATTGATCAGTCTTTTGTTAAAACGGTGTGATTTTTGTTTATTTCTGCACAAGAAAATGACTGAAATTGCAGAAGACAATAGAGGAAGTGGTCTATAGAAAGAAGTTATAAATCAGTCCTTATTTGCAAACTTTTAATAGCATTCATTTTTTCATAAAATGTTCTAAAGTTCAAGTACTTTATCTGCTAATTGAACTGATGGTTCCTACTGAAAGCTGACTAGAAAAATACCCAATTTCTTGCAAGGTGTAATAAATTGTGTTGCAAGTATTTGGAAGGAAAAGCACTATGGTAGATACATTAATTTTTCTGTAGCTGTTTTGACATTAACCACCTATGACTACAATGTAAGCTTTAGGATGGAAGGAATGTTTGAAGTTAAGCAACAAATAGCTTGTTTTAATATTACAGTTGTTAATAATTAAAAGAAAAAAACCGCAACAGCTGTAGACCACAGCACTGCCTGTTTTAATGCCAGTTCAAAGAGGAGTCTCGTGGTCTTAGGCAGGGAGGAGAAAGGGGAGAATCTCTGCAGAGTCATAAGAGATACAAGACAAACAATATGTGCAAAATTTATTTTGGAAGAAACCAGAATGAAGTTTTTTTTGGACACATCTTAACATGTCATGTTTTTAGAGTGATATATATATTTTTTTAAATAGAGTCCTTTTGAAGTGTTTTGCTGATTAAATATGACCAAAGGATATCAATTCTAAAATTAGTGTCAGCATTTGATTTGATCATAAATGACCTAAACAGTTTATAAATAGGCAGAGGGCTGACTTATCTTGGTATTGTGCTAGTAGCAATCCCCCTCAAACAAACAAGAAAACTAAATTCATTTTTTTATATAATGAAGGGCTTGACTTAACAAATAACAAGCTAGTGATAATTAAAAATTGAAGATGCATATTAAACACATGTATTTATCAGAATGTCTGTCATCTCTCCAAGAATACCTTGACTAATTGTAAACTGTTTTGCAGTTTAATGGGAAAATTGATTGCTGTGTTCAAAGCTCAGTATTTAGAGTTATCGCTTCAGATGCTGAAAATTAATTATGGACACAATTCTTTGGGAAGACTTTATCAAGCTTCCTCTGACTTAAGGATATTGTTCTCTTCATTTCATAACGCGTAGAAGCTGTGCTTAATCGAAATACCGCTTTTTGATGTTATATGTTGGTATTCTTGCCTTGCTGCAGCTTTCATGGCTTTCTTGGAAAAGATGGGTTTAAGAGGAGCAGTAGTACTGTTGAACCTGAGAGGTGGGAGCTTAATTCAGAAAGAATTATATCTTTTCCCTTTTGTAGTTTCGCTAGGTGTGCAGGACATGTTTTGAGCCACCTGGGTGATTTCATTGCTAGGTTTAAATGCCTGGGAAGGCATAAATACCTTTGGTGAGCTCAGCACAGAATGGTTGGAGTAGTCCTGGTGCCAGAGGGTGTGCTTAGAGGGTGCTGTGTGTGCAGCAGGGATTTAATGGCCGTTGTTTTTGAAGAGAGGACTCTCAGAACACCTTGTATGTGAGACTTTATACACAAAGACAATGAAAGCTTTCCCGAGACTTGTGATTTTATTAAGGGTTCATGTGAAGTAGGCATTCTATTCTTAAATCAAGGCGGAACACGTTGTCCCTTAGATAGTAATGTTGCTCAAAACGAAGTCGTCTAAGAACTTGCATAATTCTCAGATACTTTTACCTAAAAATTCAAAAATTTCTGACAACTTACAGGAACTGCCACTGAAAAGATGATGCTACATTTGAAATAGGTAGAAAGTGACTTATAAAGAATTGCCAAATTAATAGCTTCCCGAATTAAAAGAAGAACTTTTTGTTTATCTGTTAGTAACCAGGTGCATAAATACAGCAGGCTCATTTTGGTGCTATAGTGCCTTGTAATTTGTATAATTATTAGTCAACTTTATAACACTCACATTTAAATGTAAAACTTTTTCAAATAACATAACAAAAATTCCAACACATCTGAGTTCTAAATATAATAAAGGCTTCTCATCGTGTAAACTAAGGGAAAATATGTAGAGATGGGAAATGCAGAAATGTTTCTTTTCAAAATGTATTTTTAATGAAGAAATAAATGAAACCCTCAATTTTAATCAAGGCTGTTTCTAAATGTTCTTGTTAGGCTTAAAACTGATAGGCTTTTTTTTGTGATGATCCACTCTCCCTTTTTGCTTGAACATACCAACCGAGGGATGCGCGTTCGATGGAGTGGCTGCTCGGAGGGCAGCACCGTAATCGATACTGTCTTGGGCAGGTTTTGTTCTCTGCCATGTGGTGGAAGAGGCACTGGTGCTTGCCTTGACTTCAGTAATGAAACCGGCTTCTAGATGAGAGGCAAACAGAAGTGGTACTGTTTGTGAACTCCCCAGGAAAATAAAAAAAAAAGCATATCTAAATGTGTTTTAGGTGCATACCAACTTGTAGTATTTTGTGCTCATTTCCTACAGAGAGAATAATGCAAATCTTAGTCAAAAACGGTTCAATAGAAAACAACCAAAACTGTAAATACGTAAGCTTCTGCTTTCTGAGCCTAAAGTATATGCCAAACAAGCTTTGATGATATGCTTAAGAGGCACTGAGGTTGGCAGCAACATTAAACTGTTGTCATTGGCGTCGAGATTTATTCCTTACTGGCTTTGAATATTTGTTGTGGTATCTCCTATGTGAATATATCCTCCAATTTTGCAAAACACCATTTCTGATTCGTTCTCCTGAAATAGGCTATACCTGATCTACAGATGATGAATAGAGAAATATGCCATGATAGTACAAGATATAATGAACAATTTAATTAGTATCTAGTGTGCCTTTTAATTGATGAGATCATAAGCTTTACCTAATATTTCAATATATTTTAGGTTAGGGGGCAATTTGCTAACAGTGGTAGTATACAGTGAATTGCACCGCATTTGCCTCCATAGTTATAGTTTTTATGTTTTGCAGTTTAGTGAATATTTAAAACAAGTGTTAAATTGACACATGTCATAATAGCTTATATGAGTCAGTAGGGACATAGTGAAACATTTTTTTCTCCGCTGAATCTTTTGTTGACCCTCCAAAACAACTGATTTATTTTTCTTCTTATTTTTCTTCTTAGTCCTTTGGAGCTCAAGTGCTTCATTTACTTTTATTTCAAGCTAACATCCCAAGAGTTGGAAGCGTTCATAGAATTTGTTTCCTTTTCAAAAACTTCCTGGAGTATATAATGTTATTAGTATTTCAAAACATGAAGTTTCAAGGGTTTTCACTGAATATCTTTAGGTAGAACCACATGGTTTTGGGAAACTGTTAGGACTTTTTTGTCCTAATAGGACTAGTAGGTACCTTAGCCTGCAGCTACTCAGATACCCTTTTATGTCAGATTTGAGGCATTTTATCAGAGAAGGTAGTAGTCTTGTGGATTGTGTTGTATTTGGCTCTAGAGTAAGTGACTGAGTTTGTAGCAAAGTTTAAATTTGGGCCTCTTTTTTGTGCCCTGAGTAATGGTTGAAGGAGTCTGACTTCCATGACTCTTTAAAAATCTTTGCCTAGAAATCTCCTAATTAAAATTGATACGGATATAGGTAAACTTTAACTAGACTCTTGTTCATTTTCTGTACTTTATAAAATAAATCTGCAGAAAGCTTTATATTAGGTTTCATGTTTGTATATGTATAGTCCTACTATTATTTGCCTTTACAAATTCTCTCTACACTCAGTGTGAATTTACTCTTAAATGTTACAAAGATCAGTCATTATGCGATGCCAAATAAAACAATAATAATTCTTAATACAGTTCTTGTCTCCAAAGACCAAATAATCATTTCAGATAGCACAGAAGAATCAAGTATTTAGAGCTTTATCTCTCTTGTTGCACAGGAGAGGACAACTAATAAATCAGTGTTTCTGAAATGCATGAGTCTTGCTGAGAAGCTGTTCTCAGCACCTGCAAAGAGTGGTGAACAAGTAAAATCAAGTCCTTAAAAATGTTTTACATTTTGTGTCATGTTCCAGTTGTTGTCAGTCCCTGTCTGGTTGGTGTGCACTGGACAAGTCTTGCATATGAATGCCTGTTTACATTTGAGCATTTCTTTCTTCCAGTCAGTGGCAATGGAAGACGCAATGCTGCAGTGCCTGGCAGTTCTCCTGGGCTGCGTCAACTACTTAGACTCCTTTCTAAAGGTCTCCATGCCATACTCAGGCAGTACACAACTCTCTCAGTCTGAGCGATGAACCTCCTCCAGTTATGTGCTTCACTTTACCATAAACAGATGAGTGTGCAGTGTTTAACTAAGTTAGCATTTCATAAGAGGTGCTAGTGCTAGAACGTAACCAAAGAGACGAGTTTATGATTTGATTCTTGACCTGGTCTTTACTGCCTAGATGAGTGTGCCTTGAATTGCAGCTTGGGCAAGGTACTAGTTAGTTGGGGGTTGGTTTTGTTTATCTGAAACGTCAAGATTTTGAGCTAATTGCCTAATTTAGTTACGATGATGTTCAGAATTTTTAAAAAGAAAACACTTTTATGCAAAGTATTCCTACATAGCACTGTAAGTTGTGGTACCCGGTACGAGAGAGATGGCAATCCATTCTCTTTGTCAAATCCCCCATAGCTATAATATGGGGTGAAAGGAGGAACCCTCTCTATCATGGACAGAGCAGGTGCTTGGGGTGCTGGGGAATAATGGGGCTGAAGAGTGTTTCTGTGGGAAGGTCTCAGTGAGCACAGAACTGCAGGGTTCTTTCCTCTGGGGTCATACGCTCTGGTTTGTCTCAAGGGGAGAAGGTTTGGTGGAAACCTTTTATTGTAATCCCTGAAGTATGCAAAATTCTGTTGTCTTTCTGTCAAAAGGCAAAATTTGGGCTTAAACAACTACATTTCTAATGTTAAGGTTTTCATAGCAACGTGACTTGTCTGTATATAGTGAATATTACTCTGCTGAATGAAAATTGTATTTTAATTCATATTCGATATTATGTGGGTATCTGAATGTGGCTAGCACCTCAGAATGATACTCGTTAGTCTGTTTGTGAATTAAGTGGAAAAGTGACAATTTAAAAGGTAAGACATGCTTTGTCCTGCACAGCAGAAACAAGCAAAGCATCGTTATGTCTTTGGAGTTCCAATACTCAATTTTAAAACTTACAGCTTCTAAGTTTCTTGTATCTGAAAAGATGAGTGTAGGACTGAGCTGAATATTCAGCTGGCAAATGTTTCATTATGTTGACTGTTTAAGTATTACTCTAATTTTGTTCAACTGGTGTCCTGTAGCTCTGTGGGAAATGCTGATTCTTTCTCTCCTGTCCTCCCACTGATACTTGGCAAATCAACAGAGCATCTATCTGTTGCAGGAGATACCAATCAAATCTTTATCTCCTCTTAGCTAATGCAAAAGAAAGGATATGTATTGCATTTTTTTTTCTCCAGAAATTCTCCATCCAGTAACAGCTAGGGTAGATTTTCTTAACTGTTACAGGTATGCCACAGAAAAATCTTTTCACAAAATAATAAACTAGCACATGGGCTTAGCTGGGGTGGAATAATGTGTTAAAATGTCTATGAAAATTAAATAATTATTAAAGTGTCCCTTGATATCCCAACTCAGCTGAGCATATGTTTAAAACGACAAAGTAAGCAAACAAAAGCAATTAATTATTTGGACTAGAGTTGGCAGCAGCACTTAACTGCTGTCATGCAGCAGTTCATGATCTTACTGTATGTACTCAATATGAGAAATTACTTGCTTCAGACAGACGTGGAGGCATGGCTCATGGCTAGGACATCCCCAATGGCAGTAAAAGGAGCATATATCGTATGTTTAGTGTTAAGATAAACTTACAGGTCTAAACTGTGATTTAAAATATAGTGTTTGGGCAAGCCTTGTAGTTGGCCATCTAGTGCAAGTCAGTAATGTTTGGTGCACAGATGTCTTGCAAGTTGTAACTCGATTTTATGTATTTGCGAATTCAGGGAGTTTTTTTAAAGGGGGGGAAGTACCAATATTCTGAATTAGACGTAGATTCCTCCCAATTCTGTGTGTGTAGATGAACTGAATCGTTCTTTGTAGGTTACAACCTTCTTGTTAAAAAGTAACTTAAACTCAGATACTCGCATCTGGGTTGTCTCACTTAAAAGTTCTTGCGATTTATTGGATTTTTTTTGCTTAACTGCAATGGCCTTCATACTCTTAGGGAATTTTAGTTCCTCTTTCTTTGTCTGGTGATTATTTCTATTTAGCTAACACCAGAGTTTGGGATCAAGATGCAACGGGTATGAAGAAAAAACCACCTGGAATCCACTGTTGGATAAACAGCTCAAAATTTGGCAAATAGCAGCACAGCAAGTAACCTTCAGTGTAGCTTTATTAGAAATATGTGACTACCCAGATCTCTCTGTTCAGTAGCAAGAGCAGTTCTCGTGGGCCGGGACTCAGTATCTGAAGCTCCTTGGTGTACAAAGTTAAGTGACAGGAGGGGACAGGAAGACTGTGCTAAAGCTCAACTAAACATGAAAGTCACAAACCCGTGCTCTGGATAGCGATCTCTTTACCCAGACAAAAGAAACAGCTTGTTAAAAATCATGACTACTAGTCAAGATATTTGCTACTTCACGAAAGTAGTATTTTGAGCTTCAAGAGCTTTGTAGATGCAATCTGAAAAAAAATGCAGTATTTTTGGCTGGCTGGAAAGCTGCTTTCAACTGTGCCATTTCCTAATGTATGTCCTTTCAGACGAATGCTTGTAAATCACTCCACTACTCATGTTCTTATGGTTGTATATTTGTCCTTTGCCGCTGTATGTATTTTCTGATACAAATAAGGGTTCAGGGGATCATGTAGAGAAGAGGGCGACTGTGATTCCCCTAGAGAAGTTAATTTGAAGCAAGGATCAAATCCTTTGTACCTCAGTGTGCTACAAGTTTAACAACATTAAAGGAGCTGAAGTAAGAACATAGAGTTACAGGAAATGACTGTTCACTCTAGGTAGCACGTCAGAAATGTGTAGTCCGCTGAGAGGCCACCTCTGGCTCCAGATCCAATTGACCAACTGTTTGTTCACTGTGAGCTCTCAGTCCCTTTATTTTTTTCATTGTTTTTTCACAAGACAACTACTAAAAACCCGTTATGTTCAATATTGCTAATGTATTTCCTTCTTAGTAGCCCTTTTCCTTAGTCCAGAGTAAGGCTGCGCATAAATCTCCGTAACCGTGGGCATTCAGGGATTAAAAATTTTCCCCAAGGCAATGTCCTGCCTGACTAATTCTGATGATTTTGCAAGTGTAGTTTATTTTACATTCTCTAATAAATCCTAACTATGTACTAAGCTTTAATGTGACAATGGAAAATAAGGGTGATCATAAAATATGGTATTGCCCAAATTATCTCTGTATTTCAGTGAGTTTCATGGCCTTAGCAGAGTTCTAATTAAAACCTGGATAAGAACAGACTATCTCTTTAATGATGTCGACTTCAGTTTTCACTGAGTTTAAATTTGAGGATCATTAATGGAACGAGACTGTGAGCTAGAACATGAGGTTCAACTTAACTGTTTTTTAAGTTTTCATCCACATATCAGAAATATTTTTAATACCTTGCAAAGGTCCTGTGCTGCTCCTCTTTGTAACGTAGTTATTTTGACATATTAAAATTCAGTGTTGCACAGCATGCAGTCGTTGAGCACTAATGCACATATAGCTTTCCCTAAGTAAAATTTTTAGATGCAGTGCAAGTAGAGCCTGTAAATGAGCAAGTATTAACTTTCAACTTTTATGAAACAATAGCCAGATGTTGGTAATAATATTGTGAAAATAACTTACAGAAACTTTCTTTGAATCAGTTGATAATGAGTTTTCTTGGTTGATTTTTTTTCCTGCTCTTATGCAATTTTCTATTTCATTTTGGTTAGTGTGTGAGGATAGTTATATGAAGTCTTAATCTCACTTAATTTGTAGATTATGCATTTCTGAAAAACTATCCAAATACTTTCAAGGTTAATTGTCTCAAACTCTGAATTAATTAAGATGAAACCTTTTAGGATGTAAGAACTAAACAAACCTGCTGATGATGTAAGTCGTAACATATTTCAGTGAAAGTAGACATCATTAAGATACAGATTTAGAAACAGTTTCCTCATACAAGCTTCTTCAGTGTCTGTGCTATATTCTCCTGAAAGCGTGATTTTTTTAAGTGAAGTATTTGTAATGAAAAATTTAAGTTGTTATAGGTAGTTATCCTTTTTTTCTTCCTTATAATACTGAGAAGTTCAAACACGAAATTCTAGCTTATGCGAAAAGATTCTGGGTAAAACTTGTGTTCGTGTTAATAGGTGTCAATGAGAAAACCAAATATTTAGGAAAAGGTGATGTTTCCATTAATAATATTCTAAATGTTTCAGGAAATGTCTTTTCAGTTAATTAGAGGAAAACTGACTTGTATATGGATGAATACTTTCTGTGCCTTAATTCATCCCAAAGACATTGCTTAAGGAATTTAGTCACCTGGGTATAAAACAATCCCAAAGATCCTTTGGTAAATCACCATTAATTTCAAAATAAAGCTGATTAACTGAAACAGTTCCTATTATGAGCAACTCAGAAGGCAGGATTTTGTATGGAATTTAATAAATTAATTCAGCAAACTGGTGAACAACTTAAAATAAAACATAAGTGACTTTTGAGATTAAGCTTTGTCAAACTTTTATCAACTTTTAAAAGTCCCATTTAAAAAGGGCTTTCTTGTTTCTTAAACCTTTAACATCTCAGATGATATGGATAAAAATAAAAAAAAAAACCAGTAAGTGGTCTATAGACCTTTGAAATCTACCTTAAATGTCTGTCAATGTATTTGTCAGTTCTGTACATTTGAACAGATACCCAACCATTTGCAAATGTTGTTACTTCACAGTGAAGTATGTGGACAGTTGGTTGTGATTCATATGGTATATGTCTCACATATTTTACTTTTTCCTTTAGGAGCTGAGAGAAATACATAACAAGCAGCAACTACAGAAGCAAAAGAACTTGGAAGCTGAGAGGCTGAAGCAGAAGGAACAAGAAAGGAAGACAGTGGAACTGGAAAAGCAAAAAGAAGCTCAAAGGTAACAATTTAAGCTCTTTCTGTAGACTTGTTAGCATTCAGAGCGTGTTGCAAACAAGTGAAATAAGCTTTGCCTTCCCAAGAACATAATCTGATCTGAGGTAATATGTCACTAAATGGCAAGTATACCGAAGACCTGGCCCAAGTTTCATTTCAGTGCAGATGATCCCTTTTAAAGCATGGGAAATTTCTTCATTTATCTTTAAATGAGAGGTGTGCTGTGGAGAGAGCTTCTATATTGGTCTGTGAATCTTTAAACCGTCAGTGATACACACAGATTTCAGCAGTGTTACTTAAGTGTGTAGGGTAATTCTATACCCAGAGGCTCTTGAACAGTGAAACTAACTAGCTCTGTCTTTTACACTAATGTAAAGTACAGAGCTAATGAATTTCTGCTACGTATTTGAAAGTTCGTGTTCTGCATGTATTTAGAATATATTTATGTAATATGAATGGCATGTAGGCTGTTTGATTTAATTTTTAGCAGTTGTGGGGTTTTGGTACTCTTAATGTACTCAGTTGGTCAAGAGATGAAAACCAAATCCTGGGAACAAGAGGTCTTGCATTATTGGTATAGCATTACATGGACTGTGACCTAAGGTGAATTGATAGCCTGTGTTACTGCTTGGTGACTCAAGCTGATTTTTACATTCCAGGCAAAACCGAAACAAGATCTCAGTGAAAACCGTATCTTTGAACAGAAATCTTATACACAGAAAGCAGTTAAGTTTAGATGATTCGTAAATAATTTTCATAAAACCTATGCCTTCAAAAATCTAAAAGATCAACGTCAGAAATAGCAAACTTTCTAAGAGAACATCTTTCTATCACAAATAAATAACAGCACTGAATATGGTGATTATGTTGAAACTTTCCTTGAAAATAAGAAGGCTACTGAGGTACTGAAATTATAGGTACATTAAAATATTCTGTTTCAGAATAAATAAAATACTCCCTTCCAGAAAAAAGGAAATTTAAAAAACAGATCTATAGAAGAAAAAACTTTTGCCATGGAAAATTTCATTCAGGCATTATTGATAATGCAAAACTTCATGCTGCACAAATAATAAAATCTTCCAAATAACCATAATTGCTGTACCTGATAGTGAGCAGTCTACCAGTCTTACTGATTTCCAATGGGCACCAAAATGAATAAAGTAAATGATTGATACTCATAACCTGGATACTTCCCCTTAATGATTGCAGAAGTATGCTGTCTTTTAATAGCTCTAGTGAAAGCAAAGAAAGAAAGAATTGTCTAATATCATAATTACATGCACTTTAACCTGTGCTTTTATGGATAACCACAGTCACTTTATACTGAGAACCACCTTAACAGTTTCTTGTTGGTAATTATGCACTGAACTGTGCCCATAATGTAACTGAGCCAACAAATATATAAACATAAAGTATTTAGGGATGGTAGAGGTCTTTCTGAAGACCTCTTATGGCTAATTAATCTTAGTTATCTGAAGGCTAATTCCATGCAGACTTGTCTGATTGTGTAATATACAGTTCAAGGGGAAAAAAATCACTGCATTTGAGTAAAATGAGTAGAGCTTACTCTTGGAGTTTGGGATAAGAACTGCCTGAGTGGTATAGTGCAGTTGGTGAGAGGAAAAAGAAAATTAAAAGGGTGAAAGTAACTATGAGTAAATCCCAGATTGGAGGGTCATGTTCCACAATAATTAACACATCAGGAGTCTTTAAGTAAAGAAGAGAGCAGAATGTCAAGTTTTCTGTTCCTAACCCCAAGCTGTGATGCTCAGATCTGGGCTTGTGATTTTTTAGCTTCTCTGTCTCTTCTTATTCCCTTCTGTGTCTTCGACTCGTGATATTAGCTTCCATAACAATCAAATGAGAAAATTCTGCAGCTTCAGTGGAAGGACAAAAAAAATCATGCAAAACCCCCATTCCCCTAAGAATCATTTTCGTCTGCTCTTCTTGCTCCAGCAGTTAGAGCAAACTTGGTTTGTAAGTATGGGAAGATTTAATCACTCTACTAGAAATATAATTAAAATCTCAATTTCCTATTTAAAGCCCCTCTGACTAAACTCAGCAGGTAAGACCACTCAAGTCAAGAGAAAATTGAGCTCTGTACACCCATGGGGGTGCAGCTTCAGTGTTGCAATAAAACTGGTGAGTAATTGGCTCTGAACGCTTTGCAAGTGAACACGCAAAGGACAAATGCGGCAATTAAAATAGGAGGTTGTCAGAACAGTGAATTTATTAACTTGTTGGATGATTTTACACTGAAAACAGAAAGGTATGGCAGTATTTCATGGAGGAGGAAGTGATAACCTTCGCAATGGTGCCCTAACCTCTGCTCATGGTATAATGATGTAGAATATTGAAAGGGTATCAGCGATTTCATTGAGAACCAAATATTTTTTTCAGTTTAAAAGTTAGTAGGTGCCGTCTTAAACAGATACGGGGTACCTTGACATCTCTCAGAAAATATTCTTGTCAACTCAAAACTTGCATCAATAGAGATGGGATTTTTGCCCTCTGATGCCAACGTACTATTTGGAAAGTGGAATTTTCCCCTCGAGGAATTATTAGGTCGGTTTTGCCACGCAGTTTTGGCCAGGAATTAGTGTTGTCCTTGGACAAAATATCTTCTATATAGCAGTCCAAGTCTGTCGTGAGCAGCTTGTTGTCATGCGTTTGACATTAATTTTTTAACCATGGAGAAAGTATAGAAGTGGAACAAAATAGAGCCCACTGTGCATCTGTTATAGTCCTTTAGAGTTCTCTTAGCCGGTGCAAATTGTTTCTAGCAGAGAATATTTATTCTTTTGTTCTGTTGTCTTGTCCTCTGTTGGAGGGTAAGTACTTGTTAGCTTTGGCAGTTGTGAATGTTCTGTGAGTGCTGAATGAAGCTTGTCGATATTTTCACTCCTTGACCTTCAACGAGAGGATCAGGACTGCCATATTTTCTGATTGCTGCAATTTTTTTTTCCCTTTCCCCTGATTTTACTATTTTGAGCCTTACCTAGGGGTGTTTGTGGCTCTGATAAAATAAGCAGAACCAATTTGTTCGATCAGTATTCCTGATTTCTTCTTGCATTTTAGAGCTGAAGTTAGTGCTCAGCAGATTGAAATGCATAATCTGCTGCTTATTGGGTTTCAGGGCAAACTTCAGGGGAAGAATTTATTATTGAAAAAGTGTGGTGATAATTGTAGCTGGTATCAACAGGTCTAGATAAAATAAAAGGAATTTTGGGACAAATGAAAATGGTAACTTGTAATGCTGATATAATGGGATACTCAGATTACTTGAATTAGGCTGCTTGGAAAGAAATTTTCAAAAGCAACCTTACAGTTAACGTGGAACTGAAGGGATTGTATCTGACCTCTTGGATGCCAAGGAGTTTTGTTTCTTGAGCCAAGGGAGATATTTTGTTTCCCTTCTTTCTCTTCCTGCTTTCTCCGTACGGTTCATCACTTAAAACAACTGTGTAAGACTTGTGTATCCCATTGGAAACTGTGAAAAGAGAATGCACAAATATTGTTGAATCCTCAAGCTGAGACTCGGGTGTTGCTGAGTTGATGAGGTGGGACAGAAAGTTACCAAGTTTATCATTTCCAGAGCATTGCGAGCTGAGTAAGAGACTAAGATATCTGTGTAAATTTTCATACAGGAATTGGAAAAACACAGGTAAATATGTTAATTTTCATGTTGTCGTGGAGGAGAAGAGGTCACAGCCTCAATAAAGAAGGTAAAGTTTAGGGTTTACAAATGCTTCTCTGAAGAACTCTGGCAAGAAAGAATAGTGCTGAATGTTTTTTCACCATCTTCCGTTCAGCTCCAAAACATGACTAGTTTATAATTTCTGTAGGCTCAGGTTGCTCTGTACCTCTTTTTAGAGTTCTGTGGAATCATATTGTAAATGTACAGAAATGATACGTGAGTTAAAATAAAAAAATCTTACTAAAGGTAGTTTTTTTAATAAGAAGACAAAGCAACTCAGGGACTGCACTTACTAGTGGGTTACACGAAACAGTGTTCTGTCACTTGTCTGAGAGTCACAGCTCTTTCTTTATGAATATGTATGGAATCGTAGCAAATCTTTTTGAATATTTCTCCTTTGCCCTCTAGGAGTCATTGTGTAAGAAGATGCTGTGGAGTGGTTGATAGCTCACCAAAATAACACTAACAGCTCTTACAGGGTATGCAAAAGCCATAAAGAGTGCGCTTTATACTATAGATCACACTCAAGGACAACTGACTTTTATGCTCTTTTGTTTGACTGACTTAAAAAAAGCACCTTAATTTGTCCAACAGGCGAATCCAGGAACGGGATAAACAGTGGCTTGATCGAGTGCAACCGGAGGAAGAACTTCAGTGGCAAAAAAAAATTCAGGAAGATGAAAAACAAAAAAGGGAAGAAATAACCAAGAAGAAGGAAAGTGAGGATAAGGGGAAACAGGAAATGCAAGAGAAACTAAGTAAGCTTTTCCAGCCACATCAAGAGCCAGTCAAGCCAGCTGTGCAGGCCCCTTGGTCAAATGCAGGTAGAGTAAGAAATCAAGAAATACTATTACGTATGCCCCTTTAACAACTCTTCACTTTTGTCTTCCCATTTACTACAGAAGAATATTTAATCCCCAAGATTCAAGTTTCAGGATTGCATTGCTAGTCTTATTGAAGTAAAACATGTGTGGACTGAGCTCTAGGCTCCAAAAAATTGTTCTTTTAGGCTTCAGTGTTATTCCTAAAAGCACGGTGTTTAAACAGAGTGTAGAGCACAGTTGATGAGACTCACAGTGCCAACTGAAGAGAGGACCTTAGCTGTAAGTTGGAAAATCTTGACGCAAGATGTCAAAATTATTTCTGTACTTTTCTTTACAATTCTTATTTTGGCGTGGAATATATGCCTTGGGATTTTTTAAAGTAATAGCAATATGCCATTTATTTATTCTTCTTCCTCTTCCCCCTTCCCCATGCATGTTGTTTACTGAACAAATGACCCGAAGTCTAAGATTTAAGCCCCTTTTTCCTGGTACAGACACCATCGCTTTCAACCAAGGTTTCTTCCTGATTTTTTGCCTGTATTGTGAATCATGGTTCCCCCTTAAGTGGCTTTGATACATACACAAGAGAACTGATTGGGAGTGTAATTGTCGTTTAAAAGTTTGATCAAAGGATTACATAAAGGAGAAATTACCTTCTATCTTCTAGCCCAAATCTACAATTGACCTAATCTAATACGTGCTCTTGCTAGGTTTTATTTGTGCAGAAAGCACTTTTAAAATCAAATAGGCAAAATAAAAAGTGCATTTTACAAGAGCAATTTAGCTTTTAACTTTTGAGATTTTCTGTATCCTTCTTTTTCTAATAAAGCAGTTTTAACATGCAATTTTTTTAAAACACCATGTGCGAGTGACTTCTTTTCAGCCAATCTGGATGTATTAGGACATTTTGAAACATTTTTCTTGGAGGTTTGGTCAGGCTACAAATTAAGCTGCTACACAAGCAGACTTTAAAAGTATTTGAGATACCATTGATAGATGCAAGAACATCACTGTTTGAATTGAACTTCATGGCTGATCAGATTTAACCTCCAAAATCATTGAAGCATTTGAGAAGTCATGTATGTTGCATCATAAGCACACAAGTCTTTGATGAAAAAAATTAAATATATTGTGAAAGTTAAAATACAGTAATACTTTAGCTGATGTTTAGAAGGAAAAAAATAGTAAGAAAATCGTATTTTAAATAATTTATTGTCATATTTCCGCTTGTGTGAAAGGGAGCCTACAGACAAGGTCAGGTTTGTTAATTTTTGTCTCCACTTTCACCTTATTTTTCAAATATTTAAAAATAATACGTATTGATTATTTTTTTTCGCTTCGTATCTATGTGTTTTTTCCCTCTGCTCAGAAAAAGCTCCTCTAACCATATCTGCTCAGGAGGATGTAAAAATAGTGTACTATAGAGCTCTGTATCCTTTTGAATCAAGAAGCCACGATGAAATCACTATTCAGCCTGGCGACATAGTCATGGTAAGAAGGGATTGTGATATTACTTAAAAAAATTACTTCAGCTTTGGCACTTGTGTGACTGAAAAAGTATGTGGCAGGATTTTTGACGAGAAAAATAATTTGGTGAATATAGAAATGGTGAGATAGGACATAGTAACCCTATTATAATAACAGATAGCTCCTTACAGTTCATTTTAAGTGTAAAGTTGAAACATAATCGATGAGTAGATCGTATCAGGTCCGGTGTGCTGGGCTCTGTGTGTCTGTCAGTGCATTAAAAAGGATTCTTATACAGGTTATCTCAGAGGTTTCTTGTCCTCCCGGGGTACCTAGGGAGTAAAGTTACTGTTACTTTCTGTTGAGAGAGTGGCTGTTACGTGTGGAATCAAAAACGAGCTTTGATAAAGAAAGGATGTTCCTAATGGGAAATGTACATTTTTATAAGAGTTGTACAAAAGCGACGTAAAATTTTTCATTTGGAAAATCACTTTTGTAAAGGGAATGGGACGTCCAGTGTAATATTATGTGAAGCAATTACATTAAACTGTAAGGTGGCTACGCTTCTGTCATGATCACATAAACATTAAAGTAGTCTTAGTGTGGTGGTGATACTTCTTCAGTAATACTGGAAAATTTTTATATGTATCTTTTGGTGACAGCTTTTGACATAGTGATCTAGTAAAACTAACTTGGAGTTGTTCGTATGGTAATTTACTCTTTTTTTAATCTCCTTAACTCTTTTGGGAGATATTTTTACATTTATTTTAAAACGGATATGGACAGTAGATAAAATGTCATTTCTGAAAAAATGGGAACTTCAAAACCTAATCATTTGGTTGCAGATGTGTCGATACAGAATGATTTTCTTTCTTTTTTTTTTAACTACCTGGTGAGATACAGGGATATGGTCAGCCTGTAACTGTTGTGTTAAACTCTAAAGCAGTATTCTGCTTTTGTCTCTAATTATCTCTAAAATTATAGTTCTGTTGTTAATGACTAGAGTTATTAAATATGTATATTAATACATTGCTAGTATGATCTTAACATGCATGTCTGTTCAGAACAAAAATTCTTAGTGTGGCTGTTGAATGTTGCCGCGTTCGCTGTGGGAACATAGTGTCCTACCCAGCAAAATAGATTTTAAGAGCTATTGCCTTTCAACACAGTTTAGTAAGAATGAATTTTGTTAAAAATACACTTAATAAACTCTCATAAACTGTAATGGGAACCCTTTTTTAAAAAGCATGTATTCCGGGGAGATGAGCCTTCGTCTCTCAGCCTTTTTGGTTTTCTTGTTTGGTTTTTATTAATTGAGCTGTGTCGCACTGAAGTGTTTGTGACATTAGAATCTGCTTTTGGAAATTAAAAGGCAAAGCTTGGACTAGTAGCACTACCAAATGACTCGGGAAGAGGTCCAATGCTGTTCTGCAATGCAACGTGTCAGTATTCTGCATCAAGAAATAGTATTGGTCAGTCAGCTGTTAAAAGAGAGAGGATACACGTGTATAGGTCCCCCTAGGGTATGGAAAAATGCTGTGTTGTCTTGCTTTCTTGGGAAGTAGATTGTAGCCTGGGCATATAAATAAACTTTTTTTTTTCCTTGAGGAAGAGCAATCACTATTAGGGAGACTTGCAGGAAAATAACATTTTTGCTGAAAATGTGTGATTTTAAGGAGCACTTCACGTGTTTTCAATAGAGACTTGGAGATAATCTGAATCTTTCTATATGTTAGTTTTGGAGTTCGTTTCAACTTACTCTATGAAAGTAGGCTAACTACTCTCAATTTTCTTTATTTAACTTCCTTTTAACAATAATTAAACCTGATGACTGATTCTTGTGGGATTTATATCCCTCTCTGTACTAGTTGCTTAAATGGGCTGCTCTTAGAAAAGTTAATGTGAGACACTTGTGTGAAATGTGTTATAATTCTGCCTTGCTTTAAATCATTGCTTTCCTGATGGAGGTTAAAAGGGAATGGGTAAGTGTGCTGTATGACTGTTAGGAAGTCTCTGCAGTTTATTCATTTTCATAAATACGGATTTTGTTACCATGTAGTTTGGAGTGATTCTGTGATTCCGTGATACTTGGTTTTTAATTCACCTAGGATAAAATTAACAAACCAGCTCACATTGTCAAAAGTAATTTAAGTGCAATGGACCAGAACTTACTTTTGATAATGGGCATTTGGTCTCCCAGACTCTTCTCTGTCCTTAAGTGTTTTGTTGTGTCCTGTGGTTCTGAAAGGTTCGAGTCAGTTATGTTTTTTTTGGAAAATAAAAATTTACAAGCTTACATGTTAAAGTGTGTCTAATTTATGACATAAGTGCAACTCTGTAGTTAAGCTGACCTATACAGTTTGGAGTTTACTGTGTGCAATAAAATAAGTATTGCTTGGAATAATGGTGTTCCAACATGGGCAAATTTAGCACTTCACCATTTTAGCACTTGTAAATGGTTTTGTCCTGTAATCATGTAGCTGTACAGAAGATACCACCCAAACTGTGACTGCCGTGAATAAAGAATCCAGCAGAAGCCCAAATCCCTTGACTGCACACGTGGGAACGAGGCCTAAATCCTGGATGCAGATAGGGCTGCAGAATCCATTATGTCAGAATGACTTGCGGCTTTAATAGATGTATAGCTTGTAAATAACTCCTGCAACAGTGTAATGCACTTTTGCACTGTGCATGAGTCTTGAGACCTGTCTTGGTGGAAATGAGGGTTGGGTCTGAAAGGAAAGGGATTTGCACACTTGCAAATTTAAGGAGGGCTTTCTTCTGCCAACTTTGCGGTGCACGATAGTTCTCGGTAGCACTGATGGATCTCGTGTAGTAGGAGTTTAGAGAATGTGTGGGGCGTGGGGTGTATTTTTTAAAAATTATTCCACTTTTTAATTACAGTATTTTTCTCTTAACTTGGATTTCTGCATTCCCTGTTTCTTAGCTTTCTATATAACTAGAATATAACTATATAACTAGATTGATTTGTAGTCCTAACTAAACCAAGCGTTTTGTGTAGGAACAAATATTATTCAAGGTCAGACTTGATGGGACTGTGAGCAGCCTGATCTAGTTAAAGATGTCCCTGCTCACTGCAGGGGGTTGGACTAAATGACCTCTAAAGTTCCCTTCCAGTCCAACACATTCTATGATTCTATGAAATATTCTGAGCCAAGAAAGCCATGCCTCTTTCAGGGCTCTGTTCAAGAAGTTAAGTTTCTATTATGTATGTGAATGTATGTATACAATGTATGGAATTCTTCTCCTTTGCATAGCTCTCTTACAAAGCAAGTCCTGCTGGCATTTGGTACTGTTAAACTCCAGCTTACAGTAAAGGAATGGATTTTGTTGTTGCTGATAATGTTTTATCTAATAAGCTTGTTTGAATAAACTTAAGCATAATTCAATGGAATACAGGTGAATTGCTGAACTAGTGAACTGTGGTGGCTCTGATACAGCCGGAGAACATAGGTTAAACAGGAGCTTCATGTAGAAGGTTCCGTGGGAAGCCTGAAACAAATTCATAATGATAGTTTTGTTAGCTATTGATTGTGAGAGTTTGAATGAATGTTCTTTGTATTCGACACATAAACAGCCTTTTTTAGATCCTGTGTAAGCATAAGCGGCGTATGGCCTCTGGCCTGCAGAGCTTATATTCAGCATTATAGCAGGAATTCCAGCAGTCTCAAAGTATCTGGATCAAAAGCCTGAATAGAGATAAAATGGTCATCTAATGGATAGATAGTTGAACAAAAATGATGGTGGCACTCTGTTTAGCTTTGATTAAGTACTTTTTGTGAGAGTATTAGGGTTTGTCTTCATAGGTAGAGTAACTGTCTACGCTACAACAGGGCTTCTCTTTTTGTGTGCCTGCACTGTTGGTGGGACACAAGCCAGGTCACAGTGGAGTAGGACCCTGCAAAGCCAGCCCTGCTGTTCACAGAGATACTAACTCAGCCAACTGCTTTTGCCTCTAAGAGTTGTGTTGCTGTTACTCCTGTCAGTGTGTTCAGTCGCTGAAACTAAGTAGTTGTGAGCCATGGCTCTAAGGAACGGTGCAATAAGTAAAAAATAAAGGCACACACAATCGAACTTGCTGTTCAACTGTACATTTAAATTCTGGCTGTATTTTTGTTTAAATAGTCTGGGGTAACTTGTCCTAAAGACTTGGGGGTGGTGAATGTAAAAATATAAGGAAATCAGAACCAATGAGTTAAAAAAGGGTGCAAAGGAATTTGTTTAAAGTGCCGGTACTGTACTACAAAAGCAGATGCAAATTATATTTTATGTGAATAACTGGGAAACCAGATTTTTAAATGAAATACAGAGTTAAAATTATCTTTCAAAGTGCCTTTTCATGAGTATACATAGAAAATTTAATTGAATTGAGAAAGAATTGGATTTGACTATCCTAATGGGCTGTTTTATGATTTCGTTTAACTTAAACCTGTCTTCTAGAGAGACATTAAGTCGGTTGGTTTTAAACCCCCTCGGTGTTGGGTTTTTTCTTCTGCTTTTACAAAACATTTCTTTGTGAAAAAGCGCAGTGTTTTTTGTGTGACTGCGATTCATTTCAAAATGCCCTCTTTAGACCATCACCGTAAGACAATTTTGGCTTTTCAGTCCCGATGCCTTTGTGTGATAGTGATTGTAGTTACTACCTGACCAACGGAAGAAGAGTAGAAGCTGTGTGACTATTATTACTTTTTAGATTATTCAACTTGGCATCAGGCTCTGATAATCCATTTCTCCCTCTCTGTCCCAAGATTCACCCTCTGCTGTGACCTCCCATCACTTACACTGCTGCTTTAACAATCCCCTTCAGTGCTGCAGTGGAAATTTTGCTCGACACTGCAGTAAAACCACATTGAACCGGTCAAGCGTGTAGTCCGTTTATTTCTGGGTTTTCTCTGAGTTAATAGGGACTGAGACAGGAGATGGACCCAACAAAAAAGCAGAAATAATGGATAGTTTTGCACCAAAAAGAGAGGCGCGGGGTACAAGTGACAATAGGAGGCAGTCAAAGAGTCAACAGCTGGCCCAAGGCAAAGCCATCGATCAGCATCAAAAAGGAGCAGTTCAGTGACCATCAGAGGCAGAAGCTTTGCTGCTTTGGAGTTCAATCACTTCTAGGCAAAAGGATGGTCTAATCTTTAGTCCAGAGCAACTAGTTTGCCCCATTGCCATAAAGAATTTTTTTTTACACTAGTTTCTTTCTTTTTTTTTTTTCTCCAAACAAGCAGCTGATGGGGTTCTATTTTGTTAAAATCAACAGAGTGAGTTTGTGTGTTTTCAACTGCAGAAGAATCTAGCTCAAGACACTACTGTATGCAATTTTGACTCCTTTGACCAAAAAGGATACTATTTCTTATTCCTGAGCTCATAAAGCATTCTGTTACCAACAAATCCCTCGCGATGATAACGGATTTTTAGGAATTGGTGTCAGGTTATTTAGAAGTACAAATACAAGCATCTCTGACTGCTGTACTGTTACCTGCCACAGTCAGCTCTTGAGTTACGCTGTCGTTTGAAACACCTCTATGTATTTCAAAATGCTGCTTGGCACTGGCAGAAAGAGATGAGAGAAATTCTTTCCAAAACCAGACGCTCCATAGGGCTGTCATCTATCTGACTTTTCATTACTCGCCTAGGGTTTTTTACGTTCCAGGGAATCTGCCACTATGCACAGCAGACTGTTGTACAAAGTAGTTGTTACTTGCATGCCAAAGGTGCAAAAACCCTGTTCATATGTAAGGGTTTGCTTGAAAACCGAGATTCTGTGACTTGTCAAAGAGATTAGATAGCTAGAACACCAAATTTACCAAAATTATTACCAATTATTACCTTTTTTTCTTCTAGAAAGTTTCTGCATCTGGCATTGCCTTGGAGGTATTTAGCCACCGTATCAATTCGCCCCGGGGCAGCAATACCGAATTACTTTTCTTCTTCGATTCTTGCTGCGTGTGGTTAGCTGCAGCTCCCAGAATTCCCAGTGACCCCTTTTGTTGAAATAGCAGGCTAGGGCAGCAGTCCGTCGGTAGGGCTTGGAGAACAAACGTGGGAAATGTTAATAAAAGTTAACAGGAAAGTGCAAACCTTGCAAACGCGTAGCTTGACGTGATTATAATAATCGATAAGTAGGAATTAAAATACAGCTGCAAAAATAGCCCTGTTTCATCCTGTCCTTCATGGCTTGCCAAAGGTAGCAGAGTGAGGGGAGAGAAGAGGGGCCTGCAAATTTATGTATGATAACTTACTGTGGAATTGTTTTGTATAAATCCGTTAGCCAATGTGTGGATTTGTTTTGAATTGTTCCATGGGTGTTGTTTTTAATATGCTGTGGTTTTTTTGTTTTATTTTCTGAAGGAGAATATCTGGGAAAACTTGTTAAAAACTGCATTTTGTGTTAGAATGTTTAAGGCATTTCTCTAGAAGTCACTTCTCCCAAGTCTGCTGTACTGTGACAGGCTTTCAAGCAAGTGTTTCAAAACCTATCCTTGTCCTGTGCATTAGAACTGAAAAAATTTTTACCTCATCACTAAGAAACCCTTTTGATTTTGGCTTGTGGAGTGGGAAGAAATTTAAAAAAAAAGAAAAGAAGGGTAACAAAGCAGTATTGCATTGCAAAATGTTTCTTTATCTGTTAATACACCATAGAAGGAACAGTGGTCAACATGATCCTCTACATGTAAATTGAGTAACAACAAGAAAATTCTACCTAGTGGAACTTGTGTTTGTGACGAAGGTGTCATGTCTCTGTGACTAGAGAAAGTTAGTTATTGTGGGTGAGATGGATTGTTTTGAGTAAAAATGTCATTTATGTGTTATATTTCTTAACTTTCTAACTTAATGCGTCTACAGGTGGATGAAAGCCAGACTGGAGAACCAGGGTGGCTTGGTGGTGAATTGAAGGGGAAAACTGGATGGTTCCCTGCAAACTATGCAGAGAAAATACCTGAAAATGAAGTTCCAGCTTCTGTAAAGCCAGCAGTTGAGGCGGCTGCTGCACCTAAAGTTTCTGTGCAAGAAACAACTACGTCACTAGGAACTCCTGCTTCTACAGAGAGCGCTACAACTGCCAATAACTGGGCAGACTTCAGTTCAACGTATGTTTGGGTAGTGATTATCACTTTAAATTGGTGGAATCTTTTTTTTTTAATTTATTTGACTGTGGTGGCAGTTAACACAGAGTATCGAGGTTGCAAAATGAAAGTCGCTCGTCTGAAGGAAAATACGTTTTTGCTGTAGCAAACAGTTAAAATTGCAGCCTTGTGGAACTTCAGCC
This sequence comes from Trogon surrucura, assembly GCA_020746105.1. Taxonomy (NCBI): domain Eukaryota; kingdom Metazoa; phylum Chordata; class Aves; order Trogoniformes; family Trogonidae; genus Trogon; species Trogon surrucura. The sequence continues at coordinate 103,550,031 of CM036617.1, read as the reverse complement.
CTGCTGTCATCGTACCTATGTGGGCAGTGCAGGTGGACACGTCACAGATAGGAGACTTTCCTAAGTGAGGACAGTGACATGGTGGAAATCCCAAGGCGTTCTCCTTCCTTGTCTTAAATTAGTTGATTCCAGTCCTCATGGCAGATTTCTGGTCTGGATTATGCAAAATACGATTATGACAGAGTTAACATGAAAAGACATTTTATTAATTCTTTATCACAACGTAAGACTGATGCAAGTAGAACGTGTGACCTTCCCTAGATGTCCTGTTAGTTTAATGCTCTGTGCAGTGTTACCAACCCTGGGTAAATGGGGTTGGGTAAGTAAGTCTTATCTTCTGATCATGTAGTACATACTTCTAAGTTGAAATTTAAATATCATAGTGCAATACTACAATACATATGTCCTACTTAATTTTTTTCATCAAATAGGTCGTAGTAGCTTTTCCAGTTATTTAAACTTTGCCTGTTTTACAGCAAACAGCCATTTCTGTGAGGAGAGAGGAAAAGACTAAAAGTCTTTTATAGTAAAAATACTGTGTTAGGGAAGATTGTGGTCTTTGGATACTCTTACAACCTAAGTGGGCAACTATTGATTATTTCAACTAATAGCACAAGTAACAGGCAAAGGAAACTTATTTTTAAGATAGATGCTTTGTTTACAAGCTGAGAGTTCAGGAAATTTTGTTAGTTTAAGTGGGTATTTGGAGGCAGAGGTGTGGATTATGAGATTTAGTAGGCACTTTAAAGGACAACAGATAAGATGGAAAGGATAAGAGATTGTGTAAAACTCTCAAGTTGAAAAAAGTCAGTTTTAAGCAAAAGACAAAAGGTAAAGGTTTGAATGAGAAGCAGCAAAACAATGTGTAAGAGGAAGAGATACATACATGTGTGAAGTTTTCAAACCAATTTGAAGAGATGGATGATTATTTGTTTCACGTTACCTCTTTCCAGTGTGTATAATATAGACTGCACTTCTTGAACTTCCATTGTATTGGGGCACAGCCAAGAAATTAAATTAAACGACAAGAAGAGCTGGCCTTAAGTAGCAAGGACAAGCAGATGTATTTAGAGATTGCCTTTTTAAGATAAATTCAGTGTTAGTCTATGTTTGATTGCGCTACTGCTACTAAGAGTTAACGATGCTCATGGAGTATTCCATTAAAAGAGATTAACCTAGAATGTAGAAAATTTTTTTCTGAGCAATCTTCCTGCATGAATGCTTTTCTTCAGTTGAAAACGGTGGGAATTGCGGAGTTCTCTTTTTTTTCAGATGGCCAACAAACACTAGTGAGAAACCAGAGACCGATAACTGGGATGCCTGGGCAGCTCAGCCGTCTTTGACCGTTCCCAGTGCAGGGCAGCTGCGGCAGCGATCAGCTTTCACTCCTGCCACTGTTACAGGCTCATCTCCCTCTCCTGTCTTGGGCCAGGTGAGCACCTCTATTCATTCAAACATTTGGGACGCGAAGTATGAACAGCGAGCATCCATTAAAATAGTCCCATGAGATATGTGAGCTCTTTCGGTGGTGAACTGGTAGCGTACATCCGTTTGTGAAATCTGTGGTGGAATTTACCACGAGGAGGGTTTTGTTCCATGCTGGCTTTTTTTAGGCTTTGGTGGTCTGGTCTTAATGTGTTGGCAGGCTGCCAGTTCTGGGTCACTTCCTTGGGGCTTTCCTGAATCACGTGGCGATAACCTTCACTCCAAAGTGGATTATGTAGTTAAGTGGAATGGCAGTGCCAAAGCTTCACATCAGATGGATTCCGTCCATCTGTTAAGGCATTTCCTTTTCCTCAACTGAAGAACATACTGTTCTTGTAAGCTAACATGTTCTGAAAAATGCTAAATAACTTGGTATCTTAGAGAAAAATAAAAAAGTTGGAATGTATAATGAAAGCACCTGCCAAAATAAGTGCATGAAGGTTTATTGTATGTATACCTTAATTGTAATGCTTAACTTGTTAAGCAAAACCTTTGATAATCTTGTACTGATTATGTGCTAACAGACAGAAATGAAGGATGGCTGTAAACGTTTCTGGTATTACTTTGTAAGTTTAATTGGCTTACTTTGCTTTATACAGTTTAGAGAGAGCCTGTGATTTGGTTGCTACATAATTAGCATAAAAATATTGTTCCTTTTGCAGTTTTCTTTATGAAAGGTGGTGCGTGCCTGACCTCTCTCTTTTCTTTTTTTTTTTCAAATTGCATTAGGGTGAAAAAGTGGAGGGGCTTCAAGCACAGGCTTTGTATCCATGGAGAGCAAAAAAAGACAACCACCTTAATTTCAACAAAAATGATATCATCACAGTTTTGGAGCAGCAGGATATGTGGTGGTTTGGAGAGGTTCAAGGACAAAAGGGATGGTTTCCTAAGTCGTATGTGAAGCTTATTTCAGGCCCCATTAGGAAGTCAACGAGGTATTTTATTTGCATTTACCACACTTTATTTTTATACTGTAACAGTTAAATAAATATGAAGAGTTGCACACTTGAATTTTAAAGGTTAGAATCTGCTCTGAAAAAATGCTTTTTTCTGTATGACATTCTTCTGGGAGAGGTTGACTTTCAGCCCTGGAAGTTCATGTGAGGAATGAGAAAACTGACCTCAGTTCTCCTTGGGTCATACATCACCGACAAAAGATCTAAAGTTTAGTGAATGTTCTTGATTTTACGTGACTTGCAACTAAAAAGTTGGTGTATTGGATTTTTTGTATTACAGCTATGTAAGTCATAGCTTATCTTTTCCCAAAATAAAGTATACCTCAAAACTTAATCACTTATCGTCACTCTTGGAGGATAAATCAGTATTGCCTGTGTGAAGGCAACATTGGTTCATTTGTAATAGAAATGAAAATGGTTTTTCAGAGGAAGGAAATGCAGAAACTTTTGTATTTAAAGCAGTTACCTAAATGTAACCATGACCGGCCATTGTACTTAAAAACTTTAACTTGCACATTTACTGTCTCTTATTTTAAAATTTAGGGAGTTGCCTATGGGTTCATATACATTTTTTTTGGTTGTAAAATATAACAATGATAATTTTTCTGAAGAGATTGAATTTCTTACATAACCATTATTTTCTTCTAAAGCATGGATTCTGGTTCCTCAGAAAGTCCTGCTAGTCTGAAAAGAGTAGCATCACCAGCAACAAAAGCAACTATGTCAGGTGAAGGTAAGCATTTCAAACACCATGGCATTCATAGTATTTTGCTCTGTAATAAATAGTGTAAGTCTGCTTATTACCAGGAACAAGCTTAGAGTCACATCTTGGTGCTTTAAGATCAGGCCTGTTAAAACTGAAGTGCAAATCAGTTTGCCTCTAGAATGATTCAAAATTATTACAGGAAGAATTTTTACATGGAGTGTATATAGAACAAATAATTTCACCTGCCGTTAAAATATCTTCTGTAGTTTGGATTGTTTCTTGGATAAATATTTTGGTAACAGTTTCCGCAGAGGGCCAGATAAGCACATCTAAACAAGTACTTCATGTACAGGAAATATTAATAAATGCCTCAATTTCACCCAAAGCTCATTTCCAATGGTTCATTAAAGCCCTTAATTAAAGAAATTATGATCAGTTACAGAACCTCATTTTAAAAGACGGAGCCTGGGGCACAGGCAGGTAATTGTCAGGGCCTCTGCAGGGTTTTGAGACGTGCATTCCTGGCTGTTGCCAACCTTCAGCTCAAGGTTCGTGTCTCCACACCTGCGTTAACAGCTGGTGTGGGCACCCGTAATCCACTTCAGTGCAGGGTCATCATCTAGGTTAATTTAAATCACAGTCAGAGTAAATCAGTTAATCTAAATATAGATTACCAATGAACATTTGTGTGCAATCTCTACAGCACACCTCAAGCTTTTTAACTACAATTCTGCATACATTTTTAAGTCAAAGAGTCTCTGAGGTTACTGGTGTATTTAATTTGCCGCTGGCATGAGCACGATAGAAATTAGAAGAAGGGAATGGTAAAGATCCGTGTAACAGGGGAAGCGAGATAATCACTTATTTCAGCATACAACTAGTCTTGCTCCACTGTATATTTGAGGAAAAGCAATGTTAGAAACACTAAGTTTCTTTTGTAAAGTTTGAGATATCTCAGGTTATATATTTGTGTTAAAACAAACACAGCTTCTTAATAAAACATTTCAAAAAAAAAAAAGCTATATTTTTAAGAAACAAACCCCCATGAATTTAGCATCTTCTATTATTACATTTAAGGAATTGAAGAACAAATCCATGCATATAGCATACTTGATGATTTTTGATGTGTGTTTTCATGTGTACATGCATATGAATGCGTGTGTTCTGCAGCTGCAGTTAGGCAAACCATATCTTAGCTGTCATTAAGGATAGTAATTGTGGTTTGAATTCTTGCTGAACTTCCTTGAGCAAAGCTTTTTGGTCAGATACAGCATTCAAGCAAATAGGACAGTTGCCAGCTCTAGTGGCCTGCCCTGGGTGATCCTGCTCTGGCAGGAGGTTGGACTAGATGATCTCTAGAGGTCACTTCCAACCCCAAATATTCTATGATTCTATGAATACATGAACGTTTTTGTTACATATGCATGAAAATCTTCCTGAAATATACTGTGAACTGCTCTAGGTCTGGAGCTGGTCCTAGGAACAGAGGATATAACCTTCAGAAATCTGTTTGGTGCCCATATAAAGGGTGATAATGCTCAGTTGGATAAGAATGCATCAAGTTGCATAGAAAATGTTACTGAATTGTCCAAAGTTGTTCTTTGCAATAATTTGTGTAAAAAATGTTCATGTAGTTCTGCGATTCAATGATACAATGTGTTTCTGAACATCAGTCTAGTGTTTTTGCACTTGAATACTAAGTAGTTGACTGCATTTTAACAAAACAGAACACATCCAGGCTTTGTCTTAACATTTCCCAGCCATCTGTTGCGTAAGATGCAGTGAGATGTGCGCCCTTCATGCAAAGCTTCAAGCAATGAAAGAATTCATTGTATACGAGAGCCAAACAGCATATGTGAGATGAAGACTGCATCTACAGATATTTGGATACTGAGACTCTCCATCTCCAAGTCTAAATTGTAGTCATCAGCACAAAATGGAAAACATTGGGAAACATGTTTTCAGAGTAGTTTCTGATATATAGTAATAGCTTCTGTACATTTTAATTATACTAGCAAATTATTTTACAAAAAAAAGTCCCTCTGAATCAGCCTTTTGATAGATTGTATTTAGTTCTGATAGATTTTATGCAGTAAATAATGAGGTGAATAATAATTACAAATTTGTCTTCTCTCTGGTTCGTGGACAGACGACATTAATTAGGTTTTGCAAAATATAATTGAGCAGTTTATGAAGTGTTTTCCCATATTCTGTATTTATTTCCCTCTTACAGAGTATATTGCTATGTATACTTACGAGAGTTCTGAACAAGGAGACCTAACTTTTCAACAAGGTGATATGATTCTTGTGACAAAGAAAGATGGCGACTGGTGGACAGGAACACTGGGTGATAAATCAGGAGTTTTCCCATCCAATTATGTGAGACTCAAAGATTCTGAGGTAGAGACATATTGAAATGTTGACATATTGAGCTGGGGGAGGTATGTTTTATTTGGTGTTGTGGTGATAGTTGCAAATCAGTGGAACATGAGGAAAGAAAAAAGATTTTGCACCTTTACTGAATGTAACATTGGAAAGGGAAAAAAATAGTTGCATTTTACAACATAATGTAAATAAATTTGTGGATCATATTTAAAATGAGTCTTGCATATGTTAAATATTAATTTGACAGTTTTGCAGAGACATGTCATAATAGCTATTAGTGCTTTGTTCCCCAGGTAAGTTTTGAAGTTGTATCTTATGGCCATTACTTTTTTTTAAAAGACAGAGAGTAATATTTCAGTCTCTTTCCTCCCCTACCCCATTGTCATTTCCTTGCAATCAGGGGCAACAACTTTCAGAACAAAACTTAGCTGACTACTATATTTGAAGGTTCGTGGCTGAACACAGGATTTGAGGTGTGGCCTCACCAGTGCTGAGTACAGGGGGAAGATCCCTTCCTTGGCCCTGCTGGCTACACTGTTCCTGATACAGAATGCTCGTATGTTCTAAGCGAGCACAGGTATGGTCCTACTTGCCACACTTTTGCTGCCGCTGTCTTTCATCTGACCCTTTAATAAACCAATTCAGGACGCTTGGCAGAGCAGAAAACTAGTCTAGCTGGAGTGATGCATATTTCTAAGACGGTACTCTGAATCGTCGCAGCAAGGGTTGGAAAAATGTCAGTACCAGAATGACTATGGGAGGAAAGTAGTGAAGGAGGCAAGATTACCTCAGCATCGAGTTGGATTAGCTTGAGCTGGTTTTGAACTGTGTTCTTAGCTGGCTTTGGTGTTACAGACTTCATTTTGGAAGCAAAACTTTATACCTTACGTTTAATATGTGGTTTTGGATATGCTTGTGCTCAGTTCCTACCTTTCAGGTGCATCAAATCTAGTGACAGTGGAGCAACAGATATTAGATCAGGTCCCAGACCAGAAGAGGATTCCGTAATGGTTCAGTTAGTGGCAGCATTATAGCTGAAGCACTATGGAGCACATCACAGCAGGCTGGCTTGTCTTTTTGACAGTTGGAGTAAATTTTGTAAGTAAATTGTGGTGTTAGGCAGGGCATAGGTTTACCCTGACAACAGAGCTCAGTGAGAGCCTGGAAGAGAAACTCTGAACTCTCTGTCCCCAAGTCTGGCAGCTTGAGTGGTGCAACACCACTTCAGCTGTGGCAGCGGTGGTGTTTGTGGGTCTGTGCCAGGGAATTTATTTGGTTAAGAAGAGCACTTCTTTTTGCAGTCCAGGATGTGGATTGTAGTTCAGCCCTGCCAGTAATACTTCACACACATCAAAAAGATGGTGGTTTGCACCACGGAGACATAGGAACAAGTGTACGGATAAATTAACTGACCTGTGGAATATCTTGTGTTCAGGAGTGGGAACTTGCACTGTCAGCCTCCTAAAACCTGTCGCATAGGTAGATAGTAAGAGTTGCTCAGCTACTTTCTTGTTTTTTAATACTAAGTTTCTTTTGAACTCCTATGAAGGAACTGGTTTTGCTTTCCATTAAGATGTTCTCAACAGAGTTTAGTCTCAAAACATGGGAAGTGATATTCAGATGCACAGAGCTGCCTTTTGTGTGCCTTTAAGGACTGGGTGCTTGTCCTGTTTGGTCAGAGGCAGGCACACATATTGGCAAATTTCCGTAGAGAACTCAGAAATAGACATTTAATACTGAAAGCTGTTTTTATTGGAGAGGTCAATTTGCTGTTCTTTTCATCTCAACTTCTATGGGGCTGAAACAGCTAAATGCAGTTCATCAAAAAGGGCTCCAACTGCCCTTTTTGCTGGTGAAAATCACATATTCAGATAAAATCTTGATGAGAGAGGGAGGAAAAAGCATGGAGCTCATGGAGATCTTGATATCTGGATGCTTATTTTCATAAAGTGATTCATACTCCCTGGAGGACAAAGTTCTTGTTCCAAGTGGATAATTGCCATTACACGTACAGTGTTTTGCTATTCAGCTTGTTCACAGCGACAGTTTTTTTACAAAGGATTTCACAATAGTGGCTGTCTGTTAAGTTTCAGATGTGCCGCTGTGCTTGGACAGCTGGCTGATTGTGGAAAATGTTACTGAAAGAGTAAATTAATTTCATGCATTCTGCACTATTGACTTAGGCCTCAGGAAGAAGTAAGACAGTGCTGATCTTTCAGCAGCAAAGCACAGAGTTTGCAGAAATGGTTGTAAGCCTCAAAATATCTATGGTTCATACATCAGAAGAAATTTTTTCATGTCTGTTCTTCTGTACCTATTCCCAGGCTACCCATTCACCTCAAGTTGTTAAATTAAACTATCTTCTGTTCATTAAAGCTTCCACTTACTAGTGGAGTGAAATCTTTGTTCTTCAAATATACAGCAACACTGGTTTATAGTCCATTCTCAGACTGTTCGTTAGATTGAGGTAGATGGATACAGATTTGTAACAGGTTTTTATTCTACTCTGTCTTTCTTGAGACTGGTGACAATTACCCCTGCATAAGGTATGGAGCTCATGCAGTGGACTTGGAAACACAAAAGTTTAGATGCCTCTAGTTACAAAACTTTGCATAAACATTCTGCAAATAATAAGTCTGAATGTGTTTAATCTGGATTGTGCGGGTCATATGGTACAACACAAGTGACAAGTGTACTGCTGTGTCTTCAAGAGACATTATCCCTTTCATAAAATACCCTCAAATGCAGTTAGTGTCTCAGCTATGCAAAAGGGAGATAGGATGGGGTCTGCCCTCTCTGCTGTGTTTCTCTCAAAAGGAAGAATAGAAAATACTTCTCCATCTACTGAGTGGGCCAGAAGTTATGTCCATCTTAAATGCAGTATTTATTGATTTAGTTATATACTGAACTACCGCAGGACTTTTCTATGTATTTCTTCTGTTTTCTTATCAAGGATTCATAGAATTCAGGCTCAGTCAGTTCAAGGTGATTTTGAAGCTTCTTTCTTAAAATAATCTCTGTATGTTTGGCACTTAACTGTAAAGATACAGTGTCATAGCCTGGTGTACCTGTCCGTGTGCTCATAGTCTGGCAACACGGATGTTGACTAAGTGATATTTTGAGGGAGTGTGTCCTCTGAAGGTCCAAACACTTGTTCTTTATTGAAGAGAGAGGAGGGTGTTTCTCTTCCAAAAACACTTTTCAAAGCAGCCTTAGGTCCTGATATTACTATGTCGGTGCCAGTTGTCACCTTTGGTTCCACGCCTTTTAATCTTCCCTGCTTGGGACTGTTGATGGATTCGTAGAGATGCTTTGTCTGGACCATCTTCTCCCTGTCCCCAGACCTGAACTTATTCTTTGTGTCTGATCTCTGCATGATGCTTTTTTATTTACCTCTTTTTTGTTAATATAGATCACAATGGTTGTATATAATCTTCAAGATAGATTGGAGATTTATCTGATAATCTATTTTATAGAGGCATTCTAAACCAATACACATTTTTTAAATGGCCCTGTTCTCTCAGTCATTTGGCTCGTTTTTTAGTTACTTGTATTAGTTGTATTGAGGATAAAACTGTTATTTTTCCATAGAGGAATTAGGATTCTGTGAAAACCTTCAGGTCATTTGGTGTAGACTCTGAGTTTGTAGGGAGGATCCTTAAGGAGAAGTTCAGGAGAGGTGGAAGTGTTGTGAGCCTTGCTTGAAGGCAAGAAGTTATTTATTTATACAACATTTCTGACCAAGGCACAGTTTAGATTTTTGTTGCTGTTATCCATACCAAACCTTCTTATTGCAGAGGAAAAGACTAACCGTGTGCTGGGAAGAAACTGAAGCAGTTATTTAGGGGGCTGGAGGAAGCTGTCGCAGACAAGGGAGGGTGACTGAAAAGTTTGGAAGATGACTGAGGAAGGGAAACATGCAAGGGGCAGAGTTGACACCACACACTGTTTTGAATACTCTGATTGCATGTATATCAGTACATCTGTAGTGCATTAAAATAAGTAAAGGTAACTCATCCTACTAACCAGTGGCTTCAAGAGAAAAGTTTTTGTTTGGTTGGTTTTTTCTTCAGGAAAAGAACTTTGAGTTGCAAATTACGAAAGCTTTTCATGTTGAATTTCATCTCTCAGTATTGCTGTTTTCCTATACTGAACTGAACTGATTTCGCTACCTGCTAGATTTCCTGTGGCCATTCAAAGGCTTTTCTTGCAAATCTCTTGGCCTGGTTGATGATCATGTTCATCCCTCATCTCATCCCGTCGAGGCTGAGAGGAAATGGCTGCAGATAGGCAGCACCTTGTTATTCAGCGTGCTGTGCTCTCACTTGGGAAAACAAGTGGTGGGGCTTTTACTACTGCAACACACAACACCTGTAAAGTTCAGATGACTCTTCTTAAAGATATGGTGACTACACTGACTATGTTGATGTGCCATAGGAGAAATGTTAGAATGTTGTTTTAACTCGACAAAATTCACATTCTGTAGACAGGCAGATTTACAATCCAAGTACTATGTAATTTGGAATTACGTTGCTATTTGCTGTCCGTGAAAGGAAAAAAAGTTCAGGAAAGAAGTCTGCACGTTTATGTGGTCATCCACTCCCATGCACTGCTTGGTATTTATTCCTATATATTAATTGCCATCAAAAATATAATGAGTTTCCATAAGAATAGAATCTTCTTGTGAGAGTTTTTTTACTTACATTTGTGTTGTGAAGTGAAGCATAATAAATAATTTTCACATACTGGAGAAATAAGTACCAGTGCTAAACTTAATCTTACTTTCTATTTCAAGGGTCCTGGAGCAGCTGGAAAAACGGGAAGCTTAGGGAAGAAACCTGGTGAGTCATATATTGTGACAGCACCTTGTACCTATTCTTCAATACTTTAGTTCAATGTCAACAAAGTCTTTTCCATGAGAATAAATTCTGTGTCTTCTTGGTCATTTTGCAGTAATTTGCCCTGATGAAAACTGTTGTCTATAATAAAATAATGCATAGTCTGTCAGTCGTTCCATCTAGCATGTATCAGTTGGTAAATAGCATGTAGCTAGAGAACGAAAACCTGCTTGCTCAAAAAGGAATGTGAACTTCATGATAGATTGCTGAGCAGAACAGCAGAAGCCTACAAAAAACTCAAGTTTGCCAGTGCCTCAGAAAATGGAAATACACATTCTTGCATTGTGGTTTTACCTTATGGTATTACATAGACTTTGTGAGCTCTTATGCCAGTTCCTCATTTTCAAGAGCACATAGGTTGTACCAGGCGATGTGGCTTATTGCCTGTCAAGCCTGGTCATATTCCAGAAGATGATGTTGGAAGTTACTTTTTGACTGGAAAGAGGTGCCCTGGCTCTTTGGGTGGTGGGGGTTGTCCTTCCAAACAGCCATTGTACTTCCAAAAATCATTAGAAAAGTGCATTCTCTGCCACTGGCAGGGATTTGTAAACTCTCCAAAAGAGCCCCTCTTTTTTTTTTCTGCTCTCAGTGGATTTGTTTGCTTCAGTACCAGAGAGATGACTTTGCCTTGAGCTGAACCAAACTGAATAGGGGATGCCCCATGCTTCTGTGCTGACCCTTACTCTGACACTTGTTCAGTCGCACGGGGAGGTGGGTCAAGGATGCGACCTACCAAATCTTGATTTCCGTACACGCACACATGCATATGCGTATTTTATTTTGAGGGGGTGAAATTTTGTCTCCCTGAACTGTTTCACTGTGCAAGAGGAGTGTGGGGTGAGCAGATGGCAGCAGCCCCAACTTCATTTGACTTATTTTACCTTGACATATGAGGAATGGGCTGCTCTTGTCACATCTTATTGATCCGTCTTTGGAAAGAAGGGCTTGGAAGTAAACTACTGCCCTTTCTAACTCTTATTACCGTGATTAAAGATAGTTATGTTAACAGTTACAAAGCTCGAGAGAGGGAGGCAAGAGTAGAGATCTGGAAAACCTCTAGAAATGATGCCTGCTAGGAATAGTGAGAAGATGCTGATAGGGCTGGCTGCTTTTTCCATGTGTGTGGGAGAAGGATGGAAGGCAAGGCTTCAGCCCAGAGCACCGGCTTTACTGTCACTGGTCTTCTGGATTGGAACTTTCAGCAGGGACTGAGGGGATGTTGACAAAAGACGTGTTGAGAATCTCTTGGGGTTTAGCAACAGTTTGGGAACAATCCTGCCTATTTTTCAGCAAGGAGGTTCATTTATGTTTTTGTTATAAATGAGCTGCAAGTGCCCAGCCAATGTAAGTGAAATGAGGTGAAATATTCCTGTTTATTCTAGAAGCAGCGGGACGAGTGGGTGGGAGATGGTAACAGCGTGTGTTGAATGGCAAGAGAAAAGAAACTGCTCTCTGCAGATGTAAGCAGCAATATGAGGACAATTATAGCTGTGAGAAGGCATTTGTGTTCTTTTTCCAAAATGTACCTGTTTTAGTAGAGATCACATTTTTTGGCCTGGGCTGTAATTGAATTGGATCTTCTCGCAGGAATTCAGTACTTAAACAAATCAAAATTTAAAAGTCCTTCCTGGAAGGAACACTATGTCTGTTCTTTTAACTTTTTTTGATGAGATGTTTTCTCTAACTTTTTGCTTCTCTGTGGCATGCAAGAGCTGAATGTCAAACTTACAATTCATATTGTAACTTATTTAACACATAGTCCACAGTAAAAATTTTTTGTGCTGATGATTGGTGAAAGAGGATATCTTTCTGAGGATATCTGATACCTGGAGCCTTGTAAATCTCCTTTTTGTCAATAAAAATGAGAAATTTCTTGTTCTGAGAGAGATGCAAGGCATAAGATTTTTTATTCTTTTGGTATGATATCCTGAATATTATAATTGCCATGGTAGTGGGAGAGGTTTTTGCCTGATGTAAAAAAAAACCCACATATTTTCACAAACACCCACAGTTAATTTGTTTGCTTGTGTTTATTTTACCTCCTGAATGGCTCCGGGTTGGAGGAATTAATGTGATTCTGTGGAACAGCCTGTGAATACAGGGAGCTCGCATCCTTTCTAGCAGTATAGCCGTGTTTCCTGCTAAATAGCTCGCTTGCTTTGCCTTCGTAATGGGACAGATCGTGTTGCTGCTGGCTTTTCTCTAGGCAAACCTTTCTGCTCTCCCATCCTCACCTACTACGTTTTACTAAGAAATTATTTCTTCTGTCTTCTGCTTTCACACTTCATGTGCTAAAGTCCAGATCCACGTTTAAAGCATCTTTCTAACCCTCAGCGACTGGCTTTTGCATCGCCCATTTGGTTCCAGCTCCATGTGCCTGCCTTTCCCCTCTTTGAGTTGTCACGACAGAGGTTCTGCCGTAGTTAATTCTACGTGCGTCATCATTTGCAGCAACCTTGGATTATTTATTGTGGCTTCTTCCTCCTCCTTACGTTGTTCATGTACATCTCAAATGCTCCTCTGGCCATTTTGAACTTTCCTTAATCAACCTTCTCAATTTTAAGTAAACCATCTGACACTTTTCCTGGCGATCTTCAAATCACTCTGTTGTTTCTTTTCTGCAACAAAACCTTCCTCTGTTTCAAGGGAATTTGCTTTGTGGTTTCTTCTGCCTACAACTGCCTTTTCAATGATTGCTTCCTTTCTCCACCACACCAGCCATACTTCCCCCTTCTTCCCCAGCCCGTGGGTGATGGGTTGTTACTGAGTGCCTTCGCTGTTTCTCTTGGCTGCAGGAGATTTGGCGCTTGATGACAGAGACGACCAAGTTGAGACAGTGCCTGGCACTGTGTTAGTTTCTTAGTACAACTGCCCTTAGGAAAGCTGGAGACCACTTCTGTGTTCTTGCTCCCTTCAGCCTCGGTCCCTTTTGCTGTTGTTGTTACATTGACTGCTCTTCCACCTCATGCTCGCTGTCACATTGCTTTCTGCTGCTTTATAAAGGGACAAGCTGATGGCAGGTGTGGCCTTTTTCCACTTAGTGCTGTTTTTTGTGGGATAGACTAGATTGAAAATATATACAAGCAGTAATCATAAGTGAAAATAACTGATACAGGTATTGTTTTATCAAGCGTTGCAAATAGAAGCTAAAATCTGAAGCAGTGTGTTGATCTGTGGTCAGATGATTGCTGAGGTTTTAAATTAAGTTGGCTCTCTCCCCAGTGAAGCAGTTGAGACGCATTTCTGTGATCTTGTGCTGCTCGCTCTGCTGTGGGCTTGTGCTGGGGTAGTCTTAGCCCGCAACCATAACCAGTCAAACACGGTGCCCACATCGGCTGTTTGGTTGTCCCCGATTTTGTTTGATGCGTTGCCAAATTAAAACCTCCCCTGTCTTAAAAACAGAGTCAGAAATTATTATTCCAGGAAAGGTTTTTCATAAAAACAAAAATCCAAATTCCCCTCAAAAAACAGCCCTTGTATCGTTCTCTTGAGGAGAATACTTAAGTGGTGAATGACTGTGTACTGGGATCCTAAAGCAGAGATTTTCAGAATTAGCAATGCTACTTCTGTCCTACTTTGGATGTCAGAGGCCCTTCGTAACTAAATGAAAGCTAAAAAAAATTCCCTATAGATTCCTCTTAACTCATTACTGAAAAGGGATGGCATAAATATAGCTGCCTGAAAGGTTTAGCTTACCAAAAGCTAAAAAGTTCCCAAAACTACCATCATTTGTTTGCTAAAAGTTCCCAATTATCATAGTGTTAAACATGTTCTCCATCATCCTAAACGTGGCTCGATGATGTGCTAAAGCTCTCAGGAGCACATCAAAATACTTGCAGCGCTTACAAGCTCCTGTCAGTGCAAATTGGTTCAAAAACTGGGTTCACCCTGCCAGACTTCATGGTGACTAAGTTATCGTCTGTCTTTCCACAACAACTGTAAAATGAAGTAAACTGCACTGTCTGCTTCGGCTAATTTAACGGAGAGAGGGTGGTGAGCTCGTGGTTACTCTGCCTCAGATTCATGCTGGTGGGTGATCAAATAAGACACCAGTTTTGCATTAGTGTTCATGGGATAAAGATTTCAGAATAAATCCTGTTCGTTATATTTTGAAAATGTTCATTTTTTTTTTGTCTAGTCTGATGATAAAAAAAAAATCTGTAGGCCTTTATTAGTTTGCACCTCTGTTATTGCAATTTCTTCATTATACTGTCATCAGCAATATCTCTGCTTTTTAGGGAGCTTAGTCCAAACTGATGCTACAAAAATGCATTTATTGTAAAACAGTATTATGATGCTTGATTTTAAGAGACATATAGCTCTAACGATGGTCATTCTTCTTTTCTGTTTCAATTTTTTTTTTATATATCCTAACCATAGAGCTGCAGCACCTCTGTTTTACTCCTGTAGTGCTAAGAACTTCTGATCTGTTTTATATTTACCATATGTTTTCTTGGAACTACATAAATACATAATAATTGTGTGGAAATAAATACAAAATTGATATACTGTGCTAGTGATAATAGCTAAGTTAATGTTGTAAAGAATGCGTTCAGTTTTTTCCAAATTAACTTTTTTTTTTTTCCTTCACTTCAACAGAAATTGCACAAGTTATTGCCTCTTACACAGCAACGGGTCCAGAACAGCTTACTCTTGCTCCTGGTCAATTGATTCTTATCAGAAAGAAGAATCCAGGTGGCTGGTGGGAAGGAGAGCTCCAAGTTAGTTACGGTTTTTTTGAAATAAAATTCTGTTTAAAAAACCAACCAACCAAACATGATTTTTTCGTAGTTCAAAATGATGAATGCATCGATGATAAATATTTTCAAAAACGGTCTGCAGTTAAGTGTTTACAAATAAAATGCCGTTACAAAAATGCATGTACATACATTCCAATTCCTTGAAGTGAGCGTGGAGGACAGCAGGAGGAATCCGTTGTGTCTCTTTGTGAGTCAAGGACACCCAGGTCACGAATGAGCCCCAACCACTCCCTCGCGTGTTGTCCTGGAGGCCCTACAGATAGAAGAAAGGAGTTGATTTTAGGGCATCTTGGTTTTGGCTGCTTTCAGATCCTCACAGCCTTTTATCTAGTAGTCTTCACGTGAGCAAAAAAAAAAAGCAGTTGTCCTGTCGGGTGGTGGGAGGAGCCAGCCAGGCAATGGGAGCGTGCGGGGCTCTTGGGTTGGGTGACAGGGTCAGCTCGGGTGTCCCGTTCCAGCAGTGACCGCGCACACGGCGCGCCTTTGGATCAGCTGATACCCGTGTGCGCCCTGAAAGCGGGAAAAGTACTGGGGCGTGCAGTCCTGGGTGTCTTCCTAAGAAGTTTTCTAAACTGCTTCGGCAAAAAGTTTGACTGTCCCTTTTGCTGAAAGGCTGAGAAGTGTTCTGCAGCGGGGAGCTTTGTGAAACGGCCACCACTTTGTCAGGTTCCTTAACGGATGTGACAGTGTAGGACGTGCCAACCTAACGGTCCCATCGCACTAACAGCTCAGTTTAATGTTGAAGAGTGAAAAGACTGGTGTCTCGCAAGCGGCACATGGGAGAGACCTGTAGTGCTCTATTAGAAGATAATAGATAATAAAATATTGTAACCATTTTTTAAGAGTAGAATTTGACAATTTCAAAACTTTCAGTGACAAAGTGCTTTTTTTTCTTTCAGTATCACTGAATGAAGTTGGTTTTTTTGACAGGGAGTTCTGCATGGAAGAATGTAATTGATTTATTTTTGCAATGAAGATGCTCAAGCTAGCTGAAATATTTTTTGCTACCTGCCTTTCTTGCCTTTCTTCATCTTTTGAGTATAAATCGTCTTCCAGGATTACTTTGGTTTTCATTCTCACTAACCTTTATGTTGTTGTTAGCTTGTGGTTTTCAAGAGTCTCACATTAAGTGTTTTTTAAGATAGAAAATAAACCTTACTGGGCAAGAACTGTCATAATTACCACTTGGCAGCTAATGCGAGGGGGTTTTAAAAGCTAATTTTTGATTGTGTAAATACTCATATTTAGCTTTGGATACCTTACTACCTTACATGTGGTTTATAAGTTGTTTTTTCCCTCAGCAGCAGACCTCTACCTATTTTCATTCTCCTGTTCCAGCACTGTGACGCCACTTCTTGCTCCTTTTTTATATGAGTACAGAAGCTAATGCAGCAGTATGGTGAAATGGGTTGAGGAACTGATTAAAAATAAAAGCAGCAACACCCCACCTTCCCCCTCCCTCCCTCACAAGTAGTGAAATGCTGACAAGATTTGGAGAAGGACACTAATATTCTTTCTTTATGCATTCAGTTTCAAAGTGACAGATTTTTTGTAAGTGTAGGTACAGTTCAGTTTCTGCCTCAAGTAAATTTTGATGCTACTTGTTTTAGGGGTGAGAGTGAAGGTAAAATAAGGCAAATGTTAAGCATTACATTGCTGGGTTTAGTATGGTCTTCCAGAATATCTTAAAATGTCATTTTAATGATCCAGGTACATTTTAGTTTAAGTGCTTTCTTTTTCAGTAAAGAAAAAGAGAGGGAAGGAAGTAGTTAAATAGTAGTATGTGGTAGATGCCTCGTTTTTACTAAAATTAATATCTGTTTTATTTTTGAAGGCAAAATTCTACATGCCCAAAATTCCAACCTTGTTCTAACAACACGAGAAGAGAATAGAGTAACACTAAATTTATGTTAAATTTATATAAATTTAATAGATTTAGAAGCTGAAATTTGATTCAGAGTTCTAGAATAACGTTTCCCACAGTAAGGATTTTTCTTCCAATTTTATTTGCAATGAACAATGGAGTTGGGGAAGTAACAGGGCGCATTTTCTGTCAAATTCCTGTCCTGCTTTGGTGTCACCAGCTTTGTCGGACCTGCAGTCCCACCGTCCTGTCTTGGACAGTGACTCGGGGCACGCAAACCCCCAGACCACACACACACACACACAAATTTGTGTGGGCACCACATGTTCGTACTGATGTTCTCTGATTAGATGGGGAGGAGAACATCTAGCGTGCTTTCCAAAACCTTAATATCAACTGGGATCATTTGGACAGTGTCTGTATTTTGTGTTTGTATTTGCCAAAGCAAATATGGGGGTTTGTATTTGAATCCAGACTTTACCCATTTTTCTTTCTTGTCATCGTGTTTTGCTGTTCTTTTAGTACTTGGTTAATGTGACATAAGTTTATTCTCTATTGTTTGGGCAGGAGACACTATTAAAAAGTTTACTTATTCTTTCTCTGTAAGAAAAGAGGTAACTTGGATTCTTAATCTCCTCTTAAACTCTTGCAATCTAGGTATCTATTTAAATACAATCATTTGCGTAATGAAGAAGCATTTAAATGCTGCCACTCGTTAATGCAATAGCTAGCCTAATATTCTAGAGTTATGGCTTAAGCAGAATCAGGAGAAATATTTCAGAAGAATGAGGTTAGTTGTAAAGCACACCAAGTAGGAACACAAGTGAAAAATTACTCAAATTAGTAGTACTGTTTAGATGTTATAAACTACTGCTTAGGTATTATGAAAGCTTTCTTCTCATAATAGAAGTATACTAATAATAAACTATTGCCACAAAAATACTTGACTTTTTCCTCATGAAATGCATTTTTCTTATTCTAAAATAGTCGCTGTGACTGCAAGTAATTAAATTATTGACTGGATCACCTTGTCTAAGAATCTATTGATGTGCTTAATCCTCTTAAAAGAATTGTTTTTTTACTAGGCACGAGGGAAAAAACGGCAAATAGGATGGTTCCCTGCTAATTATGTGAAACTTCTGAGCCCTGGTACCAGTAAAACTACACCAACCGAGCTACCTAAATCAACAGCATTACCTTCAGGTAAGCAATGTGGTTGTATTAACGAAGTTGCCTTTGTAATGCATGTCATTTGCAACAGGACTTTCAAAAATAATTACGGACATTCAGTAGGATATTTAGTATCTGTTATACTAATCACTTTGGTTAAACAATTTTTTTTTCTTTTAAATGAGAAAAAGGTACAATCGGTCTACATATTTATGGTGGTGATCCCTCAGGTATAAACTGTTGGTTCTAAAAAGCCATCTGTGTCATTCCATTTTAGAGTAAAGCATCGAAATTATCAGCCCTGTTTCTTTGCACTAATTGCAGCGAAGGAGTTTTAAAAAGTTTGGGATGATCCATGGGCTTAGTGGCTGAGGCACCTCTCATTTGGAACCTTTTCTTTTTCCTAAGATGGAATGTGAGAAAACTACTCAAATGAAGATGTAGCTTTTTGTCCTGTATAGCTACCTATTTTGAGGTTTATGAAAGGACACAAGAACGACAGACCATAACATTTTTAAAGCTATTTGTTATGACACCACCAGAGGCAATATCAAACAATCCTGTCAATCTCCTCCAAGGTATAAAGACTGAGAACAAAAAGTTCATTCCTTGTGACTGTGTGAGTCTTGGACCTTGAGCTTATGAGTTGGTGTAGTACCAAGTAAAGAGGATTCTTGGCAATCAGAAACGTAGAATGGATGTGTTTTCTTCCATAAGCCACCCAAAAGACTTGTCATGGTTGTCTGTCATCCATTTGGATTTAGTTGGGGGGTGATAGGGTCAAAAGCTTATTGCTTTTCAACACTGATTTTTGACTGTCTATTATTAAAATGGAATAAATGTTTCTAAATGAAAAATAGCAGGGGGCATAGTTTTTTCTCTTTTAAATATGAGTGGTTATCGTGCAGTTTATGGAACTAGAACAGAATACTGAGGTGTTAGTTTCATGTGTCATTGGTATCAATAAAAGGACCGTATCAGAGAAAACAGATGTTATTAATTGGCTGCTTTGGCGGTGGTCATAAAAATGCAGAATATTGGACTTCTGTGAAGACTCACAAGTTTGGGGCCTGATATTAAAATAATAATTCATCATTGAGATGCATGCTTTTTACAAGGCAATATGGTGGGATTTTAATATTGTTTTAAAAATTATTTCAGATTTGACAGTCTAGGACTTTTCACACATGCTAATAGATCTTTTATAGAATAAACTTTTTAGTACTTCTTTCGTTGCCTACAGAGCATCCTAATCTTAATGACTTTTTTTGTCAAACTCAGCTTTGTTGTAGAACTTTCATTTTGGAGGATGAGAAGCGTCGTCTCATCTTTCCGTTTTGATAGATGGCCTCACTAACTGTGTGGTTAATGTAAGAGGTTAAGTTACCAATTCTTGAGAATCATAGAATCATAGAATGTTAGGGATTGGAAGGGACCTCGAAAGATCATCAAGTCCAATCCCCCTGCCAGAGCAGGAATGCCTAGACTATGCTACACAGGAACGTGTCCAGGCAGGTCTTGAATGTCTCCAGAGAAGGAGACTCCACAACCTCTCTGGGCAGCCTGTGCCAGGGCTCCGTCACCCTCACTGAGAAGAAGTTTCTTCTAGAGTTTAAGCGGAAGCATCTTTGTAGCACCAGTATGTTAGTGGGGAGGCTTACTGTCACAAAAGACATGGAAAGCCTAAAGAAAACCATCTGCAAGGGTTGAATAATGCCCAGGCTGGTGCATTGTGAAGGGTGTGAGGGTGTGCCATTACTGTCTGGGTTTTGAATGTAGGGGATCCATCAGAAACCAGAATTGTCGAAACCTCTGTTTCTTTCGTCATTTCATTTTGACGCGTATGCTTTCCATCTGCCACGCTGTAATGCAAACTGCATGACTTTAACAGCTTCTTTTATCTTTTTTTTTGTGTTGCACTGACGCGTTTGCTTTATACTTAGAGGCTTTCTTAATTTCTGACTGCTCTGTATGTATTCCCTTCCAAACTTGTCACGGACATCTCCTTCCTGGTGTTGAGAAATGAACTGTTGCTGCTACTTGAAGCTATTCAGGCCTAAGGAAGTTCGCATTGGGAAACGTGTTTCAACCATTCTACTTGTGGAAAGAAAGACACCGTTACAGATTGTACTGACCGTGTTGTACGAGAACCTAAATTCCCTCTGCTGTTGCCGTAGGACTAGTATTAATCAATAGACAGTCTTTCTAACAAGGAAACAAATGGCTCAAAAGCACTGGAGCTCAGAGGAGTTAGGTAGTCGCTGGCTTCTGTAGCTAGCAATGGCTTTTGGAGTTCAAGGGAAGAACTTTCTTGCTGAAACTGCTGTAAGAGCTTCCTGTATAGGACTAAGCTGTATTATAAACTTTGTGACCAAATGTAGATAAGATGAAGATGAGGTCCCTGCTTCAGGTTCAGTTGAGGAATCCTGTCTCCTCAAGAATTCTCTTAAATTGCCTACCAAGTTGAAGGTAATCCTTGCGATCCCACTGGAATATTTAGATATTTTCATGGTACTCCTGGGCAGCACCAAATTTCATAAAATTCTTCAAAGTAGAAGAGAATGATCTAAATGAAAAATTCTTGAAAGAAATCAACCCTAGATTATAAATCTGTTAATGAATGTATTCTATTCAAGTATGGACTAGCTCAATTTTTTAATTGTTATTAATGTTAGTAATACCCTCTAAACCTGTAACAAGAGTGCTGTAAAACAGAGTCACGGGCCTTTAAAGTGAAATGTAAATGTCAGTTGTGTTCACCCACTTGAACGTGTGCTAGCACAAAACTAGCTAAAAAAGGAGTACACCATAATTATATATTCCTTTAGAAACACTGCTTTATCTCCAGTACGCCAGGGAAATGAACTTTGGTTAGCTCATGTGCTAGGTGTTACAAATGACAGCGAGTGCCCCTTTTCTAATCTTTTGTTTCTTTTCTTTTCCCCTTGTGCAAGTAACAAAGCTAAACATTGCAGAGTGCTGTTAAATGCAGAGTTTATGATCTTTGTGAACAGGCACAAAGTATTGACTAAAGGGAGTTGAATAATGTCTAACATGTAAATTTAAAAAAAAAAAAAAAAGGAGCCATTTGACATATTTAAATAGGTTGCTGGCTGAGTACAAGAATGAAAGTAAAATTCTAGGATGAATATAATGGAGAGAACTTGACAGCATGGCTAATTAGAGATGTCTTGTGTCTTGGGGCAAAATACCAGAACCCCTGTGACCTGGCGTAGAGTAGGCATCAGAGCAATAGAGAAAATCATATATTTAAACAAACAGTCCTGCTGCTTTTGAGAATTAAGAAAACTGTTCTATTATAATTGAACAGAAACGGCTATATTCTGAGAACCAGACAGATTTGATGAATTTCACAGTAGGGAAATAGAAAATGGGCTGCTGGAAGCAGTCCTGTCGTGCTAGAAGAGCAACCTAAATGGCCTTGGATACTTTTTATTTTTCTCATCCTTTCCAAGATCTTTGTGTTCCTAACACCTCAGTGGTACTAAAAGTATATCACCATTGGCCTTCTCCTGAGCTGTAGAACTGTGCTGAGCATGTCCGGGGCTAAATTAGGAAAGAGTGCCTTTTTCAGGCTTCAGGTAGTGGAACGTAAAATGTTTCCCAGACTTTTCTGTCCGTTGACCAGTTCTGATGGAAAGGATACTTTTCAGAACAGATTGGTGAGGATGCAGAATGTTATTTTTATAAATGTACAACAAATCTGGTGCTTTTGTGAGCAATATATATATATATATAAAGCAAAAGAGAAATGTCAGGAGAAAGCTAACATCCTTGAAGTGTTTGATTTTTTCCGAAACTTTTAGGTTTTGCCAATCTTCTCCTACTGCTGAGCACTTCCACACAAAAGTATCTTGGCTGTGATTCCAGGCAGGTTACACTGTTCTTAGTTTGCAGGACTGTGCTCTGCCCTGCACAGTGTGATCCTGACCCCTCAGCGAGCCCACAGAGAGCACAACGCTGCTGGGAAGCTCTTACGGTTTTTTAGACCACCTTGAGGTGATTCGTTGAGGGCTCAGCCAAGCAGCAGTACAGGGGCACAGGAGAGAGGGGCAGGATCGGTTCGGGCCAGTGTAGTGTCGTGGCACTCTACCGTGGCATCGGTGGCGTTCGTCGTTGGTTTACGCGTAGCTTATGCTTTGCCGAAACCCTGCCGGTGCGATAGACCTCTTCCTTTATCTTACAGTGTGCCAAGTCATTGGCATGTATGACTACACTGCACAGAATGACGATGAGCTAGCGTTCAATAAAGGCCAGATTATAAACGTCCTTAACAAGGAAGACCCAGACTGGTGGAAAGGGGAGGTGAATGGACAAGTGGGTCTCTTTCCATCCAACTATGTGAAGCTGACAACAGACATGGACCCGAGCCAGCAATGTAAGTGACCCTCTCTGCTGCCGTGCTGTGATTGTGTCGTACTTTAAGACGAAACATGCAGCATTGCTGTGACTCTGCTGCGGTTCGCAGAACTCCAAAAGTTTTGCCGCTGCTGCACCTGTCAAAGTCTCTTTGAAGACCTTCTGTAATGCAAACCTTACTTTACGTTTGTTTTATTTTTAGTTCCCATCCCCTTTGTAGCATGTTACCCTTTTATCATTTTTGCACCATGCTGTTTACATGCCTGACTCATTTTCCTAGCTTGAATTTGCTCATTGTTTTGTTTTGCTTATGTGTTGTTTTCCTCCTTTTTCTAGGAATCATATGTTGTCCATCCCCCACTCAGGCTTGAAAGTCCTCAAAGAGACCCACTATCCCATATCACTGCCCAGAGGGATGATGGGAGATGCAGCCTTGATCATGTGGCTTCCAGCATGATCATCTACTGCCTTCTGAGTAGAAGAACACACTGCAGAGCAGTTTACCTCATTTTACATTAGTTGCATGTAATCGCAATGTTTGAGTTAATTACCTACAGATATAGACGCAAAACTAAAATGAAACAAAAAAAAACGACAAAAAAAAAATCAGAGGATAGTGGGTCCTTTTGCGGCTTTCAGAGTTACCAAACTAATTTTTTTCACCTTCGCACAGGTGCTTTCAGTAGTTTTAAAATTGTTTTTAAATACGTATTTTAGCCTTTTAAAGGAAAAGTATAAATTAAGTTTCTTCATTGCAATTTTGTTTGTGCAAAAAGACCCACTATCAAGGAATGCTGCATGTGCTATTAAATTGTTCCAAATGTCCATAAATTTGAGACTTTATGTATCTTCCTTTTTTTATTGTTCACTTGTCCAGTGTTGTCAATATGTCTCTTTTTTTTAGTTATTTTTTTTAATTACAAAAGAACAGAAGGAGTTAAATCAGCTTAAGGAACTTTATATGTGCCCAATTATGGATAAGGTATTTTGTTGTAGTTATTGTACTGTATGTATCAGGTGTTCCTTGTTGAGTGTGTAATACATTGTGGAGAGAAGAAATTAATTTCCTTCCAATGCAAGAGATATTAACCTTGCATCATGTTATCCCAGTTATGTTAATTTTATTTTGCACATTACTTGTAGCTGCGTTCAGTTAGAAAACACCTTGGTTTGTGTTTGCCTCAGATGTTTCGTTTTTCGGCATTTTTGTATCAGAACTCAGTAGAACGCTACATTCATGTGGGATTTGAGAACTAATTTCTTTATTTTCATCTTGGTCACGTGGAGTTTGATTTCTCATTTTTACTTCCTTATGATTATGGAACAACGCATTTTGAACAAGTGATTTTCCTGACAAGAAAGAATGTATAGAAAGATCTCCCTGCAATTAATTTCCAGTGTTTACATTTTTTTAAAACTAGACTGTGGAATTTATACAAATTAATATTAAATGGAGCTTACAGTCAAGTTTATGTACTAGATGTGCTGTAGCTAAGCCATGTTTGTCTTTCCAGCCTTAGCGACAAGCTCTGGATGAAATGCCTGGTGCTGTCAGTGCAGAAACCTTCCCTCTCTTCCTAATGCCTCAAGCACAATATAGCCGTTCTACTAATTACTTTACCATCTAGTTATGTTCTGGTTTATGTATTTCATTTATTTCTAAATTTCATGCTGGCAGTGTTGTAGCGTTTCTAATCCTGCCCCATCTCCCTCTTCCTGACCCGTCATTTGGTGCAAAGAACAAGTGAAGCTCCTTATTCAATTGCACTTCAGTATTTCATCAATATGAATGTAAATTATATAAATATATAAAAACCTGCAGCTTTAACAACTGTAATACAGCCTTTAAAATTAGTTACGTGTATAGATAATTAAATTCTTCATATAAAAGATAGACTAAAATGTGTTTGTCGTCTTGTTGCTGTGTACACACAGAATTCACCAAGTGGCATTGGTGCCTGTAATGAATTTGCCACCAGTATAGCCTGAAGCCCACCTGTTTAATTTCAGAATGACGTTTGTCTTCTTTCTTTGAATGTTATTTCAATGTAATTGCTCAGATTGGTCATGATTATGTGCAGACTTTTGCACCTTTCTGTCTCAGTTTGGTGGTTTCTACACGTTGCAAATCAGTTGATTTTTTTGACACTATACCGGTCGGTGTGTTAAGTATTCTTTGTTGGTTTACCTTGGGTTTACGCTGACGTAGGGTCTCTGTTTTGTGCCAGAAGCTCTAGTCTTGAAACATGCACAGTTGCACAGAGTTTCTTTCTTTTTAGGATAGTATTTAACATACACAATTTTTTCCCTTACCACTCTGCCGTTAATTTTTTTTTTCTTCTCCATCGTAGCCACTTGCTGAAAAATATTCTGCTTGATACGACAGAAATCGAACAGATCATAACACTTATTTTCAGTGTCCATTGTTTTGTTTACTGAGGATGATGTAGCCAGATTTTGCTCCACTATTTCAATGTTTTGTGCATTAAAATATTATTTTAATGAAAGGATATCTCGGTTTTCCCCTAATGAGCTGTTCTGTTGAAAGATTTATAGCTTGACTGAAAGCATTTGTCCTAAGGGACATGTTGGTTTTTATGACTTCAGACCAGAAGTCTCTTTATATATTGAAATATTGGCAATACTTTGGATATAGGGGATTCAGATGGCGCTTTTTTTATCACGTTACTTCAAGTGAGAATTACAATAAAGATGTTGTAATAACGTGCTTCTTAAAAATTCTGAGAGTGGTGTTTCATAAAACATTTTCAAAATCGCAGTGACCTGAAAGTTTCTGGGGTGAGTTTTCTACTGAAGTGAAAATTGTAGCCTGAAATTGTCCCTCTGTACGCACACGCACAGCTTGATCCATCTATTTTTGAGAACAGTTAACTCACAAAAACTTCAAAACACATTTAAAATATCCTAGACAAAGATATCCAAACCATTGTGGCTTATATCGACACACAGTGTTGAAATATCTACAAAGTTTATTTACCTGATTATTAAACTTTCTAAGTGTACTACTATAGCTTGGCACGGTAGTGTTTAAATCTTCCTCATAATCAGTGATTGCTGTTGAGTAGCAGGAAACCTGCAGCTACTTGTCTACATTTTTTATATATATATATATATATATATATACATATAAATATTTATGAGAACAAGAGTGTGAAAGCAACCCTTTAATAAAGAAAATGGATTATTTCCATCAACAAGAATAGTTTTCCAGGCTTGTGCATCCATCCAGTTTTGACCCTCTCTTTGCGTCCCAGTTCACCTGAAAAGATCTTTAACCTCCCAAGGCACGCAGTCCCCTTCCAAAAACGCAAATCCGGGCTGCAGCAAGCAAAACTGTCTCCAAACCGGCGCTTCCCTCCCGTGAGGGAAACGTGCCCACTCTTCTTTTCCTCGGTCCTTGAACTTGTGGCTGCAAGGCCAGCAACAATCCCAGTCGAGGCTGAAACAAGACTTAGATGAAAATAAGAAACCGTTCGGGTGATTTTGGATTTTTTTTCATATTTTGAGTTAGCATTAAGGAAAAAGAGCAGTCTCTCTGCTGCCTAGTTAATGAAATGCATTCTTTATATTCACTTTCATGTGCCGAGTGCCTTTTCCCTTTGTACAGGAGCTGTCATTTGAGGGGTATGGAGGAGACTGAACATAGAGACCACTTCAAGTGGTGGTGGGTTATTTTTTTTTCACAGTCTTTCTGTTTATCTTGAGAAGAATTTCCTCTGTATTCAGCTGCTGAGGAAGAATTCCCATTAATGTTCTTTCAGGGAATTTGTTGATGCCAATCCCAGTACTTCAAATCTGTCTTAAGACAACTCAGTCTAAAACACAGGTTTATCAATAACATTTTGCTTTATATTCAGAATCAGATTTATTTCAATCTCAATTCTTTTGGAGCTTCCGTGGCATCTCTTTTAGTCCCCATGAGCTCACTGAACACGTTCTAAAATGATCTATTACCATAACCTTTTCAGCAAGGCAACAAAATAACCGCGTGTTCTCTGGTTTTGTTGTCTTGTTTTAAAGCAGTTCTTTTTAGTTTTTTGCGATTATTGACTCTATCTATTTAACTTCTTGTTAAATAGCTTCTTGTATGCAGCCCGCTTCTGATTACAATAAATGGCTTATTTTTAACTTTTTTTTTAGACCACTTCAATAAAACCAGGGACACCGTAGCTCAAATACTATTTAAACAGCTGAATTGCAAGCTTAGTGCATGCACACAGGCAGCCGGATGACAAGCTGCTACTTAGCTAAATAGAAAGCACTAAGGTGACCTTTCGATTCCAAACCCTGAAAGAGTGTTTTCAGAAGGTTGTCCTGGATGCAGTTAAAAACGTAAATTATTTTCACGAAGACGTCATTTCCCACATGTAGACTTTGTGGGCTTTTATACTTGTTGTTTGATAGCCTGCAAAGGAGTGCTTTACCATGAATAAAGATTCATTTTGAGTTCTAGTCTGTGTGAGGAGACACCATGAGAGTTGTGTTTAACTATCCAGTGTAACCTGGCAACGTTCCTAGTATGTGTAAACATAGTTCTGATATGCTCAACAAATCCCTATAGCTTGTTACAGCAAGTTTCATGGCTGTTTAGTTCCTCTCCCCTTTCTGTACATCAGAATTTGGAAACTTCTTTTCAAAACCAAACCCCAAGAAGTTGCCTTGTAGCATGGCACAGAAAACTCAGATGGCAATATCTGCATGGAGCCAGAAACTAATTTGGATCAAACCTGTACCTCATCTTCTATAACTTTTATTAATCCTATGGAGCGACACAGAGTAAGAAGTCAGATTTTAGAACATGTTTAAACTTGTGAAATAGTTGTAATTAAGCTTTTCATGGAAAAGGTAGCTGTTAGTGTCTGAAGGTAGGAAGATGTTCATACCCGAGGTATCTGTTCTACAGCAAGCAGGCGTAGAGCTTTCAGAAGGCGCTGTGCTCCCTGATTTGGCCCCGTTTTCTAGTACAAGCTTCTCCATTTGTTTCTTCGTGCCCTGCCCATCTTTGCCAGCCTGATGTCTCAGCAGCAGCCGACTCTAGTGACGAGGAGGAAGCTCTGTGCCTCTTACACCCGTCAGTTCCCAACTTCTGCTTTTGGTCTGTCCAGGTACTGGCTGTCACCTGGAGAGCGCTGATCCGATGGAATGCACTGCCCAGGGAAGTGGTGGGGTCACCGTCCCTGGAGGTGTTTAAGGAGAGGCTAAATGTGGCACTTAGTGCCGTGGTCCAGCTGATGTGATGCTGTTGGGTCATAGGCTGGACTTGATGATCTCAGAGGTCTTTTCCAGCCTCAACAATTCTGCGATTCCAGGATGCTGCCGACTTAGCTGGGTATCCACTAGCAGACAGCTGGGAACCAGTGCCAGTGCCGGCAGAGCCCTGCTCGCAGTTGGGCTCGGGCAGCGTCGCCGGTGCAGGTTTTCTGTAACCTGGCCCAGACGGCTGAAACCGGATTCATGGGTTTTATCCTTTTTTTTTTTCTTTTATTTGGAGTGGGAGTGGGGAAAGACCTGAATCCAGGAAAGATAATGGCTGGAGATTTGCCTGAGAAAGTAACAACAAAAATTAAAAAAATAAAATGTTTGTTAAAAGGTTTGAACTTGTAGAATGCTGCATTTAGTTACCACATTTCTGATTCCAAGTGAAGTACCTGTGCAGCATCTTTGGTTTTGCAAAAGACAATATAAAATGGGACCGTGCAGCTCCTTCTGCTTGGATCCACGGCTGATGCTCTTGACTGATTTGCTGTTATGGTACAGTAAGTGGTCAGGTAGGTCCTGAGTTATAATTCGGAAGTGAGATTTAAAACTACCCAATGTGACACAAACCAGTCCAGGAGTCAGTTAACTCTGCCCATTTGTATTTTTTTTATGCGTCCGTGCCCTCACATGTAGAATTTTATTCTCCCAAGCAGATTCTGGAAAAAAATAAGTGTTAGACATATTCTGTTTTTTTTCTAAAAGGATTTAGTAGGATTCCTTCCTAGCTGTCTCACCTGTTTTCTTCCCCTCCTTCCCTACTGAATACTAAAACGTTTATTTGTTTTCCGTAGAAAATAAATTATTGACCTAAAACACTGCAGGAAGATTTTACTATTGCAAAATGAAGATGGTGGTAGCATATCACAGGTGTATGTTGTTGAGGACTGCACTTGAGCATGTTCCAGAATTTTAAAAGTAAAAGGAAAATCGAGATTGTTATGAAAGATCCTTGAGTCTGTTGCTTGGCCTCTGTGGACTGGCAGTGGCAATTCCTCCACCTGACAATAGGTGACTGTTGCAAACCGTAGGAGGAGGCACATATGTTGGTGGTGACTGGTCTTGGCAAAAACAAAGTATTGCTTAATATTTTTGCAAGTGGGACTCTCCAGACTTGTTTCTAGATCCTACTTCCATCCAGCTCAAAGGGGAACGCAGTGCTGTAGCAATAAATGGACACACTAATCCAACTGAGAAATTCTAAACAGGCTGAAATCATTGATAAAAGCTGTGAAATGGGATTTTGCTCCCAGGAGCTTGAGATGGGAGATATCATCAGACTCTCTGCTGTCCTCAGCAAAAACTTGAGGTCATCTCTCAGTGGAGGGTCCAACCCACAAGACATTTATGGGAAACTGATGGCTGCATCTGAAGCAAGTTGATTAGAAGTTGGAATGGTGGAATGCTGTGATTTGTCTGAGGGAAGGAATGCTATCATGCTGTGCTACTCTCTCCTGCTTAAGGTTTTGGAGGAAAAATGTGAAGTAATTTTTTACTGCTTCTGATTCCCTACAGTAGAACAGATTCCTGTCTACTGTGATCTTATCATTATGGACTGGGCCAGCATGAGGTTTACAGTGAAATCTGGCAGCTACATTGTTTAAAAAATCTGCATGAATTAGAAGAACTCGAAAGTTATGCCCATGTACGTAGATCAGCAAATTCCACAGCTGAACAAGCAGCATCTTACGCATTGCTTTAAAACATAGTGCTTAACTTGTGAGACCTGTGCTTCCAGGGATGACTTTGTAAGGAAAAGGAACAACATGTTTACTTCCTAGAATGATATTTGAAATTATTTTTTAATTTCTAGAATCCCTTAATCCTATGGGTCCTATGGCGTTAAGAGGTCAAAGAAGAAATTTCTGGTTACAGCATTTGTATGTTGGTTCTGTAAGTCCAGACGGAGTAACCAGTCTGATGAGTCTGTGCAAATCCCTCTGCTTGGGTATTCAATTAGAGGTACTGGTTATTCAATTAAAGGGCAGAGATTTGTCTATGCACAGTACTGTGCACCTACAAAGTTAGCTACTGTAATTTCTCCATTCTCTTCTGAGTTTACTGGACTGTAACTAAGGATTCCAATTCGGCACGTCCTAGGTGGGATCCAGCACTCTCTCAGAGCGGGAGAGAAAATATGAAAGAACGAGGCGTTCGACTGAAGAAACAAATGCCAGTGCCTGATTTTAAGTACCTGAATGGCTGTATGCCTGAGGGACTTTGTGCGCTTCAAGTTAGAAACATTAACCAATTCTACGAAGAGGTCCTGGAGTTCACCCATGGCGGAGCATTCCCATCTGTTGGTGGAAATGTCTGATATCAAGGGCGCTTTGTAGCCCCTTGCAGGAGTCCCTTTTAGTGAATTGAATTCATGAACGATATTATTACAGCTGCAAGTGGAATTTAGGTGTTCATAAAAGTACTTTGCCCAGTACTTCGGCGTCCATGAAAATCGCTAGAGCCCTATGGCCTGACATTCCCACTTGGAAAGGGCCCAGTTCTTCTTTACTGTTTTTATTACAAAGACAGGAAAAATCTTCATACTTGTGCATCTCATTAATAAAATCCCTTATCAGAAAAGTGTCTCCTGCATGTTCTGCTCAGATTGAGGCAGGCTATTTTCCCAAATATTTAGTGTTCAAAAGCAGATCATTTGTTGAAGTTCAGAGCAGCCCATTTATATCGCAGCTGGCTGGCTGTCAAGGTAGCCGCTGAAACATATTACGATTCAAAATGCTTCTTCTAAAAGCTTGGTGGTTGGGAAACACACTTAAAACCAAGGTCATCAGCGTCTTTGAACAGTGAACTTCCTCGTCTCTAGAAAAAAGTAATTAAACACTTTGTTCACTTTTAATGAAGCTGGCAGTGCAAGGGGAGAACTAGTTCTGTTTATTAGACATCTGACTTGCGTGATAACTGAGAAAGTGCTCTGAAAGCATCCATATTAAACAGAACTTTTGGCTTTTGAAAAGTGTGTAGTACTTTAATTACTTTGGCATAAAATTGATAATTCTCAGAACTTGCATTTCATTTCAAGCAAAGTTTCGGTCACATCTTCTGAAGTACTGCAATGTGCTGTATCTCAAAGGAGAGTTACTCAGTGTGCTTGTGCTTCCAGTCTGATCTGTTTTCATCTTCTTAATCATAGATGAAACTGCTTTGGCTTCCCTTTCTTTTCATTTTAATTATTTTTTAAGTCAAATCTGTCATTGCTTTTCCAGGAGCACATACTAGTTGAAACAGCAGTTGAAAGTAGTCCATGAAAAACTTAATGGCGATACAAGTGGACCTTGCTAGGGATGTAGCGCAGAATCAGCTCAAGTTACATTCAGGAAGCTAAAAATACAATAAATACTCTCTGACTATTAACTTTATATGCAAAGAACTAAAAGAGTTGTCCGCAGTGTGATGTGATTGGGAGCGACAGCGGTTAACTTCGTGAAAGCATATGGAAACGTCTGATCTAAAATCATCCCTGTCAGGTCTCAGTAGATTGGTGTCGTTGCTGATGCTGGTAAACAACATAAAAAAAACCCCCTTGACCATTTCAAACCCCATGAAGCAAAAGTCCTCTTGAGTATTTTT
Organism: Trogon surrucura; assembly: GCA_020746105.1. Taxonomy (NCBI): domain Eukaryota; kingdom Metazoa; phylum Chordata; class Aves; order Trogoniformes; family Trogonidae; genus Trogon; species Trogon surrucura. Next base: position 103,518,565 of record CM036617.1, on the reverse strand, counting down.
CGGTCAGAACTGGGAGGAAAGAATTAAACTGAAAAAATTTTCATTGTCCAGAAATAGTTGTAAATAGTGCATTTTTAAAGCAAAGTGTTTTCAACCAGTTTGAAATTATCTTTGCTTTTTGAAAGGTATTTTAGTTTGTGCAGAAAAGTAATACAAATAGTTTTAAAAGTGAAACTAGAAGGAAACATTGTTTGCCAAACTCAGAAGAGTTTAATTAAGCTCAGCTGAAAGATACCATCTTACAGAAAAAAAATGTAATTAAATATTCTCTTCTAATTCAGAATAGAATATAAAATTTGAGATTCTAGAATTTATACAAAAATTCTGGCATCTAAGTGGGATAAGCAGAAGGGAAGTGGGTTGCAAAAATAGAAGGACAGAATTGGTGGGAGAAGAGTTCTTAGTTACAAACTTGTCCCATGCCTTTAAAGGTAAAGGAGGACAATAATCAACCCCTTTGGCTTGGCCTCTAAATTAGTGAAATCTGTGGAGCAATCTCCATTGACCATCATGGGTTCTGGCTCAAGTCCTTCAAATATTTAGAAGCAATTTTTAATTGAAGTGTGAAGATGTAAATAAACTCTGCAACACCTTCTTCTTTAGGATGCCTGCTTTGACTAGAAGGATAAATGAATTTAAATACATTTAGAGTATCAATAAGCTGAGGGCTTGTATGTAATTCCAAAATGCCCGTCAGAGCATTAGGGTCACTGTAGCACTTCTTAATTCTGTTCCTTTTTACGATACCTCTACCTTTTCTTTGGCAGCTGTATCAGATGAAGTCTCTGCCCCCTTTTTTTATTAACAGCCATCCATTTGGGGATTTGTTTTACAGTGTGGCTCCACTTGAACGACACAACTAAAAAGGGCAGTGAACTTCAGAGTGATGTTAGAAATGAGCTGATAGCAGTGAGGCGGACTTCGAAGCTTTACCGTCAGAGAAAAGCTAGCACTTAGAAATGGCCTTAATTTAAAAAAAAAAAAAAAAGAAAAAAGAAAAAAAAAGGTGTTAAATACAATGTTTTGAGTCACTAAGAGATGAAGCATTGTTAGCCTTGTGCCATTACGTGTTAGTAATGATTAAGTGAACTGAACAGGCAGCAGTTACTGTTCATCAAGCGGTATTCGAACTGCTACAGATCTGAATCCATTTGCCGATGACTGTAAGTAAAATCTAGGATCATCTTGTGTTTTCCAGGGTGTGCAGACTTGCATCTTCTGGATATGTTGACACCTACGGAAAGGAAAAGGCAGGGATACATCCATGAGCTCATAGTCACGGAAGAGAACTATGTAAATGATCTGCAGTTGGTCACAGAGGTAAGACGGTACATACAGCAGCTTTAGGAGCAGGTTTTAATCACTTATCTTTTTAAAGCAAATCAATAATTTTTCTGTGCAAACTCCTATCACTGCTGTGTTTGACTTCCTAGGGCTGTCCTGTATTAAATTTCATATATACGCCCCCTCCCTGGAAGTGTTCAAGGTGAGGCTGGATGGGCATCTGAGGAACCTGTTGTAATGGGAGGTGTCCCTGCCCCTGGCAAGGGGCTCGAAACTAGATGAATTTTATCCCTTCCAGCCCAACCAGTTCTATGATTCTATTCTATCTGTCTATATAGAGATATATATGCATATGTGTATGGTGTGGTGCAACTAATGTAAAACTCTTGGTTACTGTCACCAAAACAGATGTTTTAAGTATTGCTCTCTTTGCTCCTGAGTTTGAATGTTTATTTTTCATATTTAAGTTCTTAAATCTTAAAGTGCATTTTCCACATTCACTGTGGTGCTCAGTTATCACATATTGTGATTTTCTTTAGATGTTACAAGGTGCTTATCTTGTGTGGAATACAAAAGAAATTAGTACAGGCAGCTGTCTTAGACAATTCTTTTGACACAAGGAATGTCCTTTTTTGAAAAATAAGTCAACATATGCAAACTTCAGACACTATGAGATATACCGTAACCTCCTCCATGAAAGAGTCCAAAGAAGTATTTTCAGTTGTGTTATCAAAGTAATCTTGGGATATTTTGGAGGAGACCTCTGACTAAAATTCGTATGTTTCAAACAGCTGATCCAGGTCATAATTAACGCCACCAACACAAATTTAGGATATTCTCTTTTAAAACCTCTTTTAATGCCGCTCACAAACACGTTATCAGGGAACACTGTGGATCTCTAGGACACAGCACATGTTTGAAGTCTGTTCCCCTGAGTGTCAAGCGCTACTCTCTGATGTAAGGTTTTCTCACCTCCAACCTGAGGAAATGAGCATCATCAGTCTTAGTTGCTTTGATTATAGTTGCCACATACTTTCTAAATTGCTTGATTTTCTGAATCTGTAGATCTTCCAGAAGCCACTAATGGAATCTGAGCTGCTAACAGAAAAAGAAGTTGCTATGATTTTTGTTAATTGGAAGGAGCTGATTATGTGCAATATAAAACTACTGAAGTAAGTTCTTTTCCTCCCCCCATACTTCGCAATAACAAATTCATGTGCCTCTCTGCCCCGCTTCTCCTTTTAGCTGCATGAAGATATTTGCCACTTATGCAAATAGTAACAAAAAGGGCCATGCATTTTTTCCTCGTTGGAAAAAACCAAAATATTAAGTGCTTGCTGTGACTTACTGTTGTTGCTGAAAAAGAAAATACAGCACTTATTCAGTATTTGCACTTACTTTGCTCTTGGTGTACATGTGCTCAAGATGGCAAGATCTACTTGGCTACTCCTGAGCAGCAGTGCCTGACAAGGTTACCCACAGTCCTGCCTTAGATTTTTACTTCCTCTGTTGCAGCCCATACCCAGTTACAGTCCTGTTATCCTTGAATGCTAAGCAAGGCACAACAACGTCTGCCTCCCTTATTCCGAGTTAGCTGATGCGTTCCTTTAGTTATTGTAGGCTTACAGAACCCGGACGAGCTGTTTTGTGAGAGGTAGCACCAAGGAAGCCTGGTTTCCTCTGGATTTGTGTTCAGTGTGCCCTGCACCCTTCTTCCAAACCCCTCCAACTTCTGCAGGCCCATCTCACTACCATGAAATTCCATGCAGGGCAATTACCCTCATTTCTCCCTTCATTCTGTTTGGCTTCTGATGTGTCCAATTTCTTCCTGCTTGCGTCCTTCTCACCCATGCCTGCTGCTTCAGCTGTGGTTGGTTTGGAGGCACATGCACACAGGTTGATAATCTGGTCATGACTGGAGAAACTGAGGGTTGAATTAAACCTGCATCTTCATAAGCAAGAAGATTAATAAAAAATTCCTTTTTCCCCTGCTGAGCTGCTAATTTTCATTGAACCTACAGGGATTTTATAACTTTGAGATATCTCCCTTTTTTTTTTGTAAAATATATTTGAAAATGACCCACAAATTGAGGACGAATGCAGGCAGCTCAGTGACAGTACATCTCCTTTCCTTAGGAAACCAGGCTGAAAATGAAAAGTAGCTTTGAGCTTAAAGTAGTGGTAAGATTTTTACCCCTCATTGACGAGTTTTACCTGTTACTCTCTTTATAAATTAATAGAAAAGGAAATTACATGTCAAATAACAGTTTGGTTGCCACAAGAGGGAAAAATGTTGGCTGGGAGTGCAATCTTGATTACTGTGTTCTTACAAGATACAGTAAATTTTGTGGCTGATCTGTTTATTATTCGGGGGTGCCTTTGTTTCAATAACAAGCAAGAAATCAAACCACTTCATTTCTTAAGTGAGGGATCGTTCTTTCAGTGGTCTGCTTATAAAACACGCATCACCTTTTCCTGTTCAGGGCTTTGCGTGTGCGTAAGAAGATGTCTGGGGAGAAGATGCCCGTGAAAATGATTGGTGACATACTGACAGCGCAGCTGCCACACATGCAGCCTTACATTCGGTTCTGTAGCTGCCAGCTCAACGGGGCAGCACTCATCCAGCAGAAGACAGATGAAGTCCCCGAGTTCAAGGAGTTTGTTAAAGTAAGAGAAGCAGCAGTCACCATAGATTTTGGACGCTGTAAATTTAGCTTATGGTTTTGCTAGTTTGCGAGGCGTAGTCTCAGATAGCGCCCTGTGTTGGGCTAGAATGAAGAATCTTTAGACTTAAGCGCTCATTGAAGGAATACATCTTTTCGCTGAAGGAATACGTTTTTCCAAACAACTATCAAGCCATAAAGTACTTTGTTTAATAATGATTTTGCTGTTAAACGCTGGGACAGTAAGCAGAGGCCCTTCTCTTGTACAGGCAATGCAGGTGAAGAACATGTTGTAAAAAATGCAAGACATTCTGTTGCACTGACATTGCAACCTAAGAATGGATTTAGCTGAGGCATGATGTTCATTTGTTGCCTTACGTTTTCCTTTCTTGGAGGAGCTCATTTTGCAGGGTTTTAAACAAACTGACTAACACCATTTTACCTCTCTAATGTTTCAGAGGTTAGCAATGGATCCTCGCTGTAAAGGAATGCCACTATCAAGTTTTCTACTAAAGCCTATGCAACGGGTAACAAGATACCCACTAATAATTAAAAATGTACGTTCTTTTGCAAAGATGATGGTTTTGATGCTGCTTTGCTCATAGTTTAATTACAGGGTGGTTTCCCTATTTGTGTCAGACTTTGTCACTCTTAGATATCTGATGTAACAGGGAACGTGGGCTATCCTTTCATATTGATCACACTAGAGAACATGCAGTAACTCATTTGGCTTCTGCGAAATGACTCGGTACTTCCGTTAGAAACAGGGGGGAGACTTGCACACAAAGAACCAGAAGCCCATAAATGCTAAACAAAAGCTTGAAAATTTGGGTAACAGGAGTAATGGGTTGATCTTATGCTCATCTTTGCCTTTTTCCACAGTGTCATTCCCTCCCCCTAGCCTGGTAAATGGCATTCAGTGTGCAAGCCTGAATGCCAGATTGTTGCGAGTTGCCTCATTGTGCAGCTTAAGTTGCTGGATAACTTACAACCCTTTCCTAACTTTCATCTGTCGCCTAATGCTTACCATCCCCAATAATGCTGTTGAACTTGGCCCAAGACTTTCTCAGGAAAGAATTATAGATTGGATGTTGGCCTTTAAGAGACTCCTTAAACAGGCACGGATGTATTTCTGTATGTGGCTGGAATTTGCATACTTACGTCAGAAGAGTGAGCAGTGTACTGATGTAAAGGCTCTGCAGGCAGGCGTTCATTCCAGCTGTCCGCAAACAGACTGTGAGTTTGTCTCCTATTTTACATGTTTGTCAAGGAGGAAAGGAAATTTGGAACATACTGGCTGGCTCTGATGAAAATTAAGAAATAAACCAGAAGTATAGGGTTGACAATATGAGTACACTTAACTGCAGGTAATGGATAAGGCTAATGTATTTTATTTATCTGTAGATAATAGAAAACACTCCCGAAAACCACCCTGACCACAGTCACTTGAAGCATGCTCTTGAGAAAGCAGAAGAATTATGTTCTCAAGTAAACGAAGGCGTGCGGGAGAAGGAAAATTCAGATAGGCTGGAGTGGATCCAGGCTCACGTTCAGTGTGAAGGCCTGTCAGAGGTAAACAAAGTCCTGTCTAGAGTAACGCAAATGTGGGCGCACTTCTCCACCGGTCGGGAAGAAACCGTGGCTCACTTATGGCACTGCATCAGGGGACAAACAGTGTAATTAATCAAGTCATATAATCTTCAATCCTTTGCTTTCATCTGTCTTTGGCTCCCTTTCACCCCTGCATGTGAGACTTTTTGCTGCTCGTGTTACTGCCTTCTATATGATAAATGCTGCTTTTGTTGCCTGGCTCTGGAGTAGCACCAGGTTCAGCACTGCAGTTTTCAATCGACTTTCCAGTTTCATAGCTCTTTAAAATCCAGTGGTTCTTGTACTGCTGTATCTCATGCTGAAGCTATACCTAGCCACCTTGAAGTGCTTTAAAACTCATCACAGGAAATATTTTTCCTGAGAAAAATTTGTGCACATTTTGAAAACTCGAGAATACTGATCAAATCCCTCTCAAGACTTTACAGAGAGAATCACTGCCTCCTATTACATGTTATTTTTTCAGGTCCCATGCTAAGTTTCTCTACTGAAACTGTAATGAGAATATTATGTCGGTATGTCCTGCAGAAGGATGGAGGATATTTTGATGGTGAAGATAATAGAGGCAGACAGATCACAACTTGATTTTCAAAGTATGCATTGAGTTTTCAGTTCTAGAAGATAAAAAAGTAATAAACGCTGTTTGGTTTATGGACTGGAAAAAATTGCATTTCATCTTATGAAATCTAACTGTTTCAGGGAAAAGACATGCATGACAGTCTCTGAAGGGTCAAAGACACATTTAGCTGTCTTACAACTACTGCCTGAAGGAAGATGGCTGCTTTTATCTTCTTTACATGATATCGGCCGTAGGACACCAAAAATATTACCTGAGGGAACAACTGGCCTCCTTCTGACACAGTAGTGCCCGTAGCTGCAGCCCTGAATCTGTGGCAAGGAGCAATCCAGCCTTCCCCTGGTTTTCTGTGTGTTTCTAATCTGTAAAAGGAGCCACTCCAGATCTCGCTGCCTGGCCGACTGGGATGGCAAGAACCATACCACCACCTAGTGAAAATAAACCTGGAAATACCACTTTAGGAAAGGGAAAGCTTCTACTCATCTGATAACAAACTGCGGATGAGTCTTAAATTCTGCCAGTTCCAGACAGTGGTCAGCAGCTGTCCTCCAACCCCAGGTATTGTGGGTGTGCAAAGACTGGCTACCTGTAATTCCTTTGGTGTGTTTAACAGATGAAATTCGAACACAGTTCGGAAATCCCGTCCTTGTTAAGAAAGCTCAGTGTTTGGAGAGGCCATTTGCAGAGCTACTGCTAATCCAGGACAAGACATCATCAGCTCAGTTCCACTCACAGAGGTGCATGTGCATGGCAGAGAAACTCAAAAGGAGGCACAAATACTTTCGGCTTGCGTTGGACTGTCCAGACCATGCCCCTTGCAACTGATGGGCTGCCTTAAAGTTTTTTTTTCATGTAGCCTTTCTATGACTTGCACTGCTTATCCTGCGCGAGGCAGAGACATTGCTCGTCATCCCTGTGACACAAATGAAAATCAATGTCAGGACTCAAAACTATATTTGATCTCTTTCAGGGGAACCTCGATTGTTTTACTTTATACAGTGCGTTGTTCTTCTTCTTCTACTTTTCGCAGCAACTCGTATTTAATTCTGTTACAAACTGCTTGGGACCGCGCAAGTTTCTGCACAGTGGGAAGCTCTACAAAGCCAAGAGTAACAAGGAACTGTATGGCTTTCTGTTCAACGATTTCCTCCTCCTGACTCAGATCATAAAACCTCTTGGCTCTTCTGGCACAGACAAGGTCTTCAGCCCCAAGTCTAATCTGCAATACAAAATGTACAAAACTGTAAGTACCGCTCTTAAATGGCGACTGAGACGGTTGTACTTTAACAGAGCCTATAGCGGGCAACAGCTCCCATACTGGGTGTGTGGGCAGTAAGCTTTATATGGAAGAAGTTTAAAAGCTTTGGCGTATGCTGAGGATTCCAGGAAGTGATGGTGAGAAAGCTGTTTGTTTGCTTTAGCGAGGTAAGAAAAGATGCTGTTGAAGTTTTGCTAAAAAAGACCTCTGCAGCAAGAGGTCACGTGTGTCAGGGAGTGATGGGGAGAGCAGTGCTTGCTGCTCTTTGTGGGCAGGGCGAGATTGCTATGCTTCATGAGGCTGCTTGTTTACTTCAGGAGAAGTGTTTCCAGACTATGGAGGCACCTATATCTTTGATAAGATTTTTTTTTTTTAAAATGACATCTCTGGAGAAAGATAGGAGGCAGGCAGAAGGGGAAAGGTGCTGCACGCACAAGATAGATCTGTTGTACATTGCTCTGTGTTGAATGCATCTGTTTGGAATTATGCAGTAGAACTCCAGCTTTGCCTAATGTTTTACAGCCCATTTTTCTTAATGAAGTACTAGTAAAATTACCCACAGACCCTTCTGGAGATGAGCCCATCTTCCATATCTCCCACATTGATAGAGTCTATACGCTTCGGGCTGAAAGCATTAATGAAAGGTGAGTACCTGCACAGGCCATGTTAGTGCTGAGTTTGAAAAGTCTGGTGCAAACGTATGTGGTGTACATGTGCATAGCAGTCTCCAAGCGGTTTATCTCACAAGACTGGAGAGTTCTTTCTGCTTGAGAATAAGCTGATAATGAATATATGAAAAGGAGGGAGAAACGATGATGTTTCTGGTAAGACCAACAGTGAAATGGCTAGGAAAGCTGATATATAGGTCATATTTCACAACATTATATATTAGCATAAGGCAGCCAAAAGATGCAATCCTGTCTTCATTGAATCATAGAATCACAGAACGGTTTGAGTTGGAATGGACCTTAAAGGTCATCTAGTTCCAACCCCCCTGCCATGGTCAGGGACACCTCCCACCAGACCAGGTTGCTCAAAGCCCCATCCAGCCTGGCCTTGGACACTTCCGGAGAGGAACTGTTCTGTTAACATCTTTTTGTTTGTGCCAGTGCAAGCGTTTGTATGGCTGTATGTTGAATGACATTGAGGAACAGGTCAGAATTAGAACTTGAAGCAAAAACCTACAAACTAAACCCGGTTATTTTTCATCCAATTCAGTTCAGACTGAAACAGTCAAAGGAACCTCAGCTGATGATTTTTATTTCTGACAAGCTTATGGAGACAGGATTATCCTGTCTTATACTGAAAAGGCCTTATACTGTTAGGCCTTGAAAGATAACTTCTGTTAAAAAATGAAAGCTGAAAGTGCCACAGACCCCTCCCCCATAATATAGACATTGTGCTGTGGCAGCTTGCAAATGTATGGCCCCTAAAAGTTCTGATGCGTCAAAATGTATAAACAGTCTTTACTTCCTGCCTGCCTGACAGTGTTATTCACTATTATTTATGCATATAGTTTTTCTTGCAAAAGATTGTACTTTTATGGATCCCATTTGTCCTTTGGGGCACTGTCTGTCCTGCTGTGCCATAGAATGGATGAGCATTGTGGTTAAACCCTTGGTGATGAAAGTTGACACAGCCTTTTCAACTTAGGATCCGTTGCACGAATCCGACTATAGCAAAACCATCTGTTCTGTGTCAGAGCACTCACAGCAGTAGTCAGAAACATCTAAACTCTGCACCACATTGCGTGCCACAGTGAACCACTGGTGGAAGGAGCCAGATCTTCACATACGGAATGCCCTCTGAAGGTGCCTGCCTCTCTCCATTCACTGCAGAGAGAACCCACAGGGACTGCTGTCCAAATTTGGACACTCTAGTCAAATGCTTTTACTTATAAGGGGTACAGCTTTTGACTGTCTTTTGTGCCAGAATTGCTTACTATAATAAATGCAACATTTTAAGTGAGGTACTTCCATCATTCACTTGCTTTTAACTAAGAGCCTCAGAAATAACGTATTAGCATCAATGAGTGATTAATTTGCCAGTTTAATCTTAAAAGACCTTTATGATCAAAGGCTTCACATACTTCTGAAGCTGCCATTTACCATTTAGGGCTGAGCTGGAAGGCGGAATTGTCCTTAAGTGTTTTGTTTTCTTGAACAGCTCTCTGTGCAGAGTACAGGTGAGTGTTTAGACCCAAATCCAGACCAGAGTAAGTAGCAATGCCCTGTAGAGTGGCAGTCCTTCTTTTTGGGATCAGAAATGGGTCCACAACTTCTAGACTCTCTCATTTTGCCTTGGCTTGGGTCTCAGGCTCCCTTGTATGTCACAGCAGTTCTTCTAAAGCCTTAAGATCCCTTGGTACCTCTTCTTCTATGCTTTTTCGTTGTCAGTCTTTCAGTTGACTATATATGAAATGTCTGGTAGGGAACCAAGATCATTCATCATCTGTGTACTCCCTGAGTTATGCTTCATGTGTCCCAAGGCTTAGAAGGATTTTGGTATGAAACCTCAGGGGTCAAGAAAAGTGACCACCTCTGCAACACAGCTGTCTTGTATCTGGTGGCTACGAGAAGACAATTTTTTTACAACAAAGCAAAAGGCTCAATGACAGCAAGGCTATTATCTATACCTTTTGGTTTCTCACCAAGTTCCTCCTTCTTGAACTTTCTTTGTGTAGTGGGATCTGCTGGCTTGGGATGGTTAAATTTCTGTAAGTGCTGTAAATTCCAGTGAGATCTTTTCCAGGCAGACAGATTCAATGTAGCAAAGCCTGTGATGGGGTGAGAGACTTGGTTGGGAAGGAGGGACAGCTTTACTTTCAGCTGCTGTGCACCAGGGAGGAAAAATTAAAATTTTATTTTGTAACTTTTTTCTTTCCCTTCCTTATGAAGGACTGCCTGGGTTCAGAAGATCAAAGCTGCTTCAGAACTGTACATAGAGACTGAAAAGAAGAAGAGGGAGAAGGCCTACTTAGGTACAGCATGGGATGGCAGGGAGGTCTCAGCTTTTGTGCAAAAATCCATGGGCAGGAAAATACGTTAATGACTTTTCTCTTCTGTTTCACTACAGTTCGCTCACAAAGAGCAACAGGCATTGGGAGGTTGATGGTGAATATTGTTGAAGGCATTGAATTAAAACCTTGCAGGTCCCATGGTAAGTGTCGTGGGTTTTTCATAACATGGAAAAGACATTCCTGTTTGTCAGACTAGCTTTGAAGGAAGTTCTGTCCAAAACATGGTTTTGTTTAATGAAGCAGTTTTAATGAACTTAAAATATGCAGAAATGATTTGGTGCAGTTCAGTAGTAGTCATACGGTTGTACTGCATTAAGCTTTTGTTTTAGATAAACTTAATTTCCACCACATAAACCATATTGCAAGAGATTGTAAGTCATCAGGTCCTGAAATGAGGAGTGGAAGGTGCTCAGAGCCTTGCAGAGTGGTGTCCCTGTTCATCATAATGGCAGGGAGGCCACGGTCTTTCTCCTGTGCATCAACTGTAGGAGCAAAAAGATATTTAGGAGGAAGATCACATGCCTAAAAACTGTTTTCTGTTTGTTTCTGTCATGCCAGGAAAGAGTAACCCGTACTGTGAGGTGACGATGGGCTCTCAGTGCCACATTACAAAGACGATCCAGGACACCCTCAACCCAAAGTGGAACTCCAACTGCCAGTTCTTCATCAAAGACCTGGAGCAGGACGTGCTCTGCATCACGGTGTTTGAGAGGGACCAGTTCTCCCCAGATGGTACGTAGCGGGCTGCCGCCCTTCTAAGGGCATTTTCAAATCTCCCATTTGGAAGAGGTACAGGCCTGCTGAGGTCAATTGTAGAACCAGAGGATGGTTTGGGTTGGAAGGGACCTTTAAAGATCATCGAGTTCCAACCTCAGTATTGAACCCCTCTGTGTATTGGGAGCCTACTCACCTTTGTCTCCCTGGTGGAGTCATCTAGTATCAGCATAAAAAGATTCTAACGCTGTCTGGTTTTGAGGGAGTTTCCTTTCTTGTGCAGCTTGACAACAACTAAAGTGTGGTTTGCAATTCTACTAAGTGTTAAAAAACCTCTGGGTGCTGTTTGCAAATGGATAGATTAATGCAGGAGGGAGAGAAATGTCGTGAAGTTCCCTTAATATGCAATAATAGTGGCAGAAGTGAATCCAGGACTCCTAACCCATTCTTATTTTATAACTTGGCATAAACAAATGGAGCATTTTGGAGACATTTTGGAGGCATAATTTCTTGGGAAGTATTTGGGTAGGACTGTCATTCATGTGGCCAGTACCAGTTGGCCCATTGACCTCACTGCTGGTGTGATGCACTACTTGGCACCATCCTCTCCAGAGGGCTTCACACTCGGTCTGAACTGTGCCGTGGCCTTTGGCTTCTTTTCTAACATGTCATAAAATAAATAAGATGCTGGAGCAAGATGGCTGTGAATTACACAGTGGATTTTTCTGCTTACGGTACCATTTACTTTTAATGCTGTTGCTGGCTAATGGAGTCTAGCTAAAATCCTTGTCTATGCAGATTGGCAGTCTTTGGCCTTCTTCAACTGCAAAAAAATAGTTGGGCTGAAGACTTGTTGTATCCTTTTGTTTTGTGTAGATGGAAGCTTAACTTGTTCTGCAAATTAGCATTTTATTGCAACATAAAACAGTTGTGTCGTTTCTGAGCATGCTGTCTTTTTGCATTTCAGACTTTTTGGGCAGAACAGAGATCCGTGTGGCAGACATTAAGAAGGATCAGGGTTCAAAGGGACCAGTTACAAAGTGTCTCCTTCTGCATGAAGTCCCAACAGGAGAAATAGTCGTCCGACTAGACCTGCAATTGTTCGATGAGCCTTAGAAGGAAAGGGACCAATGTTTTATTTCAGTCTGAGTTCACGGCAATAGGCACCTGCAGAAGCTGTCACAAAATCCTTGCTGGTGTGGTATGAAACTACTGCTTGCCCTTCACACGTAAGAGGGTTATCAAAGCAAACAGGAGCATCTTTGTGCCTTGATAATTCTCACTGAAAAATGAATCCCAGTTTAGTGAGGAGATCTCCGTCGATTTCTCTATGTGGAGCCTGATGTTAGATTCCTGGGTTTATGAAATAACCTGGTTGTTTGTTGTGCTCCAGTCTGAAAGGCTGGCAAACCACATAGGTTGCTGTGCTTGCTCCAGTTGCCCTACTCTTTAATGCACATGGAGAAGGCAATGTTGGTATGTTTTGGAGGCTTTCTGCAGGGTTGTCCCCCTTAAGGAATTCTGTGCCTGTTGCTCAGCAAAGTGATGTGTAAATGTAATGTGAATGGAAGGAGCAGTTCCGCAGTAAGAAGATCTTTGAAGATCTTTGTGACGGTACTGAAGAGACTTAGAAAATAAATAGTCTATATCTATAAACAGAGAAGATTCTATTGACATGCCACTTCATGACTCACGTTGCCCCTGAAAATAAATTACGTACAGGCCTTCTGCACAGAGATGAATGGCACTCGAGAAGTGCCCGCCCACTTGGCACCTTTGGAAGTTGCTGCTTTTCTATAGGACTGTAGATATTTGAACAGTAAGCGAAGGATTAAACATAGAGCCCTGCTGAATGTCGTGCTATAGCACTCCGATATTCCTTTACTACTGCTGCTTGATTGTGTGACCGCAGGTGGATGGATGATCTGTCACCTGCAGCGGGGAAGGGAAAGGAAAAAAAGTCATGGCTCTAGCTCAGGAAGCTAACTCCTACCCCGCAGAGTCTAGTTTGCAAAGCAATGAGTGGTGGCCAGTTATTAAATTGTACCGTGCCTAACTGTGTTTGACACCGCGTTACTGAGTCCGGGGCAGCAGCGTCCCGTAGCTCAGAGGTGGTTGCAGCAAGCCAGGGTGATCACAGGTTTGGTGGCAGCGATACGGGATGTGACCAGAGACCAGAGACGGAGGGCTTGTGGTGGTGCAGAGTGGGTAACCCCAAAGTAAAAGCCTTGTTGTCCTGTGGGGGGTGCCAGGGCTTATATATCCGTTTGACTCCATGAATACACACATACAGGCCCATGTCCAGCAAACTTTCCCCGCGTTTGGCCAAGCACCAACTTTAAGCGTGCGCTTCCGTCTTGTTTCCCTTAAGCACGTGCGTACGTGCTTTGCGGAGTCTGGACTCGAGAGGGAATAGGCCCCTAAGAGTAAAATTCCTCTTTGTTCTGCTCGGATTAATTTTGTTCATGACCTATCATGCATACACTGGTATTTTTGTAAGGACTTCATTTCCGAATGGAAGGTGTCAGCCTGTTTCGTTAGCATGTGAACGTTCTTGTGGAGCCTGTTGTTAGGTTTTGGTGTTCCTTGCATGTCCTTTCAGTACTGGTTTCCACCTTTCCTGTATAGGCGGTGTTCTCTAGCACTATGAGTCTTATTGGTTTCCATTAGGAAATTAGGATATATTCATAACGGATAGGTAGATACAGTATGGTAATAAGTGTAAACTGTGCTGGGAAGTGTCTGTGTATTATAATTTCCTAAAAGACCACTGTAATGTTTCAAGCAATGGGAAAAAAAAAATGTATGTTGGAGGGACAACAAAGTTTACATTTCATACTTTTCAGAATCGCTTTATTATTTATTTATTGAAGATAGTGTAGAATTTTGTATCAGAAATGACAGACATACTTATGTATTTTTTGAAACAGAACAGAGATGCACACTTTAGTTAGAAACTTTCAACTGACCACATTTTAGAGGGAGTGTAACTTCCTAGGCATGCATTTGTTTACCACTAACTGGCTGAAAACACAATTAAGAGAACTTTAAGTTTCTATTTTTCAATGTTGTTAAGAAAATTGTTTCAATTAAAATATGTAAATAGTACTAAACCCATGCTTTCCTAACTCCATATCAATACATTTTATTAAATATAATGTATATGAAAATACACATTGTTGTGGTAGGATAAAAAAAGTGATAAAATCTATTAATGGAGTAACATTAAATGTCATTGTCTAACCTTTTATCGCTGTCCTAATTTTACTCAGCAGCTGTAAATACGGTGAACGTTCATGTCAGTGTTTCAAAAGTAGCATCACTTTTTTACGGTATCATTTCACCAGCATGAATTGCAGTAATGACTAAATAGACAAACAGGACCGAAAAGGCCGTGGGTGTTATGCAGAAATCCTGGCCAGGTTTGTGAAGGGAGACTCGAGGAGCTGCATCTTCCTCTGAGACTCAGCTGGTGTTGGAAGTGGGGGACTCTCAGCTGCAGAGGCTTCTCTCAGATTGCGAACCTTGTCGTGGGCACGCACGAGCGCACTGCTTGGGGAGACTGTAACGGAGCTGAACGCCTGCCCGACCGCTGCTGCTTGTGATTTCCCGCTTCCCCTGGATGCGCGGCGATGCTTAACTGCCGTTGGTGTCAGCAGGAGTTACGCAAATATGATGACGATGATGAAAGGCTGGGGTTCGGTTCAAAGATACCTAATGAATCCATCCTAATTGTCCTAAAGAGGAATCTTGTCAGGACAGAACATACACATACCTTGGAGGCCAGCCGACTGTGTGTCAGGGTGTCACTGTTTTTGTCCCTTGCCCACCCTCAGTGCTCTGTAGCATTCTGGCACTGTTTTCTTCCCAGACGGAACTGGTTTTCACCAGGGTTAGCCAAAGGTTCATAGAAACCCATTGACTCCTGTCTGGTTTTCCCTGTTCAGGAATGGTAGAGTCTTGCACATCGCTTCTCATTAACTCCATGGTGGCACGGGGTACGAGTTTCTGCTTTTCTGCTTACAGCTGCATAGACTTCCTACTCCTCCAGGAATTTTACTGAAAAAAAATGACTCATTGGCTGTATTGCTACTAGTGCTTTTGTAGAGAAAACTGCAAGCTCTCACAGGCTTGTTTAAAGTATCCCCTTGTGTTCTGAAGAGTTTGGAGAAGGGAGAGGCACACAGCAATACCTCAGCAGTTAGGGACCTCCTCAGGTATTTGGGAAGTTAGCTGGCATTACCACAGTGTATGAAGGTTGAGCTGTCCTCTTATGAGTACCATGTGCTCACTCTCAGGCCAGACTCTGCTAGTCTGTGCTACTGGTGTTGAATACCTCTATTTATGTAGACCTTGTTTTTCAGATGCTGGTTATTTATTGATCTTTGAACATCTTTGCAAAATAGCACACCTTAGCTCACAGATCCCTTTCCAGACCCATCAAGACATGTGTAAACTTTTCCTAATGTTACGTGGAACAACCACAGCAATCAAGTGGAAGCCCAGGTAACACCTGATCACATTTTGGGTTGAAAGAGCAGATTTGTGCAGATCCATGCAGAAAAGCATTCCTGCTAAAATGTAGAGGTTGTAAACCTGTATGTTGTGGAGTTCTGGGACTGGCTGTCTGCATTTGCGTTGGTAAAATTCATCCTTGTAGAGAGGCTGAGTACCAGGTCTCTCGGTTACTCATCCTTGAAATGGGCCACTGGGACTGGCCCTCAAGGTGGGGTTTCATTGCTACCTTTTAGCAGCTTCCAGTTTTCTTTGGAGAAGACGTTTTGCTTAGAAGTAATTCTTCAGCTTCGAACTCATTGGCTGGCAATCAGGCCTTTCCTAAAAATAATACTGTGACTTTTTAACGCATTCACTGCCTTCATTGAAACAGTGGTCTTGCTTTGAATAAGCTGGGGAAAAAAAAAAAAAAAAGGTCCTGAGAGAAGAAGGAGCAAAATCTGCAGCTGTAAAATAACATGCAATGGAAAAAGTTTCATTGGTACTTTGGTTTCCGAGCTGTAATTCTGGGAATTCCATTCTTTCCTTAGCTACATTATTTTTAACAAGAATAGCGTTTCTCCCTTGTCCTTCCTTGGTTCTAAGCCTTGTAGCAAAACTGAGCTACCAAGTCAGAAACCGGAAGGGGAAACCACCGCTTTTAGAAATTACTAAAATTACTTTTTAAAGATAATCATAGATGGGAACGGGTAGAATGTCAACATTGTTGTGGCTGCAGACAGGACAAGATAGTGAAAAGGAAGGAATATTTTCTTCTCTTTTTTTGGGGGGGTGGGTGGGAGGGGCCTGTGGTTCGTTTAAAATCAGATCCACAGTCTCACAGCAGAATTTCAGTTATCCAGGACCTCAAGCATCCATAATATAACAACAGTGATTAATAACAAACCACGTGTTTGTCCTCAGCCTGGGAGAGCCACACTGGATTTAGTGCAGCTCTGTATTTATGCAGGAGTTTGCATGGGCTTTTTTCCTAGAAAAAGCTTTTTGGTGTTTGTAACAGCCCTCATACTCCTCTTTCCAGGAATTACTTTCTGAGATATACCTCTGAGGTGCGTAGACCCTGCATTATTTCAAGATGCTTTCACAAGGACTTCACAGGCTTATAATCATTGCTGTCAGGCTCTTTGCTTTCCCGGTGACCATCCAGGCAGCTCTTGTGACCATCCAGGAAGTTCATGGGTATGTGCCCTTTCCATGCAGGGAACTGGCTGCACCAGCATCAGCGTGCGAGTTTTCTGTCTCTCAAAGGACTTGTTTTCCCAGCCCTTGGCCACGCGAGGTATCTGCCAGCAATGCTGTTACGCACCGGCAGGGTCCGTATCGGTCCCTCCACAGCTATCCCTCCCCATTCAGGACTTCTCCATCAGTGCTCTGATTGCAGTAACCTGGTCTTGTCCATCTGCCTTGAGAGCGTTTTCTTCCTGTAGAGAGGAATCAGCCCTTCAGAGTCGCCTCCCAGGGAAACTTCCTGAGCTCATTTTCCTCTGCACTTGGTCAGATATAGCTGGAAGTCATCACATTTGGAGCCAGGTTTGGCTCTTCTCTTTCAGGGTTCTAGCCTGCCACCTGAGTGCACATTTGTGCTCTCCTTCCCAGCAGTGCCAGGCTGTGAGCTCCCACTGCCCATGCTGCGAGCCCCTTGCCTCTGGTTCATTGCCATTAGGGTTGAGGCTCACGTGTGAGATCACCCAGGTCCTTTGCTGCCCTGTTGGCTCCCTCCAAGCCAAACACCGGCTGCATTGCACGAATGAATGCAGCAGGTGACTGGAAAACATGCCTTGCCTCATCCCACTGCCTTGCTCTGCCACGGTGCCGCTAGGTTTTTCTGCTGTGTACGTCTTGTGAGTGAACCGGTGCTTCTATCCTGTAATTAATCAAGTCCTTTGGAAAGTGTCACTCACTCCTGACTCCCAAAGCTCAGCTGTGTGAAATGGCACTGTTCTAGAGACTCCTTTCCAGGCTTCTTCCTCCCAGCTCATCTGGCAGCAGCCACCCCTGCGGCAGCCCCTGGCTCAGCAAAGCGCTGCACCAGATGCTTAATGTTAATTCGTGCCCCAGCTTGGTGTGAAGGGACACGTAAAGCCGGGTGCCCATGTGCGTTGCTGGGGATGCATGGACGCTTTGATAATGTAGAGCCTACCTTATGAAGCTGGTGCAAGCTCTGTAAGGATTGGAATCACAGAATCATAGAATGGCCTGGGTTGGAAGGGACCTTAGAGATCATCTAATCCAACCTCATGCCCATGGGCAGGGACACCTCTCAACTGGACCAGGCTACTCAAGGCCTCATCCAACCCGGCCTTGAACACCTCAAGGGAGGGAGAATTGCAACAGAGGGGAAGATTGCAACAGAGCAACAAGCAAAATGCCAAGATTAACATAAAATAGAGAAATAGTTCATAGTCTTTGCAGCTGGATCTGTTCTCTTTCTTATCTTCCTCAGAGCAGTTTTATCCACTAAACTCACCAGAATTGTATTTGCCAGGCCAATCATAACTATTATACTTACAGGCTGCAACACGCTTGGAAGTACCGTAAAATGAAAAAATCCGCTAGGCTGACCTTGGCCTCGGAAATACCAAGTACCTTGCCAAGTATAGTGCTGGTAGGAAGCCACTCGGTGAAGCGAGGCTGCACACAGCCTGTGACTTGACTTGGACACCGTGAAAGAGAGTGTGTGCTGTTGAACCGACACTAAGCCAAATAGCTGATAAATTACAGAACTTTTTTTTTTTTGTAGATACACTGAATTATTATATATTTACTCAACATGAGTTTTTACGAGGGGACTTTTTAAATGTTCACTTCACGATTTTTTTACCCTTTAAAAATTAATAAATTAATTTTTGTTACATGTGAGTAGGGTTGGGGGGGACACACATTGTGGATAATGCAGTTTTTGTAGTATTATTAAATGCATTTTCAAAACTATGATGTGACAAGTCCAGACTTCTGCTGCAACAGTGGTGCCTAGTTTCATACTGCTCTGCTTGCCACTGTGATACTTCCATTTAGTCAAATCCGGCAGCCAAAACCACTGAAACACAGAAAAGCTGAGAATCAGGTTAAATTGCCTTAGCTTTGAGGAATTTGCTCTGTACCTACATTCCACATGGATCCTGGTGTTTGTTTAGCCCCAACGCCCCTGTCCTAGGTGCCTACCAGTGTATCTATAGTTCAATACATACTTATATATATGTGATTATTTGTATATATAGTAGAAAAACACAGCTGTGGTGTTGTTGTCAAATGCTGAGTAAATCTAACAGAAAAGTGTTTACAGGCACTCAGTTTTATTTGTTCATTTAAATATTTTAAAATAAGGACTGTCCTTGAGAAATTATTTTTCTGTACATAGGAGGATATTATATATTTAGGACCTAATTTAAAATAATAAAGAACTGCAGTAAGAATATGTTAAGCTAGCCTAATTGCTTGATGTAGTTGTCAAAGCCTGTGCTGCGACCATAGATGGGTTCCTTGCGCTGCTGGTAAAGCTGCAGAAGTGTCACTAAGCCTGAATTTAGTGCTCTGTTCTGGGATTGTGATGTGTCGTGCAAATGAAGAGAGCTGATGCCTCTTCTGAGAGCCCCCATCCTGCCCACCATGGTGAGTGCAGGTGAAAGGGGAGGGCTGGCATGCAAGGGGCAGGGGAAAAGGGAGAAACAGAGGCAGAGCTAAAAAGGAAGAGCTTGGTGAGGAGCAGGATCTCTGACCCTCTCCCCAAAAAAACATGCACGGGTGTCCATCAGGTGATGGATGGGAAGGGGGACCCCTCCCAGCTCTGGTGGTGGCTCCATGGGGATGGCCTCGTGGCGTAACTTGTTCTTGCCAGGAGGAAGAGGGAAGGTTGGGTGCAGGATTGGCAGAGCTGGTCTGGATGCTTGGACCAACTCACTGCCGCTACTCTTGCCCCATCTCACCACACCTTCCTAGGTTTGCACCACCACGCTCACCCCAGGACAGGCTGCTTTTTTTTGGGGGTGACTGGGCAGCACTGTGCAGAGGGACCTGTGTCGACTCTCCTGCACCACACACCCCCCCTTCCACCTAGGCGAGGCCCATAGCAAGCCACCCCCACCACAGGTACGTGTGCCCCCCCCACCACCACAGCAAAACAACCCTGGCCCTGTAGGGAAAAGGCCTCTGTGGGGCATTTTCCTGGAAGGCTTCGGCTCCAGTAACAGCTGGTGCAGAATTACCCTATTCCAGTCCTCAATTTGCTGGAAAGGAATGTGGAGTCCAGCAGCCTTTGCAGACTGTGTAATGGGTACTTTCTACTGTGTTGGTAAAGTGTTGGAAGAAAAAAAAATATATATATATAGCCATAGTATTTTTTTTCAATGTTAATATTTAGGATTGGAGAATTGCCCCTCCCTGCTGGTGGTGTTACTCTTTAGTGCACTTTTTGCTGACAACCAATTGGTATCAATTAGTTCCCTTTTCTTTTTTTTATCCCTTAAAAAAAGTATTTACTGTCTGTAGTATTCATATGGTCCTTAAAAATGACAAAGGCATTATAAAATAAATATGGCCAAATAGGAGAAAAAGTTGTTTTGTTTTTTTTCTCAGAGAAAATTGAATTAATTTATATTGTTCATTTACATCACATCTAAGTATTCTACAGTAAAATGCTAATACTGTGACTTTGGCTTCCCTTGTGTTTTTTAAAGCATTCATAATAGATATTACAAATTGGACACCACTGTTTCTCGTAAGAGGATTTCAACTGTACTTTGGTTGCTGTGAATGTGTTGTTTCCTCAGCCATGCTCACTTAAATAATTCTATTTACAGACAATGTCCAACTAAACAAAAGTCCTTAGAAAGTGCTCACTGGTTTGAGGAATTGTCCCACTTCCCCGAATGCAGTCACTGAGGTGGAAGCTGCCGATAATGGTTTTTAGGCTGTGCAATTTGTTTGACACGGATGAGACTGTAGTGTGCAAGTCAAATTATGCAAGAATAAATCCATTTTTAAAAAAAGTTTAACTGCGTACTGTCACATTTTTGAGAAGTGGTGGAGTGATACAGTGCTACAAACATTAAGTAAATCTTAGATGAGTATTTCTGACAAAAGTATTTCTGAGCAAAGCGATAAGACTCGGCAGTGGGGAAATAATAACTTACCAGCATCTGATATCTGACACACACAACTTTTCACCTATGTAACTCATTGTTTGTGTGTTTTTTCAGATTTGAAGATTGAGAGTTGACCAAATCTGTAGTAAAACTGAAGAAACAGATAAACTAACAAAGAAAAAAAAAGTTATAAAACCTCCTCCACACCATCACTTTGTGCCTGACTTCCCAGAGGCCCTGCTCTGTGGCCAGGCAGGCCAGCGACACTCTTGCGGCTTGTCAACCACCGCCTGTGGCTCTGCTGCATTGAGAATAGTTAGTCCCACACTGACCTCTCCCCTAATTTTTATTAATAATTAACAAATTTGGTCAGCTGCCCTGATGACAACATCCGTGGTACCCTGTTAAGCTGCTGTTTCCTTTGTCTAGTTCAGCATCTGCTAACACCTGCACCTTGACAATGTATATATATTTTTTTTCTTATTATTTTTAAGAACTGTTTTGGGGCTGCGTTGTAGCCAAAAGCCCTGGTTTGTGAAGCACAGCCGCTGCGGCAGTAGGTGAGACTGGACATGCCCCTGGAAGCTCGCTGGCCATTGGGGGCTGCTTTTTCTGGGCCACATTAATGCAGGTGAGCAGGGGCTGGCACCTCAGCTGCACAACACTGAGCTCTTGAAAGCTGCCTGCCTCGGGTACAGCCTCACCGCTGCTATGCAGCAGCACAAGGAGCAGAAAGCAGGGTGCAAAGTCCTTTTGGGGGTGCGGGAGGTCCCTTTGGGGGCCTTCTCCCAGAGCCACAGGCCTCCAGCAGCCCCCTGGCCCTGCCTCTGAACCTCCTGAGGTGGCCCAATGCCACCCTGGACAAGAATCTACTCCCACCTGAAGCATCACAGAAAGCACTGGGTGGGATACGGCATTTGCTGCGAAGAATGCACCGATGACACGAGAATTTTAACAGCCACTGTCATATTTCTGGAAACATTTACTCATTGCAGCTCCAGTGTTCACACCTTAAAGCACGTGCAGCAGCAGGACTGTAATTCTGCTGCTCTGACAACATCCCAAACGGAAGTTTTCTCTGGAGACCAACAGAACCTCGGCAGCAGTGACCCCACTGATCCGCTCCTACAGAAATTACTTTCCGCTTCCTTCAGAGCAACCCCCACACAAGCTAGATTTTTCAAGCTGTGTCATGAAATGTTCAGTGAGAACTAAGTGAAACTCTCTGCAGCTTCACCATCTTTCTCCCACAGTTCTGTGTTTCTCGAATTGACACATTTTACACCGCCCATTCAAGAAGAAATAATTTTATTGTTTCCATCTGACAGGTTTCACTGTGGATGACAAGGACAGCTTGCTAGACAGTCTCTCTCATGATTTTGGTGAGTTTCTGGATCTTTGACCTTGTCGACATGTCCACATACTTCTCCCCAATATTGACAATCATGCCACCAAGGATTGATGGATCAGTCTAAAGAAGAAACATTGAACAGAAATTCTATTAGCAAAAATTTGTAGCCTGGTATACAATTTTTAGACTATTAAAAAAGTTTTTAAGAAAGCCTTTTTCAAGACAAATTTGCGGAGACTGTATTCCAAAGTTACTACTTTATCAATTAAAGCACCATCAGGTCTAAAGAAAGCAGAGAACTATGTAATATAGTAACTGGACTCAGTAAAATGATAATTTTTTTTTAGATCAGAGAGACAAAAGCCCAGCTTAACATGAATTTGATGAAATTTATCTATAAATCAAAACGCCAGACCTTGGTCTCCAGCTTCAAGACCTCTCCCTTAGCCAAGAATCCATTCAGAGCACTTTTTAGCTCAGTAAGGCTGGCATCATCCAAGGGCTGAAAAACATGAATGGAAGACAAAGAAACTGGAGTTGAAAATATTAAAGTGATTTAACAAGAACCCAAATTTTCTATTCAGTTTCTTTCCAAGACAGACACTTCCACGAGAAAGGCAGCCTAAGCAGCCTTCTTGAACAGGAACAACTAAACCACAGCACAGAAAGAGTTACCTTGTGCCCTCCTAATTTCATGCAACATTGTATTATTTGTGCACATACTCCCAGCAGAAATTCGGTGCTGACATCTTCAGATGGTGTCAGGAATCCATACTTGCCAAAATAAGCACTTAACGGAAAACCTCGAGATCTGCCTCACAGCAGAGTTCAGGCAGTACAAGGCAAGATTAATTTTCCTGCTTTAATAATTAAGATCAGCTTAAGAAGAAACAGTTTCATGTAAAACAGTGGGCAGTGACTGTGGACACCGGCAGGTTGCTCCAAAGCGCTGCTGCAGGTTTGCAGAGTGCTCCTGGCTAAGTTACACCTTTCAGTTACCACGGAACAACTCTGCATCCCTGTAGGAAAAGACATTGTGCATTTGTCCTTGTTATCCTTACAAGGCACTTGGGTACCACCGAGACAGAAAAAGGGACTTCAGCAAAGGGTAGTGGCTTTGTGTTACTGGCAATTTAAATTTCTATTAACAGCTAACAGTCTGAGAGCCAAAATGAAACTAACAACAAAAAAGCAGCAGTAAAGTAACGTTACATACAAAATATTCATGAAAACCTGTGGAAACGTTTGCACAGATCTGCAAGTCCACGCATTCCTGAAGGCTACCAACCAGACTAACAATCTGTGCTTGTGGCCTACAGGAAGCCAGGTAAACTGAAGTGGACCAACCTATTTAGTCCAGGCAGGCAGTCTGCTGCAGCCCTACCCAAGAGCTACAGATTTACATCATGTATCAAACTGACCAGCGTCCCGCTCTAACAGACCTGTGCATGGATCCACTAACGAAGAAGTCACTGAAGTGCCAGAACCATTGTTTCTCCAGCTTGACATTTACAGCTCATGCAGACACTGTCTTCCTTCTTGCCTCCCTGAGCACCAGCTAGACTTGCCTGTATGCCTACATTTGAAAAAGTCTTCCAGCCGTTTCATAGTCACTTGTCCCAGGTACTGCAGGTAGTGAATTAGCTGCTCCCAGTGAAGCGCAGCACCAAGCACCACAATCATTCTCAGTCCCATTAGGTATCTGCCTTGCTCTAGCTAATAGTTTCAAGACTTTCATCTTGGTAGGGGGTGAGGTACTTCCTCACTACTTATATAACAGGTACTTAACCTACAGAGAGCAAAATTAAGCTAAAGTTTGTCTTTTATACTGCTATCTGTTACGCTTGATCTCGAGGTTTCTAACTCACCTGTGCAGTGGTGACTGTGCACACCACTTCTCCTCGGTAGGCGCTCATGATCTTCCCAAATGCAGAAACAATGTCTGGTGTGTAACGCAATCGACCGTTTTCAGCAAGCAAGTCTGAAAAAGGCAGATGCGCTGTAAGGGTTTAAAACATCCACTAGAAGCAGATTTGGTGACATAGCAGTATGAGATGCTTTTCTGAAGTCAAATGGTTACTCACTCATCAGGTTGACAGTAATAGGGGACATCTTCTCTTTTGCCAAGGCATCATTCACAGCTTTCTGTTTAACCGCGCTCTTGGTGTGAGGGTTCATAACAACACTGGATAGCTTGGGGTCCTTCAAGATAGTCTAAGAGAATACACAAATAACATGATAATGGCCAGGATTTTTCCGGGCATTATAAGGCCCAGCTGCACCACCCAAAGCAGGCAACACAGTCATTCCTTGCACAAGGACAAAGAGGTCTGAAGCTGATGGGAAGTGAAATGGCAGCTCCCGGTATAAGCTCATTTACAGTATGTTTCTTTTAGAGCTGATGCTCCTCCTGTCTTACTTCCAAGCAGCTTTACACTGGGGGTGCAGTGCAGACCAGGCCAATTAAGTGGGAGGCTCACAGTTTGCAAGAGCCCAGTCCCCTTCTCTCCTGAAATAAAGCAGCAGGCAAGCCCCACTGCTCCCATCCCTGTGCCAGCGTAGGCCGAACACCTTACCCACACTCGGCTCAGCTCCTTCTCAACCTGGTCCAGCTTCTTCTGCTTGGTGGCGGCGGAGTACAGCGCGGTGGCATAGCGCCCTTCCAGCCCGTACACCTGGATGGGGGGCTGCGGCCGACAGAGAACACGCAGGCGCTGAGAGCTGCCCCGAGCCGGGGGAGCTGCCGGCTGGCTACCCGCCAGCGACAGCCCGCCCCAACATCCACCCTCACCGACCCTCCCACCCCCTTCCGCGGCCCCGCTGCCCCCCTCACCTTGACCAGCTTGGAGACCGGCCTCGCCGCTGACGTGCTCAGCTGCCGCACCTGAGGGATACGTGCACGCGCGTAACGGCCACCATCGGCACCCGCCTGAGGGACGGGGGCGCGCGCCCACAGCGCGGGGAGGGGAGGAGGGAGGGGAGGGGAGGGGAGGGCGGTGGGGAAGGGTCGAGACCCCGCGCGGGCGTGGCAGGCGGGTGCAGGAGAGCGCCCGCTCGACACACCCTTTCCTTTCACCCGCCCCGACACCCCCCGGTGGCCGCCGGCCGCCCGCTCCCAGCCGAGCTCACCTTCAGGGAGAGCCCCGCCACCGCCGCCATCTTGCCCGACCACCGCTCGAGGTCACAGCTGAGCCCGGCCGCCGAGGTGAGGCAACGCGCAGGCGCGGAGGCTGCCACCCCCTCCAGCCCCGCTCTACCCGCCGTCCTTTTCTACCGCGGGACACGCTGGGAAAGGTAGTTCTTCAAGGGGAGGCACCTTCCCGCTGCTTTTTGCGGGCTGTAGTTCCCGAGGAAGGGTAGCTCCGGCGGCCCCCGCCTACCCTCACACCCTCCCGGCTTCTCAGCGCTTCGAGCAGCCTTGCCAAGGCCCTGCTGGCGGTTGGGGCGAACGCGGAGCGTCTGGGCTCCCCAGACCCCCGGCAAAGCCCGAAGGGCGAGGCCTGGCCCGGCCGGCGGCCACCGGCGCTCCTGGCGCTGGACGCCGTTGGCTGGCGCACGCGCTCGGCCCTCGGGTGAAGGAAACGGGGGTGGAGGCCACTGTGGCGTCCCTGCCCCGCGGGGGCTGGAGCTCCAGCTGAAACGAACCCCCTCGCTGCCCCTTCTCACACCCTGGTGGCGAAGGCGGCTTTCCTCAGGCAAGGTCTGGCGGTGTGGGGGGTGTCTGGAAGCCGTCCAGAGTGACCAGGGCAACGGCTGCCCTCACCCCAGCTGTCCTGCACCGGCAGAGTGAGGCCCAGCCCTTGGGTGGGCCACGCAAGTGTTTGTGGCTTTGCAGGTGGAGCGGCCACAGGATGGGAAAAGCAGTGCCAGTGACCACAGGGACTGCTTGGGGGCCTTGCAATCCCAGTGACAGGGTGCAGTGACCCACCATCCTTTCTCACGTCTCACTAAGGGTCCTGTAACTCACGCACCCGCACACATGGCT
The DNA here is from genome assembly GCA_020746105.1 of Trogon surrucura. Classification (NCBI taxonomy): domain Eukaryota; kingdom Metazoa; phylum Chordata; class Aves; order Trogoniformes; family Trogonidae; genus Trogon; species Trogon surrucura. The sequence continues at coordinate 103,492,510 of CM036617.1, read as the reverse complement.
CCGTTCAGGTGCGTCAAGAGACCCACTGCCACATGAGTTCTTCAGAGGAAATGCTACATGTGCTTTCCTCACAGGCATTTCTGCTGACCTCTAACACAGTGAAACTACCTCTGAAATGCAATGAGCTATTTCCTCCCCTCAGATAAACTAGATCCAAATCTCTCCCGGGGCAAAGACACAATCTTCCCAGGCAAAGCACTGGGTAGGGAGCTCTGGCTTAGTCAGTCTCTCTCCATGACCTTGAGCACCTCACTCAGGTCCTGCCTAGTACTGAACTGTCTTGAATGGTTAAATTCTTTCTCTTCCAAATCTTTCATCTTCTCCGTAACAGAAAGTAAAACGCCTGCCGACTTTGCAGAGCTCTTAACAAGTTTGAGTAAGTATTTTCTGTGGTGTGAGCAGCTCAGTTGGACGCTGCTATTGAAATACAAAGCATGGCGCTACCGAAAAGCGTGCCCTATGAAGTCTGCAGGACAGATTTAAACGCTAGATGTTGCTGTTGCTACAAATTGAAAGAGAGGTGACCAGCTACACATAAAACTGAACAACGCTCTTTAGCAGCTAGTTTACCGTCCCACCAGAAACAAGACAGTATTACCAGCAAGCTTTATTCTGTATGCTGGAATTTACTTCCCTCTTCTATCCCTGGCTGCATTTGCTGTAGTGGCATTCAAAGGCACGAGTATAGTCCATGGCAGGTTTAAGCCTGACATAACTCCCTGCTTCTCACTGATTTTAATAACTGCAGTAGTAAGAAAAGCGTAGCTAAAATGTAGAAGAATCTTTGGGTTTACTTAGGAAGAAAAAAATTTTTCTTTTTTTTTTTTTTGTGATGACCTGCATGCAGTGTAGTTGTGGAATGGTGCAGAGAATGGATTTCTTTCAAGTGGGTTTCCTGTATCCCTAATTTTGTTAGTGTAATTCTGAAACACTCTGTGATCTTGTAGCATTTTAATATACACAAAATCTGGCTTATTGAGGCCAGTCAAATCACTGAGACCTGAGGGTACTTTAATGAACTAGGGATTGGGTCAAATCCTGACAGTGCTTTCAAGAATTAAAATCAGAACACCTCTCAGGTTTATTTTAGACAAGTAAAATCCCACGGGTGTTAAACGGTTTGTACCTTTATGCCTTACAGAGGAAGGAAAATTTAAATTCTGATAAAGCCTGTCCTTGTATTTGGTATCCGTTATAACAATTAATTTCTCCGTCATTATTATATTGGAGATTAGGAGTATTTTTCTCCTAAAAACAATTAAACACTCCATCTTTCCAGTCACTCGTCATCTGACATTTAACTCTGGCCCTGGTTTCCATTTTTTCACTTACTGAGAACTTGAAAACTTAGAAGCTTTTCCATGAGAAACACCTGGGAGCACATTCACTTGTGGGTCTGCCACTTCAGTGCTTACAGGATTGTAACCTTAAAGTGCTAAAGAAGTGGGCCTGGGAAAGTTAGGTAACAGATGGACTTCTCAAAGGTCTTTTCTAAACTAAATGATTCTATGATTTTGTGATTCTGCTCATTCTTAGTAATATGTGGTGATTTTATAAACATCAGATTTTTCTCCTGTTGAGACAGCCTAGAACTGAAATCATGCAAAATATATTTTATTTTCCTTTTATTAAGAAATCTTGAAAACAATTGGTCTGAGTTTAGATACATTTAGACACACCCTTGTGCTTTTATTGAAGACACGTGGACTTCACAGAGGCATAACATTCACAGTGTTCACTGTAATCAGCATTTTTATGTCTCTAGAAAGAACATGATGAGTCTTCAACTGTGGTAGTGGTGAGGATGTGTTTCAGTCAGGGCCTAGCTGCAGGAGGTTTCCTAAAACTTGTAACAAGACTTGGGCCATTCCACAAAGAGCTTGCGGCATGCAAAGATAAAAAGGAGATGAGGTTTGTAACAATGCATCTGGCATCCTAGTGAGGAGAATGTATCAGGTCAGTGCCACAAAACATGCCAAACTTAGGCTCCACCAGACTATGTCTAGCCCCTTTAAAAGAAAACCAAAAAAAACCACCATACATAAAAAACCTCCAGTAGTTACAATAGTGACCCAACATTTTTAGGCAGTGCTGAAAACACTGAATACTTTTCCCCCTCACCTTGCAACTCACCTGAAACATGATCTTTCAGCCTGTTTTGAATGCTGTTCTGCACCTGCTAGTCAGTAATTGCAGCAGGCTGTTTCCCTTTGGCTGAGCCTGGGATTCCCAGACTCAACATGGGAGAGTCCCACAGGAGCCAGGGTGTAGCTGCAAACAAGTTCCTGACCTCTGTAAAAGGTTTATGTTATTTACAAGAAGTGGAGGAGTTTTCCTCTCATGGTGCTCAAGCTCAGAGAATGTGTCACAGAAAAGCTATGACCCAACTTATCTCTTTGTTGCTACTGTGTTTTTGTTCCTGCAGTTGCTGAAGAAAGGTTTTTGTTTCTTGTTTTGTTTTGTGTTTATTTTATTTTCTCTCTCGCAGGGGCTGCCCTTTATCTTCTGCAAAAACAGTTGGTACTCTCGTTGAATCTCATTCACCTGGTTGTTTTCCATGCCTCTGTTCCATAAGCAGTTCCGCTTGGGCAGGTAAGTTCAAGTGCTCTGTCACACTGACTCCCCAGGGACTAAGCCTTTACAGGCAGAGTGACCCACCCACAAAAATCTTCCTGCCTACAGAAGACTTGACTCATTTTCCCATTAAGAAAAGGGTTTTTCACTCAGTGGCAGGGGACAGAAAACATTTTTTTTTTTTCTCCAAGCTGGAAAGAACCGTCATAAACCCAAAAATGGTTAGGGGAATTCGGAATAGGAGCAGGAGCAATATTAATCGAGTTAGGTGTCTGAACTCACTGACCTTAGCATCAGAACACTGTACTGAAAGCTCTTCATAAGGGTATTTGCAAAACAAGTACCTATGCCTACATTTTTCTGCCCTTCAAGGGAGGTTTCAATCTAGCATTGCTATACAATAAAATGGTTAATCGTTATGATTTTATTGTGCATGTGATACTTCTGGGATGCTTATAGTGTTCTAGTTTATTTTCCATGCTATCACAATAATTGGTTGTAAAAGGGGAAGAAAACCATACCTAGGTGCCTATAGCTTCCATGGCAAAACAGCTACATTTTTTAAGTGTAGACTTAGAAAAATCTACACTATTTTAAAATACCCTGGAAAGCCTGAAAAATCAATTTAAGGGTGAGCTGTGATATGATTTATATAGGTTGGTGAAATAAGCACTAATCTGCAAGGCTTTATACTAGAAAAGATGCTGTAGGCTCACTTGGACATTGTTTTAGCAGTTGTCCATGAAATATCAATGGTAAAAAGAACTAGTCTGGGAAAATATATGAATAATAGACGTGCTTTGGTGTAGGTAGTACTAATAACTGAGCTTTACCATTTCACACATTGGGAGAGGAGCAGTTAGAACATCGTACTGAGACTCAGGAGATTTGGGATCTGTTTTCAGCTCTGCGTTTGGCCTGCTGATTGGCTTCTAATTATTCTGTGCCTCCGTTCCCCCATCTATAAAAAAGCAAGAATGAGACCAACATCCTTTATAAACAGCTTTAAATTCTTTCGATGAAACGCACTTTATTAACAGCAACAATACCTTCTCCTACATGCTGCCATTAAAAGAAATATTTGTAAACTCACAAATGTCAGTCAAATTATGGTAATGTGCAAGTGTTAACCTAGACTCACCTCTGGAGTCAGAGTGGCAACATACACAGTGAATTAACTAGATGATCTTTAAGGTCACAGAATCACAGAATCACAGAATGTTAGAGGTTGGAAGGGACCTTAAAGATCATCTAGTCCAACCCCCCTGCCAGAGCAGGACCACCTACACTAGAGCGCACAGGCGGGTTTTGAATGTCTCAAGAGAAGGAGATTCCACAACCTCCCTGGGCAGCCTGTTCCAGTGCTCGGTCACCCTTACAGTAAAAAAGTTTTTCCTCATATTTTTCTGGAACCTCCTGTGTTCCAGCTTCCACCCATTGCCCCTTGTCCTGTCAGTGGACGCCGCTGAAAAGAGCCTGGCTCCATCCTCCTGACATTCCCCCTTGACATATTTATAAACATTGATGAGGTCACCCCTCAGCCTCCTCTTCTCCAAGCTAAAGAGACCCAGCTCCTTCAGCCTTTCCTCATAAGGGAGATGCTCCACTCCCTTCACCATCTTTGTGGCTCTACGCTGGACTCTCTCAAGCAGCTCCCTGTCCTTCTTGAACTGAGGGGCCCAGAACTGGACACAATATTCCAGATGTGGCCTCACCAGGGCAGAGCAGAGGGGCAGGAGGACCTCTCTTGACCTACTTGCTACTCCCCTTCTAATACACCCCAGGATGCCATTGGCCTTCTTGGCCACGAGGGCACATTGCTGGCTCATGGTCATCCTGCTGTCCACTAGAACCCCCAGGTCCCTTTCCCCTGCACTGCTCTCCAGCAGGGCAGTCCCCAACCTATATTGGTACATGGGGTTATTTTTTCCCAGGTGCAAAACTCTACACTTGCCCTTATTAAACTTCATAAGATTTCTCCCCGCCCAGCCCTCCAGCCTGTCTAGGTCTCTCTGAATGGCTGCACAGCCTTCTGGTGTGTCAACCACTCCCCCCAACTTCGTATCATCAGCAAACTTGCTGACAACATTCTCTAATCCCTCATCCAGATCATTGATGAATATATTAAACAGCACCGGCCCAAGCACTGACCCCTGAGGGACCCCACTAGACACAGGCAACCAGCCAGACTCAGCCCCATTGACCACAACCCTCTGGCTTCTTCTCTTCCAACCCAATGATGAATTAGAGGTGTTGGTCCATATTCTTGAGGTCTGTCACAGAAATGCCCACTGAAGTGTCAGAATAAGCAGAGATCATTGACTGAACACATCTAGAACATGAACCACTCTATCAGCCTCGGAATCTTCAAGTGCAAAACTTTTCTTCCTTCAGTTTAAACTTGGGCCTGATACTGGCCTGTGTCACAATGGGGTGGATCTTTGAAACACTTAGTCTGAGGTGTCCCTGCAGAGCTGAGACCCCAGCCTGCCATCCACTCACCACATGAAGATATCTGTACCTGCCTGGAACTGAAGTTAGCTGTCTTGTACATAGGTGCAAGGATCTTGCCCCTATGAGCATATTGCAGCATTTTGTATTAGATGGCTCAGCAGATTCTGGTTACATATTAGGGCTACAGCTTACTCACTACCACAAGAGGGAAACCAATACTAATAATACAAGTTTAATCGCATATTAACTATGATTATTGTGGCAAGGTTTTTATCCATTTCAAGGCTGTTGCATGTCTCCTTTTTCCTTGCAGCAAACTTGCATTTGATCGTATGTCAGAAACTAAAGAACATTATTCCACATTCCATTTGCTCAATGTCCTGTGAAATGAATTTCATGGATTTGCCTGTCTCCTTTGAATGGCAAATACATAAACCTGAAACAGAAAGCTGGGGCTGAATGAAGTTAGTTGCTTTTTTTAACAAATTTAAACAGTCCACATGAAAGTAAGGGGAAATTTGGTGGCCACGGCGCTTGAAAAAGTAAAAATGGTATTTTCCCTCATTTGGTGAGCATGAGAAATTAAAGACTATTCTAGGAATCATAGACATAACTATTTCTAGTAGCTCTTACCCCACAGTAGTGATGAATTAATTCAGCAAGCCTTCTGACTCTTGTTAGCCTGTTTTGCAATGTATGTGAGCCTGTTTTGCAATGTACGGATTCATTTATTATGGCAAACCTGATCTCATTTACTCTGCTGCAAACGAGAGTTAACGCTGCTGATTCCAGGAACTTCACTGAATCACTTATCTTACGGTATGGTATCTGTGAAAGTCACCCTTGTTCAGATCACATGTGGAAGGCTTAAGACTCATAGGTCAAGATTTGTTGTTACATTACATTTTGCAGCCAGATGTTATAATACACATGCAGTCTTTTGAAAAAGGTCTTTGTAAAGTAGCGAAAGTAGTGCTTTTGCAAATGTGGATTGTTAAAATAGTCTGCGTGTAATACAGAAACTGAATGGGGATTCATTAACCAAATTTCTTTGGTTGGTGTTTTCCTGGTCTGTGTTTTGGATTGCTGCAAGATAGAAATATATGATAATCACTGTTCAGAAAACTTCTGTAGAGCATTGTTGACATATGACATGGGTTAGAGACCATAATTCCTGGTGTTTGGAAGCGATGATTTTTGAGGAACAGCAGAAATGTGAAGCCAAAAGCAATGCAGAAAAACACGTATGTTGAGGCTTCCGATGAAGACCCCTAGGGTGTTCCCTGCAAGTGCAGGAGAGGGAATCAGGGCAAGGTTGTGAAAGTCACAGACATAGATTGCAGTTCCCAAAGGACATTTGCATAACTTGCTTCTTCGTTAAAATGTCTTTAAAATACTTCAGGCACATTTTGTGTATTTAGTTCTCCACACCACTGCCCCCCCCTTTGCAGTAGTCGTACCTTGAAATTCTTTCCTAAAGATGCTGCTGGTTTCAGAGAAATTATCAAGATTAAAAGCGGAAACAGCTGGAGGTTCCATAAAAATATGAGAAAAAACTTTTTCACTGTGAGGGTGACAGAGCACTGGAACAGGCTGCCCAGGGAGGTTGTGGAGTCTCCTTCTTTGGAGACATTCAAAACCCTCCTGGACATGTTCCTGTGCGCTCTGCTGTAGTTGGTCCTGCTCTGGCAGGGGAGTTGGACTAGACGATCTTTGAGGTCCCTTCCAACCTCTAAGATTCTGTGATTCTGTGATTCTGTGAAATATTACTGTCTATAGCAGTACACCTTTCACAGACCCTCATGGTACACTGTTGTTCAGGTATCCTTACTTTTTTTTTTTAATTTCCCTCCAGTGCTGTTTTAGGCCCTGACCTGTGAGTATATGTGCATATGAGCAGTCATACTGCCTCCAGTGAAAGTATTCCCATGACTAAAATCATGCACTTGCATAGGGGTTTCCTGAATGAAGGACATAAAAGGAAATGGCCAGGTTAAAAATAATGGTTTGGGTTTGTTCCTGACGTAATGCCTTTGACACTAGTGGAATTATACAGGGCTGAAATGGATCCAGTATGTCCAAACAAAGAACTGTCTCCAGCTCCCTCACCTGCTAGTTTCCGTATCTATGTTTATGGTGTAATCAAAGTCAGTCCTCCTTGCCTCATGCTTGGGTGGCTGAGGCTGGGGAGAATCCATATCACTTTGCACCCACAGGAGCTGCTGTCCTTCGGGATAGTATTTCCTCAGGTCCCAGGTGTATTTGCCCTGCAGAGCTATTATGCCCATGGAGCTTCACCAGAGCCCATAGTCCCAGTGTCTCCGTTGCCCGATCACTGCCACAGGGGGTGGCCAGGGTGACTAAAAACAGAGCAGGCCCTGCCTGTCCTGCCACTTACCTGCTCCTGTTTGATGCTGACCCCTTCTGTGGCCTTAGCAGGAGCTGCTGGTCTTGGGGTGAGAGCCCCTCTTGTCTCGGTAGGTTGCTTCTCTTTGTCTCCTGCTCCAGCGCTGCAACGTTCTGCGTGCGTATTAAATGCTCGAGATGAATGCTCACACTTGAAAACAGCTGCTGTGTAAACATCAGGAGAAAAAAAGAAAAAGATTGTTAGGCTTAGAAGAAATCCCTCTTGAAAAACGTTTTTCCCTCCTTCCCGTGGCTGTCCTGCCCCATGCCCATGCAGTGTTTGGGAGCCCCCAGCCTGTGACACTGTGAAGCTCTGACCTGAGTGAGGCTGAACTCACACTTGCGGCTAGACTTCTGTGCAGCCTGTCTGATTTCCTTCAGATCACCAAAAGCATATGCCATACCTGCCTGCTCACCCAAATACTCACTAACACAGGTAGACCTCTGAATATCAAAAGTTAGGGAGTCAGGAGAGAGGGGGAAAAAAACCTGACCCCAAACCACAATGCTGAATAAACAGCCTCTAGCATCCAGGGCTCATGACTGCTTTTGACAAGATCTATCTTTAGTTATAATAGTGAGTCACATCATTGTGATCTGACTTTACGGTTAGTTTGAGGTATGAGCCAGGCCATGGGATTGAGAGCGAGAGCAAGGGCGAGAGCATCATGGGATGTAGCTGTAAAATTCCACTACTTGCTACTCTCTAAATCAGGTTTGAAGAGCATTAAGAAACAGGAAGCGTTGGGGGTGGGGTAGGGGGAGGCATTTTTTAAAGCGGAAAATTATTGCAGTGCATGGTGCATCATCATGTAGTTCACCAGTGCAGGGAGAATAATAGCAAAATGCGCTAGCAATCGGAGACACCGTAATAGTCTTGAGCAAAGCACACCTCTCTGCATAGCTCTGTGTGCAAAGTGTCACGTCTAACCCACCCCACCAACCACTACAAGCTAATGCAGGATTTTCTTGGATGGTGCTGCGTTGCTTAGCAACATTGCTAGGCAGCATGCTATACATCACACACAGAGCCGGCTACTACGGTGCAGCAGGGCTGCTTCCAGTTATTTTTCTCTGCTATAAAATATTAATTTTCCGCTCGCCAGCAGACACGGCACCAGGAGGTTGAGGGATGCTGCCTCCTGGGTGGACATGTGCAGCTCCTGTTGACTGTAATGGGAATCACAAGCTGCCCCAGGCTGAGCTGAGCTCTTAGTATGTAAACTGTGGGTGTGATTCTGGAGATATAAGCACTTGCCATGCCTGAGATGGAATACAGGTGGCTTTAACACAAATAAATAAATAACAAGGCAGTGAAGGTGATGTGACAGACAGAATAATACATGTAACGTATACCTCCTGACACATTTTTTCTTTGACTGGCACAAGCAAATCCCATTGTGAGAATCGTGGGTTTGTGTACACAGAGAGGGACATTTACTCGACATTCTGGGGTGTTTCTGAGGCTCCTTAAGACCACGGCATTGCTGGATGAGAGCTAATGTCACAAACACCAGTACTAGTTTTTTAGAACGATGAGTGAGAATTCAGAGAAGTCTGCCTGCCAAGCCCCCTCCCCGAAATGATTGCATAACCAGCTGTTGCATGCACACAAGCAAAAAAAAGAGAAAACCAATCCTCTTCTCTAAGCTGAGGTGTTATTATGGAAGGCAAAGAACAGAGAGCCCGGTGCCCAGAGCAACAGAGAAGATGGCATCTGTAGCTCACCTCACGTGTGAGGACCTGGAACTAGGAACTGTCTTGTGTGAGGGCAAAAGAGGCGTCTGCAAAGGGTCTACAGAGGACAGGGTTTGCATAGTTCTGAAATCTCCACACCTAAACCATTCATTTTTTGGACACATCGTTACTGATACTGTTAGCAGGTGGCAAGGAGGGAGGGATGCAGAATTTCTGGCATCTAAACAATGTGTTTTAGTTCTGCACATCGGTGGACAGACTTGTCGTTTGAGCCAAGCAAAGAGGGAAGCAAGAGGGGAAAACCACACTGTCAAAATATACAACGGTTTGTGAGATGAACAGCTGCATTACCCTTCATTTACACTTCCAGATATGGAGTCAGCAAAACTGTATTTTGTCCGACAATTATTTTTGAAGAGAGCAGGAGCTTAGTTTTAACTTAACCCATCCTACTCTAGGCACACCTTACTGCATCTTGGGGTCTACTGTGGAAGCAGATAAATCAGACTTTTCTATAATAGATTGGTATGCCTTTGCATGACAGATCCCGGAGGAGTACAGCCACTGCAGTTTGATACAGAAAACCGTTGTCGTGGTGTTTAATGGCATTTGTCCAACAACAGAACAAAGACAGCGACAGAACTTCCATTTCACGTTTTTCACCAAATTGCAGCAGACTGAAGTGAATTCAGTGCCCAAAGCTCAGCTTTTCTTTCAGGCTTCTCGATCTTTGTTTGTACGTGAGACCAGTTTAATTCTAGGAGAAGATGTTCAGAATTTACACTGAGAGTAGTAGATGTATCTAACACTTTGGAGTGAAAACTACTGCTACAGAAAAGTAAAATATCATCCCTTTTGTACCTGTGCTTCAGTCACAAGTGTCATATACAAGCCTGTCCTGGTTTTACAGCCATTTTTGTCAGGTGAGATGAAAAAGAATATTTTTAATCTGTTTTCTTTTTTTTTCTTTTAACCTGAAAGACTTTAACTGGAATTATTGCCCAATTTTATTGCTAGATTTTGAGCAAGATACTTCTTCCATAAAACACTTCAACAAATATTGACAGCAACCACAGTAAAATGTAAGGTCCATGAAAAAAATTCAGAATTTCACCAAACGTTTGCAAATCTTTCAGTCACTTCACAAGGCCTCTCAGCACTGATCACTTAACAATGGACAGAACTGTTGAGCTTTTGGTGACTGAAGACTGAGTGAAAAAATCCAAGGCTCATAACTGTGCATATTCACTGATGTCTCAAGGAATGGCCACTCTCCCTGCCAACATGAGGACTTCAACAGCAGAAAGGTACTTTGCTGCGGGTGTGAATGTCATTTACACCTGCTGTAAGACCTCTGTGGAGCAATAATACAAATGATGATCTATCTCGGCCCTTCCTGCGGGCCGAGATATATCACAGCAAAATTTAAAAGATTGATTACACCTTACCACAAACCAGTGCCAAATGCAGCACATGCTGTCTAAGTCTGTGCAGAAAACAAAATAGTCTTGTGTTGGGCAGGAGTGAAAAAAGAAACAAGCTAAACTCTAATGAAATTGGAAAAGAAAATAGCCGAAGGGCTTTTTCTCTCAGTGAGTTTCACAGAAGCCGAAGGGCTTTTTCTCTCTGTGAGTTTTCCACTCAGTTTTTGGTATCATTAGTATCTTACTATTATGACTACTATTAAGCAGTAGCCCTACCTACTTTTGTCTCTGTTTTATGGGCATGCCTCAGCATTTTACAAGTTGGATGTTTTGCTAAGAGCTGGAAATATTGTATCATCATTTCATTACCACCTGGCTTGAAGGGAGAATCCGTTAATCTGGTTTTGGAGGCATCTGCTGTAAGAAATTAAGGGAGGAGGCCACCACAAACTCTAGTTACTGGGAAACTGAAATAATTTTTTTTTTTTAAGAAGAGGCAACATTTCTCTTCTACTTCCTTAAAATGGTCATCACAGCTTCATTTTTTCCCTTCTCTTTATGTGCAAGAAATAAGGTTGGTTTGTTTGTTTACTTCATGCTACAAGAGATGTCATTCCAAATGACTGAGGTTCAATGTAAATCTGAAAAAAACAGAACAAACTTTTCACAACTGAACTCACAGGAACTGAATTCAGTGCTGGTCTTCTCCAAAAACTATTTGCATGTTTCGCTTTCCTTTATATCTGTCTAGTACTTGTGGATAAGGGACGACAGGTAGTTAGGTTCAGAAGCAGAAAAGCTGTTCTTTAAATATGTGGGACAAATATGTGGTATGTCAGAGAGGTTACATGGCACCTACTTTACCTGAAAGAACCCTTGAAATAAATATAATTGGGGAAAAATGTGAAAACCAGCACTTAATAAAAATTAAGTGCAATCAGAGAGAATGTGTGTGTGTTTGTAGGTGTATCAGTCTCCCTGACTCTCTCTGATACTTTAAAAAGCAGTATTAAAGTTATGACCCAAATACCTGAGAATGGATAAATGAAAGAAGACTAGCCCAATCATTTACCCCCTCTGTATGTGTGTTTTAGGACAAACTTTTAATTAAACGGTCACCTGCTATTTGTTCATAGAATACCCACCGCATCAACTCAAAGCAGGTGGCAACTACTAAATAGTGTTTTCAGACCCCTGTCAGTCAGGGTGAAAGCATGATAGAAGTATATTCGGGAGTCCTCCCAGTGAAGGACTGGAAGCCTACATACAGAGTGTAAGGCAGAAGTGACAAGCTAGCTAGTGAAGACGAAAAGGAAAAAGTCATCTTGTTCTGTATTTCAGTGCTGTTGGTCCTGAGCACTGAATGTGATACATGTTCTTATTTTTTTTTTTTTTTTAAAATATACCTGATCATGTAATAAAAGGATATAAGAATTCAAATGCACTAAAAGGCTGGTGAAACCTATTTGGACCGTTACGGTCATCTCATCAGACTTCCTGCAAAATTCAGGCCATTGATCCTCAAACTACAGTTCCTCCCTTCACCCTCTAACAACCGTTTGAGCTATATGTGACTTTGCTGTGATCATATTCTTTTTGATGCTTATTTTAAATGTGTTACTTACATTGTGCCTTGTACTTTTGCTTTGATATTGCAGAGTAGCCAGTACAGGTTTGCTTACAAAGATATGCACAAAAGCTTTGTATGCAAAGTTATATTTTAAATATTGCTAGAAGAAGCCTCGCACTTATGGTGGGTTTTTTAATATTTACATTTTGTATTTACTTTAAATTGTATTTAAACATTTACGCTTACATTGCAAATTGCAGTGAATTGAAAAATGAACAAAAAAATTTGGGCTTTTTGGGGTTTTTTTTTTCGTTGTTTGCAGGAACACTCCTCCTAAGCAGAGAAGAAAAAGAACTCAGGATTTTTGTGGATGTAGACATTTCAAGAAGTTTTTCCTTTTTTACATGAAGGGAAAATTAAAATAAAAATAGTATAACTCCTTCCTTTATTCAGTCATTTTTAATACCAGAGTCCTAAAAGCTGGTTTGGAAGATGAACACGCATTACAGAAATATCTAAGCATGCATTTTTTTGCCCTGGTCCTGGATCAGTGACAGTAACACCCTCCTGGATATTTTTCCAATACACAGGAGGCTGCTGATTGTGGGTTTATAGATGTTGGGGCCATTTTGTTTGTTCCTTAAAATTGTGTTAATGTTGCTGCCATCTCACAGTATAAAACCGTGCTGTTGCTATGAACTAAGAATTCACTGAAAAACTCAGTTACTGAAAAAGAGTTAGAGGAATCTTTCTGATTTATGAACGTAGCTGTACTGATTAGGGGTAGTAGCAGTACTACCACAGCCAGCTTACTCTCTGTCAATAAATCTGTTGTTTCAGTCCGGGTGAGTAACGTGATCTAGCTTTTGATATTACACTGCTGTTCCGCGTAGTAACGTTTCTGCTCAGGTGTAAGTCGAACCCGTTGTTGACATCATGTCGATGAAAGCGATGCCAACCTGTGCTTTAGTTAGCATGTCATTGTGCTCCTTACTCCAGCAGACGGTATATCCTTGTAACGGATGTTATGTAGTCAAGGCTCTTCTTTTGCTTTTTAGTTTGGAAAAAGAAAGAGTTTAATTCTGATTTCTTGGGGCATATGGGGCTGAGATGCCCCATGAAGATCACTGGTGTTTTAGAGTCGTTGGATCTGCATTGCTCTAAAATTGAAGGGCTTGGAGAATTAACTCATAGTTTAGTTTACACAGCAGTCCTTTTCTTTCAACTCTATTCACTTTATTTGTGTTAAGAGGACAGAAGGAAGGCAGACAGGAGGACAGAAGTTTCCAGCTCCTTGCCCAGGCTCCTTGTCGCATAGACAGCCTAAATTTTTTTGCTGGTTTCTTGACACCCTGACTAGCCCTTGGTGACCTTTGTGGTCCTGTTTCCGGCCTTCACAGTCCACTAGAATTCATGTTAAATTCTACCTTCAGGTGGGAGGGACTCCTGTTCGCCTTCAAGTTTCAGAAGTTATTAATTTCATTTGTCACATAGTCTTTCAGTCCTTCCTGCCAGGTATTTTCTTCTCCCACAGCTTCAGTTTGTATTTGATGAACAGTGATGTCCTCAGCAGAATCTCAGTGAATTTATCTCTAAAATGTCTTTCAAACCACTAAGATGGTATAAACAAAAAATAAAAATTAGTATTTATGAGTTGCATATTGTAATCCACTAAACAGTTCTGAAGAGCAAGTCACAGGAAACAGGGTTGGGAAAATCTATTTGCTCATCAGCCCCTGTCAGTGCGTAGCTGCTTCTCCACAGGATATTGTCAAGTATTTTTCCAGCTGATGTTTAACTGGCCTGTTCTGACTGGCCAGATTAAACATTCCCATGTGGGTTCCCGTTGAGGGGGGTGTCTATTGCAATAAATGCTGTGAATACCCTTGAGCTCAGGGCTTTGCTGCCTTGTTGGAAGATGCCAGCAAAGGAAAATCAGTACAGAACACGTAAAATTGCTGGCCAGAAGCTTGGAATAACTTCTGATGCAAAGAAAGGAGATAAAGACCCCATTTCTGGGAGATATTTTTCCAGTATTTAAATTTAAATGGGGTTAATTTTGGAACAGAAAGTTCTAGAATGGACATATCTGTTTCCAAGAAAAAAAAAAAAAAAGAAAAAAAAGGCATGTGTTTCTCAATCAGCTAAAATGTCCCTGGCCATATGTATTGGCATTCTTACACCTCTTTCCACACAAAACTAACTCTGGATTTAAGAACGCAAGCAATTTTTTGCTGAAAGTTAAGTCTAGAAATAAATCTTTTCAGGATCCAAATCTTGTTAAATATTTTGTGGTGCTGGTGTTGGACAGACTGGACAGAAGAAAGCTTGCAAATTTAAGACTTGTAGTTATAATTAACTATTAGGAGGGAGAAAATATTCCCTGAGTTTCCTTCTCCTTTTTCTTTCATCATTTAAAGACTTTGTGTAGACAAATTCTACAACTGCAGAGTTGTAGAAAATATAGGAATGGTGATAATAGTTAACAAATGGAGTAGTTCAAGTGCTAATTAGATATAAAGCGAAACAGAGGAAAAAGGATTAAGCAATGACTGCTAACATAACAGTCAAAACTTAAACTTAAGTTCAAGACTTAAACAGAATTTTAAGAAAATACGTTTATTTTCAACAGAAACATAGCAGTCAAAATCTGCCACTGTTTTTGAGTGTGCATCATCTCATCCAAAAGCAAGACTGTCACATGTCCAGATATATCTTCTTCTACCCGGAAACTTTGTGCTGCCACCAAAGCAGTTTCCACCCTGAACTTCCAGCTGCTGGGATGTCCCAGGTCCCGTAGAGGCAGCCACCGTGCCTGCGTAGAATAACTGTGCAAATGATGTGCGACGAGTCTAGAATGCTGGGGCTGTGCTAAGTGTTAGTCTGCAGGGCTGATCTGTGTGCTTGCACTAAGTCCAGAGCTGCTCCAGTGCTACGTGAGCTTAATGTGGTGAAATTTCCTGGATGGAAGAAAGGGAGCCTGAGGTGGATGTGCAAGAAGGAAAAGGGCTGTGTGGGTCTTCTCACGACCCTGAGTGACAAACAGGTGAAAAAAATCACCACTAAGTAGCCATATATGCACACAAGTGCACCAAGGTGGCAGACTTTGCAGTGCCTGTTTGTAGAATTTGAATTTTGGCACAATTTTATGTTGCTTGATGTGGGTTTCTGTTTACTCTGAAGAGAATTTCATACATATATATGCCATTGATACTTAATGTATCTACATATACACATATATACTTCAAAGTATGTATATGTATGTATATATATATACACACATACTTATATTTATACATGTTTGTTTGTTTGATTGTTTACATATAAATACCTTAAAATGCACCTTTGTTTACTTTCCTGCCCATATACTCTTTCTGTGAAACATGGAGAGAACAGTGAGAAATGGTTTAAGGGACTCAAATGGCTGCAGGTCACTGCTTTTTGAGAAGAGATGGTTCAGTTAACACCATCTAAAGGGGCATCGCCTCAAAACCCACACCCCATTTTTCTTACTTATTTATTTCTTTATTCTCCTCACTACCAGACTGTAGTAGCAATAAGAGCCTCCGCGTAGGGAATTTTCTGTAAGTAATGGCTGACTAGGGTTAACGGGTTTCCACTGTTTCTAAGGTCATGGGCTCCTCGCAGCTTGCAGGGTCCCTAATCCCTGGAAATGCCTTGCACCTCAATCCTTCCCTTGTTTCCTGGAAGTCGATACAACAGACCTTTGGTGTTTCAAAATAGATGAGCCACTTTGAATCACACTGAAATCAACTATCCGGTTTTAGACTAGTCAACCTTTATTCATGACATGAGTGCTTCGCTTTCTTTCATTCCCTCCCCCTCTTATATATGGTAACGTGTCTTTCATAAATGCCAAGAGAAACAGGGTAATCAATTTTAGTTCCTCCTCCAAGGTCAGCAAATCACAGCTGACTCAAACGTATCTGGTTCTTGGCTTTTCTGAAAGCAGCTATGACTGTGTGAGAACGTAGCTGTCTAAATTATTCAGTTTACTAGTTGCCTGAGACAGTTCTTGTATCAAGGCTTTCTTTTGTAGTTCTCAAAGCACTTGTTAGGGGATGTTTTACAGAAGATGAGAACTAAGATAAGGGTCTTGCCCAAAGTCCACAGTACAGCTGGGAGCTTGGTCTCAGGAATGGGCTGTGATGTCCCAGTCATTGCTCCTCTCTGTCTCCCACCAGGTGGGATGGCAGAGAAGCAGAAAAGGGTTATCGAGGAGGCTGGCAGCATAGCTTCTAACACCAGTGTATGCTCCAGAGGACTTGCGACTAGCTTTTATACATCCACTATTGAATGAGTATCAGCATGTATCTTCACAGGTAGGGATTTACTGCTCTCTGACATTTCTAGCAGTGTAAATACAGGATAATTTCACTGCAACCACCGTAAAATTGGTGAGAGGCAGCACAATCCAGCCCACACTGCTTTTCAAGTGAAAATAAGGGAATGTTTTGTTGAGAAGCACCAAAGATAAAAGTGGCTGTTTGTATCATCAAACTACAAAAATGAAAGAGGAAACAATTCGTTGGTTTAGTTAACATGCATATTCCTGTTATTCATGCTGGCCATTCCAAGCAAATGACAGGTCTTTACTCTGCCTTCACTGGGAGCAGGAAAGCAGCCAGTTTCAGTCTCTGCTTTTTTTGTTATTATTTTTATTATCTTAGTAGTACATTGATCAGAGTTTGTTGGCAAGTGTGTAGCACAGATCATAGGCATTCCTAGTGTTGTTTTATTGAAATGAGTAGAATGACATCAGTAGGAAAGTTGACCCAATGTGTTTTGTTTTGGCTTTAATCACAAAATCTTGTGGGGCACTGATCAATTCCTTTTTTAAACAAGACTGCTCCAGATTAAACAAGAACAGTGCAAACCAAACCATGCAGGGTTTGCTTAGTTTGGACACTGTCATTGAAGAGGTGTAGCTTATAAGCATTCTGCCAGTTTGATCATTTTATCAGTGTGAGGGAGAAAGCATATAGCAAGTTAACTATTTATTATGCCAGCTGCCTATGCAATTATTTGAAGCCCTGAGTTCATCTGACCTTTAAAACTTTAAAACACAATCGCTTTTGCTCAAGTGGAGCATAAGGTCAGTTCTCCTTCTCATAACAAAGTAAAGCCAGCCACTATTGTGCAAGCAGAACTGGAAGTGTTAAAGGATATAATTGTTTTACAACTGCAAGAGAAGATTACTTAAAAAGTTAGAGACTAAAGGTGATGTGAATTTAAACTATGTTTTAGAGCCAAATGATTAGTGCCAAAACAGGTCAAAATATAAATGCTGTCATTTGGCCATATCATGGTATGTCTCTTAAACTTGATCCTTGTTGTTTTGGGACACTCCTGAGTAAAATTAAACGTTTGAAAACACGTGCAGAATTTGGCAGAATCTTCTGTTTCACAGAGATGGACTGCTGTTAAGAAGAGCACATTTCAGCCTTACAGACCACCTGAAGTGCTTTTCAGCCATATAATAAGACTGAAATAAGATCTGCATGGCCAGGGGCTAAGTGTTTCCCTTGCTGCACTCCCTGCTTCCCCTTTCAAATTAAACTCCCACTGACTTCATTGACAGTTTGTCTTTATGCAGTAATAATTTAATAAATCTCAAGGTCTGACTCATACAATAGCCATGTGATCCACCCAGATACAGTGGCTCATTAGTGTGTTTTTTCTTTAAAAAAAGTGGGCCTGTTTTGGATGATGTTATCTTTAAGGAGGAAGACTTTGCCCTTTGGCAGCTGTTGCTGTGAGAACGTTCACCTCCTGTCAATACTGTGATATCACATCGGGGCCTCGTGATGCCCTTCACTTGGAGATGTGGAAACTCAAAGTTTAGCAAAGTAGCATGGCATGTGCCTTTACTTTGGCTTTCAGTTGCCCCATGACAGCAGAGATGGCCCTTGGGCCTGTTGGTTTTGACCAGAGAGGAAACCTACATTCTGAGCTGAGTTTCTTGCTAGGTTCTTGGTGGACTTTGAAGGCAGGACCAATTTTAAATCTCACAAATCACCCTTACTCAATTGACAGAGTTGAGAACAAACTGTCAAGAGAGTAAAGTACTTTCCACTTGTTTCTGCTCCATGTCACATGATATCATTAACACCTTGGCTTAAGTCCTCCAGTCCATTTTCAGCACAGAGGCTCCCTCTTTTCACCCCTTTCTAGAGTTAGTGCCAATGCCTCACACAACTGGTAGCATGCACACACACACACATGCGTTCCTCCAGAGCAGCAATATACCTATGTTATGGTTACAGTGTAGTTTTTCAGTCGTGTTAGATGCAGCACATATTGGAGGTACTAGACTTTAGTCAGAAGGTAAAAGGATGAAATACACTGACCTACTAACCCTCTCCTTCCGCCCCAAACAAAACATAACATGCTAGGTATTTTTCCTGCCTCAGTTTTCTGATGGAGTTTTTCACTTGTGATTGCCTGTGATTCTTCTTTTGCAGCTTTGTCCTTCCTCTCAGCAATGTCCAGCTGGTCTGCTTTTTTCTAACTTTGGACCTCACCTAACCGTGAGAGCATTGACTGTCTGTTTTTGTATTCTTCCGGTAGACCTGGGAGTCTTCCTATGTAGCTTCCCATGGAGATCTGAAGATTACTATAGTATCTTGCTTCCTTTGCCATGTCTTAGAGCATTTGCCTAAACCAGGAGATAACTTACTTCACATAGCCCTTGTCTGAGTAGACAAAGACTGATGTAGATTGAAAATTGGCTGAATGGCTGGGCGCAGAGAATGGTGATCAGTGGTACAAAGTCCAGTTGAAATCCAGTGGCTAGTGATGTACACCAGGGGTCAATATTGGGTCTAGTCCTGTTCCATGTCTTCATTAATCATCTGTGTGATGGAGTAGAATACACCATCAGTGAGTTTGCAGATGACACAAAACTAGGAGTAGCTGATATGCCAGAGAGTCCTACTAGCATCCAGAGATGGTAGGGACCTCTGGACGGTAGTAGGCTGCAGAAATGGACTGACAAGAACCTCCTGCAATTCAAAAACGGGAAGTGCAAAGTCCTGCGCCTGGAAAGGAATAACCTCATGTTATCCTTATGCTGGGGAATGACTGGCTGGAAAGCAGCTTGGCAGAAAAGGACTTGTGATGCTAATGTGATGGTATTGAGTCATAGGCTGGACTTGATGATCTCAGAGGTCTTTTCCAGCCTCAACAATTCTGTGATTCTGTGGCCTGGAGGAGTTGGTTGGCAGCTTGCTGAACATGAGCCAACAGTGTGCCCAGATGTGCACAGCATCTTGGCCTGTATCAGAAATGGTGTGGCCAGCAGGACCAGGGCAGTGATTATCCCCATGTACTGGGCACTGGTGAGGCTGCACCTTGAATACTGTGTTCAGTTTTGGGCCCCTCACAACAAGAAAGACATTGAGGTGTTGGAGTGTGTCCAAACAAGGGTAACAAATGGTCTCAAGAACAAGTCCTATGAGGAGCAGCTGAGGGAACGGAGATTGTTTAACCTGAAGAAAAGAAAGCTGAGGGGAGACCTTCTCTCTGTGTACAACTATCTGAAAGGTTTAGCAAGGTGGGATTCAGTCTCTTCTCCCAGGTAACAAGAGATGGGACAAGAGGAAGTGGCCTCAAGTTGCACCAGGGGAGGTTTAGATTGGATAGTAGGGAAAATTTCTTCACCAGAAGGATTGTCAAGCACTGGACCAGGCTGACCAGGGAAGCAGTGAGGTCACCATCCCTGGAGATACTTAAAAGACATATTGATGTGGCACTTGGTTTAGTGGCAGACTTGGCATGCTAGGTCAATGGTTGGACTCAACGATCTGAAAGATATTTTCCAATCTAAGTGTTTCTATAATTCTATAGTGGTGAGTTCCAGAGCCACACAATGGTATCTTACAGCTTGTTATTTCAGAAATCATGTATAGATAAATGCCATAGATTATCTCCTGTATTAATACATGTGTGAGGTAGGAGATGGGTATAGATACAATGAGATGGTGTACATGAGTGAATTTATATCCCATAATGAACAAGGAGGGGTTACTCAATGAACTAATCTGTAATGAGTCACAAGGTAAATTTAAGTGCTCACTGTTTTGTGTAATAAAAGTGGTAGCCAAAGATTTATGAATAACTGAAGATCTACTGTTTGATAGCAGAGAGCAATCTAATGCCGTCAGATGATACAGTTTGTATACACTGGGGAAGATAAGCTCTTACCCAACAAGGCAGCCGGTGCAGACACATGGCAACTTCACGTGTCAAGGGAAACAAAGGACTGTGCTAGGACGAGAAAGATGAGGGTAAAGACCCCTTGCCCCTCCCTGGTTAAGGCAACGCCAGTATGAATCAGAAATTACACCAGTCCTCAGGAGCTGTGACTTGGTTTCCTAAGGAATTGATGTTTGTGTACTCACAGCCAATCTCCTCTTCCCTCCCTACCACTTTGGACTCTTACGGTTAATTTCACCTACATGAGACAGAGGGGCTGGGTTTTTAAAGGTAATAAATTCCTGTCACTTTCCTGAAAATCAGCGTCTGGAGAGAGAGAAGGTCAACTCAATGTCACCACTGAGGGGCTGGCTGGCAGAACTCAGGCATTAGTTCGTCTGTTGGATAGCAAGTGTTTTGCGGGCTGATCACCCCACATGTAGCCCTACCAAGCAAGCTGTTTCTTGCTTGGTAGAAATCTCATAGGGAAAGGTGGAGGAAATTGGTTTGGGTAGGGGATAAAGGGCAACAAATGGCAGAAAACTTGGCTTTATTCATGCTGCTGGTTGTACAATAATCTGTGGAGCCTTTTGAGAAGGGCTTGGAGATGGGTCTTATTTTTCTCAAATTCTGAGTGTTTTCAGATCTCAAATTCTGGTTCTGACCTCTCTTGAATGGTAATTTTTTCCAGCTGTAGCAATAGGGAATGTTTCCCTTACAGGCTGGGTGTTGGAGCTTGATGGACAAGCTGCCTCATCTGTTATGGCAGAGCCTATGTTTCTGCTAGCATCTTCTCACATAACTATTCCATGCAGCAAATATGTACGACACGCAACATAATTGCGTAAAAAGGATGACGTATGAAGAAAAATACACAGTGCCTGTGGCTAAGAATGTCTTAATCAGATGTTCAAAATGATCATCTATCCACCAAGGAAATATTTTGAGGTATATTATCTAAGCCTGCTATGAATAAGGATTTTTTTTTCATGCTAAACATAATAGCTATCACTGGAGGACAAATCATTGGGATGAATTTGCAGTCCCCTTTTTCCGGGGTAGTGGAAATTTTCTTTCTTTTTCCCTTGCACTAATTCAAACAAATCTGGTCTTTGGTCTTTCCAGCCAGATTACTTCAGTAGTTGCCCTCAGGACAGCTTGTTTAAGCATAAACTTATGCATGGCTCATGCTTTTTGTTAAGTCCAAGGGCTTTTATGCTGGTTTCCCCAATAAAACTGAAGAAGGGGAGAATGACTTTGTCATTGTGACTCTTCCCAGTGAAGATACGTTGTTTGAATTCTCTCACTATAAGATCTATAATTTGTTACGATTGGTAACTTGTAGTGCTTGAATTTAAGAAGTGTGGGATACCCTAAGAACCAGCTGGAGACAGAGAATTGCTGGACTGAGTATCAAAAATCTGAGTAGGGGAGCTGGGAAAGAGAGAGGAGACTATGGTGTTGTATTGTTACCATGTATCCTTAGTGAAATGCAGTGGTGAATTTATGACTCTCACTGAGGACAAGTTGTTTTTGCCATAGCCTGTTAATTTCTAACAGGAATGAATAAATAGCTGAGTGGGTGAAAGTGGCAAAGAACAACAAACAACACAAACTTAAAGAAAGCAATATTAAATAAATGAAATGTTACAGTATGTGACTATGCAAGAGAACCTTGGGGAACTGCAAAAAAGAGGAATGGAAAGGGAATGGGAATTTGTAATAGAGTAAATACAAATTAATGCTAAGTTACAGTGAAATTCCCAAAGAATTATATTTCGCATCCACATGAATGTTAGGGTAATTCATCATGATTAATGATGCTACAACGAATCCTGGTATGTGTTGAAATACTTTCCTGCTCTGAATGTAGGAGAAAAATGTTTACTATGAACAGCTAAATATGGACATTAATCATTATGTCTTTAATGCCAGGTCAAAACTATTTTCCTGCTGTGAATATTCTGTTCATTATTATAATATTTAGAGTTATTAGACTGACTGAGACCAGTGTAAAATTCCTTAAAGAAATTGTGCAATTGAAGCTAGAGTTGCATAGAAAGCCTCAGACCTCTCAAAATGTTCGGGTAGTTTCCATTGCTACTTAGTTTTCATGAGGCATGCGTGCAAAATGGCTGGAGGAGCAACAAACATAACATGAAGTTTGTTGACACTGATTTCACAATATCCTTTGTAGTCAAGGTGTGGAATTAAATTCCCTGAGTCGTACTTTCTCTGTGAAGGACAACGTGGTCTCTGGGTGAAGGGGTGCAATCCCGGTGACTGCAGTGTCATGCCCTCCAGCAAGTGTTTAGTTGCTATACTGACTAGGGGACCAGGTGTCTGACTTCTCTGCCCGGAGCTCCCAGGTCTTTCGCGTGTCCTTGAACAATCCCCTCTGTAGCCCATCCGGCTGCTCTTGCAATCAGTGCTACAACTGCTGATCTCACTGGGAGCCAGGAGGAAACTCCTGATTTCGCTCTGTCTCTGTTCCCTATCTGGAGGGCATGCTTTGAGTTCAGTTGTGGAAAGTTTTCCCATCCTCAGCCTCCTAACTTCTCCTCTCCTTGCTTCTGAAAGGACAAATGCCACCACCCCTGGACACACCTTCTGCTCCAGGCCCTGATGCTGGCCAGTTTGTGCTGCTCTTCCCCATGCTGGCACCAGTATTTGTGTGAGAAGGGATTGTCTAAGCTGCTTTGCAGAGCTAATTTTCAGTCATTTCAGTTCCCTGATTTGCCTCTTGCTTGGCCATGTGAAAGCTAGACCTAGCTCGAAGGAAACAGCAGGACGTATTACAAGGCTCTCCAGCAGTGGCCTGCACTTTCAGGCTGCACTGTTGACTGCTCTTATGGTCTGAATGGAATTGGAAACCGCAGCCTGATCCTGGTATTCCCCTTACATTCTCTCTTTTCCTTTCTGTGGCACATCTGCACTAGCTTCCTCTGATGAAATAGTTCATAAGTCCCCCTGCTTTTTGGGTACCTTATGATAACTTGGAGCCAAGCCAGGCCATCTACCGAGCTTCCCCTCTGCTTGGCTCAAGGCTGTGCTGATGCTCAGTGGAGCAACTGCTCAGTGACGGCAACCAGGAAGAAGGCTACGCAGAAGCTGATGCTGCCGGCCGTATCTAGGTGGTACATGCTTCTTGGAGAGCCAGACCCCTCTGGGGAGAGAGTGACAGCTCTGTCAGCACAGGGGAGCACAGGTCACGGCATCCTTGAGTGCCAATGTCCCTGCTCAGAGACGGAGGATCGAGGCTCTCCAGTGATCCTTTGTTACTGACACATGGCAGAAGGATGACATGTTCTCCTTCCTGAAGCTTGCCTCCCACATATGTGTTCGAGGGGCTCTTCTCATGCTGGAGTGGTTTTATTTAGGGAAAATTACACTGGCAGGCACATACTCATATCTTTCTGTTTACATTTTGAAGCTTCTGGGGCTGTGTCCAAAGTCCACTGAAATCAGTGGGACTCTTTCCATTTATTCCAATGAACTCTGATCAGACTGTGCACCAACACAGAAAGGAGACTTAAACACACTTTGCCACCTCCTTGCTTCCTCTTGCCCCAGCTTCTCATCTCCCTCCTCTTCTCCCCACTGACACCATCACCACATAAACCAGAAAGGCTTAACAAAGATTTGTGTTATAAGTGACATTTAAAGCTTCCAGAAATCAGGAGTCTTTTGTAATCGTGGTTGCAGGCTTTGTAATCTTCCTGTGCCAGTACTGATTATACAGGTAATGGGGTGCTGTAGCAAATGTTATCACTGCCTATTCAGAGCGCTAATCCAGTGACTAGAAAATTAATGATCGCATTACATTTACATGTATTTCTATCTAAGGTATTGGAATATCATGCTTGCTTTATTGGATTTACTTTCTCCATTTGCACTCTCTTTCCCCAGAGGAAACACAGCTGCCTCCCTTCTGTTGCCACGCACAGAGAAAATGATGTGGACAAGGCGATGTGGGCAATCTGTGGCAGAACAGGGAATTGAACTCCAAGCACCAGGCTAGAGAAGGGAGGGTAGATGCCATGATTTCAAACAAAACAATGATTGTTTTTTTAGAGGCCGAACTGGTGACTTTTTGCAACACAAATGGCTGAAGTAATCATTGCCAAACAAACAAGTAGAGGTAGGAAAACGGCAGAGAGAAGAAAATGTGTTTTGAATTTTTTTAATGTTTCAGGTACTCTGAGAGAACAAGGCTTCTAACTTAACCTAAGCTATTCTTGGAGGTGATGGTGGAGCCACCGAGTGGCTTATATACGGGGACCAGTGAGACTAACAGTGCTTCTCTTATCTCACCCTGGTGACTCCTCCAGTTTATTAGCCCTGGAAATCATTTTGCAATACTGTGTGTCCTGTTTATAAGTGCTGTTAAGGGATGGTGATGTTTTATGTCATGGAAATAGGACTTTTATCTGTCTTGGATGAGTATTTAGAGGAAAATTTCCCTGAAAACAAGGCTTACTACTTTGTTCTGTCCCTTCCACTTCCCAGCTACGCAGCGCCTGCAGCCTTTGCTAGGAGCTGGTCCCTCTGCCTTGTGGCAGTGAGCAAAGGAGCAGGGAGCCTGGCTGCTCTCAGCCTTTGGGGTGAGGGCACCAGCAGGGAAGACTCCTGGGATGGTGGAGGGATTCGCTGCCACACCCCACTGCAGCCCCTGGCGTGGGAACAGAGCCAAGGGAAGCTGGCGGGGAAGAACCCGAATGTGTTGCAACCGGTTACTCTCAGCTGACATCAGGGCCCCCGGGGGGCTGCCTGCAAGCCAGCGTAGCATAAGCAGGCCTGGCGTGGGTTATGAGACACGAAAGTGGCTTGGAGCCACCTTTGTTCCTCCCCTTGTAGCCCCTCCGCTGTGCCCAGGAGCAGAGGATCTCAGGGAATTGGGACGGAAGCAGCAAACGGCCAAGAACGCATGCAGAAAAGAGAGACATTTCAGACAGTGATAATTTTGATCGGCTTGACATTGTTTTAATCGCATACTCCTTACAAGGAATTGCAAAGACTAATGGCCTAAGTGGTATGATACTGAGAATAGGATTTTGTTTAACATAGTGGGGATTGTATAAAGTAGCAGATGAGAGCTTTGGAAAGATTGGATTAAATTCAGCAGATCTGGAAGAACTCTGTGTATGTGTGTGTGTAAATCCTGGGGTCTTTAGCTTTGTCTTGGGCTGAGCAGAGGCCGTAAACCGTAGATTATCCTGATCTTATACTGTCAGTTTTTATCCTAAGAGTAGCTTATTTCTGAGTAATTTCTAAATATTATCTAAAAGGCTAGTACACATGTATTCAAATGGTTTTACTGTGCAATAACCTTTACATCATGGTTTCAGCCCTGGAAGAAGCAGTGGCTTTCTGGAGTTAGTAGCCTGACTTACGTGGATGTTTCTGTGTCATCTTTGGAGTCTATTTACTCATATTAAGATAAGCAGATATGCAGGAAGGGGCCTAGCGGAGCTCATGTAAAGGGTTAATTAGATCCTCCCTATAATAGGGATATAAACCCATGAGAAATAGGCTCTAGAATGAAGGAGGAAGCAGGTTTTCCTAACTTAAAGCAAGAGATAGTGACTTATCACAGCTTCCTGCTTAAAAAAAGACTTTGTAAGTTAACTCAGTGACGTTGGTGACGTTTCTCAACAGGGTATAGCATTGCCTCAAATAAGCATTTATGTTTTTCATAAGTGCCTAAGTTAAATTTTTAATCAATGTTTGGCAGATGCTTTTGTGTTTCTAAGCATTTCATTAATGTTTCAGCAAACATGTCGTATCTCCCAAAGCAAAGCTTTTGCTATACGTGTGAGTGCCTCGGAATCCTTTACTGCAGACAGGAGTAATGGTTGGGAAGAGCCCGTGGTCTTGTGTGGGTCTGAGTGCCCCCGTGGGAACATGACGTGGTGTGTGGAATGTGAAGATTCAGGGACAGCCGCGTATGGGCAACCTTATGGAGATGAAGTTTCTGAAAGCTATTGAACGCAGGCAGTGTGGGCCAAAGCGTTGTTCCTTGATGGAGAGTGAAAATGGAAGGGGTTTGATGGGAGAACATGCATGTACTCATGATACTTGTGAAGGGCATGAGGGGAAAAAGAGCACAGATGAAAGAACACTGGGGACTTGAGGAGGAGCTCCTGGATGTGACGGGAAGTAGAGGAGCAGCAGGGTTGAACAGCAAATAGATAATCCCTCAAGAACCGGAGGGTGTTGGAAGACTTAACTGTGGTCTAAGACAAAGCAGTTCATGCATGGCCATGAGTGACTGAGCTAATGAGGTGGGAGTGAGTGATGAAGGATTATATTCAGCAGGAGGGAAGCAGTTTAATTCCTTCATTGCTCATTCCCAAGCACTCTACTGTTTGGGTGGTATTTCAGTGGCAGGGTTTTTATAAGGCAAGTGTGATGTTGTTTTATGGTGTGCTAGCCAGATCCCACTGAGCCATACTCTCAGTCTTCAGTCTTCTTAGTCACAGTTTTTTCAACAGAGCATTCATCTGTTCATAAAGTTGCCAGTGTTTCAATATTATCATTGCTAAGGACTGACCTACATTTACATTTTTTTGCCACTATAACTGTCTCAGAAATATAAGGGTTTATTGCTTAATTAGCCTTTATTAAAAAAAATAATAGAGGTATAGTCGTCAGTGGGAGTGCAGTTATGGCTGGACAAAAATCACTTGTTGTGGTGAAAGTATCCCACTTAGATCCCGGAAATAGCTGCATTACCATAAACAGCTTTTCACGCAGTTTTGTAAAGGGTGTATTAACATGAAGGTTAGCGGTATTAGAATGACAATGCACTCCAGAGTTGTAATATAGGAAAAAAACTTTGAAAACAATGCTGGAAAGGTGCTGCTGAATCTTCAGAGTGTTTTTTTCTTGGTTTTGAGTTTGAAGGATGTTTCTGATGTTCCATAGCTTTTCTCTTTTTCAGGAAGACACAAATTTTCTAAGCAGTCCATGTGTTTCATCTAGACTCATTCCTGAGCACATAGCTTCAGTTATTCTTGTGACATTCCAACATGACATTTAGAAAATTTCTTGTATTCCTTTCTTCAGCTGCACAGAAACAACAGCAAAATAAGTTGAATCTGAAACAAACATGTTTTTCCCCTTTCCTGTGATACCCCTCCAGTAACATGTCAGTAAGGTCTTCTGGTTATTGCTACTGCTTGAGAAAAAAATGAGTTCTGAATCCTCAGATACAGCTTTTCCTTAGTGGGCTAATTTTTAGTCTGTGATTTTGAGCTCCAGTGGTCAACACAAGCCAAGATAAAAAACACTTGGAACAAGATTGTCAGGTTGAAGGCTACTGAAATTGAATCTATATGATTTAAAGCCAAAGTATCTGTTCAGGGCAGAGGGCTTAAAGCCACAATAATGCACACGTGAGCAGGAAAAGCGCTTAAGACAAAGATGTGTCGACCTCTGCAGCAGCATTTTGGCTGACATACTGTGACAAAGGGTGCTTAAAGTCTTCTAAGCACATGCCACGCTGGCTTTACAGATGCCCACTGTGACACAGTCATCCTTATCCAGGAAGGTGTGGTGACAGTGGTCTTTTCATGATGGGCTGAAGACTCATCACAACAGATAGAGCAGATAGAGCTGCTTGTTGCAAAATGTGCCCGTGTCACCATGCTGGAACTGAGCCATAGATGTTAGGGGAGCACTGCTGACTTGCTCTTTTTGAGGGTCTTGCATATAGGTCACTTATGCAGTTCACCTTTCCTCATTTTGAATGTTTTATCCCCTGCTCAGAAGGTTTTGGATTGCATTCTGCATCACAACTGTAGCTGTAGTGGTCAGTCAGGAACAGTGGTATTTCTTGGGACCACTGATATCCAAGGCGTTAGTTTACATTCATTGCTATTCCTGACTGCAGAAAGTAGGTTGGATGTTATTCCTGGAGACGCTGCTTCTGTGAGGGTAAACATAAGGGTTGCTAGAGTAATTGGACATGTGCAGCTTACCTATATTGACGCTCTGGCCCTGCCCAGGTTTCCTTCAGTAGCTGCAGTCAGATTCTGCATTGGCAAGGTCCAAAACCAGTTCAGATTTCAAATACTTCATTGTCATGAATTTGTGAAAGGGCACAGTGTATTGTACCCTTGCACCAGTCAAGTTCTAAGCAGACTCGTCTGGGGATGAATTTGGGAAGTTTGGAAAGGGCTTTGCCAGCATTCTGGGCTCAATGCATAATGATTCCTCTGATTTGCTCTGTAGCTAAATTTTAAACCAAAGAGTTCAACAACTTCTATTACTTTGGGACTAAATTGCAGTGATCAAGTTAAATGGGTAGTCACTTGACAGGATCAAAGTGGCTTTGCATTCCCTCTAACTGTGGTCATTGCTTGAAGACTGGTCACGTAATCCCACTAATAAAATGACGAATAGATACCAACCTGGTCTGGAAGCTGAGCAGTAAGGCTGGAAGAAGGGGGAGGCTGAGGCTGGATAGCAATGCAAATCATCCAATGAGTCAATGGCAGAAAGGAGGGGACCAGGGCCCCCCGAAATTTACTGCCAAATCTAAATGTAGGAGCGAAATGTAACAGTATAAACCCCCTAGTTCCCTAGAGATGCCTAGTCAGATGGAAACCTGCTCTCCATAGCAAGCCCGGTAGTATTTTGGACCCATGTTACATACTGAAATAAAAGTGACTCAGTGCCAGCTTTTATTTTAGAAATGCTATTAAAATGTTTTTTAAAAGCAGAATAAAACCAAGAGACACATGATCAGTATGAAGCAATTATTAGTAAAGCTACACTGATCCAGGTTTAAAATACTTTATTAAACAGAAAGCAAATCAATCTTAATATTGAGTAAGAATTAAGTCACCAAATGAACACCAGCTCTAAACAATCCTGAGCTCAACTCTTCTAGAGTTGAATACGCTCTTCTAGAGTTGAATTTTGCCTTCTAGGCAGAATACAAAGTTTTGCTATAGATCTCATCTACATTATTGTATCGAACACTTGAATTAATGACTTGAATCTGTTGGTTGTTTCATACTTAGTACAAAAAGTTATTTTGTGCACCCTTTTGTCTCGATGGAGATTGTATTTTTAAAATCTGTGTTGCAGTTGTACACAGGACAAGTACACTACTACATTTTTACTTTTGCACCTTAGAAGTTAAGGAAGAGACTACGTTGCCCAAACAACTGGTTAAAATGAAAGATAAGTTGTTCCACGAGGAAGAACCTTTGCTTCCTGTGGGTTTGTGCCCTCTCTCTCTCAACCATTGGTTCTTAAATTCTCTTCCTGTTTGGCTGTGCAAGCAGCTGCCCAGAGGTGTGCTGACTCCCCTGCAGTTTGCTGCCTGCACGTTGGCCAGCCGGTCAGCACTGCACGGCATACAAAACGGGCTGGCTTCTGCCTACTCCCTCCCTCAGGAGCATTGGTCCCACACCTCTCCTTTGCCAGTTTAAAAGGAAGGTGTAGAAATCTCACCTCTGGCCTCTTTGAAACCTCCTCTTTCGGTCAGGTTTAGCAGACAGAGACCACTTGTTTGCAATATTATTGTGGGAACCAATAGTTGGACAAACAACATAATCGCTGTACCTTTGTGCCCTTGGGAAACGAGAGTAAGGAACAGAAAAGTAAGAAAGAAGATGCTAAAAATACAAGAGCAAATGCAAGCGCTTCAGTTCTCTGAGCCTTCTTCGTGCTTGTGTAGTAGGGGCTGGAAGTGCAGAGCAGATGTGGCACTGTTTTGCTGGCATACTGCTTTCCACTAGGAGGGATTTTTTTAGTCTGAAGAAGGAAGATGATCGATTAGTCAGCCACTGAAGGAGCTTTTAAAATGTTGATGTAATGACTTGCTTTTCCCCAAATGGTAGCTGTTGATATTCTGAAGCAGCAATATCCCCTTAGGTTGCTTGCTGACCCATAAGGCAAGGTTTTTCTGCCTCACCCTTGGACTTCGTGGGTTGCCTTGTGCTGTTTCCCTTAGGGCCAGGCATCTTTGTCCAATCAAGCTTGAATTAGGTCACTGTTAACTAGTGTCAACTTGGAGGAGTCTTGCTGAAGCAGGCAGTCTAAAAAAAATTAAATATTTTCCATGCCACAGAGACTATTAGTCTGTGACCCACCAAAATATCAAAAATCCAGATGTATAAGACAAATTCTGATGAAGTTGGCATAGTCTTATCTGGGTCAATTGTCTTAACAAGACATTATGTCACCAGTTAGGGGAAAATACAATCTAAACCCCCTAAAAATAACTAATGGGAAAAACCTTGCACAACAAAGCCAGTCGGACAGCATTTGACCATCAGAAAAATAAAAATAAATTCAAACTCATGATAAATTTAATCATCTGTATTTATTCCTCTGCTAATCTAAAAACAGGCAAAGGTTCTTTTTCTTCTTGGAAACAAGGCAATTCCAGAAAACTTCATATTTTAGGCAGCTCTTCAAACAGCTCTTCTCCTAAAACTTAAATTTCGTTATTTGTTAGGAGGAAAGCCATCGGAATGAAAAAAATTTGAATTGTATATAAGCTCCTTTACCATACCAGCTATGTTGAGGAAAACTGTTCTCTAGGCTCTCAGAATAGGCACCAGGGGAATGTACTTCTCATGATTTGTCCCAGAGAGAGAACTTGGATTTCATGTCAGTCACTCTGACCTGGCCTGAAGAAGACAGAACCGAAGACACCTGGAAGAAGAAGGAAATAGTGCCAGATGAGAACACATATACTTAAGCCACATTAGTTGCCATTTTGTCTCAGAAGAGAAGTGGCAGTTCTGTAACAGCAGTAGCAAAAAAGAGCCCACAGAAGAAAGAGAAAGGCAGAGGAATGTCCAGATACGCTATGTGTATGCAGGGAGCATCCTGCACGTGAAAATATTTTGTGGTGCTCATGTCTGAAGCCTTCAAAAACACAGCTCCATTAGGACAGATGTTAACTAGGCATTCTCAGCCACCAATTCCAGGTTTTTTGTATGCAAAGGCCATGAAGGGAAAAAAAGTTGACGCAGGAGTACTCCAAAATATGGTGTTGAATCCAGCGGCTTTTATAGAGTTTTTCAGGACCAGTCCAGATTTGATAGTGAAAGAAAAAAGCAGTGCAGTGAGAGGGCTGCAAAGAGGGTCTCTCAGCCTGTGATGCTGCAAAACCACAAAAAGGTCCTGTGGACCTTCATCACAGCAGTATCCAGAAAACCCAAGAAGTTTTTATTGAGGTGGTACCTTTGATGAAGGAGATGAAGTAAAGCATTTCAGACGCCTTGGAGTTCTTGAGAATATTGAAAACGGTTGTTTGAAGCTTTTTTCTTTTGCTAAGTGGATTAGAGATTTGGTTGGATTAGGGCCTTAATAAATACGTATAGTGTTTGTCTTTCATCTGCAAAATCTTTGCCTGCTTTTAAATAGACTATTCTTGTTTGCTCCAGTGTTGTCATGTTGATGTGAAACTTTGGAAACAGGAATTCTGCCCTTAATTCAATAAAAGGATTTGGAAACCTGAGGCTAAACTTGTCTCAAATATAACTGGTATAAATCTAGAGTAGCAGGACTTTATTTCAGTGCTGGAGAAGCAGCAGGAGACTAGCTCCTTGACAATTTTTGATGTCTGGATGACTTGTTTATTTGCCTCATGATAGTTTGCGGTAGTGTAGCTATTATTTTTAAAGCTCAGCCCTGGCCAGAGGGCGACTGTTCTGTTCCACGCGACGGGGAAACCCAGCGGTGCTTCCCTGGGTGGGAGACAGTGCCTTCGTCTGGAACAGAGGACCGCTGGCTGCAGCAGCGGTGAACAGAGAGGCGAGCCCTGGCCATCTTTGCTAATCCAGCAGCCGCGCAATTGTTAAATGAAAACAGGTCTTGTGAAACAAGAGAGTATCTCATGAAATCTGTAGATGGCACCGAGTCAACAGGGTGCAAGAAAAGGTGCAGTCCAGCTGTGCTCTTTCCCTTTGCTGTGCAGCACTGCTGCTGCCCTTCCCTGTGGTTGTCCTCTGTGAAGTGGCTTGGGTGGCCCAGTGTGCAGATACGCCTGCGTGTGCAGGGGAGGACATGCTGCCTACTCTGTAGCCATAAACAGAAGATTCATAAGACCTGTTCCCCGTCACTCTGGCTCTCCTTTGGATGCTGTTAACTGATGAACAATTCAAAGGTGATAACTTGATGATGACAATTTATTGCAGCGATTTATAACTTCAGTCATGTACAATTAACAACCTACAGGCAATAGGAGGACAATGATGAAAATTTACTGCAGCCATTTGTCATTTATATTGGTGGCCAGAACAAAGTATGTCAAGGCACAAAGACAGGCCACAGATCAGGTAGTGGGAGCCAGCTGTCAGCTTTGCAGAGAAGGAGGCCCCCAGTTCCAAGTGCTGACCCTCGGCACACAAACCCCTTTTCATGCCCCCTTCCACGAGGGCACAGCTATATGGGTTTTATGGTCCTTGTTGTGTGCTGAAACAATGGGGAGGGTTTCTCACCACCTATGAGGCCAAGGTGGAAGCTGACAGTGAGACAGTCAGGACCTGTTAGTGCAAGGTGGAGTGCAAGGTGGAGCAAGAGGCTGGGAAGGTGTGAGAGATGCAGTTGTATGAAGGCGTTGTCATGGCAGGCCTGATCCATGGTCTGAGGGTGTTTTTCATCAAGATGGGCTGAGCTGGCTGACTCCTGGCAGGCTGGCACAGCAGTTGTGCCTGCCCCTTCCCCCTTCTCTGCTCCCACCACCCAGTCTGCAGGTCAGGGCTGCTCACCCTTCCTTGCCAAGAGGCAGTAGCGAGTCACAAACACAGTGAAGATTTTTCTGACAGTGTAGTGAGCCAAACCGGGTTGTCGAGGGCTCAGGTGGGCACTAAGGCAGGGTTTGGAGCAGAGAAGGAAGCATCGGAGGAGAGGGAGCAAGACCTCTGCCCCTTTTGTTGGCAGTAAGAAGAGGGACCATCTGCAGCGACTGGAGGTGAGACAATCCCAAATCTGCTTGCTAGACACCTGAGGAAGGGGCAGGGTTGTGCCTGCTCTGCAGGCAGAGGTCTGTTTCCAAGGGCATTATTGACAGTCTCTTTGTAGAACAGAGATTAGCTCAATAATGAATGCCTCAGAATAAATCAATGGTGGGACAGCTTCTGGACCTGGTGATTTTCCACCCTCTGCAGCTTCTGGGTAGCAGACTAGCACAGGCTGCAGCTGAACAGGGACAGCAGGGTGTACTTCAGCTCCACCTTGGAAAGTACTTAAGGAGCCCGCTTGCTTTTGCTTCAGTTCAGGAGTGTGACCTTTTTTCTTCAAGGTATATCTCAGCAGCGTTTTCCATATCCTCCAGGCTCATGGTTTTGTTTCAAGGAGCTGTAAATGTCACCAACAGGGCTGCCATGACTCTCTCTTCAACGCTACTCTGTCTTTTGCCACCTGATCTTCTAGTATTTGTGATGATGGGACTGGTTTTCATTCTGCCTGATGAAAATGGCTGGTAGCTTGCAGTGTTTATTTCTGCTCTCATAAAGTCTTTTAAAAGGACTGTATTGATCTTTAAAAAGGAGAATTACAAGGTCATAAGACAATTATGGCACACTGAATTGCGCAGCATACACGAGTACTGGAGAGGTCGAGTCCTATGAGTGAAGGTGACTCTTAGATCTGAACTATAGTGATAATTGACCTGCATGTAGCATATCATAGGGTGATACAAATTAGGATGATTTATTGCTTACATTTTAACAATCCTGTTTCTCTGGCCACCACAGCCACAAATAATTAAAAAAGTCCCCTTTGAAAAGACCTTATGGTGGTCATCTACTTGTATGACAAAAAGAGCAATAAGAAAGGAGGGAGGCAAAGGATATGAAAGGACACTTATGAACCTGCTGATCACAGATATCAGCGTACTGTTTACTTGTCCCTTGTCAGATGGTTTGTAGACATAAGCAGTTCTTCAGCCCTCTCTTTTTCCACAGAAATCTCTTTTGATATGGCCTTTAGTTGTCTTCTTTTACTTCATTTAACCAGAAGGTCCAGCCAGAGTGGAAAGTAAACAGGGACACTGTTTTGTGATCATGAGAGAAAGGCATCAAATGACAGGCTGAACAGTCTGGGCAAATGGAGGTGTTATTCTCCGTGTCATTTTAATGGCTGATGGTTAAATAAGAAGAAAGAGAGGGCAGGCAAGAGTACTTTACTATTGAAAGGGATAAGAGGGAAAAATTGTGTGATCTCCAAGGACAGGTCACACACCAAGAACTAATTTGTCACAACAGAATCAGGTTGATTCATGAGTCTGTGTGCTGCCTCTAATTATACCTTATTTAAAAATAAATTTCAAAAAAAGGAAAAAAAATTAAAAAAGAATGGTCTTAAGGTTTAGCCACACTGCTCTTGCAGAGCTAAATCCTGCCCAAATTAGGAAGGAGGAAATGCTGCTCGAGGGCCTTGTGTCGTAGGGCTCCTCCTGGCCAAACCAAGATTCCTCGGGATGGTTGAGGCAGGACATTCTAGAAATGAAAACACGCCCGGGCCTTCCTCCAAAGGCAGCTGTCATGCTAGCAAGCCTAATAAACTAGCCACCCTCCCCCCCGAAACCACAGCCCGCAGTAAGCTCTTGCGTGAGTTTGCCCACATGGTGAGCTGGTCCTCTGAGCTAGTGCCTTCTTGAGTGCAGAGAACCTGATCAGCTACGCGGGCCGGAAAAAGAGGCCCCCTACATCTGCTGAACAGCACATGATAGGATTTAGCCAAGAGATGACTTAATTTCTGTGGAAATAGCCTGATTTTTTCCAAAGTGGCTGAGTACCACGCACATCCTACTGAGAAGAGGGGAGGGGAAGATGCAGGCATTCAGCCTTTCTGAAGACCCCTGTAAAAGGCTGTGCTCCTCATCGTGATGAGGAGATGGAAAGGGTTGTCAGGTCCCACACATCTCACCGATGTATTTTTGGTTCTTGCAAAATTCAGCAGTGGCTGAGAAGATCCAACAGAATCTTTTCTGACAGAGACAAAGCAGGGAAACTTCAGCATGAGCACAGAATTGCTCAGAAATGTAGGAATGGGTGATAATGGGATTCAAAAAAACAACATTGCAGCTTGAAGTGAAACCATTGCTACTCCAGAGGCTTGTGTATTCTGATCAAGAGTGGGAGGCAAATTAGGCTGGCAATACCTCTGTCTAGTCACCCCACCTGCAGAGTTTCCGAGCATGGTATTTCCAAGCTTTGTCTATTAAAGAGCTGAAGTTCAGCCTCTTCCGCACTGCTAAAACCATTTCTCTGTCTCTCATGTCCTTGATTAAGTGATGGCTACTGATAATGTTAATCCTCCTCTGCCAACTCCCCTTCATCTGAAACACCACTCTTAGCAAGGACTTGCAGTCCAGCTGGCTGACTTACAGCCTTCAAAGCTTCTGTTTTTCCTGACTCCCTCTGTCCGGGAATGTAGTGGGGGAAGGAAGGCAGCGCTGTACAGAGGGCACCGACCGGGAAGGGACACAGACAGTCCAGGCTGCCAGGAGGTGGGTGCCAGAAAGTGTTGGGAAAAACCCCGATCCTTCTTCATGCTCACAGATACTGGCATTGGGCAGCCTTGCCATACCCCATCACTGGCACTGGCGAGAGTCTTGAATTAGATCAGTTAAAAATGTGTGAGCTAAAGCTACCCTCTGCCCCCCCTTCCTGCAGTTAATTGCACCATTAAATGTCAAAGAGCTTCATTACCATTTTCTGCCGATTGAGAGCCTGGTCTGAAAGTATGTTTTACACACCTATTCCATAAATTCTCACCATTTTCATCTTCCACAAAGACTTGTCATTATCTCTTGCCTGACTTGTTTGCCTTTGCTGGTGTCATGGTTGCAGCCCTGGAAGCTCCTCAGTTTGGGACACACCTATTTCTGAGGTGCGATTTGTTCTCCCGCACCCTGTTGACTTGCTGGGGGTGGCACCTCTACACTGAATAGCAGAGCACTCTGAATCTGAAACCCGCTAATAAATAATAACCTCACTGACCAAATGTCAGCTGATTTTGTAAGTCTAGAATGGATAAACCAGCAAGAGCTTGGTATTTGCTTGTCTGGTATGAGCTTCTGCATTTTGCAAGACCAGTATGGAATAGGCATGGAGCAAAAGTGAACATCAGGCTCTTCTTTAACTCCAAAGTACTCTTGATACTGCCCTGTGGACAGTTTTATGCTGATTTCTGTCGATGTAACCACCTTTCTCCATGCATATTCCCCACTGGTATTCCTCTCCACCTTCATATCCTTGTGGTCATGGTAGTGCCCATATGGCCACAGAAGCACTAGCGTGACAACAAGAATATCAAGGTGGAAGGGAATGTCAAGAGGGTAATATGCATGTGGGGAAAGAGGGGGAGGCAGGAGTGTGCACTAGAGGGAAAACATTGATTCAGAGGTGATCACAGACCCCACAGACACACAGCTGATGGTGTGCAAGTCCACACATCTTCTTGGCAGTCACAAAAGCCAAGGGGTCCTGGCCCAGCTACCTCTACCTCTGCCATGTCATGGTTTTGGAGGTGGAGTAAAGATGTGCTGGAGGTTTAGTGTTGGGAACAAGATGTTGGTGAACATGACAGGGCTTTCCTGCCTGGTTAGATGGCTTTTCAGTCACTTTGCGTTACCTGAATGGGGGGGGTCCGAATCAAACCCGAGTTGTATATGCATACTCAAGCCACCCAGCCCTTCGGAGAATTGATGTTTAGACACCAGAAGAAATGTTGAATTGAATCGTGCTTTCTCCTTAGCACAGTATTGATCTTTAAATAGGAAGAGACCAAACGGTAAACCGGAAACTCTATATCCATGGAAACATGGAGCTCAGCTCCTACGACTCAAGCACAACAGCAATTATTTTGCTGTCATTTCTACATCTTCATAGCTTAATGGTATTAAGAGACCTTCAGCTCCTCCATGATTATTACATGCCATTTGTGGTTAAATAATACTGTCAAATGAATATCAGTGACTGAAATTTTACATTCGCATTTTAAAAAAATAACACCTACCACATACTGCTGTATTAAGTAGTATCCAAGTTTTAAAAATTAGATAGATAGATAGATAGATATTTCGTCTCTTTTTCCCTCCACTTCTTTTTAAAAAGGAGACACAAACACGTTCTGTAGTTTTATTATAACCTTGATAGAGCCTGTTAGCTAAATTTCTTCTTTCCCTGGTTGTCAGGTTGGTCTTTCACTGCACAGTGAAGGAAGCTTTTGTAACTTGGAAACAAAAACACTGTTTCAAAACTGAAAAGGCAACAAGAATACCTCTGGCAGGACCAATTTAAGCATAAAGACTGCTTTTTTACTGCAGCGTCAATACTGATGGAACTGGTTTTAACAGAGAGTGGAATTGCTTCTGTTAATGATAGCTTTTTTGGCTTATCTCACAGCTTTGGGGAACAAATGTGGGACCATATAAACAGGATGGGGCTTGAGTAAGTGATTCTCAACTGAACGTGATCAAGCTTTCGATGACAGGAAGTTTCATTTTTTCAAATAAAATGTGTTTTACTGTATTGGATCCCATTATATTGTTTATTTCATAAACATGCACTTGTTCATATTGAGGAAGACTATTTCATGCCTGCCACATGTGGAACAAATTAGCTTTAGATAGAGTATTTTTCACTAGCTTTGTAATCAGTTGATGGCAGGCTAAAGGCAGCATTGGAAAACCCGTATTGAATCCTGGGGAGAAGGAATGAGAAGGTCTGATTTCCTTACCAGAGCCTGCAGGATGCTCCTGAAGTGTAACAAGTGGTACTGCAACTTGCAACACAAAGGGCTCATAAACAAGGGAACCTTTATTGCAGAAAAGTTTCCACTGCAGTGAGTTCTCAAATGGTCCATAAAAGGGCATAAATTGGCTCCTTCCTCTCAGAAAAATAAAATGCCTTCCCACTTGATAGCACAAATAGTAGAACCCAAAGCCAGCTCTCCTTTAAGGTGTTTACAGGATTAGGCACACACCAGAGAACAGGAGCAGAGTAGAGCAAGGGAGGAGGCCAGGCCTTCCTGGGTAGCTGCATCATATACCTGAACCCAGAAGATCCATTCAGGTTTTATGTTAAAAAAAGCAAACAAACAACACCTTAATGCTTTAAAAAGCACTGGCAAAAGAGAAGCACCAGGAAATGTGCTGATTTTGTTGCAGCCCAACAAAAAGAGAGAAGGCCTTTACTTTTAAGGGTTCCAGGGCTTTTTTTTTTGCTTTTTTTTTTTTTTTTTGTCAGTTATTCGCATGAGAAAATAACTAGGCATTCCAACGACATCATTTGGCAGAAATGAAATCTAAGTGCTCCAATTTGAGTTTCAATAAATCAGTACTAGAATTGGCTCTGTCACTCTATAAACTCTTGGGCATTAGCTTTTATACCCTTTTGGAACTGGCTGACTGCACTCTTAAGTACGCTGATCATGACGCAGTGATGGTTTCATCATGACACACTCTAATCCGAAAAAAAAAAAGCAGCACAATATTTGTATTGCCCCCCTCTCCCCCAAGACGAGTAGGTTATTAATGGTTTTGTTACAGCCTAATGAAAATAGAATAGTTTGTTTAACATTTCCAGGATTTCCTTTCTTCTCTTTACTGTTTTTTTTTTAATTATTTGGAAAAACAAAAAGGCAATATGATACCACACAGCAGCCACCGCTGTTAACATGATCTTTCTGTAATGGTGTGTGGAAAGAATGCACAACAAAGGAACTAGAAAAGCTTTGTAAATATGCATTGCTCATTTTGGCAGAGAATAAACCTGTCTGATTATCCTTCTGCTATTGTAATTTATACTGTAAATTATATTGGCTGTTTATTGAACAGATGCAAGCCCTTCTGAATCCACCTAATGGCTTCTCAGGTGTGCCAATATGAGCAAATTTTGGATGCTGAGGTGTATGTAGATTGGTGCAGCAGGTATTTCTGCTGTAAAAGCTATGAAGGCCTGGGTATAAGTGTGTGTAGACTGGGGAAATGATACGTTTTTCCAGCACAGATGCTGTCAGAGGCTCTCGGTATCAGTGTATATGAAAAGCGTTGTTGTTTCTTTAAATGTTATGGAAAAGGCATGAATGGAATTACAGCATTTCTAAATATTTTGCCTAATTAGTCTGTTGGGAAGAATCTGAACTCCACTTGTCCTGGGTATGAATGCTAAGTATTGACTAAACCCGAACGATGCTTGCTGGCCATCAGGAAGGCCCAGGGTCACTATCAGAACACAGCTGCAAATCCCAAAGGACGCTTTCCATGAAACCCTCCTTCCTAGCCTTTGCATCTTTGAGGGTTTTTTTACTCTGAACAAGAAGCATTTCAGGTTACAAGCCCAGGTCTTCCTCCTCCAGCTCAGAAGCGTGCGATACAAACAAAACTGAAGGCATAAGCCATTTCAATAAAAACTAACCCAGAAAAGGATTGTACTCCTATAAAACAGCTACGCCCCATTAGGCCTAGCCCCAGCAGCTGTGTTCCTCTCTACTGTATATATTGGAGGGGCACCCTCTGACACATTATTCTCCATTTTTTTCAAAATCAAAGCTTACTTTCTGTGGTAGAAGAAATAGCTGTTTTCCCATAGGGGAGAAGAGCTGGGGCAAGAGACTCCTCCATAACCACTACTGGCAGGGCTGAAAATGGTGGAGTCACAAGAGGTCGAATTGTTTTATCATTATGACACAGGTTTAAAAAAGAAGGGTCCTTAAATGCTCTACCTGCCATTGGTCCACTGCTACAGCTATCACCACAGCCACAATAACAGTGAATGCAGAGGTTAGATTTGCCACAGAAACATGGCCCTCTTTTTAGGAAGATCTCCCTGGGATCTTCCAGTTGGTGGAAAGCTCTGGAGGGTGATGCGAGCCCTCCTCACTGCCTTTCTGCCAACACCAGACAGCTCTGCAGAACACAGGTCCCCTTCGGTGTGTCTGATCAGTGTAAATCTCATTTAAACAAATCCTGCATCCAGTTGGTAGGGCGCATCCTTGCCATATGCTTCATCACATCATGTCTGCAAGAACTGGGAGTGAGCAAAGGACAGAAGGAAGATGATGGGGGAGCTCAGAGGTAGGGAGAGGACATGAGAACAACATTAAAAGCACTGTTGAGGCGAAGGCAGATCAGTTGGACCTCATTCTTCTTACAAGGGTAGATGACAGATCTCCTGTTGGCAATTTCTCTTCTATCAGAAGGAGAGACATTTACTCTTCTTTCCAGAATTGTTCTGGTTGGTTGAAAATGGGTCTTTTTCTGTGTGTGATGGTCAGAGAGTCATGGATGCCAAAAGCTTTTCCAGGTACCTCTTTCTGGGTGATACTTTGGTTGTTCCTTAGGTGTATGCCTGTTACAAAACACCTGGATTGTGGTCACCCAGAGACGAATCTCACTCTCTCAGCTTGGACAGCCAATATAGGCACTGATCCCTTTCAGAATAGGGAGGGCCCAAAACTTAGAAAAAAAGAAATCTGACTACTTCTTGTCCACGGGCTAAGCCTACCTGTGCAAGAGAAAAATACACATGCTGTTCTGTGTGGTGTGCAAGTCTGCATGTACTTAACTGCAGTAAACACAGGCTAACCTGCCATCCACCACCTAGTGAAGGAATTAACAACCTCCTAATAAATTCTGTTCCCACTAGGTTTGCTTCTACCTCTCATCCTTCTCCTCTTGTTCCTGGCCAGCCTGAACCCTCCTTGCCTTTTCTCTGTTTCAACCAACCTTTTACCCAGCTGAAGAACAGAAAGTCCCAACCTCCCACCTCCTGCTTTCACCTTACACCTCCCCCTGTTTCTGCTAAGATCACTCCTCCTCTTCTGCTGTGGGGTCCCAATCTTGCTCCCTGCCAGTGTTTCTGCCACGGGGGGCCGAGGGTCCCACTAACCGGTGCCAGAGGCAGGCGGTGTGATCAGGACCTGCTGCTGGCTAATTGTCCCAGTCAAGAGGCTGGGACAAGGCACTGCTACCTCACTCATAGCATAGAGTAAGATTCCTAGGAAATTGCAGATCCGATATGCCAATGAAGCAAAATGGTCTCACTAAGTTCACAGGAAGTTTTACCGGAGAAGCTGGCTTATTTTCTGCTCACGTTTTCACAGTGTAACATGAATAGGCAGTGACAATTCTTCCAAGTTACCTTTTATGATTCTCTGAAAACACAGGGGGTGAAGCCTTGGCTCTATAGAAGGCACACCTGGCATAGA
Organism: Trogon surrucura; assembly: GCA_020746105.1. Taxonomy (NCBI): domain Eukaryota; kingdom Metazoa; phylum Chordata; class Aves; order Trogoniformes; family Trogonidae; genus Trogon; species Trogon surrucura. Next base: position 103,450,981 of record CM036617.1, on the reverse strand, counting down.
GGTGGCACCTAGAGTCACTTTAAATAGTAGCCTGTGACTTCCCAAGTATACTCTAGAGTCCCCTAGTTTCCTCTGCATTCAGAGAGCTAACCTCGTATAATCCCTCGCATGTATTAAGAATCATATATACTGTGAAGATGGATTTGTTACACTCAAATAAATAAATACCTAGGAAATGAGCGTGTGGAAAAATTCAGAAAAATGAGCGAGGAATCAAAATCAGCGAGGAACGAAAACTGGCAAAAATGCCTAGTTAAGGGGGAAACAGCCAAGAAATCCTGTATTAGTGAAGCTTGTTAAATTAGCAACCTATTGTGTCTGATACTGTGTAAGGCTATTAGCAGGCTTCCCACTTCACTGTGCTACACTGAGTTTGTTAATCAGAGAATCACAGAATTGTTGAGGCTGGAAAAGACCTCTGAGATCATCAAGTCCAGCCTATGACCCAACAGCATCACATCAGCTACACCATGGCAGTAAGTGCCACATCCAGCCTCTCCTTAAACACTTCCAGGGACGGTGACTCCACCCCTTCCCTGGGCAGTGCATCCCAATGTCCGATCACCCTCTCCCTGAGGAACTGCTTCCTGAGATCCAACCCAAACCTCCCCTGATGCAGTTCCAGGCCATGCCCTCTCGTCCTGTCACTAGTTGCCTGGAAGAAGAGTCTGACCCCCACCTGACCACAATCTCCTCTCAGGCAGCTGCAGAGAGTGACAAGGTCCCCCCTGAGTCTCCTCCTCTCCAGGCTAAACAACGCCAGCTCCCCAAGCCTCTCCCCATAAGACCCTCCCTTGAGTCCCCTCACCAGCCCCACCGCCCTCCTTTGGACCCGCTCCAGCACCTCAGTATCCCTCCTGCAGTGAGGGGCCCAGACCGGCACACAGTACTTGAGGGGAGGCCTCACCAGTGCTGAGTACAGGGGGAGAACCACATCCCTACTCCTGCTGCCCACCCCACTCCCGACACAAGCTAGGATGCCACCGGCCCTCTGGCACACCCCTGGCCCACGTCCAACCGGTTGTCAACCAGCACTCCCAGGTCCCTCTCTGCTGGGCCACTCCCCAGCCACTCCTCCCCGAGTCAGTAGCGCTGCAGGGGACTATCGTGGACAAAGTGTTGGACCCTGCACTTGGTCCTGTTGAACTTCATACTGTTGGTCTCGGCCTATCGACCCAGCCTGTCCAGGTCCCTCTGCAGTGCCTTCCTATATACTTCCTGCATGCTTCAGCACTGTGATTACTTTTTCAAGCAATTTTAATGTGTGAATTTCTCATTATTTTACCATGACCAGGGTTAATTCTCTGAAAAGAGAGAGTAATCAAATGTAAGGTGTATTTAGTATTTAGAAAGCATCTTTAGCCACAGACATCATGTAATGTTATCAGTAAACTGTTAGGTTTTTTATGCTTAGAGTCGGAAATAATTGTGAGATCTTAGATGCCTCAGTAAGGTTATGCTTGCCAAACACAGGCCTTTCAGGAGACCTTTTGCCTTCAAACCCTCTTCTTCTTGGGCCGAGTAAACCACTGATCTGTCTTATTTCTACATATAGCCTGCATTTGTGGTAAATTATTCTTTGGTTATATTCTCATGTGCCTGAAGACTTTTACCTAGGACCTGAAATTTGGTCTTTTATTTCAGGAAGTTGTCTAGGTAGGGTTACAGCAAATGGCCCATGGCAATCCTTAATGCTAATCTTTCAGACGCTTCAGAACATTAGGTTAAAGGGAGGACAAATACCATACTTGCTCATGTAATTGATATGTTCCTCCTTTTACTTCCCAAGATTTTATCCATAAAAGTGAGGATATGGCCATTATGTGTATCTTTTCTACAACTGCGGGGAGCCTCACTCATGTTCAGGCAGTACAAGTGTGTGTTACGCCATCAAGTTTGCATGCGAGTCTTATCCTTGATGACAGGACTTGGAGGTGAAGTTTCCTCTTCACAGAATGTTAGAGATTGGAAGGGACCTTGAAAGATCATCAAGTTTCTCCTGGTGTTTCTCAGACTTCCCAAGTATTTTGGGCCATCTTTTCAAGAGTGTACCATGGTTTAGGATGCCTCATTGCTGAACTATCAAGTTGAGGGATCTAGGTTTTTAGTTTTGGACCAAGGTCATTCTCAGAGTGCCGCATGCAATTGGTGGCTGCCCAGCAGAGATTCAGGCTCAAGTGATCCCTTCCTGAAGGCATGCAGAATGGGTGCTGCTTTTGAAAATACTGGCTTCTATCTCATTTTTCTTCCTGGAAATTACTGCAAATATTAATATCTCTCATCAGGAGATAATTTGGATGCTAGTCTTTCTAGTCTCTTTGGACTGTTTCTGCTTGATACGCAAAGTGACTGAAAGTGTTGAAATTCAGCAAATTTAAATTAAGCACAAACTTCACTTTCTTACTTGGCAGCATAGCCTATCTGTTAAATTCAAAGGGGATCTTTCCACTCCTTGAGTGTGTAGCTGAGTTATTAAGCAAGGACATGCCTAGAAGCAGGGAACAGGAAACACAAATAGATAAACTTGGATCTTTGGATCTTAGGAAGAAATTCTTCAGTTGGATCTTGGGAAAAAATTCTTCAGTTGGATCTTAGAAGGAAATTCTTCAGTACAAGGGTGGCAAGACTTTGGAATAAATTGCCCAGAGATGTTGTGGCTGCCCCCTCCCTGGAGGTGTTCAAGGCCAAGTTGGACAGAGCCTTGAGTAGCCTGATCTAGTAGAGAGGTGTCCCTGCCCGTGACAGGGAGGTTGGATTAGATGATCTCTAAGGTCCCTTCCAGCCTAGGCCATTCTATGATTCTATGATTCTATGATCTGATAACATGGGGAGGCATCGATTCATCTTCCTTTGTAAAATTGACTGTTTAACAAGGCTTTTATAACAGTGACTTCTGGGACTGAGTCCATCTGGGATGAATAACTTTTATATAACATTTGGGGGTCTAAATTAAGACCTGGATTCTGCCTTTGGCTGCCCCCCTATGTAAGAAAGCACAGAAGCACAGATGGTAGAAAAGCTCAATGTAAAGTAGTGACCTTAAATGCAGTATGACTGCCCAGCCAACAAATCTGCTCTCTGCCCTAGAAGATATTGCTCATGTAGCAGACTGCACACTGAGGTAGCTCTTAGTAGCCGGAAAATAGCTAATGGGCTATTTCTTGTGTTAGCATATGCATGCGTTGTCCTCAGCAGCAAAAGGAGCTTCTCATACAGTGTGCAATCAGTTGGTGCTAGGAAGAGGAGCAAGGAGCATCCCATGGCACCAGGCTGCCTGGTACAAACTGGCCGTCAGTGGTTGTGCTCTTTATAAACTGGGGTCCCTAGTGTCTCTGTTCTTTGCTGACTTGGGCAGGATGGAGGGGCAGTGGCATCCCTAATGCTCCAATGACAACAATCAATTGTTTTAAATACTTCTGTGAAGGACTGGGCTCATTTTCTTTATTTTTCCTGGTTGGGTTTAATTTTAAAGATTGGGGAGCAAGAGTACCTCCTGCTGGAAAAAGGTCTTCCACTCCAAACAGTGCAGGCGACTGAGTGTCCTTGCATGGTACATCTTCACCAAAGGGAGAGTAAAAACAAAGGGAGTAAGATATGACCTTCCAACCTTAAGCTCTGCATACCATGTGGCTCGTGGGAGGCATTAGCAAGGCTCCACTGCACATTGTTGTGGGTGTCTTTATGAACATTAGTGATAGAGAGCCAGCGGGCTAGCAGTAAATACAGACAAGCACCAAAATCCACATTAACACTTCTCTGCTCCACTGACAACAGGAAAGATATTGGAAGTGCTACTGTTTTTCAAAAGTTATGTGTTGAATTTGGTCTGCAAAGCAGAGGTATTTAGGGCCATGGTGACATAACACATCTCGCCGAGTAAGCAGTATTTGCAGAGGACTGTGTACAAGCCAGCTATATGTGTGCTCTAGCCCTGCTCAAAATAAACCTACACATACTATCACTTTCTTATTCTGGGAACCTCCTAAAGGGAACGAGGGCTGCAGCATCTCCATATCAGTATATACTGCACATACGCTGATTACTCCCACTCTTGTCATGGCCATTTCTACTCAGCAGCTGCCAGTGTTGTGGAGAGGCATAACTCCTGATATTTTGGAGAACACAGGAACAGGGTAGTCAATGTTTGCTTTGCACCCTCACTGTTGTCAACCTAGGTGACGGGTTTCCAGCTGCGTGTGTGCATGTAGAAGCAATACATGTGAACACAGGCAACTGGCTTAAAATTCCTTGCTGCTGTGGAAGAGAAGGGTGTATTTGTTGACTGAGGGGTACCTGAACTTTGATCCAAGCTTCACTAAAGTTGGTGGTGTTACAGTTGTAGTGTTACAACCCTAGAGACGGCAAAGCAGCAGTGGAAAATATGCATGATGCTCACTCAGCAAAGGCTACAAACCCTAATACCCACCTCCACCCTCCCAGTTCCCCCATTCTTTTCCATACAAGTGTGCTGGACGAGCTGGTAGGAATGAAAAAATAAATGCTTGGGGATAATGATGCTGAGTCATTAACCATGTGATGGAAACAATTCACGCAGTTATCACCAGCCAGCTCCACCTCCAGCCTCCCAGTAGCTGGGGGCTGCTAAAGTGCTGTCCCTCCTCCGAGCCTTTTGTGTTACAATCCTTCTGTCCACTCCCAGGAGCGGGCACTCTGGTATATGACTCATACCCTGGCACTGCATTAGCTGCAATAACACTTTCTTCTCAGACCCTTCCATATCTAACGCATTTGGGAAAGTCTGAAATAAGTAGAGCAGGGAGGGGGGAAAGATTAGCTCCCAATTTCTTCCCTTTTATATATTTAAATTAATATCTGAAAACTAACTTTAAAAGGGACCTCATCTTGGCCTCTCCAATTGTAAGTCTCAATTTTCACGTCTATTTCTGCACATGCACCATCCCGGATATAGGTGTGTACATACTGCAGATGCTAGTTTGCATATAGAAAATCTATTTGTGCGGTTTAGGAGGTGCGGGGAAAGCTTTTCGATATGCAAACCAACATCTAGATTTTGAAAATGTGTCATTAAGTGGTAGTTTATCACAGATTTTTTTGCCTTCCTTCCTTCCTAAAGATTGTACGCATACGATTGAAATACTGTGCGAGCTGCTAGTTGGAACAGGATTTTCTGATTCTTTAGTAATTTGTATTTACTTCCAGCTAACAATGAAATTTGCTTACAGTGCACAACTTTCAGCCTACTATGGAATAAAATGCATTTTGGAAATCTCTCCAGATTCCTGGCACATTTATTACAACAACTCAAAAATATAGAGCATTTGGGATTTTTAATTTTCACATTCCTGTAATAATAGTCTCTGAAGGACAGATCCTTATGAAAATATTGCGGCTATCCAGTGGTAGTAGACTTCCTTCATATTAAATCTCTCATCCATATTCAGTGAGGAAAAGCCTCTCATTTTCTCACATTATAACATTTGTTTGTTTGCTGAAAAGCACCCATGAAAACTTGGCAGCCTCTTTCTGAAGGTCCACTTTCCCCCTCCATCTCCCTTTCTTCTCGGTACAGGTGGCTTCCTACGCTGGTGCAGTTTGTGGGTGGGCAATGGCCGGATCAGCGCAATGCCTGGGTCAGACCAATGCCTGCTGGAATTCTGTGCCACCCGGGCGAGGGAAGAGAGGTGAAGCCCAGGTGGTAGACAAGCAGGCAGAAAGGCAGGGTTAAAATATGGTGTATGTCCTCTCTACTCTTCCCTTTTTCGTGTAGTTTTCACGGTCCTGGAAGGAGCAATCTTTCTCTGGCAGGGGTCTTATGGGTCATTTTCATCCCTCACTTCTAAAGTGCTAAAGTTAATGGCATTTTATTGCTGCTTTTCCAGTTCACCTTTAATAACTTGGCCTCCATACACTGCAGCTGCAGATAAAATACATACATGAAGGAAAATTCCACTGAACATATTGTTTTTCACTTTCTCCTTGTTTCCAAACACCACTCTCAAAGCATGCAATGCCAAGTTACATATTATATACTAGTCCCCCTTCTTCTATTCCTGGGTCCCATACAGAAACCTGTTTGTCATCTGTGAGGGCAGCTGAAGAGTAAGAAACGAATGGATCATTCTTTCATATGCATTCCAGATAGCAAAACAGCTGATCTGGTCTGTTGACAAAGACTTAGTATTAGAAAGCATACAGTTTTCTGGAAAGGTGTGCTGTTCAGCAATCATCTATCTAAGAAGTGATCTTTGCATGTGACACAACATGAAAAAGTCTAATTATTAACTGGATCCTTTCAGGGTATGGACATTGTGGACAGAGCCTGCCAAATTTAAGAAACCAAAGAGAATCTGTATAAACTGGAACACCTCACTATGGATAATAAGCCGTGGTCGTTGGTGACGTTACGGAAAAAACACAGACTGAACCTAGCAAAACTTCAACAGGTTCAGTTCAAAACTTTGACAGTCATTTGCTGTGTGGTATTTATGTTTATATTTATATCTACAGATATAGCTAGAACTATTCCTGTCCTTGCCAAATGAAAGGATACAAAAAAGTGATATATGGGACCATTGTTTATACGATGTGAAACAAATTCATTGTTATTAGTTGTTCATGTTGGTAAAACTACAAAGTGGTAAAAGCAAAAAGCCTTTTTTTTTTTAAGTTAGGCAAAGAAATAAAGTTAAAGCATTCCAGTTTCTTTGACATTTTCATACTGATAATGGGCTTGTTCAGCTTCAAGACCTAGAAATTCTTAGAGCTCAGGAAGTTAAGGTTAAAAAAAAATAATTTTGCCTTACCACTCTGCTAAAGGACATTTGTTACTTCGTGTGTATTTCTAAGTGCAATTTTTACTACATTTTCCAGCGTGACTGTCTAAAACTCTACCACAAATGCTACACAGTGTGGAGTTGCTGCTTCTTATAGGTAACGGAACTTCTTTTTCTCTTTCTTTGTTTTTGAATTGTGCATTTGTTCACCAGTCCTGCAACCTCCAGTCACCTGCAATAGTATTTGCACAAGTGTCCTGCTTCCATCTCTGTAGCAGATGTAACACAGTCCCACAGCAATTTAAAGCCAACAAACCCACAAGACTACAGTGATACTGCTACTGCAGTTCTACAGTTTATGCTAACGCTGCCACCAAAAATGTCTCACCTTGCCTCTGCTGCTCTTTATTATTCATTTCCCAATGCTAGCATTTATTTGGCAGGTTGTTGAGCGAAACAGTTGTGGGGCTTGCTTAATTTTCAGATGTATCAAATCCATGGTTTGGCTCCATGAACATATACACGTGTGTACACACACGTGCATGCCTTTGGAATTACTGTAGAAGTGGTACCATAGGCTGCAGACACAGGTAATCGAACTGTAAATAGCTTGGGCTTTGTCTTGTTTCTCTTTGCAGTGTGCCTGGCAAACACAAAGCACTAGATGAATAATAGCATTGCCATGGAAATGATCATGGCCAGTAAAGATGATTGCTGATATTCTATCTTCAGAAGTTGAAGGAACCACTAGAAGATCATTGTATTGGGTAAGTGAAAACCTAATGTCATTTAATCAAGACTTTTAGCCTCTAGCACACATATTCTGAACAGAGAAATGACAACAGTGTTGGAGGGCGCTTTCTGTCAGCAAAGAAAATCCCTATGTGAATGCTGTCCGGAGCATCACCAGTGTGTGCAGTGGTCTGTGACCACTGTGGAGAGGTTGTTCTCTCCACTGGTATCAATCTGTGTGATCGCAGCGTGCCGTGGGGGTGCCGGACAGCACAGCTCCGTTGTGCACGGTCCCCTCTGTGTGCCCAGGAGTGGACGGTTCAGGCTCAGTTGAAACCGCTGCCTAAATAGGTGAGCAAACAAAGGAAGGCAGGATGCGGTCTTACTGTTCTAATTTTACATCAGGGGATGTTGGCACAGCAATGAGCATGAGTAGTTGGTGGTGCCAGTGGAAACACGCCAATGTTGTCAGCTGCTGCACTGCCAATATCGAAGGGGAAGAGGGTGTAAAGCACTGGGTATAATTATGTGTGTTACTGCCCTATTAACATGAGGTAGGTGTTTGGTAGCTTCTATCTTATAATCTAGGTTTTCCATGAGAACTTGGGAAAGTGACACATTAAAAAAGCACCAGCTGAAAGAAGTGATCTTGAGAATTACTGATTGTATCGTATCCTCCGCATAATTTTGTGCAGGGAGGGAACTATGCAGACTCCACTGCTAAGAACCAAGGAAAGGAGTTGCTATTATGCCCTGAGTTATTCTGCTGGGAATAGCACAAGTTGTTCTGCCTCGTGGACTTGTAACATCTTATTACACAATACAGACAATTCCACGTCCCATAAAACAATGATACAGTTCATTGTTTCACAGTGTCCATTTTTTAAATCCAATTTCACCAGTGGAAATGGGAAACGATAGAATATATTTTTTTATGTATTAGAATTCATAATATCTCTGCAAGGAGCTATTTGAATTCCTGCTTTCCTGCAAATGTCATCTGTTTTGCTGTATCTTCCACATACTGTTTTCCTCACACGTTTGTTGTAGAAATTGTTCTGTGACTTTACCTAATCCTAACTTCTGTACATAGATCCTCACATTATCCTGATACAATACACAGTTCTGAAAGCGAAGTTCTGTTCTGACTTAGCCCATTTCTGGCAGCACTGTCAATACTGTAATTGTTCTGCACACATTACAGGTCGCAGTGAATGTGACACCTAGATCACCTTTCATTAAAAATAGTGTGACTCTTTCCCAGATGCTTGTAGCTGCTGAAGCAAGTCTGAAAATCCTTCTTTTAATGGGATGCACTGTTGAGGATCACTCAATAGTTGTGGTATCTCATGAGGACAGACCCATTTTACTCTCATTTGCAGGACAATAGTGTGTACACTCACACGTGTGTGTACACACACGTGCGCGCGCGCACACTTGGAAGGGCTGTGTTGCTGCCAGACTCTGTGCTTGCCCTAACTTGCTGTGTTTAGTAACTGACGGTCAACATACTCTTGCTCCTACCAAGCTTTCTGTGTTTTTAAATTGTGTGTTAAACTGCAGAACAGACCCAGCACGGCTGTAAGTAGAAAGCAAATCCTACTGATTTTCCAAGAAGTTAGAAATTAGAGATTTTGGACGCAGATTGGTATCTCTAAGAAACGATGCTGCATACTGTTTTCACTCTTGGCTGTACCATTTTTTTGTCTCTCTTTTTTTTTTTTTTAAGTTGTGGTCCTGAGAGAGGTCTTTGAGTTTTTATTCAAAGTATGGAAGAAATAGCTGATCTTCCATTTTTACACATTCAGATACTCTTGCTTGCAGTGATTTCTTCCAAGGCTTTTGCTGTTTACTATATGACATTGAGTTAACTCTGCAAATTCACTGAGGGCAACGGGATAGCTAAGATGCCATTAAGAGCATAAAAAGACCAACAAGTGTTAAGACTGGAAATGATGCATACACTATTAAAGCACCCCTGGGCTGATCCTCAGAGCCCATGCTTTTTTCAGGTCTGGAGGTGAGAGTACACTTTCATTTCTAGGTTGGGTACCTTTCCTGCAAAAATCATTGGGAGAAAAATATGGAAGCCCTTACTCCTATTTCAGGCCTTATTTAGGATAGAATCTCATTTATATGTTCAGACTAATTGAAAGTTTCAGGCTCATGAATGCAGAACTGACCTGTAATTGTCACTAAGACAAACTTGTACTGTTCTGTCATTCACTGAGGAACTTACATTATATTATGCTGAAGATTTACTACAAGCTTCATTAGCTTTGTGAAAGCCGTTAAGTTCTTAATATAGATTGGTTTGAATGTACCGATGATTTAAATACACTAGATCCATGCACTGATTTTGTTTTCTGGGAATTAGATACATAAATGAATACATTTATCATGCAGATATGTTGTATTGCTTGCTGTAAATCATTTCACATAATTCCATATTTTACTTAAACTTTAAAAATAAAATAAAAAAGTGAGACAGCAGATTACTTATTTAGTATATGTGTTCATTATATTCTATTCTATGAAAAAAAAATAATAAACTTGTGTCACTTCCTTGTCTTAAGAAATTATACCTGTGGTTCAATTGGACAGGTAATAACAAAATGATACCAACCCAGAGGTATTACCATTGTGTCATATACTTGTTGTTTAGATAGAAGGTTTCATTCGGATAATTTAGTAAGAACTATTTTTTTTTTAATAAAGAAATGGATCTGGGTGAGCATGCTAGTCCCAGAAAGAAAATAGGCTTACTCTCCTTTTTCATATCAGTATTTTTGTATTACGAAGAGTTCCTATACCGTGGCTTTCCCCCAGTGGGTTTTTCCCAATATCCACTGAGATGATTTAGCATTTGTAAATATCTGGCGATCTTTTTTTTCTACCAGCGCACTTTTTCCTAGCTTATTTACAGTGCTTTCTCTTCTTGATTAATGTGACAGATGAAAATAAATGCAAACTTGAACAATTTTTGTTGTGTGAGATCTGGGCGAGTTGTCTTGGCAGAGATGACTCTGCAAGGAGGAGAAAGGAAGAGAGAGTAGTTTAGAAATTTTTCTTGTTTTTCTTGCTTGAGAAGTGCAGAAAGATCAAAGTTAGACATGGACACAGCTCCACTCTTTGGTCTTGATCATGCTATGTGAGATTATTCTAATGATGCAGAAGTAAGGAACAGAGTCAAAATGTCTGTACATTCATTAGGAGGAAGTGGAATGGTTTTTGGACTGAAGCTTAGAGAAAGCATTTCTCGCAACTTGGAGAACGTGGAGTGATTTTTCGTACCTCCTTGTTAAATGAAGAGATGGTGCTTTAAACAGTGGCAGATACTGGTGTGCTTGCTAGCCTCTTAAAACATTTTTCCTGTCCCACCATGACTGTATTGGTCCTGCCTGATTTCAGACTGAGCTGTTCAACACTTCCTTAGCCAACTGCTAAACTTCTATAAACTGTCATTTTTCTGTGACAAAATTGACTGCATTTGTTGAGAAGGAAAGAACCAGGTGGGCTTAGGTACTCTGCTGCTGAATCGAGCCTGGGACTTTTCCACTGGGGTCTAGCTGCTGTTTGAAAGGCAGAGGTTCCATATTAGCATATTAATTTGTATCTATTCATTTGAATATATTTGTATATAACATCTTCATTGTTATTGTTAGTCTTATTTTCTATCACATTAAACTTGTTCAAGTATTTTTTCCAACCTTGAAGTCCCTCTGCCTCGTTCCCTTGCCATCCTCCCCTGAGAGGGTGGTTGGGGGATTACAGAGAGCATCTGTCAGTGTTTAGCGGCCAGCCCAGCCCTAAACCTCAACAGATATAAACTGGCACACAACATGGTGCATGAACTTTGCGACTTGTCTTGGCACACAGTGCCCCTCTGCAGCACAAAAATAGGACACAGGAGCACCAGTAATGTAGGAAAAGATGACAAAAAGCCAATAGCAACCCGTTCAGCACACAAATCTCCAAAAGTCCCAAGGCTTTTCTTTTATACTGAGCCCCATGGGTAGGAATACTGTGACTGGCCCATTTGGGGCACCTGACCCATCCTCTCCCCTCTCCTCTCCATAGGCACAGTTTCCCCCCACCCCCCCATTGTGATTACCCCGTGTGCCAGGACCCCACGAGAACTTTTATCCTGCTGCTCTCAAACCAGGACATTGCTCCAAACCTCCAAATCTTTCAGATCTTGGGGAAGTTCAGACAAATATTCTAGCTTTTACTTTCAGTTTGGGAGTCTTGCAGTTGTGGGGGGTTTTGAAGCACTATTGGAAAGACATTTTGCTACTGAATTCCCATCGAGACAGAAATACAAATTACCAGAAATTTCACAATAGTTTTAGAAAAACTGTCACTATCAAATTCTTAAAATGTACATAATTCCCAGGTGATCTCACTTCCCAGGCAGATGATATCAGTAACATTAAACACCTGTAAGCAACCTGACCCTTGTAAAGGATAGTGCATTTGCACAAATGTTAGTTGTAGAAATTGAGTAACAACTGCATTAGTCATCTGTAAAAACTGAACTTTAAGGTTCCGGTTGTAACAATGTTGGCATCTACTGCAGGTTGCATGTGTGTGAATAACTGTATTATCTTAAAGATTTAAAAATTTCTAATTGAAATTATTCAGCCTGCACTGAATAGCTTGCTTAATATAATATTGCTAGGACTAAATTCTTCTGTAGTATGACTCCAGTGAGCTTTGTTCACTGAAGTTAATACTGGGAAGAATATGGGATCCTGTTTGTTACGGACAATTATAAATTGTCACTCCATAATAAAGAAACCAAGACTAACAGCAAGGCCTTTTTTTCCCCATGACAGTCTTTCTCTGGCTGGCAGCATGAGAGGGAAACAGAGAAAGTGCCTGACGAATACTCTTTGTGTCATGCCAAGAGAGAATTCTTTAATCTTGTGGAATGAATGATGTGGGATATATAACACTTCTCAAAGTGGGAGTAAAGCATGTCACAGCTAGCTTACTTGCCAGGCAGGCAGCCTGGGGAGGGGTAGATTTGCCTCCTCACCTGCTAAACATAATTGGCATAAACTGTCTGTTTCTCCCAAATATTTCTCTCTTCTCAACAGATTCTCACCTACTCTTTCCCCTGCACCTTTGAAAAAGCAAAGTCTAAGTTAGGTTTTAGCCTTTGCTGTTTCTTATTTATTATTTCTAATATCTCCACAGAGACCTAGAGAGACTATAACTTTCATGGGGATTTCCCAGACAAAAATACTTGTGCACGTTCTGGATAACACATGTGCACCAAGTCTGTGGCTTTTGAAATCCTTAGACTTGCTCTGCAAGGTGGTAATAGTTGGTCTGTGAATACATAGTAAATCCAAAATGTTCATGTTGCATCAGAAGTCCTGCACAGGTGATAATCAACTCTACAATATAAGCACAATAGGTCCGATGCTTCTTGGAAGCACCAGCCTCACTGTGCATGAAGCACAGAGGTGATCTGCAGGTATGCAACATGTAGGTCAACATGTGGGACAGACATCTATCAGCCATGCTCAAAGTCACAATTCCAGTCAGACTGTCTGACAGCTGAAAATTATGAAGAAGTGTACAAAATCTGCATTTTCTGCCCGGACACAATTTTTGAATGGAAAAAAAAAAAATGTCCAGGATAACCTGGGTACACAGTAACCTGCTACAGAAGCTATTCTCTCTGTAAGAGAGGCAGAGACAAAGGGTGGCTGAACATCCTTTGTTTTAATAAGCTAGAGTTTGAGAAGAGAATAATTTGAAGCCATGACACAGGGCTTCCCCCAGGAAGTTAGCAGACAGGTGGGCTCCACTGAAACAAGGGAAAATTGTATCTGTTTATTTTTTTTGCTTTTCTCATATATTTACAAGATTATGAACAGATATATACATATCAGCACTATTAATAGTAAGATAATAGCATGGGGTATGCATATGTGATTTATAGGGGTGATGGAATCAAACCTCATCACTTTTGTAAATTAATCTGGGTTAGGGATTCCTCTGAGAAAATGCAGGTCTAAACTAGATTAAACAATTGGATCAGTTTAGATTTCCTTGTTCATGTTATTATATTTCCACAACACAATTTATTATCAGGAAATACCCTCACAGGGAATGTGACGAACATCTGTAAAGCTAGAGAGGCATTGTGCATGTAGGAGGCATCCTTTTAATTGCATAGAACTACACTTTCACTTTCAGAGCTCTAGGAAGATGCCTTAGCAATATATACAGTCTGCGGTCATTACCAACATAAAATGCAACCTTCACACGACTTCTCTGTAAAAGAAAACTGACTGTTGAAACCAAGACTGTTACTGCACGACAGTAGTGCAAAATGGATGGTACTGGTGAGAACACCAGAAAGACCTGGGATTTACTCCCACTCAGGTCACACACATTTTGCGCAGCTCGATGCATGTCATTTCCCCCTCTTTGTACCTTTGCTGCTTCTCACACCATTTTCTTGGCTTGGTTATTGAGAACAGCAGGGCCCGGGGACAAGGACAGGGACTGTTGCCTCCCAAATGTTTGCAAAGCAATGCAACAAAAATAGCCTTTCAGGTTCATGACAAAACCTTTCAGTCCTTTCATACAGGAGAAATGCTAGTACTTGGTTGTCTCCCAGGTGATGGGATTTCAAGCTTCTTTTGCCAGAAATGCACATGATGTAGCTGGATATTCTTTTTTTTTTATTTTGCATAAGTTACGAATGAAGGCTTCATATTTGTTTTTCACCTGTAACAGGAAACCACTACAGCAGTACTTTGGCCAGGCTGGCACAGCCTGTGTCTATTTACAATTGTAGAAAGTAGGAAGAGACCTCAACAAATTATCCAGGAGTCAGAAACCTTTCAAAGTTTGCATATTAGAGCTGATTTCTTATTTCCTGCTTTGAGGTTACATGTGCTTGAAAGAACTTCCGGGGAGCTGAGAGACACTTCATCCAATGATGACACTCTCATGACTCCCTGCTCCAGACGCTACATACGTCTTCCAAATACGTGTCTGCGAGTTATTACGTACACTTGCCTCACAAGCTGTTGCCCTTGGGTCTAGTAGGGTCTAGTAGTCTCCCTCCCAAACACACTCAACAGTATCTAAATGATGCCTTCTTAAAACCATCAGTGCTAAAAACTCAGTGACCTCCATTGGCACCAAGGCTTTCTTCGCCTCATAGCTAGGACGTTTTTAGTTGCATAAAGCAGAGCTGTAACTCTAGATACTACTTAAGCTCCCTACTCCCCTCTAAGCATTAAGAGTTACCTATTGCCTTCCACTGCGCAGCTACCTTTTACATATTTGAAGACTGTTATCATGTTTCTTCTCAGTAATCTTTTCTCTAGATTAAACAAATCCAGTTCTGATATTTCCCTCCAGAGTCAGTTTTTCAAGACTTTTAGTACTTGCTGATGCAAGGCCTTTCCTTAATTGCCCATTCCCTTCCTGAGTTCAGTGACCAAAGTGAATCAGTCCATTTTTGAGTTTGAGACCTCACGAGTGCTGAGTACAAGCCGAGAAATTATTTCACATGTCTCACCTAGCCAATTAAAAACTTTCAGCACAATACTTTGTTTTCCACACCACTGTGGCATTGTTAATTCTTAGTCAGTTTGAGCTCTTCCAAAATCCCCAACAATTTTGTGCAGGTCTTTTACATTGCTGGCTCCTTTCCATTTTGGGGATTTTTCTTGCCTAAGGGTAATAGTTTACACCTGGTTCTTACTGCACCAAATCCTATTGTTTTCAGACCATTTCTTCAATTGATCAAGTTGCTAATCCTGCCAAGGTACTTGCAGAACTTTCTCTACATATTTGGTAGCCATATTTGATATGCCATCTTCCAAAATACAACAAAAATAGCGAGTGGTACAAGTCCTGGAAAGCACATCTGAGGAACTGCTTTCAATAATTCTTCCACTTCAACAATGAACCGATGACAATTCCTCTTCTAGATTTCTTTTTTTTCAAGCAGCTATGAGTCCACCTTACAATAGTTTCGTTTTAGCTTGCTTACAAGAAATCACAAAAGAGACTGTGTTTAAAGCTTTATTCAAGTCAAGATATGTAATATCTATTGTCCGTAAGACCTGCTACTTGTCAGAGAAGGATATTAGCTCGGTTCGGCATGATTTGTTCCTGGCAAATCTTTCTTGGCCTCTACTTATCATTTCATTATTTCCCATACACAAAAGAAAACTTTGTTTAATTATTTGTTTCAATATATTTCCAGCAATTCAAGTTAGGCTGTTTTTTCTTTCCATGTTCCTCAAGCTGCTTCTCTTGTTTTTAAAAATCGGGTACTGCAATCACTTGTCACTGGTCTTCTGTTCCCCAGGTGCTGTAGAAAAGGATCCTTCATAGCTCTAGGAATGCTTCAGCCAGTTTCCCACATGCTCTTGTTGAACTCTGTCAGGTCTGGATGGACTGGAAAGTCACCAACGTACTGAACTAGTGCATTCTGTTCTTTCTGTTATTTAGCCTTAGACATTAATGGTTAGTCAACTGATTATAGTTAATTCTTTTGCTGAGCAGTGCTGGAGAAAATACATTAATCACTACGGCTTTTTCCATGTCACTTCTTACTAGCTTTCCATCCTTGTTGAAGAGTTGATTATTTTTTGCCATTGTCTTGCTCTAACACATACAAGTGCTTTCCTGTTACACTCTCTTTTATTTGCTAATTATATTGACTTTTTCGCTATCCTTTCTGATTTTATTCTTACAGGCTCCTTTTATACTTTTCTTCTTGTCCTTAGTTTGCTGTAGTGGATGGTCACATTGGAGGGCTAATGAGCCACTTACTGAGATTTAAACAAGTTGCAGCCTGTAAGCTGGGGCACAGAAACTGATGATGTGCCAGCCGTGGCTCTGCAGCTTTCTTTCCAGGGTCTTCCTCTCCCTGCTCATGCATTTATGGATGTCTCCTTGTCATCTTCTACTCCCCATAAACTACCACTTTTTACAATTACTTTTGGACTCTTATCACTGAGCTGCCCATCTCCTAGTTTAAAGTCCTACTTACACAGTTGAGCCTTCTCTTTCCACCTTTTTTTTTCCCTGGGCCCTGCTGGCACTCAGCAGTTCTGGAAAATTCACTCAAGCCCTCCTGGTGACTCCACCTTCCCAACCACACTTTAATTTCCAGTGTACCAGCCCCAGTGCCTTTGCCTGGAAGAGCTGGACCCTGTCAGAGCCCCTGACCCCTCCGCTGTCACTCCCACCACCAGGCTGCTGTGTGTGACTTGCTCATGATCTTACGTGGTAGAACTTTTAACACACATGCAAAGGAGCAGCAAAGAGACTCTGTGAAAGGGCCATGTGAGTCACAGTAGCTTTATCAAATTGGGTTTTTGGTGGGCAGGACACCTCCTGGGGTATCAGGCTGAACAGCAGAAAGATGCCTCTTCCTTCCCTTTCCATAGAAAGAAATCACCAGCCATTAATGTATTTTGTTACCTCTTGAGTGCGATAATTTTGGCATGGGATTTATTTGGAATTATCTGTAATTTAAGTTTTTGTAGATTGTGGTTACTTGGTTTGAGACGGTTAATATTTCAAGTGAGTATTTCAAGAAATTGATATGTTCTTCATTCAGAGCACTTTATATGTCTAGCACCAATTTAATTCACTTTCATCTGGGATCATTCAGCACTTCTGCAAATTAGGCAACAAAATGTCAATTCAGATACCCAGAAACTAGAAGCATGGAATTCATGGCCACCTGCAAGAAATGTGGTTTAACTGACTTATCCAGCATCATACAAGAACTATGTGGCGAAGGAGGGACTGAATCCACCCCTAAGGCAGAGCTCAGCTGTTTTAACCAAAAGCTTATCCTTTTTCACATGATTCTGTACTGCCATTTACTGCACATCTTCCATTTGCTGAAACAAATGTGGAAAAACTCCTGTAGACAGTGGCCTGACACAGCTCCAGAGCAGCTCCGCCCTGAAAAATAAACGTGGCAGAGATCCCATGGAAAGAAAAGTATGCAATTATATACTTTGCATATGCATATGCAAAGGAAAGGAAGGAGAAAATAACACTCCTCATTATGTAGTATTGATTTTGCAACCTAGTCCTCATTTAAAGCAGATTTTATGTGTGCAATTATCTAGCTTTTAAAAAAGCAAACAGTGAAAAAAATATCAAAACTCCTTCCATCATGCGGCAATATATTGTTGTAAATGTCATTAGGGCTGAAGCCTTTAGCTTTACCGCAGAGCTCCCTGCCACTCTGAGCTAACAGGGAAACTGATAAGAGCAGTGGGCTGTCATCCATGCATGGACAGGTGGAATATTAGACAAATTTACTTTGTCGGGAGATTCACAGGTATTTGCTGACCCAAGAGGACTGGTGATGGGGGGTGAGCAGGGGTGGGGAATCCAGAGATCTGCAGTTTTATTAGAAGGTCTGAAATACATGATTCTTCCTGTTCTCTTCTAGCACAGCCCATTCAGCTTCCTACTACCCCAGCTTTCCCTGTCCTAGTTTTCTTCAGGACTGTCTTTTTCCATCCATTCTTACTTCTCCCTTTCCCCTTGCTCTCTCTTTTACACCCTCTCATTAGATCCTAGTCCCAGTTTGAAAGCACCACATCACAATCTCCTCCACATTCCTTCCCACTTGTGCCTGCTCTGGTCTCCGGCCCACACTTTACCCTGACCAGTCCACTTTTCCTTCATTTCTCAGCTCTGTTTCCTTTCAGTCCTTCCTTCAGGGGCAACCCTGCCCATGTGTTTGAGGGCCATATTCCCAGCCACATAGTTCAGAAGCTCATGCACAAGCTGACAAAAGCCCCATCTATTAATACTAACTCTTTCACGTCAGCTTTGCTCAGTCTTCTGCTCCCATGGGACCAGATGACTTCTGATACTGCGCTCCACCCATCACCTCTTTGGAATATGTCTGGACCACAATCACTGCCATGACTGCAGAGCCATGCATGCAAGTATTCCCGTGCAGGCTTTGTATTCTCAAGTTCACCTGCTGTTAACTCATACACATAGTGCTCAGCTATAAACCTGGCTGCTAAGGTGAGTAAATACTAGGGAGAATAGGCATGTATCTTTATCTATATCCCTGTCTATGGTCTACAAACAACAGCACAAGCAAACAAAAACGCACTTGGCAGTGTAATTACTCTTTCCACAGGCAATTTTTGTTTTCTGCTAACACCTCTGAAAATCTGTCCTGAAGTTCAAGACAGCCAACATCTTAGTCCTAAACCTATGATAAATTTTGATTTCAGTTTGATATTGTGCAACATATCACAACTTGAAATTAAAGTTTTATTAAGAGGAGAGAATAGGCTTTTCTGTGGCACACAGAGTACTTGTTTCAAAACTAGGTATATTCCCTCATAAGAAAGGTATCACTAAAGTGCAATATAGTTGTGCTTAGAGAGGCTACTAAGGGTAATTTTGAGGTTTTAAAAGTGCTGTACTTTTTGTTTAATTTTCCCCCTTAATCCTGCCATACTGGACTAGTTTCTTTGTCAGGAGTATGTGAGATACTGCATGGCAGTTTTTAATTCCCTAAAACACTTCCAACAGCTTTTTCACAGAATAAGTTTTGTATTTACATATGCATATAGAATGCACGAGGACATATTCTTATCTTGTGTTTTATTAGAGTGTTTTTATTCATTAGAGCACTCTGTGGTGCTCTCTGGCATGGGGATGGATGTGAAAGACACTAAGATGCAGAGAGAACACCCAACCTCCAGCATGAAAAAGTCATGAATTGAATCTCTCAAAAGTCAAAAGTTGACACTTATTACTAAAAAAAACAAATTTAAAAAGTATCTCTGTTAGGGAAGTTTCTATTTCCTTATTATGTAGGGCAAGGCCACTACATGTTTTTCAGACCGTCCTCTATAACTGTGTGCTTTTAAATATTAAATAAGAGTTTCCTACGGTCTTTGGATACTTGTGGTTAGTGCTTTGAGGAAAAAACAAACTTGTGAGATTTGAGGTAGCTCATACCTGATGGACACATTCCATCAGTAGCGAGGCAATGAGAAAGCGCTAGAAATTCCGACAAGGATACAGGATGTCACAGATATATGCAGTAGTCAGCCTCCAGAGGCATGGTGCATGAGACCAGGGACCCACATGTGTGTAGCATTCAGACACAGATAGATATGGTCACTATTTCTGTGTTGCCAATATGCACGACAGACCCTCAGGCATGTGGACCTCATTCAGGGAATATATATATAGGACCGCCTGTTTGGGAGTGTGTTTATTAGATCTCATGCACAAGGGTTTCTGCATGTGTGAGCACATCCTGGGCACAGATATAAAGGGACTCAAGCCTAGTCTTGTTTGTGGGGTCTTGAGATGCAGTGTTGAAATTATCGGTGGGGGTGGGATTCCCAAAAAAGGAGGGGAGGGTTTGTTGGCCTTGTGCAGATGTGTATTTGCAGGGCTTGTATGGGGAATGTAGTTATAAGTGAGTATGAATGGTGAATATATATGCATAACCAACTGAGAATCAAATATTGGCATTTGAAAGCGGCACTAGATATTTCAGTATATAGACTTGGGGATTTGCATAAAGTTCTGTGTGTGAGAGGGAAAGACTTCAGGAGCAGGGACTGAATGCATTTCCTTTTTTTTTCTGGCAGGGAAGCGTTTTAAGCAGGTAGAGCGTTACTGGAGTGGCAGGGCGTAGGGGTTTCATGTTGTGGGAAGAGAACAGTGTGGCTCACATTCAACTGTGCCATTGCTGGCAGGGTGCACTGAAAGGGTAGGAATGGCTGTCCAGTTGTGTGTGTATGGTAGGGATACCTGGACATTCTCGCCTCCATTGGGGACCGTCACTTAAAAACTGCCTTCCAGATCCTCCAGGACTAACTGGGCACCTGTTCAGAACAAGGAAGAAGCTCAGGCCAGATTATAAAAACAAGCAAAGTAAGCCAGGGAGGGCTTGTATGTGGTAAGCACCAACAGGCAGTAAATTACACCTGTCAGCTGACTGCAATTACTTGGGGGGGATGGGAGTTTGGGAATATGTGTAAACACTTCTGCATAGGCAATTCATCCTGAACAGCTGATACCTGGTAGCGGTACACAAAACAGCTCCTAGCACCCATGTAGGCTTTGTTGTGCCTGTAGGGCACAGTACCTGCAGGGAACTACCTAGAACTCACATCTACCTAAGATGAAGAAGGCCCAGAGCACTACTGGTGCTGGCTGTGTTGCAAGGCAGATGGAAAGCACTGGGGAAAGTTTTCAGTTAGCCATACGAGCGCCTGGGGTTTGTTTCACCAACTTTGGTATCAAGCAGAGCAAAAGTAAGTGACCCTGCTTGTTACTGTGGGAGGGCATGGCTGGGGTTCCCAGGTAAGATGCTGAGGCCTCTCTTGACGGGGTGAGACTGGTATTTCATAGAGAAATATCTCACTGAAGCTTTTTAATCTTGACATCTGCCTTCTTCCCTGCTTGCCCTTGAGCCATGGCATGGTGGCTCTGCTCTCTCTTTTCTGAGAGCAGACACGGCCAAGCGATGCGGGCTTCACAACTTAGGGCAGAAACCTGGCATGAGCTCACTTTCCTTAAACCCAGCCTGTGTGTTGGCTGCTCTGGGGTAAGCGTGAGTGAAGGGGATAACCCCAGAGAGATGCATGGAAGAAAGAAATACTGTCAAAACAAGCTCAATGTACCACCAGGTTCCCCAAATGCCCCTTCGGTGGCTGGAGGTGGTTGTAGGCTTTCGGCACGCACTGGACACCGGTGCCGGATGTGCTGCTGACAGCGGGTATCTGTGTCATCGACCTTGATGGTTGTGCCCGAGTACAACGCCAAGGACACATACCACAAACCTCTGGCTGGGAAATGCTTGCCCAGAAGCTTCCTTGCTGGGAGCACGCAGGCATCAAGGGCAGCCACATTCCAGCCACTCAGTTTTTATCCCGAACGCGCTGCCCCTCTGGTCTCGACACCCAGCCAGCCGCGGGTGGGTCACATCCACCTGACTTTCCATTAACTGGCACTCTGAGGTGTGTGTGGGAGCAGAAGGTTCTGGAAGACCTGAGGGTGCCCCACAGGTGTGGCCCTGGCCCGCCTCGGCACCTTTGCCTTGCCCTCCTGCGCTTCTGCCTCGCAGTGCCAGGCCACTCAGGTGCGCGGGGGCGATGGCTGCGGGGCCGTGGGCACCGGCTGCCCGAAGGCTGGGCAGGGTCCCCCTGCGCCTCCTGTACTGTCCTCCTCCACCCCCCCGCCATGTGCGGTCTCGGGTGTGTGTGTGACTGTACGCGGGGAGGGAGGGAGCGAGGGGGCGGACACAGTGGAAATTTCCACTCCCTGCAGCAGCCACAGCCGCGGCGGCGGGAAGGAGGAAGGCGGGCGCAGGCCCCGAGCCGCCGCAGGGAGAAGGCGGCGCCCGGCTCCACGCCGCGGCTCGGTCGGGCCGCGCCGCCCGGCTTGTGCCCGCTCCCCGGCGGCGAGTGCCCCCGCCCCGATTCCTGACCTCCCCCCCCCCAATCTCCCCCGGGCTGGCGCGGCGGGGCAGCCCGCGGGAGGGCGGCTGGCGGCGGCCCCCAGCGGGCGGGCATGTGTGCGAGCGGCGGAGGCGGCGCTTGGCGCGGGCAGGGGGCGGTGCGGCGGAGCGTGCGCAGCTGCCGGCGCCCTTTAAGCCGCGCCGCCCGCCCGGGTGTCTGTGCAGCCTGGGAGCCGCGCGGGTCGGAGCCGTTGCCAGCATCGCCTGCCGCTGGGGACGCGCCTTCCGCCTCCTCCGGTCCCCCCCCGCCCCCGCTCCTCTGTCCGGCATCGCCGCCGTTCCCTCGCCCTCTGTCCCGCAGCATCCCCGCTCCTCCAGCCACAGCCAGCTCTAAGATGCCCCGCTATGAACTGGCTTTGATCCTGAAAGCCATGCAGAGGGTGAGTGAGGGAGGGGAGAGGGGGGAGCCAAATGGGACCCGACAGACCCCCCCCCAGTGTCCCCTCGTTGCCTCTTCTCGCCGCTGCCGGGCACCGGCCTCCCTGCGGCAGCCGCACGCCCCGGCCCCGGGCGCCCGGCGAGGCCCCTTCCCTTGGGGGCGGGAGCCCTTTCCTTCCCGCTCCGCGCTCCGAAGCGGAGCTCCGCAACGTGCTTTAGGTTCCCATGTGTCTTTCTCTACGCTCTCTCCCTTTCCTCGTTTTTTCTCTTCCTCCCTGCCAAAGCGAGTTTTCCTCAGTTGCTCCCCTGGAGCCGCAGTCCCTTTCTCTTGCCCCCTCCCCTTTGGTCCGCAGGTAAGCAGATCCCACGCTTAGAGAAACTGGTGCGTTTTGCCTTCTCTTATTCTGCTGCCTCTTGCTTGGTGCAAGGGAGCTTAGCCCTTTCCTTACCCCTATGCTTTGGTGCCAGCACGTCTCCCTCTGCAGCACCGGCGCTTTCCATTGCAGCGTGCTTCACCCTTCCCCCCCCGCCCCGCTTTCTTCCCCCCAAGCACCTGCGATGGCTTCGGTGGGCACCTCGCTGGGTTGTAGCAGCCCCTTGCTAGGTTCCCTTGTTCCTGGGAGGCCTTGTGGTGAGCTCTTGGTGAGGGGAAGCAGTGACTCGCTCCGGCAAGCTTCCCCTCGTGGGGTGCCGGCTCCCTGCCTCTCCATCCTAACATCTCTACCAGGGAAGTCTCAAGAATTTTTTTTTTTTGATATTTTAATTTCCCCCCCCCCCACCACCGTTGCTAACACCAGTTGAGCTTTGCTGATATGGCTTGCCGTATCACCCACGGGAAGGCTTTCTAACCGTTGCCACTGTTTTTGGTGGCGTGATGATAAGCCGTGGTGTGAGCGAGTGAGCTTCTAAGATGCTCTTTCTGTTTCACAAGAGCCAAATCAGTTTGGGGGAGTGTGTGCTTGTGTGTAAAAATAATAATAAAATAGAAACATATCTGTGTAGATGGGATGTAGATGTAGTTTTTCCTTTATTTTGAAAATAATAGCTGATACTGGCCCTTCTCTAGTACCTTCTGTAGCCTTTGTTTATCTGCTACTTTCCAGCTTAATATGCAGTGCTGGTGTTGGAATGTAGCAGCACTTCTGCTAGGCTGTAACGGTTCTGATGTGACCCAGCGTGGATGTGCTTGCTCTCTCATTTAACCTTCATTGAAACAAACATGTATATCTGTCATAGAATAGCAGGAAGCTAAATAGCATTGCTGTGTTTCTTTCATAGTTACCGGAGCATGTCTTCATGTATTACATGTGCTACATATACTAGTACATTTCCATTCATTTTACATGTACCATCCACATGTCGGGGTTGGCTTTTTTTTTTAACTTGTCTTAACCGCAGAAGCTGTAGTAGAGTTCTCAGGTGAGTCCTCTAGTGGAGAAATACAGCAACAGAGAGAAGAAAAATCGGATGACATTGCTGCACCACCTCATGGAGTAGCATTTGCTCTGACAAAACATGCTGCTTTTGGACTTGGATTATCAACATGTGATTTTTTTTTTTTAAAGTTTTTTGTTTTTCCACACCCCTCCCCATCAGTATATAGGCCATAGGTAAGATGATGAGATGCTTTATGTGTACATGCTGTTAATGAGGGAGATGCGTTGTGCTGTGCAGGTGCTATAAATGCAGAGCAGGACAGAAAGCGTAGCAAATCTGACACAATACTGTGACATGAATAAAGTGACTACTCTGGAAGGATGCCACGGAGTGCTGTCGGGTGGAAAGGATCTTTGGTTCTTAGGATCCAAGCACAGAGATGCAGGGATAAGCTTTTTAGCTGTAAGATGCTTCTAATGAGCATCAATACACTCAGGATTTAACATCTGCATCCTTTTCCTCTTTGAAGTCTGACTCTATTCTTTCCTGATAGATGTATCTTAAGGTGTTTTTTAACTCTGGTTTTATTAAAACATGTTCTGCTGTTTTTAACTGACCCTTGTGTCACTCTGGGATTTAGAGAGTCTAGGTGCTGGTTGTGTTTGTTGCTGTTGAGGTTACACCAGATCTAGGTGCTTTTTTTGTATTCCAGTATCTTACTACTGTTGCCTTTCTTTTGCAATGAGAACACTTCAACAAAATTTTGTAGTGGTTATTTGCTACCTGGTGCTGCTAAATCCTGGCGAAGGGTTTACTCTAATGACCCTCATAGCAGTGCGTAATCTCAACCATGATGCTAACTTAAACTAGTCAAAACACGAGGACCTGAATATGGGGATGATAAAACTGTCTGAAATTATGGAGTGACTATGTAACTCCTTCCTTTTAGAAGCTGGAGAGATCGTATGCAGGCCTGAGTAAATTACATTGCTTCTCGACACTAGCGCTTCCTGATGAAGCTGCCCTGGTGTCTACTTTAGTCTGAGACTTGAGCAAGTGCTGACTCGTTTCTTGGTGTCTGTGGCATCCTTCCTCATCCCTGACAACTACCCTGCTTTGCCAAAACAAAAGAAAAAGCCAAAAAAAAAAAAAGCCCCTGCTGCCTGGCTTTGTGTTTTAGGGCTGTCCTTAACTCCTGTGAGCTCCCTGGCAGTTTAAGCGCAAGCCTTCTCAGAGTCTGATAAGCTGTCGTGGCTCTCTTCGGAGGCAAACTTTTTGATTCTGTGGAGTTTCCCTCACTCACAATTGTTTTTAATAGTTGCCTTGCCATTTTCATAGATGTAGGCAGAATAAATCCCCCAATTTTGTTTTTGTTGCTTTACACTCTGTTGCTCCCTAGCACTGCTTGTGTCCAAGTTGGGGATCCCTTCTCATTCTTTTTTTGCATGTGGTTTCTGTTCTGAACAGTGGAGTCTGTTGTGCAGCTGGTCTCCTCCCTACTCAGTGAGCCTTGACATGGTTGCAGGGTGAGCATGACCCCTTGGTCCCGCTTGATGCTCCCCTGGTGGCTTGTTTCTTGGCAGACTTTCTCAGAACCTCTTCAGCTTTCCTTTTGTGTCTTAAAAATGCAACACCCAAGAGCCTGGGGGAGGGTGCAAGGGGGAGGAGAACTTTTACTTTCAAACTTTGTCACCAGTTGTCCACGTGTACTTTCCACAGAAGCTTGTGACTTTATTCTGAAGTCAAAGCTTAGCAGCCATTCTCTCTCTGCCCTGTTTCGTGGGTAGTGTAGAATGAGGTAATTGACTTGCACCAGAAATACCTATTTGTAAATTACCTGTGGACACAGTCCTTGATCAGCAGAGACCTCAGTCAGTGACTCTTAGGAAAATAATAATAAAAACCCCTCTAAAGTAAGTAAATAAAAAGCTACTTCTCTGTGGTATCACAGTATTGGAAGAGTACCTGCAGTGTGGTACTCTGTGTGTGAATATATGCAGGGTGTGCTTTGGGAGAAGTAAAAGGTGTGAAGCTAGTGAAGTGACTGGAACTTAAGGTGGAAGTCATGAACTTCGTCCATATGTGTGGCTTTCTACACTCCCAACATGGAAATAACAAATAGTACTGTGAGCTTGGGGAGTTTGATGGCAGGCTTATCAGTAGCATGCAGATGTATGTAAACAACACGTTGCCTACTCTCAGGAGCCTGAATCAGACACTACAGTTGTGGTGAAGGTAGAGGTGCAAAATGAAGACATGGTAGTTCATGCTCTAACCTTTACTATTCATAGCAAAAGATTAATTTCTTATTATTTTTAACTTTATCCCAGGAGAGTCATCTTCAGCTTTCAGCAGGGGAATTGTGGCAGAGGAGGACCTTCGACAGGAAAGGGTAGTGACCTGCTAGTGAATTAGCAGGAGTTGCCCCTTGCTGGAGATAGGAGAGCTCTTCAGGAGGCTTCCTCTTTCTATCCTCGTCCTGCTGAAACTTCCTTGAGAGCCTGGGGAAGGAAGGGAGGGGGGAAAGGGAAGGAAGAGCTGGAAATGGCTTCCTATTCCTCTGATGCTGTTTTGCAGAATGACCACAGGGCGGCAATGTGAGACACCCTCCAAGGAAAATTGCCAGCCTGGGGAACCTAGGACAGACAGAGAAGGTGGCGGTACTCCCGTGCTGTTCTTGCTGCTGCTCGACTCTTACGAGCTGGGACACCCATCTTCAACAAAACAGCTTTGTAACTGGAACTGAAGTGAATGGACAGTTTGAAAATACTTTACGTTGGAGCTTTTCACTAAAAATGAGGAAACGTATAAATATTTTACTAGCAGCATACTCTTTTTCCCCCACTTCACCTGTAACAAAGGACAAATATGTCGTATGTGTCATAGTCTGAAACCTAATTACCTTATTTCAGCAAATACCCAGACTCGGTGACCCACCTGCCCACCTCTGTAACATTACAATGAATCTGGGCTCTCAGTCTGACTGTCATGTTTACAAAATGTAACTTGTCTTCAGCATCTGTTTGTTGCCTTTGGAGCGGGTTGCAATGTTTCAGAAATTCCCTCCCTGCCATGGAGCTGGTTAGCTATTTTAGGAAAGCCAAAGTAATGGGCAGTAGTGTTGCTTGACATCTTGAATATTACACTTAATTGCTGTGTAGGCAGCTGCAGCAATTGGGCTTTTGATATTTTAGTTGTTAGGAAGAAGGTGTGTGTGGGGAGAATGAAGAGGGCAGTAAGCAGGTAGATACTGGTTTTATATTCTTTCCTTTCTGGTGAGCTTAGCTGTTCTTAGAGTTGAATTGTACATCTTCCCCACCCCTCTTCCCTACTTAGCAGGCTAAAATTACAAAAAAAGTTTTCCTACGTTCCTTTTGGCTCTTTTTTAGGGTGTTCCTTGCAGTATTACACGTAGCAGGGAAGGACCCTTGTGTTGGGGATGGTGCTGTAAAGAAGACCAAAGAGTTAGAGCTAGACTAACTAGACAAGACTGGAAAACCACAAGATCTAGCATTGAGTCTCCTGTAGAAGTCAGCTTTTTGTTTTCTGTCTTAAGTAATTCTGTAAGAATAATTCTATTTTTCAAGTGTGTGATAGAGCATTTGAGAACGATACCCCCTTGGCTGATATCCGACACCTGAGAGCACAAAGTCTTCTAAGCTTCTGCTGAGTGTGGAATATCTGCCTGGCTTGGGTGTGGGGGAAGATTGAGGTTTATTCTCTCCTACGAGAGTTTAAGCCTATTTGTGGCAGGTAGTTGTTAGCTAGGTGAATTTGGCAAAGCTGACCAAGCCGAGTACTAAGTTGATGGCAAGAATAAGGGACTCGAGCCTCTTGGTTTATACAGGCTTCTGCATCACACAGTGATGTGCTTGTATGAGCGAGTGTACGTAACAGGATGCCCTGGTTAACTCTGCCACTCTCATTCCCTAAACCGTAGAGCTGTAAGCCCGAGTGCTGCGGCAGGACTGTGGGCAGGCCCTTGTATCAGTGCTGGGACTGGGAGACTTGGGTGGGATTTAACTAGTTCCGTTTCAGTGGGCAGGAATGGTGGCTTAAAGGTTAAGCTATGACTTCTCCTCTCTGTCCCTGTTACCTACTTTGCAGTGGTGCTCTTCTCTCTTGGCTGCGTATCTCTTATTTGTTCACTGTGTCTATGTATATATGTGGATGTGTCATATATGAATAGGGAGATGCTGAGCTTGAACACAAGAGCGGAATATCTACCCTTTAAGTCTTGGAGAAGGAGGGAGAACCTGTTGTGATAAATTAGTGCTATTGCTCTCCATTGTTTAAAAAACCTCAGAAGTGACTGACTTTTTTAAAGATGCCCATTATATTACTGTGAACAAGCTGCTAAACTAATTGAAGTGTGAATATGTGTATATATTTGCATTTTTTTGAATACATCATACATACTACATTTTGTAGTGATCAAAGATCTTGCTTTCTCTACATATTCTTTCAGGAGCTGATTTCTCCAATTCCCTTGTTCCAGAGCCTTAATGCTGGCAATTTCCACCCAGAAATTTGATGGCTGTTGATGACTGGTCAAGTACTTTGTCAGACTCCAGCCGGAGCAGACTGCTAATTCCTTGAGCCTCAGCTGCCCAGACCTCCTTTGTTACAAGTCTGTGGCAATGTAAGAGTTGCCTATGTGGAAGCAGATGCTTGACAGAGCTGTATATACCAGCCTGAGTGCTACTTATCCAAGGACAGCAGGAACCACGGGGCAGCAGGTTGTTCCCTTCAAAACTGCCACCCCAGCAGACCGGCAGAAATATCTAGTGTGCATTATGTGGAAGAGCTGATAGTGAAAGGAGGGAAAAATAAAAGGGAGGGTAGATAGGCAAAATATAATTGGTTATACAGAAGTGAAACAGGAAAGATGGGGAGTAGAAAATGTGAAAAGTAAGGCAAGATCTGTGTAGGTGAAGGACCTGTATTGTGGGAGCACTAGTACAAATACTGGTGGTGGAAATGAGAACCTAAAGAAAATGTATCATGCCTGGTGAGAAGGGAGGAAAAGCAGCAGATGGTGTAAAGGAAGGATCATGAACCCTAGAAATATGATTGTGAGGAACTAGATAGGAACTATTGTATTGTTTTGCTATTTCTCACATTTTTATTTTTTTTTAATCCTGGTTTGTCCATTTGCAAGCCAGTCCTTGTGCTTCCGTTATGCAAATATCTAAAGGATAATAATTAAAACCAAAGGTACATGCAAAGCATGGATGCAGGAGGGAAATATGTTCAGTGTAGTTGATGTGTTTGAGATTATTGGAAAAATAAATCAGTGTTTGGTAGCTTTTAATATAAGTAATTACAAAGCTTGATGTAGAATAGCACTAGTTGTTTTATAATCAAGATGACTGTATTTAATCCTTGTTTTGGTGTGTTAAAATCACCAAGAGGGATCAGAAATCTTACAAAAGCATCAATTAGATTACGAAGCTTGGAGGGCCTCAAACTTAAATTCTAGGATTGTGTATGACCTTGAAACTTCTGTCTTGCCTTTGAATAGAAATTGTTGTGCTTTATGTTGTTGGAAAGATTGTGGGCAGCCATAAAAGTGATGGGAACTTGGGGAAATTCTAAATAAGCTTAATGAGTCTCCCTAGAAACTTTAGGAATAATTTCTTCCTAGTGTTTTACCCAGTTGCATGGTGACTGATAGTTCCGCTGCTCCTTTCTCAATCTCCAAGCCAAAATCCTATTCAAATGGAGTGAACCAGCACATCTTTCTAGGCTAAGGGTATGCCAGTTACATCAGTTACTGCTGAATGGTGATAACCACCAACTGAATCACATGTTTGTACCTTGCAGCTAAAGAAAATGGTCATTTTTGGTAGTGGTAGAGGTTTTACAAGTTTTCTGATGATGCACTTCTCGAAGGGTAGTAATGTTTGTTCTCTATGTCCAGAAAATTTGATTATGTGCTCTCAAGTCCTCTACAGAAATCAAGTTACTTGCACATTTATGCTTGTTTTACCGGTTCTCCTGGTGTTGCTCTTAGTGACTAATTTAGGTAAATAGTACTTACCAGTGGCAGTGAAAATGTCCTTCTGAACTTTAGGTTGCCACAAGAAAGAATTTGGGTCTTCAGGCTCAGTGTCCCTCTGCAGCTTCCAACCTGGTGTGTCAGCTGATGTCTTGACACACTTACCTGGCAGGAGAAATTCTGCCTAATACTGTGTGATGCCAGAATATTCTTTTTTTTTCCATCTCCTAGAGGAGACACCTCTTCCCACCTCCATTAAAATGGCTTGCCTTCCCTCTTTGTCCTATTGTTCTCTTTACTTAGTTACTGTTGACCACGTGCCTTCTCAGTACCTTCTTTCCTCTTCTGCTTCCAGTTCCTGTGTAGAAGGAAGAACATCATCTGTCTCCAGCTGCAAAGAAGCATGGTTTTGTTGCTGAGGGATGGAGCTGCTGGTAGTGTCAACCCATCTTTAAGCATCTGAGCCTCTGATAGTCCTCTGCTTGAGTTCTGGCAGAGGCATGAAAGATTCTGTGTATTTGCCGGGGAAGAGCGGCCCACTTCCTCAGTGGTGCTGAGCAGCAGCTGCACCTTCTGCTCTCCTCCGAGATCCCAGATAGCATGTCACCTGTATAAACGTAAGCTGATTCTTCAGGCTGACAAGGGGAAAACAAAGTACCTACCTACATAAGTTCTTTCAAACGAATAGTTTAAGTTAAGCTGATGGACTAAGTTATCTTAAAAACCAAGTAAGAGGACTACAGTATGTCTGGGTAGGCAAGGAGGAGGTAGTCTGTCTTTCTGATATTTCTTTATTCTAACAAATAAAATGGAACTTCCCATCTCCTTTCTTCTGTCCTCGTATTAACAACCTCTCTTCCACATTAGGTGTTTGGAGTTTTTGGAGGAACAGTGGAAGCATATAAACACACTATTCCTAACAGAGTGCTGGGTACTGAATCTTAGGGAAAGAAACCATCCAAATGTGAATGTCACAGGCAGGGGCATGAAGTGGCTTGCTGAGATGCTGCTGGTGATGTAGGTTTTTGGGAAAAAAAGCATCTTGCTTTACAGTTACGGTTAAAAACAACAACAAAAAAGACTAAATTAATCTGCTGCTCTTAACACTGACAGACACAGTGCCCTTCAGCTTCAGTTGGCCTTAAAGTACTCCAGTTACTGATTCTGTAATAGTCAACAGCCACATCAGAGTTCTGACTGGCAAATGCAGTATAGTTTTCTCTGTTTCTTCTGCTGAACTGCATGCTGTGAGGTTACTTCTTTCATGTCTCCTTCAGCAGTCCTTTAGAAAAGAATCGAGAAGAATGTAATGTGGAGTGAGCTTTTTTTCTGATGCTACAGTAAAACGAAGACCGAAACTGGAGCAATTCCTGAAACTCCAGACCAAAAAAAAAGTGCAGTATGTGTTCATAACAACTCCTCTGAGTGACTGATTTGAACCTTGCGCCTCAGATTGGGCTTTTATAGTGGTGATTTATAGAGTTACCTCTGTGGCACCTGTGTTCTCCAAGGCCAGCAGAAATGTTGATGTGGTTCCACTTCGGGGCAGCAGAGCACATGAGGCAAACAGGTTATTTGTTGGTTCAGGTAACTGGTAGATGTTCTATTCCAGCCTGTTGATCTGTTGGAAATGCCAGTCCAGACCTTAAGTTATTTATTAGACGCCACAGGTCAACTTCTGCTTCCAAGCTTTCCTGCTACTTACGGCATAGCCTGTTTGCATCAGGCAAAATTCATTCCTGGCTCTTCTGCCCAGGCTCCTGGTTTATGAGGGAAAGTCTTGAAACTGTGATC
Organism: Trogon surrucura; assembly: GCA_020746105.1. Taxonomy (NCBI): domain Eukaryota; kingdom Metazoa; phylum Chordata; class Aves; order Trogoniformes; family Trogonidae; genus Trogon; species Trogon surrucura. Next base: position 103,419,423 of record CM036617.1, on the reverse strand, counting down.
CTGGATGTTTTGTGCTCTGTTGAGCAACTGGCAATGATAGCCCCTGCTTTCTCAGGTGTATGTACTACATAAGGATAAGTTGGTACCAGATACTCCATCCAGAACATGTATACTCCTTTTTTTGTGTGTTCTAGAGTGCTGCAATAAATGGAGTGAAGCTTTTTCCTCTGTTTTTTACCTCTGAGAGATAGGCTACCTCAGATAACCGTGTGTTAACTGTGGAGTGATGGACAGGTAGGAACTCACTTGTGTGTCCATGGCAGGTAGCCTGCAGTGTGAGCAAGCTAGACAGCACACCTGAGGGACTGAATGCTGTACAGGCATGCTCAAAACACAAGGCTTATTGTGTTGTTGTTTGGGTTTTTTTGTTTGTTTGTTTTTTCTCCTGAGAGAGATTTAATAGTTACCATTTAGCTGTCGAGCCTGGCAATTCATGCAGTTGAGTTGTTCAGGAGCTAAAATGCTACCACTGTGAGTTAAAACATACCCCTGCTTGAAGAAAGTGGAGAAGAAAAATATTATTTCTGAGAAAGAACCTCAAACCTACTTTGAAGTCTATGAATAAAGTGAAGTATGTACATAATTTGCTAGCAAATTGCAGCAGTGGACACTCCTGTGTGATATGTGGGTGTCTGCATCCTCAAATTAACCCTTAAAGCATTGGCTGTTGGTATTGACTCTGTAAGAGAAAAGGGAAGTCAACTGAGAAAGTTCTCATCTGCTGAGACAAGAAATAGACTGAGTGGGAAACAAATAGTTGCTTTAGGGCTGGAGCAGTTTGATTCTGGCATGTTTGAAGACCCATCTTATTAGAAAAGCATTGTGGAGAAAGTTCTTTAAACCAGTCATACAAATTTCTCCTAAAAATCCCACCCTAAGTCTGCTTCACATTATCTGATATCTCTTCAGGGAATTGCCTGAGACATTTTTTTTCCCCTCCTCTCTATTAAAGGACAGGCCATGTGTTGGAGGGACATATGCATTGTTTCACCAGAGCTCTAGCCCCCTATCTTCAGACAAGAGGAAAGCACATTGTTTTGTGTCTTTGATATGATCCAGCCAGAAAACAGCCTTAGGGAAAAAAGATTCAGTCCTTGGCAGCAGCACTGTCTTTCTGTCTTTTTTTTCCTGTCAGTGCCACACTGTATGCTGTTCTAATAATTTGAGATTAAACTCACATGGGGCATCCCAAAAGTCCTTCTCAAGACTTGAGGTCATAACTTGCTGAAAGTTCAGAGGGATGAGTCTCATTTTCATAATGAAAAAAAGTTCCAGGGTTATTTTAGAATTAGGTCTAATAAGAAACTGGTACAAGAAGCTACTTTAGTACAGTCATTTGGTGACAGTGCAGCAAATTTGTAGCAGCTACTGAAAACTTTCCACCTTCCTGCTCAAGCAAGTTAACCTCTGCAAAAATCAGAGGTTGATTACAAAGATGATGGTTCAGGCCTCCGTAGAATGTTTCAAATGCGCGATCTGGCTGCACCTTCTGGTGGAAGATGCTCAGGAAGCTTCACATATTGTTCATGTTGATTAGAATGAGCCCACTGCAGTGTGGCAACTACCCGAGCTGAGAAGTGCCACAATTTATTCAAAGGCAGCTGCATCTTTTGCTTACACACTTTTCAGAGTGCTTGAAAATGCTTGTAATAGTCATATTATAGCTACGTGCCTCTTGTATCAAATAGATACAGTTTTGGCAAATATTTTTGTGATTTGTGCATGTTACTGTATAGTACGGTTTTGCAAGGTCATTGATTACCCTACAGGAAAGGTGATGGGAAGTGAACTAAAGGTCAAGTCTAATGTTTTGCAGCAACAGAGCAGGACAATAGAAGAGGGAAAATAATGATTTTTACTATGTTTTTTTCCTTACCCATTATTCTAGTTTTCTGTATAGTAGTTTTTCTTCTTTCGACTGTCTGACTAAAATCTCTTCTTCCCTGTCCTTAAAATATTTATAGTTTTGTTATAAACATTATGCATTTGAAATTTGCGCTGAATATAGTAAAAGATGTAACACTATTAAACTGTTGCTCAGAAGTGCTTAAAACTAGGAATAGTGCATTATACTTGTATCTGATGGCATCACATGATCCGAAGAGTTTATAATTTTGTGTTGGATTAAACATTAAACTACTGCTGCATTTGCGGGTAGAGATAAATGTGAATTCTTCTATGGAAGAATTTAAAATACATCTGTGGTTTGAGGCTTATGAGCATGATAAATTTAGCACGCTACTGTAATCAGTCCATTTTGTGCCATGTCTCTGTAGTCTCTCATTATTGGCCGTAACTCCAGCAGAATGAATATCTGTATTCTCATGTGGGGGATGATGGTGGTGGGGAACACTTATTATCCTTTTTGGTTCTGAACTACTCATGAAAAACAGCCAGTTCGCAGAAATAACACAATTGTGAATTTCTCCTTAAGGCTGAAGTTGTGGTTTGCTGTAAGCTATTTTAAAAATACATCTGCCTTAATGAGAAGTGCACATTCTTACATCAGCACTGTTGCTGCCTTCAGTAATGCACAAAGTAAGGCAGTGGGGGGAGTGTGTGTATTTTCAACCTTAACTATAGTTTGTACTATAATTTATCTGAGAATTTCTTATTTTTAAAAAAGCCCTAAACAAACAACAAAATGAATATACTACAGGGATGCTAAACCATTGATTAAATACTAGAATATGTTATCTGCGTGTTTGTATTAACCGTAAATGAATTAATAGGGAAATGTGAGCTTTCAGCATAGTGCCAAAGCAGTTCTGCAAATGAAGTAGAAGGGGGAATGCCTGGAGCTGATGCCTGTAAGACTTCTAAGGCTGGTAGAGCTTTTGGCCTAGAAAAAGATCCTGTGTTGTTTTTATTTTGTTTTTATTTTTTTAGGGGGGAAGGAGAGGGTGTGCCTGTATTACCTTTACCAGTGGGTGGGGAAAAAAGGAATGGAGTTGGACTCTGTTCCTTACTCTTCAGTAATAGTCATGAACACTGAAGATTTGAGTTCTGATCTTTAGACTAAACCAGCTCTTTGCTTTGGTTGTCTTTTCCTTTGCTGTGACCATTTGATGTAGGAAGTAGAAGAAACTTGTATTCAGCATTCTGTAAACTTGTTCAAAGGTTTTGGGTGGGTATGGGTAAATGATACTTCCCAAGGTATAGATAGGAGATAGAAGCGTCCTGTCTCCGTGGCAGGGGCAGGAACCAGTGTGCAGCTCTTCAGCACCCCTTCCTTTCCCACCTGTCTGGTTGTCTTTCAGCAAGTCTTTTTATTATCCCCTTTCTTCTGCTTTGAGCTCTTCAATCCTGCTTGCCTAAATGAGTGCCTGTTTCCTGATATGCTTTGGTGGGATTGGGTTGCTCGTGAGTTCAGGAATAAAGCGTCAGGGTAGGCTTTGCCTAAAAATCTTCTCCCTCTGATAGTGATCGTCCATGCGTGGATGCAGACAGGCAGTGCTGGGAACAGCGCTTCCTGGCATCGTAGTGTCTGTGGCTGGTGCCCCAATCCATCTAGTTCTCCCTCCTGTGCCTAGGGTGCTCCCACAAACTCATGAAACCACATGGGTGCGGGTATCAAAAGGCGTGTGGTAGACAGAAATAACCTAAAGCTGGATGTCAGGCATAGTTTTGTTTTTGTTGTTTGCCTGAATGGGACTTTTTCTTCACTTAGATTACAGGGGATACATATGAAGAGCTTTGAAGAGTAAAATGTATAACCCTGTCATCATCTGTACACCAAGCAGGTGCACACTTGTGTAAAACCTGTGGAATAACCTTGATTCTCCAGCTGATGTTAAATTCATGTTAATTTTTGACAGCGTTGTGACTTAACTTTGATTTTTAGCTCCAGCAGCCAGCTGGTGTCTCAAGTGCATGTGTATGATGCGAGGATTTGTGGGGTGCAGTGCTAGAGCAATACAGGAAAGGACTAGCCAGGTTAATGCTCCTTAGCAGTTGATATTTGTTTGTTTGTGTTTTTATTTTTCCCTCCCTTAATATTGCTTGAAAGTGGAAGGCCTATTTAGTGGCTTGAGAAGTAGACTCAAGACTTGCGAGACTCTGAAGTAAAGAAAATGTATTTCTGTTCTTTGCCTTGTTCTGGGGAATTTCGGTATTTTAATGCTTCAGAATTGCTGCGTCCCTTAAGGTACTTGTAAACATTAAAGTTGACTTGTAAAAGGCATTACTACTTAGTCTACAAATATTTAATTATGTGTATTATGGATTGCATAAATACAGCAGGAAATAGGAGGGGGAAAAATCTGTGGTGTTCAGTCATTGTTTTACTAGACTTCAAATTTTTTCTCATTACTTCGTGAAATTCTTCTCTAATTCAATCTTTGTCTTTTGTCTTTGCTGCCTTGCAGGGTTGGTACAGTAGGCCTCACTAAACTTAGCTGCAACTAAGAATTTCTCCTACATCAACTGAGTTAAGGCTGATGCTCTTGTGGAATGTGGATTAAAAGTGCGTGCTAAGTTCCAAATTTCCATTTGAGAAGCGGAGAAAGTAAATGTACCACAACCACCAGCATCAGGACAGCAAACCAAGGGACAAAGAATTTGATCCACAGTGTTGCTATATGTTAACTGGTTCACGTGTTGCTTAAAAGACGGTTGCTGGGGGGCGAGAAGTGGACGTCAGCTGTGCGAAGTCATTTTGTTTACAAAAATGAGGGCTTCTTTGGAAACGGCAGACATTGCCATTGTGGCTCTGTACTTCGTGCTTGTAATGTGCATAGGTTTTTTTGCCATGTGGAAATACAATCGGAGCACCGTAAGTGGCTACTTTTTGGCAGGGCGTTCTATGACCTGGGTAGCTATTGGTGCATCTTTATTTGTGAGCAATATTGGAAGTGAACATTTCATTGGGCTCGCAGGATCTGGAGCGGCGAGTGGATTTGCAGTAGGTGCGTGGGAGTTCAACGCCTTAATGCTTTTACAGCTTTTGGGATGGGTCTTCGTCCCAGTCTACATCCGGTCGGGAGTATACACCATGCCTGAATACTTGTCCAAGCGTTTTGGAGGGCATAGAATTCAAATTTATTTTGCAGCACTGTCTCTAATTCTTTATATCTTCACCAAACTCTCGGTTGACTTGTATTCAGGGGCACTTTTTATTCAAGAATCTCTAGGTTGGAACCTCTATTTGTCAGTTATCCTCCTGATTGGAATGACTGCGCTATTGACTGTGACTGGAGGTCTTGTGGCTGTCATCTACACAGACACTCTTCAAGCGCTGCTTATGATTATTGGTGCCCTCACACTCATGATCATAAGTATTACAGAGGTTGGTGGGTTTGAAGAAGTTAAAAGAAGGTACATGTTAGCGTCACCAAATATTACGTCTATCTTGTTAACCTACAACATTTCCAATACCAATTCCTGCAATGTCAACCCAAAGCCTGACGCTCTTAAAATGTTGCGCGAACCAACGGACGAAGATATTCCCTGGCCTGGATTTCTGTTGGGACAGACCCCAGCTTCTGTCTGGTACTGGTGTGCTGACCAAGTCATAGTTCAGAGAGTTTTAGCTGCAAAAAACATTGCTCATGCCAAAGGATCCACCCTGATGGCCGGCTTCTTAAAGCTGCTGCCCATGTTTATTATAGTCGTCCCAGGGATGATTTCACGAATACTGTTCGCAGATGATATTGCCTGCATTAATCCGGAACACTGTTTTCAAGTCTGCGGGAGCAGAGCTGGATGTTCCAACATTGCCTACCCACGCCTGGTGATGAGACTTGTGCCGGTTGGTCTGCGGGGACTGATGATGGCCGTGATGATCGCCGCTCTCATGAGCGACTTGGACTCGATATTCAACAGTGCCAGCACCATTTTCACGCTCGACGTCTACAAACTCATCCGGAAGAGCGCGACATCTAGAGAACTGATGATCGTAGGAAGAGTCTTTGTCGCGTTCATGGTAGCTATAAGCATCGCCTGGGTCCCCATAATTGTAGAAATGCAAGGTGGTCAAATGTACCTTTATATTCAAGAGGTGGCGGACTACTTAACCCCGCCGGTGGCCGCTCTGTTTCTTATGAGTATCTTTTGGAAGCGTTGCAACGAGCAGGGGGCTTTCTATGGCGGAATGGTTGGGTTTGTTCTTGGAGCGGTACGGTTGACGCTGGCCTTTATCTATCGTGCTCCGGAGTGTAACCAGCCAGATACCAGGCCAGGCTTTATCAAAAACATCCATTACATGTACGTTGCGACAGCTCTGTTCTGGATCACTGGCATTGTGACCTTTGTAGTGAGCCTCCTCACGCCTCCGCCTACGAAGGAGCAGGTACGGACGACCACTTTCTGGGCCGTGAAAAACAGGAACGTGAAAGAGAATGCCGCCAAGGAGGAGCTGTATAAAGGGCAAGAAAAGAGCATCCTCAAGTGCAATGAAAACACTAACCATATCATTCCAAATGGCAAGTCGGAAGAAAATTTGAAAAATATGAAGCCGGAGGATATCAATCTCCTGGTTACTTGCAGAGATGACAGCAACCCCGTGATTTCTGTGAGTCACTCTGAAGTCGAGACACCAGTTGATTGTTATTCGAACGGACAAGCGGCTTTGATGGGGGAGAAAAAGCACGAGGAAGAGACTGATAATAGAGAGAGACATTTGAAATTCATAGATTGGTTCTGTGGTTTTAAAAGTAAAAACATGAACAAGAGAGCTGTTCGGGAGATTGAGGAAGAGACTGTTTGTTTACAAATGCTGGAAGAGACTCCAAAAGTTAAACTATTACTAAATACTGGACTGGTCTGTGTCTGTTCGCTTGGAATATTCATGTTTGTCTATTTCTCTTTGTGAGTGAATAATGAACTTTTAAGGGTATGGCTAAACATACAGAAGTTGATACAGGTCTCTGGAAGTTTTGTTTGTTTTGTTTTTCTTTCTTTTCCGATAACATAACTGCAACCCAGGCATTGTTTACGCTATAATTGTCAGATCAACTCAACTTTAGCCTATTTAGAGACCATTTGAGACATGTTGTCCTGTCTCTGCTGAAGGCAGAATGTGTCGTGTAGTTTTTTTTCTTTGTCTTTTTTTTTTCTTTTTCCATTTGCAGTACTAACCTTTTGGTTTTTTCCATTGTACATGTATAAATATACCAAAGGGAGGCAGGTGGCTGTGTTTGAAGTCAGGCAGTTACAGAGCTAAGTCAGCATTAAGATGACGATAACAAGTAATCATTTATCGATGTGTAAAATCCAAATGATTAAAGCTGTTGTTGAAAGATTTTTTTTTCTTACTGTTTTTTAGTTTGTTAATGTAGGGCTGCCGTGCACATTGCTGTGTAGTCATTCTTTTTAACATAGCTGTATTACCTTGGCCAATTTAGTATTTTTAAATTTTGCTCACTGCTTCTATTTTTTTTTTCAGTTTCTTACCGCTATTATGGTAACAACAAAGAGAGACTTTGTTTCTTCTTGTAGCACTTAAAACATGATAGCTGTTAGCTTTCCGTCTTTTTTTCTGTAAGAAAATTTTTGTTTTTATTATCCACTGTAAATTCAGTTATTGAAAAGTTGCTGTGTTTTAAAAAAAGAAAAGAAAAAAAAACCAAACCAACAAACCCTGGAAACAACAAGCTGGCAATGGAGGAGGGGGAGGGGAAAGGAAAAAAAAGAAATACTCTTTATTTGGGTTTTGTAGTATGTTGAAATAGAAGAGTGTATATTCAGCCTCTTCATTTTCCAAACTGTTTAGTACATAATTAGGATTAGCCTCTTTTTAGAGAAAAATCTGGACCACATGGGAGAAGGAGCTAAGTGTGAGCCTCTGCATGCATTCAGTGTAAGCACACTGAAAAAGAACGCTTCCTCTGGTGCCCATGTCAGGAAGAGGAAATGCTCTGCAGCCCTACCCTAACTGCGTATGGAGTCCATGAGGGGAGCAAGACACATGGGGAGCAAGAGGAAGGGGAAGCGGGGGAAAGAAGTGGAGGTGGTCCTTATTTTCCCCAAGTCTTTTTGCCTCATGTCGGATCCCGCTTGCCCTTTCACCCTGTCAGAGCTGCTTTTTTAAGGAATGACTCCTGTGGGTTTCTGTGCCAGACAGGATTGGTAGGTCTTGAGATGCTGAGGTTCTTTTCTCCCTCAGGATGATTGTCCAAGGGATGAATAGTTTCCAGGTGTGGAGGATGTGTGTGCAGCAGGTCGGTGGAGCTCAGCAGACCTAAAGGTTGCGGTTGGCTTTTCCCTTGGCAAAGCAGGAGAGCACATTGGTATCCTAAATGCTCTCACCCTTACACCAAACCAAATCAGGGCCTGTTTTTGGGCACAGAAGTCGGCCGACTGTGTGGCTGCACTCGTCAGTATTAAATTCCCTTACCCTCCAGGACAAAGTGGTCATATCCAGGCTTCCTGTGAAAAGAATTCCTCCAGTTGTCTCTGTTCCCGATCTCATCTCAGGATGTGTTTGGGAGGGCACAAACTGTCGGGGCCAGAAACACTCTGAGGGACCATGCTGACAGTTCGACAGCATCCGTTCAAGGGTCCAGTGATGTTACCTTGGCACATAAACAAGAGCCAATCCCTATAGGTGAAATAGTTCTGTAGAGGTAAAATTTGGGTTGATCCTGCCTTTGACTGCTGGAGAAAATTTGCTTTCCAATATAGTGGTGCCATAAGCTGCTGGCCGTCCAAACAGCATTCAATAATGTGATGTATAATACAGATCTTTCGGATAAAATTACTAACTTCCATTTTTGTGAGTCTCTTTTGTTTGTTTTGGTGTTGTTTTTAAATCAGTTGAATCCTGTTCATTCTGAGACTTTAAACAGAGGCTGAGATGCCCCACCTTTCTCCACTTTGTTTAGTTGTTGCCACTGGAAAGTAGACAACTCTTAACTGGAAATAGAGTAATAAGGGTAGGAGCCATGTTGCAATTTATGTGGAAGAGCGGAGTTACCATGCCTGAGTCTTGATGTTAATACCAGTATGATGAGACACATTTTCTTAGGGTTTATGTGGCTGGCTTTTTTCAAAAAGAAATATTTTAGATGCATTTTAATGGTAAAATCATAGTATGTGAAATATGTTAATGGTATCTCAAGTTACTTTATTAGTGAGCTGAGTTGGGAAGGATGGTACTATAAGAAAGGTGTAAAACATGGTTAGTTGTTTCTATGCAGGATAAAGTAATGTAGCAAAAAATAACAACTTCTGGAGGGTAAAGATAAGTCTCCGTTCAACGATACTTCTTGAAAAGGCTGGGATCTGGCTAATAAGCCTAATTTGGCACAGAGAATGAGAGACTTGTGTACCAGGCACTGTCCCTTAGTAACCTGGCATGTCTTTCTATCAGTGGCTGGTACTGGGATTTTCCAGACCAGTCCTCTTTGCTCTCAATATTAACAAATGCATTGCCACCTAACCTGTGAGCTCAGGTTAGCTCAGGGACCCTTCGGCTTGGCTGCCATTGCTTCGTCTGTGCTTGCTTTTTCCCTGGGTGCCTTACGTGGTTACGAAGCTGAAGGCATGGCTTTTATTGCCACCAAAGAGTGGTTTGCTGATAATGGCTCTTCTTCCCCTCTTCCCCAAACACAAGTAACTTGCTCTTTAAACAAAATGTTGCTTAAAGAAGTAGTACACAGGATGCATTTATCCTGTTCAGTAGAACCACAGCCAGATCCGTGGCGAAATTATCCTTTGACTGTGTCAGGGAGGGAGTCATAACCTTTCACAAATGTACGGTGTGGCCTTAGACCGTTGAATCTGAGATGCTCCATCTCCCCGTTACTGTATTCTCACTTTTGCTAAACTAACAAGTTGCTGTGCTAATCACAGCGGTAACTGGCAGTCAGTCAGGATCTGAATAAAGTAATACCTTGCACCCTCCCCCATCTTTAGACCTGTTATTGTGAAGCTTTTAAGCAAATTATTTCTCCAGTGCTTTTTCTCTTCAGTTGTTTAAAAACGTGTTTCTATGGTACTCTCTGCCTGATGCCTCTTCGGTTGTACTCTGTTTTCATGTCTTGGAGGTCGTAGAACTTGCTCATGTTCTTTGCTCCATATAACCACTTAATAAAAGGCCTTTATTAGGGAAAAAACAAAAAAAAGCTTGAAGCAAACTCTATTGGTGAGCAAGTACCTTGCCCTGTGTTATGGCCATTAATATAACAAGTTGTTTGAGGATTACTTTTTTTTTTAATAGTGTAGACATGCCTTTGCTAATCATCTGATCGTGTTCTGCATGGAAGAGGTGTTAACCCAGGTTAATACGTTTTGGTTTAAACACCAACTTTTTTGGTCCAATAAAACTAGAAAGTGTCTTCCATAATAGACAGTCAATTCTAGAAATTTTAATGCCTGGCCTTCTCTTCCTCAGTGAGACTGGCTAGTCATGCAGGGGTAGATCCAGGAGGACATGTGCTTCTGTCTTGCAGCAATTGGTTTATTTAATGTCTTGAGTTTAGAACGACAGTCTTGAAAAACTTATTTTGGAATGACACCTTTTTTTTTATTTCCCTTAACTTATTTGTTAAGATATTTGAATTTTCTCCCAGGAATGTTAGAAGCCTTTGCTTGGAAGGAAAAAAAAAAAAAAAAGAAAAACAGAGGCTTCTTGAGAGCTTAATAGTACGTTCTGGGAGACTGTTCTTATTTAATTTTTTAAATTTTTTTTTAAAATGACTAATGCTATTCTCTACCGAAGTTTAGGGTTTTTATGTTGGTTTTTTTTAATATTTTTCCTGTTAGCTTTTACTAATACCTGAAAGGAAATGGTGAGAGATTGTAAGAAATTAGAATGGCCTTCAGTATACCGCTTGTGTATTTTCTACTTCTCCACTTTTTGTTTTCCCTAATCCCAGAAGGGCCAGCATGAGACTTCTGATGCAAGTCATGAGAGTGCTGTAACCGAGTAGTGAGAAGGATTTCCCACAAGGTTACAGTAAAGTGGGCAGAGCCCTCAAAGGATCTCTGCGCGAGCACTTAAAGCAGAAGATGCTTACAACTTTAAAACGTACAGCTTTATTTTTTTTATATATATATTTTTTTAAATCCTAAGATAAAGGAGGTGTTGGGAGATGCTCCCTTTCAGAGAACAGGATACATGGAAGAAGTTGGAGTTGCTAAGCTCTAGCTGTCTTGAGGAGATCTTTGGATTTAGCATGTATAGCGAAGCAAAAATACTCATCTGTTAATTTGGTATTCTGTATGTTCTGTGCCCTTAAATGTAATTGTTTTGAAAATAAAACTAACCTTGTTATGTGATGTTAAAAAGCAGACTTGTGTGCAATGTTTTAAGCAGTTTTTTTAAGATGTTTGTATATAATTAAATGGTTTAATGTGCTTTAATTGGCCTAAGGTAAAGAGTAGTCCTAGAATGTAAACATATATGATTAGGATTTCTGATTTCACTGTGAGATCTCTGAACTCTCTTATTTTGAAAAGTGGTTTGTTTTGTTTACAAAACACTTTTTATTATTTCTTTTATGGTGTTGGTTTAAAGGCATTTGCTTCACTTCTGTTTTAATATTGAATTCATGGTATAGTGACATCTGGTGACACTTAGCATTATCAGTTTCACTGTGTAAAGTCAGACACTTTGAGCAAAAATGGTAATGATATGACAATTCTCTGTGTCTATGAATACACGTTTTTAAATGAGGTGGTTATAAAACTAGTTGCTGTGCAAAATGTTAGTAGTCTTCTTCAAGAAGAAAGCAAATTTTCTAATATCACTAGAGCAGTCTCTTCATTCATCTTATTTTTAAAGCACAGTGTCAAAGTGATGCTGCTTTACCTTGTATCTCTGATATGTTTTTTTTAGATATCTGTGAAGTATTTTTGGGTTTTGTTGCTGTTGTATTTTTCTGCAGATTTTATATAAAATACCAGTTAATGAACTGCCTTTCTGGGTTTTTTTTTTTTAACTGTTCAAGTAAAATACATTTCAGACCAAAACCAAATTATATCATATAGCATTTGAAACCCGCCTTTTTCCTTGTCCCTTGTTTTTTTGAAATAAGCCAAATGGGCATGTAGATAAGATCACTATAATGGATCCAGGTCTCTTTTGGTAAAGTGTTATTTAAAGGTCTGTTAAGATCTTCTAAGACAATATACTGAAAAAAATATATTGTAGTAGGAATATAGATTTAGAAGTGTTAATGAGATTAATACAGCTTAATTATATTGTAAGTTGCTACTGTCCTTAATGACAAGCTTTTTGTCATAGAAACGATGTATGATAAATTAATTTTGGTCTAGTGTATAGAATTATCATATTGCTATAAATCTTTGAAGTAAATCTGATGCAAAATTTTCATAGTTAGCATTGCTGGCCCTGTGTATACTGTTCTCTGTATACTGTACGCATATTACTTTGCCTACTGCATTAGTCTTCAAACTGAAACTCTTATTAGAGAGTATTTGGATACTTCAGACTGTGTTTCTTGCAGTTTACATTCCTTTACCATGGCATTTCGTCCTGTCTAAAAGTATTGTATGGAAATGTTTAAAACTTCTGTACAAAGTTTCAATAAAAATAGAAGAAAAAAAAAAAACAGAACAGAATAGATATTTGTGAAGCGATTTTGGAGAACCCGTCTGTAACTGTCGTATGTATGCTTACTTGTCGTAAGCCTTGCATCCTCCCTTTATGTAAAAGGATACTTCTCATTTTTCTGCGCTATTAAAAGGCAGACCTCTTGAAGCAGGGTGTGGGGATTTGGTTTGAGAAGTAAAAAACCCCACCAAATCACAACAAACAAACAAAACAGAATAGATTCTTTAGAAGTGCATGAAGAACTTAAGGATCCAAAACGTGGGTGCAGAGTTTGGCTGCAGAGCTTTAGGCCAACTCACGGTGTGGGGAGGTGGGGCTGGGCTGGTCTTTCTATGACCTGGAGCTCAGGATGCTGTCAGGGCAAGACGAGCTGCCTGAAGCACCTTGCATGCAAAGCAAAATATGGGTGAACCCTCATTTAGCAGAGCAGCTTTGTAGGATATTCTGCAAAACTGTGATTTTTCTCATTTATTTTTTTCTTAAATGTCCTGTTCATCTGCTGCTTAACCAATTCTTGAGTGAGAGAGGCACCTTCTAACTTGATTCTGGAGTATCCTTAAATACCTCCAGCTGTATTTCATTGTCACTCAGCCTGGACGCCTGGGTGTCTGTTTTCTGTTATTTCTGAGTGATGTAGAAGTCAGTCCTGGTGACCAAGTCCTCCAAGGAGCCCACGCCAGCAGTCATGCTGTGAGAATGATGTGTGTGATGCTGTCTTCTCCTTTGTAGGAAGCAGTTGCAGCTCATGGTAGTCAGTGCTTAGATAGCTTCTTCTGGGGAGGAAAGGGCACCCTCTCGCAATCATTGTTTGAAAAATACTGAAACACCAACACAGTTTGGGAAGCAGAGACCAAACACGGGTCTTCCACTTCCTTCTCCCAGTTGTCCCTGTCCCCTATAAGGTCATATGATGACAGAGCACTGGAACGGGTTGCCCAGAGAGATTGTGAAGTCTCTTTCTCTGGAGACTTTGAAAACCTGCCTGGACACATTCCTGTGTGACCTACTCCAGGTGATCCTGTTCTGGCGGGGGGGTTGGACTAAATGATCTTCAGAGATTCCTTCCAACTCCTAATGTTCTGTGCTTCTGTGGTATTTGAACTAATAGCTGTGGAAAGCATGGTGTGAATCGTGACTTTGTTGTTGTCCAGTGATGATGGTCCAGCAAGGAGGGGGTATTTAATCGCCTACGGGTTGGGGATTAAGATGTTCTTTTAGAGATGGGATGTTGGCAAAACCCATGAGAATGATGCTAAACACAGATTTTTAGCCACAGGGAGAAATGCTGCATTCATCAAAATTATTCTTGATACTTTCTTCTTTTGTTGCTGGGCTCTAAAAGAATAGTGGAAGCTTTACTGTTGGTTCAAGGAATGGATAAAACATTTTTGGAGAGAAAGCTTTGAATTTGGGATGAAAAAATAAGCAGTTTCCTTCCTGCTGACTTGGTTTGGATTTGTGATTTCCAGGAGGGAGAGGGACGCTTGTGTTTTCATTATAGTTAGCTGTTAATTGGTTAGCTAATGAGTTTATTGGGTGATTATTTAGTGAGCAGCTTTCCATTTCATCGATTGCTTAAAGAGGCCTCTTTGTCACCAGCTGGTTCCATTTGTAGTAGTTAGTAAAGACTCCGTCAATCCCCAATTTACTGATGTTTTGAGACTTTAATGTTTGTTTGGGTGTGGAGCCCTGGCCCAGGCAAGTTATGGGCAGGTTCCATAAATGCTGCAGCAGCATTTATTTTGAGGGTTCACTGGGAAAACCCAAGGACGGTGGTAATGACTACTCTTTGCCTGCTGGCTCTGAAGTCAATTCTCCCTCCTTGGATGTGGCTGTCCCAGTTTGCCCTGTGCATGTTCTCCTGCCAGGAAAGTGAACAAGCCAGAAGGTTTCAGCTCTTTGCTTTCTCCCTGCCTGTCTGGCAAGCACATTTAAGCAGGTTATACTTAGTGATTTGCTTTTGGGCTTTTTTTTTCTTTTTTGAGGTGCTCACAGACTGGTAGGACTAAGGCAACAATTTGCCCTCATGATCTTTATAACCCTTTAATTTGTCAGCAACTATTTTTATTACTTATCTGACCCATGAATCTAGTTTTGTAAGTTAGCTTTGAGTATCACAGTACATATGCTGTAGTGTACAGTAAAATTTGAGCAAGAAATTGCCGTGATTCACTTTCACTTGCGCATGCCAGTTGGTGTAAACAGCGCAACTTTCACCTTAAATGCTGTTCTGGTTCGGATAGTGACTTCTCTGCAAAAGTGTGAGGGTTTGAAGATTATGGCTGTCATCCTCACAAACTCTTCACAGAGTTTTTCACTAACCACATTCAGCTTATTCTTGTTCCTGACTCTTCTTTGTTCTTCTATGGCATTAAGGATGTGCATGATGGGTGTAGCAGCTGTGTGTTAGGAACTGGATCTCTAGTCCTTAAAAGATTTCTTGCACAGAAGGGGGCTCTTCAGTGACTTAGACTAGTCTGGATGGTGCCAGTGGTACACCTGAGGTCTGGAGTGCTGGGGACTTGGTTGGAATGTATCCAAATTGCTACAATGGATGGTTTGGACAGTTGCAGATATTTCTCCCAAGGCTGGACCATTGCTGGCACTCCAAGGCTGGAAGTGTCCAACCCAGAAAATGTAAAAATTACATTACGTTACAACTCTACTGTGTTTGGCCTATGCAGCTGTGAGTCAGCCAAACTAGCGTTTGTCTTCTGGACGTCATGCGGTGATCGTTTCCTTTGTTGCTGTGCAGATTTTGCCCAATTAGAGAAGTGTGAAAGCTGATTTGAAAAATGCTGTATATGCCCAGAGCAATTACACTGGGGGAACCTCTGTGGGTTTGGAGCTGCCTGTGCATGTGCCCTGTCGGACAGCAAGTTGCTCCCTGTGGGAAAAGTACCAGGCTCAGTATCGCGTGGTGGGGCGAAGGCTTGGGCTGTGAGCTCTGACCACATTGTGTGCTGTTTGCAACACACCAAAGCCTTTCTCCTTCTTGATAATACCCTTGACTTTGTCCCTCAGGTGTCTGGGGAAGCAAGTGGCAGCAGCAGGAGAGTGATGGTCATTTGATTCCTTCCTCAACTTGCAGAGGATGTTGTGAACAGAGGTGCCAGGCAGCTGAAGGAACGATTAGCTCTGTGTTCAGGCAGCCTTTTGCTTTTGAACACTTGGGGCAAGGGGGTGATGGGCTCCAGCTTACCTTGGAAATAGCAGCCATCATCTCTGGATGCTTTTTGACAGTGTCTGTAAGTCTTCCAGGCTGGTGTTAAATATGTGGGCGAACAGAAAAGCTTAAAATAAGTTGATGAGAGAAAATCCTAGGTGAGCCATACGCACAGTATATGAAGGTGGAAACAAGGCTGAGTTAGAGGGGAGAGATTGAAAGAAAGAGCGCATTTGAGAGTAGAGATCTTATCTGGAATTAAAATTCTTATTTAAAATTAATCTTGAGGAATTTGATAGTATAGATGACATTCTTGAGAAGTAAGCTTCCAAAGTTCCAGCTCAATTCTGGTGCTGAGGTTGTGTGTGCTATTTTTCATCCATAGCCCGTTTTCATATGAATTATGTCACATTAAGCATCTTATTAAGTAAAAGTGCACCACAAGACCTCTAATCCAGAGGAAGCATAGCCAGTTTTCTCAAGCAAGCAGTAGACTGTAAGTTGGCTGTAATCTTGGAAGATGGGGAGGAAGAAAGAGCAAAACATCTGCTCTCTGTGGTAGTTAAAATCCTAAAAGTACTTTGTGCACAGGATTTCTTTTTAAAAATTTGTCTAAGCGTAATCTGATGCAGATCTTGATTAGACTAGGCTGTGTGGTGAAGCCTGGCTTTGCATTTTGCTGATCTCTGGGTCTTCTGAAGGTGGATCCATGAGGCTGAGCAACAGTAGACCAAATGCTTGAGGAATCAAAAGTTTGAAAAGTCAGGAGCACCTTAAAACTGACAGCTCATTGCTTTGGGGAGAGGAATTGATGAGCTGAATTTGAAACTGCAATCGTGTATCCCCTTGGAATATCCTTAGGAAGAGGTTTACCAGTGAGAGGTACAGAGATGCTGAAAGAAACGCTGGCTTCTTGACTGTGGTTCCAGCTTCTGTATTCCAAGGCTTCATTTCCTCTCACCTTTCCCTTTTTACTGCTCCTACTGTTACCTTTTTGTTCTCTTCATTGGAATGTCTTTTGGTTTATGTCTTAAAACCACAAATGTGGAAAGCCAGGACTCGTATGTGAGCACATGTGTGTATGTGTGTGTGTGCATGCATTTGACAAGCCAGAGAGAAAAAGTGTTTGAAAATTACTCCTCCATGTGTGGTGGTGGTTTTTTTAGTCTTTTTTTCCCCCTTACTATTGATTATTTAAGCTTAATGAATATATGGAGTAAACTTGATAAAATGTACTCAAATCTAAGAGTCATGAGGAAGAAAACTTGTAGTTTCTGCTAAGATTGGTCTTAGGAAGTTTCCGGTAAGCAGACTTGAGTTGGCCAGGAGTGTTATATTGAAGCCTGTATTATATCATGGTTGAGAATAAAAGGGTAGGTTTCTAAATGGAGTTTTAAGGAAGATGTTTTATTGGTTCTGAAGTTGTGGTCAATTATGTTAACTGTTTCTAGTAACAAACCCTTGAAATGGCCTCGAATCATGGAGGATTTAGTAGCTATTTACTTCGGATTTACAAGATACCTTCCAGAGTTCTTTTTAGAAATTATCAAGAGTATCTACTCCCTAAATTAAATTCAATTCAATTATGCTCAGCGTTGAGACTTGTGTCAATTTAACTATGACTTGATATTTATAGGGTATTTGTATTGCTTGGTTTTTAGTTCAGTTTCTTTAATAATTTCCTTTGATCTTAAATGTCGAGTTAAAAGATACTGTGGAATTTAGATTTATTTTTTTTTTAAGAAAGTGGATTTCTGGACAGGAGAGATGACTAGCATCCCTTTGACCTTGCAAGTTGCTGCTTCCTCTGTATCCAAGTCCCCAGACTTTGCATCAGGTGCAGTTCCTTGCCTTATACCCTGTTAAAATACTAATTAAAGATCTGTTTTGATGATGGGGTGTTATTTTTAATTCAGAGTGAGTCAATTTTGATCACTTCTCCCAACTTATTTTTGGTGACTTGCCTGCTCTGACTTTCTTGCTACTTGCCAAATCCATTTCTAGAATAGTATCGCAACTTCTTGTTCAACCACTATTTGAAATACAAAATGCGTTCAGGAGCATCTGAGTTTCTCCCAGTTGTTCCTTATTCTAGATCGGGGAAAATGATACTGTTGTAGTTAAGAGAAATCTCTGTCCCTACCTATAGTTCTGCCCCATGTCCAGCTTTTCCTAGACTAATCCCTCCCCACCCCTGCCTGGGTCTGAACCTCCAGGCCAGAGTCCTCACGTTTTTGTCGCTCCATTTCTGGACGTCCCAATTATGCTTGTCGGGCACATGCAGGCCCTTTTTAGCAGGGGTGCAGCATGGCTCCTGCATCTCCTACTTGCTTGATCTGCTGCTTTTTATATTGATCTTTTCTGCATAGTACCTATCCTTCCTGTCCTGTGTTACGCTTTTATAGTAATTGCAGCTTCACATCTTGTGCCACGAGCTGAAGCTTTTTCCTGAGGCAGATAAAGGCCAACCCTGCCACTGGTTGTGCTATATGCCTGACTATGGCTTTTACTAATATTAGCAGTCATTTTTTTCTTTGCTGCCCATTCTTAATGTGCTGATTATTTTTTCATCCGTTTGCTGTGTCTTCTTGTGTACTGAAACCAGGGTGTGACAATTAAATGACTCTTTCCAGCTTCCCCTTGTTTCTTGTTGCAAAGCTCTTCTTTCTTTTGCCAATGTTGATCTTGGCTAGTTTAAATGTATGTGTGGGGGTTTTTTTTATCATTTTCACTAATAAGTTTCTAGTGTTTTATTATGTAGTAAATGACAGTAAGGAATTGGAGGTTTTTTCCCCCCTATTTTTGCTGCTTTTGAACTGTAGCTTTCCTCCAAACATAGATTCTGCATTCTTTGATTTCCACCTCAGTAAATAATCTCAGAACAACCTTTTGTAACTGTTCAACAACAACAACAAGAAGATAATATAATAATTTTATCCTACTATTGCTACGTTGAAGGGGTAATCAAACTGATTATGATGGATTTCTTTCTGTTTGTAATTTAAGATGTCCCCATAAACTTTAAATGCTTCCTCTTCAACTGAATAAGTGGTCAGAAGGACTTGAGTACACTCCTAGCCCTAAAACTAAGTACTTGCTTTCTGCTTCCTTGGAGGACCTGTGATGGCTTGAGAAGGCTTATTTTTTAGCCAGTTCTGTTTTTTTCTATCCCTTTGACTTTCTGTCATCTCTCGAGCTCCCTCTGGCCAGCTAACGAGATGGAAGATTGAGCAGTGGCACAGAGTCCTTTCACATGGCTCTCGTTCTGGCCTCAGCATTGTCCTTCCCTTTAGGATTGGGTGGGTGGCTCTTAAAAAAAGGCTCTTTTAGGACACATTGGCATTACAAAAACTGTATTTCAAGCCCTTGCCATGTTTCTGGTCTGCCACTAAGCTGTTCTTTCAAGCTTCATGGCTGACAAGCTCATGTCTTTTTGGACTCTAGTGGAACAGAAGATACTTTATCATCAGAATATTTCTCTCTTTTTTTTCCTTTTCACCTATTTTTATTATGCTTGCTAATTGCCATGTGAGTTCCGTATGACTGATACAAAAACAATAACATGGTTTTTACACATGGTGGTGGTATATAACTCTCCCCTCAAGAAGAGCTTGTTGGTGCTGTGTTTGCACTACTTGCTCGTTATTACTGTGTGTCTGCGGCTGTGATCCTGAGTGGTAATTGGTTTCCATTTGTGAAGTTTGGTGAGATGCTGGAGAAGGCTGTGGATTAAACAGCTTTCTGCTCACTTGGGTGATGTTTATTATGCAAAGCTGAAGGACTGGTGAGGAGAAGGGGAGAAGCCAGAAAGGTACGGTGGAAGTGCTGAGACCATGGCATTCAGCTGTGGTTTATGTGACACCTGGGGCTATGTATAACTTCATGGGAATTTTAAATTAACTGAAATGTGCTCTTTGTGGAAAGGTGCCTGATGATCTCGATGCATGTAGTTCCTGCAGCATCAGCATCAGCTCTGTGGGGTCTCCCTGGCGGTGCAACCACGTGGCAAACAGGGCTGCAGCGATTCTCATGCATGGAGAAGGCCAACACCACACAGGAAGTATGTTTTGTAGTGTAACCTCTGTTGCAATTGTTTTACTCGGCAGATACAGGGTTAACATGTTTCTTTGGGGCGGCTGTAAGTTGAAAGAAAAAAGTGGGGGTAGAGGAGTGGGAGGTTATGATCTGTAGGCAGCAGTCCTTCAGTTATTCCTTCCAGGGGCAGTTTTCCAAGGAGAAGCCCTTGGACAGTCTGCAGTGACCTCCTTCCCCTTCCTTCCATGGCTTAGTTGGGTCTGTAGGGCTGTACCTTTCTGAGAACCAGGTAACTACTCGTGGCGGAATGATAGTGAACCAAGGTCACTAGTAAAATTCCCCAAGTTCACCAAGGGCGAAACCAGTTTGAAAGGGCTCTTGCTTGAAACCAGAGCTAGGATTACATACCAGGGTTTACATGCTCTTGCTAGCGCTTCTTGCTATCCAGCGTGGATGTCCTGGCACTAGCTTCCATTTTTTCCTTTTCTTTCCCTCATCTTTCCTTCCCCACATCTGTGGTACTGGAATTAGTGGTGGCTGTTCAGGAAAAAATGTTGTGGCTACTGGGTTGGGAGCCAGGCAATACCATTTCCTATGTCCTCAACTGGTCTGGCTCTGAGGCAAACCGAGGAACCTGTGTCTGTGGATATTATGGTTAGCAAAAGCTAGCCTATATATAGTTTGGTTGATGGCTTTAGGCAAGCTATGATAAACCATGATCGTTTTGGGAGAGGAAGAATGAGAGGGATTACAGTGACAAGCTTTCAAAACCAACAATTAGTTTGTGTTTTCAAAGTATGTCCACAAGTGGGGAGGTTGCAGAAACGTGTAATATTTTACAATCCCTAATGTAGAAATCCGTGGCTTTCTTTTCTTGTTCTTTTTGTTTTTAAATACATGGGACTTGATCCTGGGCTTCATTGTGTTTTAGAAACTGCACATCGTGTTGGACATGCAGCCGCTCAGGGAATGTGCTGATCTGTTGGCATGTATAAAAGAGACAAAAAGCTTATGTGTCATTTGAGGGTACGAGGGATATAGAGCAGTAAGCTTACTCAATAACATTTAACTTAAATCTGCGTGGTTGTTAAGAAGGGTATGTCAGACACCACCACCACTGGACATACAGTTGTTTGTCTAATCGATTAAAAGACTTTTGCACGGAGCTCTGTTTAAGGATCAGAGTTTTTTCATGCAAGTGGGAGACAAGTAGCAACAGTAAACTTAACTGTATTTTTATTCATCGACCTGACAGATTTCTCCTGCAATAATTGTCTGAGCACTACGAAGGCTTCTGCAACGTGACCACACACAGCAGGCACAGTGGGAGAGGAATGGCAGATCCTGTTGCTTTCCATGAGTGTATTTTCAAGCCTAGGGTTGGAATCACTATAGGTGCACTGCAGCACACAAAATATCAAAGCTGTTAGGTTAGCTGCCCTTTCTCTCTTAAAACTGCTCATTTCCCTTACTAATGTGGGTAAGTAAGATCCTAGTGATCGGTGTCAGATTCTTGTTTGAAAGGCAAAACCTTCTAGATAGTAATGCTTACCTTGGTGTATGTTTCACAACTCACTTGTTCTCATTTTTCTCTTCTTTCCTAAAGCCAGATTTCTGGTATGGTTCTTACAGCATGAAACTATAGATATCACTGGCAGCTCTGTTACCTCAGTCTGTGGTTTGCCTGTGTGAAGCTGCTGCATGACAACGAGTGAGGGCATCTCAACAGCAGTTCCTGATTTAGATGGGTTTAAGTGCTGAGAACCTGCACTGATAGATGCATCGTAAAACTTGTCTAGAGTTTGGGCCAGCTTCTCCCACCTCTGTGCTGTGTAAGTCAGGTTAAAACAGCTGTGAGGAGCTTGGGTAGAAATTCTTTACGGGGAAAGTGTTAAAAGAGCCTCTGTTCCCCTTTCTGCCCTTGTGTTTTGGCATTTGAGGAGTGTGGAGGACAGCATCAGGTTATACAGAGCTGCTACCTTTCTCTGGCCGTTGCTGATGTTTCTCCAATAGCAGAGGCTTCCAAAAACACTTTTCACCTTGACAAAACAACACGTGGGTGTGATGCAGAATAAGAGATTTTGTTCTATGCTCTCTCCTAGTTGCTGACACTATTGTGAAGACAGTACTTGATCTCCGTACTTGTTTCTTCTTGATTCTGTTCCTCACCTTCAGTCCTGTCAGCTCAGCTAACAGATTTCACAGTCACCCTTCTCATTCCTTGAGTACTGCTCAAAGTACTGAGGGAGTAACGTGCCACTGCTGCCACTTCGCAGTTCTTCTCGTATAATATTTGCTTGTCCTTCTTGGGTTTGTGGAGAAAGAGAGAGGGAGGACTGTGTGTCACTGCTTGGTGGTAGTTAGAGAATGAAAAGTAACGCAAAATATGAGCATATAGAGAAGACTAAGAATCCAGTCTCGGAAGAAAATCCTTGTGTTGATGGGATACTCTAGTATTTGAGTCTAGTATGCAAGGGATAGATTTAAAGGAGGAAATGGAAGTATTACCATGGCATCAACAGGTGGTCAAGCTGTAGCATCAACATGCGAGAACCTACATGATTTTACAGAACTGGTTTTATGTTATTTTTCTAGCAAAGAGCTGTATAGTTGTAGTCTGCCTGTCCATCTGTCAGTCTCTCCTTGGTAAGTTTTAAACACACTCGGTTAGTTCCAGGTAAGCTCAGCTGAGTTTTGGAAATCTCAGAAATTCACATTCCTGTACCATTTGTAGGAATGGCTTGCTTTGTGGCAAGAGGCCAAAAGGAGTTGTGAGGAGAGCCGATAAGCTCTGCAGACCTTTTGGGGAAGTTAGGTTCTAAGCATGAAAAACTTACAAGTGATAGTGTAAGCAGCCATCCTAAGTCAACTGAAAAAAAATAGTGCTATTCCTGATTTAGATCTAAAATATGATTTAAATTAATATAGTATAACATCTCTTTATCCCTTCATCCTCATTTTTCACACCGTGACAAGAAAGACTTGCAAGAAACGATAGTTTTAATGCAAGGTAGCAACATTTCTTCATGTGTGAACATCCTTTTCTGGTCCCCATAATTGTTTTACAACATAATCACAGAATCATAGAATGTTTGGTGTTGGAAGGGACCTCGAAAGATCGTCTAGTCCAACCCCCCTGCCAGAGCAGGATCACCTACAGCAGGTCACACAGGAACACGTCCAGGTGGGTTTTGAAAGTCTCCAGAGAAGGAGACTCCACAACCTCCCTGGGCAGCCTGTGCCAGTGCTCTGTCACCCTCACAGTGAAAAAGTTTTTCCTCATGTTTTTGTGGAACCTCCTATGCCCCAGCTTGTACCCGTTGCCCCTTGTCCTATCATTGGCCATCACTGAGAAGAGTCTGGTTCTGTCCTCCTGATAATCTAAAAATGTGTTGGAAAAAAGTTCAGACATTTTTGCTGATAGGCCCTTTGTGTTGAAAATACATTTCTCAAACAGTTTACGCAGCTGGAGAGAGAGGGATAAAATTTCTGATGGATAGTGAGGAGCAGTAGGTGTGATCCTGTGATTGACTCTTGGCTGCCCCAGGCTGCAGTTAGCCCATGGAAACAAGGAAACATTTAAGGCTGTCTGCGCTTCAGTTCTCTCAAGGAGCAGCCAACACTGCAAAAAGTCATACACTGAAAATCTCTGCTCAGTGTTTAGAGGCTCTTTCATATCACCCTGTATCCTCAGGAAAATGAAAAGGAAATTTCACATGCTAGAGAATGAGCTGTGAGGATGTGTGTGTTCTGAGACTCTGGTACCATCTTTTCCCAGCAGTTTCCATTAGGGAATCTGGACATTAAACAACCTTTTTTTCTTGGTCAAGGAATACATCTCTACCTTAGACTTAGGAAACTAACTCTCAGTTATCTCATACATAAGGTTCATATAGCCAGGCTCTTTTCAGTGATGTCCAATGACCTGACAAGGGGCAGTGAGTACAAGCTGGAACACAGGAGGTTCCATAAAAATATTAGAAAAAACTTTTTCACTGTGAGGGTGACAGAGCACTGGCACAGGCTGCCCAGGGAGGTTGTGGAATCTCCTTCTCTGGAGACGTTCAAAACCCGTCTGGACGCGTTCCTGTGTGACCTACTGTAGGTGATCCTGCTCTGGCAGGGGGGCTGGACTAGATGATCTTTTGAGGTCCCTTCCAACCCCTGACATTCTGTGACTCTGTGATTGAAGGCTTACACAAGTTTTCTTCTGGCTGAGAAGGGACAGTGAATTTATTATGGTGGTCTGATTTAACAAAATCTGAATAAAGGTGAAAATCATCTCTCCTCCACTTATGGCTGTTGCCATCTCACCAAACAAGTAGATTTGGGAATATAGATTGATGCTACATGTTGCAAGGAGCATGGAAGAAAGCTATACAGTTTAGTTTCTGTTTGCCTGGACATCCAGTTAGTTTCCTTTCTCTGTAGGGGATCTGTTTCTTAAAATACTCCTTGTTGCTGAGAGTGTATAAGTTTGCAGTTGTTTTCAAAACATTCTAATTTGTACTTTGTGAGCATTTTCATAGATATTGTTGAGCGGCATTACCAAAATGATTCAGCGCTCTAAAGAGCCCTGATACAGAGTGAGCAAGAAAACGATGCATCTGTTTTACCTACTGTTTTTTTGGCTGCCTGTCCCTCAAACTTGTTTTTCTAAGGAGTGAAATCTCTGCATGTTAGACTAATTACTGCACGTCAGTTCCTTAACTTTTAAAAAGGCTTCGCTGTCGGCTATGCCAAAGTAATGAGATGTGCAGTGATTTAGCCACGGGTCCAAATATCTATTATGCACGTGCAGCTGAAATGACAATATAAAATGAATGTGGCGCAAGCCACAGATTAGTGTTCCCCCCACACTGTTCACTTGAATTGTTGTGGTGAACAATGTCAGGCATCAGTGGTCTGGGAACCTTAAAACTGTTGCCAATTCATAATTGCACTTTGCTGCATATATTTACTTACACCTGTGCAAGGGTCAGCCAAAGTGGTACCAGGTGAGTTAAGGGTCAGCCAAAGTGGTACCAGGTGAGTTAAATCCATTAACTAGTTCCTTCTTCCTATTGTTGTTGCGGCCTGACTTTGAAATTGATGGAAACTTTGCTGTTATCATAATTCACAAAGGAGTTTGTTTTTTTTTCTATAAAATGTTCTGCTTTAGGAGGAGTTCTGCTTCCAGTTACAGAACGGTGTCTTCCAGAGCTGAGCTGTGCGAGTACAGGTGTCCCTTCTAATTGCATAATAAAATTAACCAGATTTGTGTACATTTCCCGCTTTCTTTTTTTTTTTTCTTTTAAAGCCTGAGACTGCAGCTGTGCTGAAGCGCACTGTTGAGGCTCTTATGGAGAGAGGAGCCATTGTGAGGAACCTAGAAAACCTGGGAGAAAGGTCTCTGCCTTACAAAATCTCCAAGCACAAGGAGCGCCACAGAAGAGGAGGGTACGCACAACACGTTTTTCCTTAAAATCCTTTAAGTGCTCATTTAAAATGTACATAAATAGCTCTCGTTGTTTGGTCTTGCTTGTGCTTTTTGGGAGTACACCTGCACTGTGTGTGATCTCAGTAATGGGTTGTGAGGCTGTTTGGGCACGGGTGTGTTCTGCTTCAGGTGTTTTGTGTCTTTTATTTTGCATGATGTCGGCTTTTTGTTAGGGTTTAGTTGTCATGTTACAAGTAGCCCGAGTCCAGGCCTGCAAAACTACTTTCTCCAAAGTACACAATGTTATTTTGTTATATCATTTTTATATAACTATTTTCCAAGTCAGTCAGGCTGTTTACTGATAAAAGTTGTACTTAATCTGCTGATTGCTAATTGGCAGGATTGCTTCTTTTTCTCTAACGCATCTGAACTAAATGTTAATTACTATGTGTACCCTGTAAGACTTGCTTGTGCTTCTGATACCACGTTTGTTAAGGATGTTGAAGATGACCGTGTGGCTTACGGAAAGTACACCGAATGTAAACGAAGCTGTGAATTGGCTTCTCGGGTGTTTGGCTTCCCCCACAGTGCAGAAGGTGCTGTGGATCACACCCCCTGCTTGCTTACGCTGCTTGTGTCTTGTTGCTCCTTGAGGCTACCTCCGAAATGGATGCTGACTCTCTTGGATGCTGACTCTCGCAAGGACTGAGACGTGTTGCTAGGCAACCCGCGCTGCGCTGGGGCTGCCTGCGGTAATCAAAATAGCAATTAGCGACGTGCTCCTCCTATTCGCTGTAACGCAAGGGTGCGTAATCGTAATTGGATGGTTGGCCAACCTGCCTACCTACCGTCTTCCTTGAGGGGTGTTTGGCCCTAGGGAAGGCGAGGTGACTCCAGAGGTGCACCTTTTTACGAAGCCCTTCTCAGATCACCTCCCCAGGAGGTGACTCATGGTTTCACTCCCTCTTCTGAGGACCTCTTCATTCTCCTGTGAAGTGGGAGTGGTGACAGCTGCCAGTTGAAGCAGACTGACGGAAATGTTAGGGAAGGAAATCTCCACCATGTGCCTGTTACTTAACTGAAAGTCACACTGTTGTGGCTGTGATGGTCTTGCACTCCTGCTCCGTGGTGTCCTGTTAAACATGGCTTGATCCTGCCAGTTTTGCAGTTTAGGATGAAGTCTTGTTGCCTACACGTGTGGGCTAATTGAAGTCGTGTCTCAAGATGGAATTACTAATTAACTCGTGCTTCTTTTGAAGTAGAAGTCTTCCATAAGCATTAAAGTCTTTTCTGACAGCTTCAGCTGAATGAGGACCTGGTGTTATTCCCCTTTACAGGTGAGGAGCTAAGGCAGAGGGACTAGGTCTCACTGATTTTGGATGCTGAAGTTGAGGCTTTAGGCATCTAGGTTTTTGTGTTTTTTCTTTCTAGAATGCTTAGCACTCTCCAACATTTCACCGCTTCAGATGACAGTTTCCACTAGGGTGGCAGTACTTGTGCAGATCAGGTCTTGGGTTCTTCAACAGAGAAACCAGAACAGGAGAAGGCAGTAACCAGCATCACAAGAACTAGGTAGCAGAGATGAACAGAAGTCCTTTCTCCAGATGATCTTTCAGATGTAAACTAGCTTAACTCATTTATTGTAGCAGGTTACCTACTGAATAAGGAGGACGAGAGGATCTGTGGACCATAACCAGCTCTTATTTGCAGAGTCCTTAGAGCAGGCATATTTTGTGTTCTGAATGAGACAAGGGTTTATCAGCAAATAATTGTGATCGAGTCTTGAAATATGGGCAGGAAGCCCTCAGGTTAATGTCACCATCACCATTCGTTTTCCACCTCCCAGTTCAAGAGTCTCTAAATATTAGCAGTCATTCTGCTTACCCTGGATTTGGATCCTCTGTATTTGAATATGATCATTACTTCCTCTCAGTTGCCTGGTGTCTCGGAAAGGAGAAGTGATTGAGAGAGGGCACTACAGGAAATAGTTTGTGTGTCCTTTTAATTGGAGAAGTCAAATTCAGGAGATGTGGTATTGCAAGGGGAAGCATCAGGCAGTTTCAAAATCTGGTAATGTTGGGAGAATTGTATTTCTGTAGATTTTGCTGAGGAGATTGAAGTTCAGTGTATGGGTACAGTGGATTCCTGGTATACCATCCAATATTTTACATGGTCTGAAGAATCAGTTACTCAGGATATTAAACATAATGTAGGAACAGGAAATGAGAATTAATTCTTGATCCACCTTATAAAATCAGTCAGTTTTACTTTACACCACCTGTAAAAAGTAATCTGTTTTTTTGGCAGGACAAAGTTAAAAAAAATAAAAAGGCTTTTCAAGATACCTCGCTAAGCTGGATATACACCTGTATTTACTAAGAAATCCTAAGGTCTTCTTCATAGCCCATTTTTAATTCTGTTTATGTTCCCTTTCTTTGCAAGTTGGTGTAGAGTGGTGTATTTAGTAGTACAGTGTATGTCACCTTTTCCCTAGACTGGAGTAATTGAAAAGGCTTCTGTGAGAGTGCAAATGATATTATGCGTCTGTTGGGGGGGGGAGAGTGTTGAGTCTGTCAAAGCGTTTGATTTTGTGGGATATTTTGTTTGCTTTTTTTTAAAAAAATATTTTTAGTATTGTAATTCCTATCAGAGCGTCACCTAGTTTATTTTCCAATAGTATGTAAATGGTTGGAGACTTAAGATCTATGCTGAATCCATTACTTCCTCGGACCTCCTGGCTGGTGTATTAAAATTAATGGAACGCAATATTTGGGGCAACAAATCGCATGAAAACGAGTGCAACACAACAAATGGAAGCAATCTTCCTCGCAGCGTGGGGAGCCTGGCTTGGCTCACTCAATAAAACTCTCAGCTCTGTCCAGGCTGCCTCTCTTAACCTCAGATCCGGGGCTCTCAGTAGGGCAGCGACAGCTGGGACATGCTCGGTGGCGAGCTTAGCAGTCATCCTTCTCCCAGACTTTTCCTGTACATTTTATGCATTCAGGTAATTCCATTTTTAACTGCAAGATATAAATACAGCGTGTTGTGAAACTGAGCAATTGACAGCAAAAGGACCCACAAACGTGATGTGTGCTGGTAAAGCTGCTGCTGGACTCAGCCGGGTTTTGGTAGTGTCTTTAGTGAACGGTAAAGAATTAAACAGGAAAATACATATTCATAAGTCAATAGGGAGGATGGTTGTCTCCTTTATAAAGTGCTTTTTCCCCTCTGAGTTCTATAGTGCTTTGGCATCATCTGTCTCGGATATACTGCATTACAGGCACATTACAAATTTAAGAATATCCAGGAGAGTTTGCAGAGAATGAGAATTTTACTGCCAATTGATCTGTAAAGCTGAGATTTTTCAAAGCCTGTCACAGGGGATTGTGGCCCACAGCTGTCACTGGAATGAGCAGTTTTACTCTCCCAGGCGGCTTTGAAGACCTCAGATCATAGGAATAATTGACTTATTTCTTCTCAGGAAATTATATTCACTGAGCAGGTGGTGCATGGGCATTGAGGGTATATTAAAACAAATTTAGGTCTTTCTCTGGAATACATTTCTCTAAAATGCATCTCTTTTGGCAGAAACTACCCTCTATTTTTTTTTGAGACCTACTATTGACAGCTTTTGCATTTAAGTAATTATGAAAATAGTATGTTTCAGGAACTGTGTGGATATGTCTGAAGAATCAAACTTGAATCACTGGTTTACTAATATTTTAAACTGAGGTTGAATTAGCTGCTAATTCACACTTATGGTATTAGTTGCTTTAGTAGATCATTAATATTTTGTTGTTAAAGTGTTGGAGAGCATGATTCAAACAACAGCTCACAAAATTGTAACAAACAATAGTCACATTTTATCCCTCTGTAGGGTGGAAGGGGCACCTTGGTTGCAGTGTGGGTTAGGTATGTAAGTTAAGTTGGGTCATCGAGCCTGAATGACTTGCCAATGGCCACCAGGCCTCTGAAAAAACAGAGGAAGAATGTAAATAAGGTTTAGCAACTTTATCTCCTGACGGGCAATAGATTTGTGCCAAATATTTGTTCTACTAGCCACTACTTGTTTATAATTTTTAATGAGTTGTATTTTAATTGCTTTTAACACGATGCCTTTTTTTTTTTTTTAAATACTGTATTACATGTGCGAGGAGGTGCTTATTTCTGGAACAAACACGAGTGAACTGATTTAAATAAGGTGTGTGCTAGGATTTGAATTCAAGGAATGTTAAACTCTGGATTTGTTTGTTCCAGATGATACAGAGCCACTGAATGCCTCAAAGCAGCTTTTAAATAAAGGGTCCAGACTGGGGCTCGGTGATGACACTGCAGAGCCGTTGCTGCATATTTGGTCAGGGCTAAAGTGGAGAATATTGCAACTGCCTGTAAAATAATAGATCTCGGCAGTACAGTCTGCGGGTTTGCACTTTGCGGCATACCTGTTTTCTTTGGCCTTGCGAGGCGATGCCTTAATCATATGCTTGTGACATGTCATGCTTCAGGGCACCAGATAAAGGAGGTGGTTTGGGGGACGTGGTTGGTATGTAGGGTATTTTTACTTTAGGGGAGATGGTACAAGGGCGGCTGCAAAACAGATCTTTAAAAAACCCCAAGATTCAGACCTTCCTTTGGGAAGGTAATAGCTCAGACATTTTTGCGGACGAGGAATCTATTAAATTGGAAGGAGCTGTGACGAGGCTTTGGAGAGAAGAAAGTGGCCAGGTGTAACTGGATTTTGAATGCTGAGTGTCTTGCTGTCCCTTAGAGATTTGTTGTTAGTGATTTTATTATATGCACACACAATGTTGCTTCAATTCTTATTTTTATCTCTGTTGTAGAAAAGATGATGTATGTTAGACTGGGCAGTGCTTAGATTTAGTACAGTTTTGTAAATTGGTAGAGCACTGTGGCCTTTGTACTTTGTTTTGTCTGTGCTTTCCTCTATTAAATCTACGTGTAATATAGTAATGTTTTTAGACCTTTCTCCCCACATTTTTGTTATTTCATTTACTTTATTTGTGAGTTCTCCAGCTAAGCTGTGTGTAATTCTGATTATTCATAACAATTTCCACGTTCTATTTGCCAGTTTTTCATTGCCTTGTTTTTTCTCTTTCAAATTTGATTTTGAAAAGATGGCAATTTTCTCTTGTTATTTGCTTTCTTGTCTCTTAATCTTTTTGTTTTGCTGTTCACTTTCAGTTATCTCATCAGCCCACTTGTTCTCTGAAATAGCAAACTCAGGTCTTACTTTTGTTCTTGCTGAATTGTATTTTGGGAGCTTATCTTAACATAAGCATGAGGAATTTTCTGTAGGGGGTGTGCAGAGACTTTGGTGGTTGCCAGGGTCCAGTGAAGAGCACAGAAAATATATGTTGATGGCATCTAATGGAATCAGGAGTCAGAAAATCCAGGTTGTGGTTTCTGTTGCGCTGTGGTCTCATGTGTTGGGGAGAAAACGACAAGGCGAGGAGGTCCTTTCTCAAGGACAGGGAGCATGATGAACTCCACTTGGCTTCCAGGCCCTAAAGCGCTGTGATTGCTCCCCAGGACTTGGGAGCTCCAGTACCAGCCTCCCCTCTGCCATGGTGGGGAAGGCTTGGAGGCTGTCCCGGCCTTCCCGCGAATCACTCCCGCCTCCCCTGGAGGGTTTAGGCTCTGATGGGGTCGACCCTCCTGTGAGAGCACCTTGGGTTCTGCCTCTGTTCTGTGGTGTGGGACACAACGTCGCTTTGCCGAAGCGTGTGCTCAGGGAAGGAGGCGTGACTCTCATTTCTTGGCGCCTCAGTGGCCCTAATACACAAGGGATAGATAGTGATTGAGAGGAGTATTTCAGTAATTGCACATTTTGTTGTCTTAAGATACTTGAATGTTTTGGAAACATATCTATGTAAATTACGTTACATGTTCAAACTTTCCCTCTTTCCTTAAAGCATCTGGGCTTAGGAACTACACTTACACAACTTATTTTTAAACAAGCAGCTTGTGGCAAAATAGTATTCCGTGTGGACAAGAGATGCCGAAGTGTCTTTCAGTAACCCGCGCTGTCTGGATACTATTTTATTTACTGTGTTTGTAAAATAATAGTCACCCATTGGAATTGTTCTCTGGAGTGCTTACAAGTTTTCCTCCTCAACCCCTAGTAAAATACAAACTGTTGCATAGTTAGAGGATCCTGCAGATAAATCTTCCAACATGTTTAGCTTCACTCAGGTAGACTCTCTTGATTATTTTCATGGCTATGAAGACCAAAGGAGAGGAAAGAAAAACAGAAAAGAGGTTGCAAACTTGTCTTTCTTAACACCTCCAAGCTAAATCTATACCTAATGCACAACCTGTGGTATTTGTTTCAATTCAAACTTTAGAACATCTTGATCTATTGCAGCAAAAAGGAATTCTGGGTCTGTAATGCACTTGGATGAGAACAAATATTTGAGTGTTACACACATTTCTGCTAAATTCATTGTCTTCTTCCACTAGATGGGGCTTTCTTCATTGATGAGTTAAACCATTACTTTTCCTTCAGATGTTTTTGTCCACATGCACATACATGTAAGGGTGGATGTCCCTCAAGTATCAGAGCCCTGAAATGTTATTTTTTTTCCTCCACCTTACCTGTGGGAGTGCAACTTGCAGTCTTGGTGCTTTTCAGCAGAAATGGTGCTGTGCAGTAGTTTGTCATGGTGAGGTGCCAGTATCATTTTCTGATGCGTAAAATTGGGCAGTGCACTTGTGCAAGCACATTGATTAAAGGTAGTGGCTGCTCTCAAACAGTGGGCTTGGTGGCATGTGAATCAGTCACCATTTTGAGTTTTTTGGGTTTTTTTGAGCTCTAAATTATACAAAAGGCAGAGAAGAGATACAAGCAGAATTAATACTTGCTGTGTAACTTAAGCCCTACTCGTGACAATTTTGCAAACTTTTCAAATGCTGCCCAAGGAGCATGACTTTTCAGATACTCTGAATAGTCCCGCTCATTTCTCTTTTGCATTTTAGCAGTAGTTTTTATTTTTCTGCAACACTGCAAAATATTTTCCCATTATTTAATTAGCTTAATAACAAGCGTTTATGTATGGAATTTGGCAAAATGAAATTTCGGAAGACTGTGGATGGTGAAATGTATTCCTCCCCAAAGTACTTGCTCATATTATGGATTGTTTGCGTCATTGCTATGGCACAGGCTAGTCCTGGTAGTTCAGGAGGTTTTCAAGGGACTTCTGTCTATTTCTTATGTATTCTTAAAAAGCTAAAAGTAACACATGTACTAGTCCTTCCAGCTACAAAAATGATGGTCCTTCTGAGCAGGAGCATTCCTGCTTGCCCTGCTGAGGAGGCGTAGCCACCATAAGAGTTGAGAAGAAATCCAAACTACCCCTCTTCAGAGCGATGCAGTGGTCCCAATGATGAAGTGATCATTCAGGTAGTAAAAAACCTGATTTATATAGGATTGCCTTGCTGAGAACCAATGTCCAACTGCTCTCAGGCCAGTGCCGCAGCTTGCTTTCCTCCAGCTGGTTTCCCGTTTTCCTGTTCAATGCTTTACCTCTACCTGTTCATCAGAACATTTTCTTTCCCTTGTAAGATATCTTCCAGCTCACTGCTGGGGAAGCTTACATACATTTACTGCCACTATGTAAAGGAGAAATTTAATCATACAGATATTTTTGTTTGGGGGGGGGACCACACAGCCTCTTCCAAGTCCACCATGTGTGTGCTTTTCCCTCAGCTCCCCAGGCTGACAGTCTTATTCCAGGAGGATTTAAAAGTGAGTTTTGATCCAGGTGCTTTTCAGGCTTCTTTGAAATCCTAGGCTGTCTGTTTGAAAGCAAAATATTTGAGTATCCTTAGGACTGAAG
Source organism: Trogon surrucura (assembly GCA_020746105.1). Lineage (NCBI taxonomy): Eukaryota > Metazoa > Chordata > Aves > Trogoniformes > Trogonidae > Trogon > Trogon surrucura. Next base: position 103,386,430 of record CM036617.1, on the reverse strand, counting down.
GTTCAAACAATTTTTGGCTTGAATGTGCTGAAAAGGATAAATGAAACATGGCTTTTGTTCTTTTTTTTTTTTTTTTCTCCTTGTGCAAAGGCATGTCCTCCTTCATTTGAGATCGTATGGGGTTTTTTTTCCCAGTTAATGTGTTGTTTTAATATGTTTCAGTCTGCTCTCCTGTATTTAAATCCTCCTCCTATTTACGGTTGAGCAGGATGACAAAAATAACTGTGGTCTCATAGTGAATCAGTGGAATTTTCCTGCATTTCTCCCCTGATGACTCGACCGACTCCTAGAGAGCCTAAATGCTTTTGCATTTTTGCTTGCAAGAATGAGGTGGGTTCCCTCCTGCATTCCTGTATTTTTCCTTATCTTTCGGTCTCACCAGGATTTGGTTTTGTTTCCTACACAAATAGTAGCTACAGCATTGTGCATCGGGTCATAGATCACTGCCTGAAATTAAGGTTCCTGCATGCCTTATTGAGGGCGGATTAAAAAAACGCCATGGCCCAGCAACAGCTGATTTAAATGTGTATATTGGGGGTGGAAGGGGTTCCAGATCTCCTCAGGGATTGCATTGTCAATTGTGTTTGGTTATTGCTTTTGCAGCCTTTAGTGTCTTCCCTTTCTTTAATGAAGAAATAAGATTATTTTTTTTTTTTTTACACCGGCCCGCTTCTCCGTCTATCTTTTTTTTGGCACGGGAAGGCAGTCGTTGCTTGTTAACGTTGAAGAGCGGTGGTTGTTTTTAAAAACTCCCATTGTCCCCAATTACTGCAGTTCTGTATCGTCAGATAAAATACCTATTCTGCGAGGACTCATAAAGATATGCTGTAACAGCTCATCCTCCCATCCCCCCCGTTCTCCTTCAGTTATCAACAGTGCGTCAGTGGAAATTTCCACCCTTTGCTAATGTGAGAGAAAGCACAAAGTTGCAAAGCAGCCTTGGACGGGAAAAAAAAAACCAACACAAAACTATTGCTGTTTTGGGAGCACAATGAAAAGCAGCGTATGACTTGCAAGCAGAAATGAAATTAAATTCTCCAGAAGTGGGGGGACTAGAATGGTGCAGCAAAGAGCACGGATTGCAGTGCGAATTGATGTTTTTTCTAAGGAATGGAGGCATGAAAGTCTTGATGGATCACTAGCTAGAATTTCTTCCTCCATCCTCCTTTCTGTTAGTCGCAACCGTGAGAGGATTCGGAAGGCTTCTTCCCAAGGAGAAGAGTTAAGTGTCATCTGTTAAATTTACCAGTGGCTTTTAATGGCTTTAACAGAAAATATGACTTTCCCTTTTAAGGAGTGTGCATCCTTCAGATGTTGCTGTGCAGTATTTTAACAAATTGTCTAAGCTTAAAAACTGTTTCTCTCCCTAAACTTTTAACCAGGTGGCATCTCTTAATTTTGGAGACCAGAACACAGTAGGCAGTTTGGTTTTCCAAATATGTTAAGCCCAACCATCTTCCCCGCTGAAGCCTGTGAGGATTTGTGAGGAGGACTGAGCCCACCAGATTTCCTCCAAATCCTTGAGGCAGGTCATTCCTGTAGCTCTCAGTAGCCCTGCTGCACCTTCGCTGACGTGACCTGGCACCGGTCCCTTGGCTTCAGCAAGGCTCGGCCACGGCCCGCACCAGCTGGGCATCTGTTCTGGAGGAATCGTTGCTTCAGTATGAGCTGCAGGCAGATTTTTTTTGCTGTCAGACCCCTCACATACAGGAGTTCAGTGCTTTAGTCTGATCTTTCTGGAAAAGACTTCAAGAAGCCTGCGTAAGAGCTTCAGGATGAGGATGTCTGGCTCAGGAGAAGCATCTTCATCGTGTTTTCCACGGGTGGGTTCCACCCCTGTGCAGTAATCCAGCACACGCTGCTTGAGTCATTTCTGGCACGACGGGTCTCCTCTGTGTGTAATATTTTTGCAGTAACACATTTAGTTGGATGAAAATGAACTCTCTGAGGCGTGAAGAACACGAGTGTGTCTGTCATTCATGAACCCATCTCCTGTATTTCCTGTTCAAACTCCCAGTTCAGCTTCTGGTCTTGGGGACTTACGCTCCAAGATTACCTTTATGAAGATGGTCTGTGATGGTCTCACTATAGTCGAGTTAGTAAGAATCTGTACCTCTTGCGGAACAGGTAGTCCTCTCTGTTAAGATACAGTTTTTATATCAAACTGCGATGCTTGATTCTGCTTGGGTAATAGGGCTTCATTCACTTTGGGGTTATACTGGTGCTTCATGGGGAGGTGTGCCTGAGTGGACTAGGAGGAGGGGGGAGCTGTAATAAGGGGATGTGTAAAGATTGAAATTAAATAGCTAGGTGGGAAGTGCTGTGCTGTACATTTAGCCTTTAAATTACTCATAGGCTTGGAAACGAGGCGAGTGGTTCTCGGCAGTAGGATTTCTGAGACAGTTGCAGTGTCGTCTTAGTCTATTGTAGTTAGTGCCATGGCAAATGCAGACGAAATGATTAAAAAGTGTTCTGATTACAGCTCTGACAGTGCTGGTTCTTTCACAGCATTTCAAGGGGGGATGGAGGGCTCACTCGTTTTTTGCATTCTAACAATGACTGGCACTACTAGGTTGCTTGTAACTTGCAGGTGAAGCAGATGTAATGTTGCTGGTGAATTTAAGGTACATCTCACATTAGGAGGTGGGATCTGAATTTGCATATCGGAAATTGAGTAGTGTCCCTTCTCTGAAACTGGGCTCCTGAAGTGCGGTAGACCTCTTTACTTGTTTGGGAATACTGGAATTTTAAAAGCAAAATTAGAGTTGAGCAAGTGGGCACAGCTCTGGCTATGCAGCACCCGGCTTCAGCTCCTGACCTCATACTGAAAATTCAAGCCATGCTCACATCAGAGATATGCCCAATTTAGGATAATTCCATCTCTTTGGGTTTCTTTTGCTATTTTTATTTTTTTTTTAATTTCCATTTGGCTCCGAAGCAGAACTTAAAAGGAAGGAATATGCCCGTGTGTGTGTATAAGCTTGAGATGCTTCACACTGACATCTGTTCCCCAAAGAAACAATGCCATGAATTCAAAGAAGGAGGATGTGTGTTGTAACTGAAATGAATGTCACCCTACTTTTTTTTTTTTTTTTTTAAAAAGACTATTCAAATCAAGGTATGGCAATGAATGGAATAGGTATAAGAAGAGTTCGTTCTCTTTAATCTCTGTGGGTAAGAAGGGCTGTACAACAAAAAGTTCAGGCTGAGCCTTCTTCAATTGAACTTTTCTTATTTGAAATCAAGGTAATACTGAGCTCCTATTTCAAACCATTCCAGTACAAAAATGTAAGAAAATGTTAGAAAGTTTCATTTCAGAAATCCCACAGGACTTGGATTTTTTTTTTTTTCTTTTTACTTGAATTAAAGTTGTGGCAGTACAGGCATGTTTTTATTGTGTGTATGTTTCTCATTGCAGGTATTTTTTGATAGACTTAGAGGGCCCACCTTCGATTGTATCGACCATGATGGATCATTTAGGACGTGATATTGATGTAATTAGACGTGCTTTTATAAAGCATCCTGTATCAAAGACAGAAGAATGCAGTGGCATAATCCCAGTCAACTATGAAGATAAACTAAGTGCCAAGAAGAAGTGACTGTTCCAAATAGCACGTTTGAAACTTTTAAAACATTTTTTTATTTCTGCTTTGGAAAACAATTGTTGTAACTAACATCCATCAAAAATAATCAGTTTTGGCCATGTTATGTTTGTGGTATAGTACACTACCTTAAGTTATCGTAGCATTTCAGATTTCTTTTTTTGTTTAAAGTAATTTGAATGGACTTAATCTGTATGCTTAGCTCAATATCTGACAATTCTGAAAATTGATTTTCTTTTCTCTTAGAGCATTACATTGATAATGAAGATTTATCCATCATCAGATTGCTAAAAATAGCATTCTTTTCCAAAGACAGATTACTTCAAAGTATGTATATTTACATAAAAGATGAAGAAGTCTACAGTGTAAATATAGCAGTATAGGATGTGATTTATTGGAGGTTTTTTTGATTTGTAGGAGGTGGGGTTTTTTGCTTGTTTTTGGAAAAGGTAATAAAAGCGTGATTAAAAATAAAACTTGACTCATTTTTTAAAAGCAGAAAAAATAACTTACACTGCCAAAAGACACGTCATACTTCTTTCTTTACGGTAACAACTCTGTTCAAAGTACAGGTAAAAAAATTACTCCTGTAGAAAAGGCCAGAAAATTCCAGATGGCAGATAAGAGAATAACTACGCTCATATATGAACAGAAGAATAAAAGGTGATTTGTTTTGCCATCAGGTAGACCCAGGCGGACATTTCAAACTGAGAAAAAACAGTCTTAACGATATCTTGTCTTTCTTTGGCTCTTGTGAAAACCAGAGCAAAAGGGATCAATGTGAAACGAGCCGTTAATGCTGCGTGACCTCCCCCTGGTCTGGCGTACGTCCAGTAGTTTCCAGAGGATCTCCATGTTTCCTTCATGCTACTGAAGGAACGCGCTGGCCATTTCTCCTTCTGAAGGAGTGTATGTGTGTGTGTAGTTATTTCTGAAGAAGAAAGTAAGTTGCCACGGATACATTGTCAATGCAAAGAGGGTTTTCTTTACCTGAACAAGCTTCATCCAGAAGGTGCCTCTGCTGGCGCCACCGTGTTGTGCGTTGCCAAAGGGAAGGCCGGACCAGAGGCCAAGGTCAGATTCCCAGAGGTCTGTGACGGGTCTCCTTGGTGTGACTACGCTCCGATGTGCTATTTCATCCTGAGTTTGTCTCTTTGGTGGAGGTAGGTGGGTCATTTTTGGGGTGGGGACTGCTGGTTTTGTCCCTTGGCTGCAGGGCTTCAGGGGGAAAAGAAACCAGCATTTCTTCTGAGTGTTTTCTTTTTTTGAAGGAGAAGGTGACTTAGAAAAATGAAAGAGGAAGTTTTCTTTCTGCACATCTTTAGGAGATGTGTGATTTTTGTGGGTTTGGTTTTTTTTTTTTCCTGGTGTTTTTTCTTTTTTTCCATTTTTAAATCTGCTTTTCTTTGAGGAGCAGACTGTCACATTTTGTCTCTCCTGGAAAAAATGTTGGGAGAACAGAAAGAATGCACTAGACACTGAAGAATCTATACTAGGTGTGCTTTTTTTTTTTGTAGTTACTGCCAGTTTTGATCCTGTGGTCGCTGTGTGCAGCAGTGCCTGCTCCAGGCACAGCTTTTTTTATCAATGTTTTCTGCTTGTAGGACAGACCTTCCTTCCATACGGGTGTGAGCCTAGCCAGGAGGAGCTGTAGGTTTCTAAGTCTATGCTATGGGTTTGGCTCCTTGAGCTGTTCTTTCCAATGGGGCTGCTGAAAATTCAGATTCACAGTGTAGAAAGCACAAACTGCAAGTCAAGAAATGCAGAGTCCTTTAAAATATGTTTTACTCAAAAGTTTCTCAGAAGCTTTTCTTAGATAGAAAGTGAACAGAAAGCCTATAGTTTAAAGGTACTTTGCCTCTGGCTCAGAGGCCTTAAATTTTATTTCAGTAAAAATAAGAATATATAAGCTTTCAACTTCACAAAATGAAGATTGCCAGGAGAGGTTGTACACATATAAACGTTGTACGTTTGCCTTTATTCAATCTTCTTTAGGATTAAATTTTGCATTTAATTTGTTTCGATTCCTAGATTGATGCCTGCATTCAGCAGGAAAATCCTAGATGCTCATTACAAATGAGCCTGTCAGCTCATTATTGCATATGAGATGTTATTTGTTGTGAATTAGCACCTTTGGTCAGTCAGACATCACACCCCTCTTTACTCTGGGGCCCTTTTTTGATCTCAACAGAAGGCTGATGGATGTCCAGACCAAAGGACTTGGGCTCCTGGGCTTGGCTCATCCCAAGAGTGGATTAGCAGTAGCGCATCTCCCGGAGCCGTAGCTGAGCCTGTTTCCTCAAGTACTGAGCGTGCGGAGGGGAGTGACTGAAAGCTGTCTTTGCCCTTGGGACTGAAGAACTGACCACTGAAACCAGTGGCCACAAGCAGAGCCATGCTTGCCGAACTGGTGCGTGGTTACATAAGCACTGGTGCTTTCTCAGCAGCAGGATTTATTTATAAAAAGTCTGCTGAATAGCTGGCTCTCAACTGGATGTACTATTTTCTTCATAATTGATAGTTTCTAATATGAACTTTTTTTTTTTTTACTTTTTTGTTTGTTTGTTTTGTTTTAATAGGGGGTGGGGTGAGGGAGGCTAAGGAAGGAGTCTCGGGTTGCAATTTGTTTAGCCCAGTCAGCCACCCAGACTGGTAGTTAGCTATTTTGGGAAGCTAATGCATAACAGTGTGGGCCTTCTCTCAATAGCTGTAAGCACAGGAATGGACACTGGAGCGTATCAGAAGGTTCGTGCAGTTCTGGGTTTGAGCAAACAGTCGAGTTGTGCTTCAGAAGAAAGCGAGTAACTACCTTGAATGATCAAAGGTTCTCCCTGCAGAGGAAGCGAAACCTTAGCGTGCCTTTCAGATGTGTTTGCCTTTGTGATCGTCGATGGCTGGTTTGTCCCACTGGGCCATGAGGGACTCTTGATCTCCAAGAGTAAAATTCCAGGATGCGATGTGGTGTTGCTGGAGAGCCAGAAGAGTCTGTGCAGCCAAGCCATGGCCGAATACTTAAAATGTCAAATACCTTTGGCATTCTGAAAGGCCTAAACAGTTTGAATACCAGTACTTTAGATTTTGTTTACCAAGGAATCCGATAGTGAAGCTCTTCAACCCTTCCTTAGATTATGTTCCCAAGCGTATAAAATAAGTAGCTTTATGCTCTTAGATGCTCTGGTTTTCTTGTTTGTGGATTGTGGAAATACGCAGAGTTGGGTAAGTATTAAAATAACAACTGTTCATTCTCCTGGCTCAGAAATGTTTTCTCTCCTCTGTCTTAACCTTCAGCAAACAAATGGGCATGAGTGGTTTTATGGCAAAGATCTTAGGTATGTCTTCAATCGCTCCTTTTTCCTGTTTTTTCTCTCTTTCTCAGCTGAATCGTGCTCTCTGGAGGTTTCTTCAGCAGACCGAGGGCTCTGCACCATCAAAGCATCTCAGCACTCTGCTCGCAAAGTGCTCGCTGTGGCCACTGGCTTGACCCTGGTTGGTTTGTGCAAGCAGGGATTTGCTCCATGGGCCAAGAGTGCATCTTCCGTACATCTGACAAGTCTGTCAAAATCCTGTTGGTTGATAGTGTGAGCTTAAAGCGTTTTGGGATCCTCTGTGTCAGCAGAATATTTCTGTCACTAGAAGTTTTAATGGCACTCTGAAAATAATCTTTCAGCTAGGCTTCTGCTTAGGAGTAAACTGTTGGAGCTGCAGGCTGAGCTGACTACAACAAGCACACAGGGATGCGTTGTGTCATAAATCACCTGAGGAGCAGTTAGAACGGCAACAGTGAACATGGCTCGTGGGCTCCTACTCTTGAATCTAGGCTTTGATCAGTGAAACGCATCAGCTTCTGTTTAATGAGTTGCTACACTCTGTTACAAAGGACCACTTTGAAATTTAAAGCGGTCTGGTTGGAGTCCTAGAAATGTCTCATAAGCCGTCAGCAGTCTGCCACACGTTATTTCTGCTCCGAGCGGCTCCTAGGATCTGTCCAGCACTGCTCGTGTCTCGGGCGTACATGTTCAAGAATCACAAGGCAAAACCCCCAGACATTTTGAACTCAAGGCATGTAATCATGGGCTTAAAAATCATGAATGTTTTTTAAAATATAAGGTTCTTTTTATTGGCCTTTTAGATTTTATGATTCACTTCTTTCAAACTTTGTCGCTGGCGTGGTTTTCACATAACATCTGACTGAGGAGCTCTCAGAAGAACACAGCTATAGCGCAAATGAGATGCTTGATAAATGCATTGGGACTTGTGCTCTGTGTCCCTCTGCTCACTGAAACAGAACAAGGGAGATTAAAAAGGTAATCATTATTGTGTCCTTCCCTAGAATTCTGAGGTTCAGATAGGATAAAAGTGAGAAGTGATGTGGAGCCAAAACATGTTATTTTCCCAACTGCTGCACGAAGGGAAGATTAAAAATGTGTTACTCTCTGTGACCTATGTAATATGTTGTTTTCTTAGTGCTGCTTCAACAGACCTTTGAAAATACACAGGCTGCAGCTGATGGACTACCTTAGGCTGAGGCTGCTCCTCTTTGCGCAGCTATTTGTGCAACACTGCAGAGGAGTGGGAGAGTCACCACTTATTGAATGCTGGTTAAGAGGGAGAGTGATACATTGACAGATTTCAGTTCTGGAATATTCAAGGTTGCCTTCTAAAAGCGTTTTTAATGGGAGGTAATGCTCTCTGTAAACCTGAGAGAGTTTTCGTCCCTGTTATTCTTGCATTGTGCTTGGGCTGCCAAGTCAACATTGTTTGGAGAATGCTAATTGGCACAGAGAAAATCTGGCTTACCAAAACCTCGACACGTTTACGTTGAGAATGGTTTGGGGCGATAGCGCAACTCCACTGAATCAGTAAGAGGCCTCTGGATGCGTTCTGTAGGAGCAGATGTATCCTGGCAGTACTGTGCACCTTCTTCCAAGGGCAATCCTTTAGCCACAGTAGCAGGGTTTGTAGTCTTCTGAACTTTTATTGTTGAAGACCCACATGACACTTCTCCACAGGGTCTGGTCAGTGCACCATGGAGAATGCCTAACGTGCGGGGCTCTCGTGGACCTTCTGGCTGTGGTAATGAGGCAAGTTCAGCTCAAATTTCTGCTGAGGGCTGACATGAAAGTTACGTGCAGGGAGGGAAGGGTTCTGAGTTTCCCTTCACAATTCACCTTGGAAGGAGCAGTGGGGTGAGGCAGGGTGGAGAAAACTTGTTGCATACTGAGTGTTCTTGCAGACTGTCTGCTCCACTTTTTTTTCAATGTGATGAGCAGAATGAAAATGTCTTATATAATCTGTTCTGTCTGTGTGCATTGGTACCTGGGAGATATGTGACTGAGGAAAATGTAAAGAGCAGGATGTTTATTATCTTATTAATGCATGGGCATTGTTCCCATTCTCTTGCTCAGTGAGTGGGAATGTCATGAAAGAAATACATTCACTCCTTAAATGTCAAGGAGGTACGCACCTTAGAAGTGTTAGGATCCATAGCACGGGAGTGGAGGAGTGAACGGGGCTGAGCATCCCCTTCAGCACCAAGTGACTCTAGCCATGGTCATCACAGTCCACACTGTGTGCAAAGTGTGATGGAGAAGGGTTTCAAAGGAGTAGAAGGTCTTCATGGAGAAGCTGAAGGGACCCACTCTAAGTACAGGTCACAGAAGAGTGTAGGAATGTTGCAGGGGGGGAAAAAAACAAAGTGCATCCTTCCCTCCCACCCTGAAACGATCTGTATGTTTGCACAGAGGAGTACTGGAAGCAGCTGGTAGGTGTGGGTCTGTGCCCAGCGTGCTCAGAGTATAGACACGAGACTTGTGCTGTGTCAGCATGCTGGAGGAGAATCAAACCAAAATTGTCTGATCCTCCAACTTGCTAACTATGAGGCAGGGTAGGATACTGCAAGTTGTACCAGCCACTGGAAAGCGCAAATGGTTTGCTTTAGTAATCCCTGTAATCCCCTATAAAATAATGCCCTCTGCTATATTGATGAAAAAAATTGCGTAACAGCTACACCCAGCCAAAAGGAAAGAAATAAATGAAACAAAAAATGAACTAGTGTGCTTGTGATGCTGGTCAGACTCATTTGAGCCGCATTAGGAGAGCTTAGGATTCCTGCCAGAGAAAGAAGCACTATCATCAGAAAGGGAAATCTGTGTAATCTTGGGCTAGAAAAGTAGTTTTCAAGAAATGCCAGACCCCGAGGCCTTTTTTTGTATGCAGGATGCAGGCTGAGCTGGAAGGTGGGCAACTGGTGTGTTGGGTCATGCTTAGCTACTCATTCATGGAGACTTTCACCCGGGGTTCCTACACTGACTGGCCTCCAGGTCAGTAGTGGCTGCCTCTGCTTTGATGTGGTGGCTTTTCTGTGTTCCACATGTGCAGAGAAATCACTACTGGCCATCTCTGGCACCCTTGTTAAGCTTTGAAAAGTGGTTTAGTGGCTCAGAGGGTAGAACTGTGAAGAGTTTCTCTCCCCAGGCTGGATGTACTGGCAGAGCTGCTGGGAGATACTTCCGCTGTAGCTGAAAGAGACTTTATTCGCTGGTTAGAGAACTGCAAAAGGACCGTCAACTGCTGATTGATGGGCCCAAGATTTGGCTTTAAAAGATGTGTGCGCAGTAGTTCAACATACACTTAGATGCTTGGGCTTGTCCTGAGATCTTACCGTGTCTCAGGTGTTTAGGCTGCAGTCCGCAAGAGTCACCTGTGATTGGCAGAGCTGACAGCAATGCCCATTTGGTGGTCCTTGGATATGCCTTGGGGATTATGGAGAGCACAGAGAGACACTAGTGAGTGCTGGTGCTGCAGCAGCCTTCTTTCTTCCTCTTCTCTTGCCTTAGCCACCTTCTGAGAAGCACTCCCACACCATCTACTGTTACCCCTGCCCAGAGACTGCCAGTTCAGCTGCCTGCACTTCTCATGAGACCTGGCTTTAACTGTTGGTGGCAGGTGTCCTGGCTGTGCCTGGAGTAAAAATTTATTTCCTAGAGCTGGTACAGTGCTGTGTTTTGGATTTAGGATGAGAATAATGTGGATAACACACCTATGCTTTAGTTGTTGCTGAGCAGCGCTTGTGCTAGATCAAGGAATCTTCAGCTTCTCACACCACCCCACCAATGGGAGACTGGGGGTCAACAAGAAGGTGGGAGGGGACATGGCTGGGACAGCTGACCCCAGCTGTCCGAAGGGTATTCCATACCATATGATGTCATGCTGACCAAAAATACTGGGGAGATGTGGCCAGAGGGTGGACTTGCTGCTCAGGACTGGCTGGGCATAAACTGGTCATTGTGCATCGCTTGTTTTGTATATTCTTTTATCACAACTATTATTTTCCTTTCCTTTCTGTCCTATTAAACTGTCTTCATTTCAGCCTTTTGCCTTCTTACCTCTTTTCCATCCTCTCCTCAATCCCACTGTGGGGACAGTGAGTGAATGGCTGTGTGGTTTTAGCTGCCTGCTGGGTTAAACCACACACAAGCCAGAATGAAGTATGGGCAGGTAGCCTGTGACAGAGGTGGGTGGTGTCACAGCTGCTGGTAAATGAGTAGACCAGAGCTGGAGTTACTTCATGGTTCCTCGTATGCGCCTCCTTCCCCATCCCAAGGGCAAGTGCATCACCTTGGTTGGACTCAATGATCTTAAAGTTCTTTTCCAACCTAAATGATCCTACAATTCTGTGACCTGGGGTCTCTATGTGCCAGGAGCTATTTTCCCACATCAGGTGCCTGCCTGAGTTGGAGACAGCAATGGGTAATCTTGTCCCTCTGCAGCACCCTGGCATGCAGCTTAGCTTCCAGGATGGGTGCAGAGAGCTTGGAAGGGACAGGGAGGATGGGAAACAAGAGCCTTGCATGTGGCAAAACTGCATCAGGCCCATGCATATGGTGCTGTGCCCAGAGATGCCTACGCTCTGTGTGGATGGAGGAAGTCCATGGGCCTGGAGACAAGACAAGAAGTAAGTGGGACTTGCCTCCAGTGCTGGAGCGTGCTGTGGTCCTCCTGCACTGGTGCGCTGAATGATGTGCAACCTTAGAGGAGATGCGCTGTCTGTGGTGGGGCAGGGAGCACTTTGGGTGTGCAGTGTTTTGGGCAGCACTGTGTTATTCTGAGGATGTATAAGGAGTTTGGGCAGCTCTGGGACACCTACTGATGAGGTTCCCAGCTTGCTACACCAACTGAGGGGCTCTCGTGGCAATCCTGCAGACTGTCTGAGGCCAGGGCAGCACAGAAGGTCAGGGAAGGGGTTCTGGTAAGCACGCCAACAAAGCAGCATAGGTACAGCCTGTTTTCCCAGTTGGAGAAGGCTGCAGCAGTTTTCTCTGAAGGCTTTCTGTGTTTGGTGGGTGAATCACTACGAGAAGTGTGGCACTGCTTGTGTAGGTCTGCGCTGCCAGCATCTCCACAGCCTCCGCTGACACTGACTAATCACTCAGAGACGAGTGGGGCCGATGACTGTGAAGAGAATTGTAAATCATAGTGTTGTAATCACTCCCGCACGTGACATTCCTCTTGACCTCTAAGAACTCTAAAAACAGCTGTGGTCTAAACCCCTCAGTTAATTGCACTGTGAAGAGCAAGAGCCCCCTCTGAGTGTTATTACGATTTGAATTACACGGTCCTTAAATGCTGGCATTTAAGACAGTACAATAGTGGTCTTCCTCATGTGAGAATCCACAGAAACATTATGGGTTCTTTTAATGGTAAATGTGGCCAACCCACTGAAGCCAGTTGGAGTCCATGGTAGGTGGTTTTACCAAAAGTATTTGCTAAGGTATTTTTGTGAGGATGAAAATTAAGAAGTCCAGATGGCTATCAAGGTATCTTACTCTTATAAATGCATGTGCATGCTTTGTTTTAGTTGCATGTCATTGATTTCTCCTTGGATCTGGAGGAGAATGTGCATTTACTTTGCTTGCCCTCTTGATTTCAGTCTGACTACTTATTTGCACAAAGCTAAAGCGCATACCTGAAAACTTACAGGATCAACAACTTGCCAGATGTCATCCAAGTCCAAAACCCAAAGCTTTCTGCAGAGTTTCCCTAAAAGATTTCTAACAAACACTCCTTGAAAAATAATGGGTTGGGGTTTTTTTAAATCCTTAAAGTCTAGCAGGTTACTTGCATGCCAGTTATTTCCTCATTCAGATGTCAGTTTTTCCTCAGACCTGGGTGAAAGTAAAAATTTTGGAAGATTTTACCGTGACTTCAAAAGTTTTACCTTTGATCAGTGCTAGCAACAGAGTTCTTTTTTTTGAAAAGAAAAAAAGCAACTCTTGGCAGAGAAAGGCTCCCTAGGTGGGCCAATTAACTTTAATAAGTTTTCTTCTCTTTGCTATGTGTGTCCGTTATTTGAAAATACCTTGTAGCATTTGTTGAGAGCCTTCTGGAGTTTATGGAAAGCCTTCTGGCTTCTCCAGGCTGGCATGTTCTAGGCATGCGTAGGGAAAGATAATGACTTCTTCTGACTTCAGATAAACAGATGTCATTTGTTTCTGACACCTTTCGGAGTTCTGTCCTTTACTCGGAGGTTGGACAGAATTTTAATGGAAATGCCTGAATCCTGTTTTTACCTTGTCCAGTTCCTTGTAGGTTTTCTACAGTATTTTTTACCATAAAGAAGTTCAACTTTATTTTGTATTTTGAGCTTCATTGTCAGAAAACAAACCATTTGAAACAGGGTGTATCAGTCCTCTTTCTATGGTAGGAAACTGCAGTTTGGAGGTAGTTGCACTTCCAAGCTGTTTCAGGTATCTTTCTGTAATTAGATTGTTTTTCAAATATTCTTCTACACTTCTCTCATCTCTTCTTCAATGCATTCCTGAATAAATTTCTTCTATTTCAAGTGCTTCTAACTGAGCACTTCCACCATCGTCTGTAGCCAGTGAGCAATTTGAGGAACTTTCTGTCATGCCCTCTGCAAAGATTACGGAGGAGATCAGATGAGGTGTACACCAAACCTCAAAGCATTTCTTTAGAGCTGCACTTTCCTGTCTTCACAGAGTCATACACACCTGAAGGGCCAGAAGGTGCCTTAGATCATTTGGTTTAATCTACTGGCTATCACATAGTCTACGTATTGCCACACTCCAACCTATTTTGACTTGGCCTGACAAGTTTGGTTTGGCATGAATATTCTCTCTGAAAGGTAGCCAAACTTCGCATGAAGATTTCAAGTGAAATCCAATTTAGTCCCTCCTCTGGAGGGCCTCTTCAACTGGTTGATCCCTCTCACAGTAAATTACGAGTGTTGTTTCTGCCTGGCTTCCTACAAACTCTCATTTATTTGAGAGAGGCAGGTTCCCGCTTATGGGTTTGAGGAAGCCATAGATTTAGTTTCCGAAATGCATCTTCCCGTTGTCTCATGGACATTAACTAAAAAAAATAAAATGGGAGGATGTTATCTCTGGTTCTCCACTCTCGCAATGACACGATAAAAGCAACCGATCTCTTTTAATATCAAATACGGATAAGGTAGTGGTTTTAAATGCAGGGCTTTTCCAGATCTGCCCACTGTCTTTGCTGCTACTCAAACCATCTCTGGTGTTGCTTTTGTAGACAAGCTTCTCCACGCCCTCCACTGTTGGAAGAGTGAAAGAAGCTCAAGGTTGAAGGTGTAAGCTCAGAAAAAGGGCAGCATGAGGCACTGTGCCTGTCACCTTCAGAAGCAGAAGTCAAGATATGTTCGTAAGAATGCTTGTTTGTAAATTTTATTATATTTCTCTGAGGTACAGCTTCCCATTAGTAGGAACAGTCTTACAAGACACTTTGCATGAAAATTCATCTATACTTATATAGCTATTACGTTTATTTGTAACTTTATATATGTTACCAGCAAGTAAGTCTATTCCTGCCAAGAGCCTTTCCCTGGAGGATCAGTAGGAGGCAAGTTAGCTCATTTAACAAGAGAAAAAGGGAAAGAATCTGTGCAAATAAAAGGTACCAAACCTGGAGTAAGGGAAGGAGGGATGGCCATACTTGGTATTTTTCAGTAAAAAAACAGAGAGACTTGAACCAAAGGAAAATAACAAAATTGTTTGAGAAAACACTTGTCTAAAAAAGCAAGTGGTCTAATCAAGAAGAGTAAAATTCAAGAGAGAGTGAAGAAAGAAATGAATTTTAGAAATAAGTAATACAAATTATGGCATTTGACACCCTTATATTTGATTCCCTAAGTTGTCTGTAAATTGTTTGACATAAAAAGGTATAAACATAGAAAATTTATGTGCAGTGTCCAGTTACTTTAGGCTGTGTGTTCACACTTCAGCCTGAACTCCCTGTTCACACTCCTTCTGTGTTGGTTTTCTCTGTTTGTTACCTGCAGTGCAGCAGTTTGCTCTCTATGCTGGAAAGGGTAGGTGTAGGAGGGGATTAGTTTACACTTGAGCTCTGCTCCTGCTGACACTTTCAATGCTACCAGCTCACACCACTTCCAAGCTCAGGTCTGAAGCCAGTCTGGAGCCAGGTCTGGACCTCCAGGCCAGACACCTTAACAATGTACACAAAGTCAAGGTGACTAGAGATGAAGATTTACTACTACAGCTGAGAGATCTGCCTAAGGTGGCTCTTGTGTCATTCACCACTTCCAGTTTGCTGGCAAAGAACTTTGCCAGCCTTCAAGACTGACTGCTGTGTATTTGGACTGGGGAGGCCAAGAAAACCGCTGTTCTCTGCAGATGGAGCTGCTATAGGTTGGGTCAAAGAAGGTAAGAACACAGAGCATGGCCTGATAGCAAGAACCTGAATGGTCATAAAAGGCTATGGCCTTGGTTTAGTATCTTATAATCTGGTATTTGAACCTAGGAGAAACTCTCCTGCCTCAGATCACTTCCTCTTACACAAGAGTCTTTCCTTACACTGAACTCTTGGCACTTTTCTGAAAGCTTAGGCTTGTCTACTTGGCTGGGAACATATACTAGGACATTAGTTTCACCATAAAACAACAAAGAGCTTCCAACTGTTGGCACAGCAGTAAGAAGTTAACCAAAATATGGGCACCAAAGCCCAAAAACCAGGTTCTAATAGTCTTCTAATGCCTTCCCACAGCAACTTTGGTCTCTTTTCTGGGTTTTGTACTTACTGCCCATTCACTGCCTGTATGCCTCAAGCTGCCTGCTGGCATACACACAGCTGCTTAGTATTTCAGTAGTACTGTGAGACTCCATTTCCAGTTGTCCCAGTCTGCTGACAGTGGACCAGAGGTTGCGCTCTGGGTTGTAGCTAACTACAATGGGGAACATCCTTCTAGAAGGGTCACTCAGACCATACTTGTTTGGAAAACTGCCTGGGAAGGCACTGCCATCAAGATGGCATAAGAAGGTTGTGAGGTTGGAAAGTGCCCCCTGCAAGGCAAGCAATGGTAACTATGGGTTGTGTAATTCTCTGCCTGCGAGCTTTTACTGCAGGGAGTTTGTCCCACCCTGAGTCCGTAAGCTGCTCACCCCAGGATATCTGGAATTTAGATCCTCACAGGCACGCAGGCACTTGGCTGTCACTGGAACTCCTACCTACATATCTTATAGGGCCCACAACCTGAGCACCCTCTAAGTCCCTGCATGAAATCTGGGTCAGTGTAGTTTCAGCGTAGCCACGGATGTTTAGATAAAAGGTACATGTAGCTCTACAGATGAATACTCAAGAGCTGCTGTGTCACAGCAAGGGTAGTGAAGACGCTTGAGGCCATGCTGTTACACTCCTTAAATCATCTCCTGCTCTGTGCTGCTGCTTTAAAAAAAAAGTTTTATTTCCTCTGTTGGGCAGCTGCACCTCAGGAACAGGCAGGAATGTGCTAATGTGTAAGTGTTCTTACACAGTTTTGCAGAACCAGCTGAGTTTGTAAAACTCTTTGAAAAACACTTAGCGATGAAAGGCTGCATTTGAGCATGTGTCATTGTAACCCATATGAATTTTACAGGCAGAGAAAAATGAAATTAACTGCTTATTTTAAAAGCAGGTGCCAGAGTTTCCCTTCATTAATTATATTATATTCTCAGGTTGTGAGAAAAGTACCCGTCATTTTTCCTTGTCGACAGCTGTGCTCAGAGTAAGATTTGTAGGGAGATGTTATGACATGGACAAGTCTTCCTTCATCACACCACCGTGTTTTAATGAAATGGTTTCCTGTTAAATCAGGGATGATACTAAGATACAGATCATGCATCCTTCAGCTTTAAGCATTTATTTCCCCCGACAGGATGTGGGGTTTTGTTGACACTGCCAGACGCTGTCTCTGACTGTGGCCTGCTGTGGAGTTGGTCTGGAGCAGGTTCTCAAAATCCAGTCTCAAGCATGGCAGGGGGCTGCCTCTGGTGATGAAGCTGTTTTCCCTTCTGGACTCTTCATTAGGAGAATTTCTCCCATTTATGTAAATGGTCTTCCCTACATCTCAGGCTTTCTATGAGGTAGGAAAAGAGAATATCTGAAGACTCAACTGACTGACCTGCCTCCTGCCAACACCTTATGCTGTTCCCAGGGATAAGTGTGGAGATGTTCATTGTTCACCTCAGACCAAAGGGTGGCAATAGTCGTGCCCAAAAAGCCTGGTGTCCACTCTGCTGCAGGGCTCGGCAGCCAGCAACATGAGGGGATCCTGGGCATGTGGTAGTTTTGGGGTATGCAGGGAGGGGCTTACTGGGATGGTGGTGAGGCACTGGGACAGGTTGCCCAGAGAAGCTGTGGATGGCCCCTCCCTGAAGTGTCCAAGGCCAGGCTGGATGGGGCTTTGAGCAACCTGGTCTGGTGGGAGGTGTCCCTGCCCATGGCAGAGGGGTTGGAACCAGCTGATCTTTAAGGTCACTTCCAACCCAAACCGTTCTATGATTTTATGATTCTATGATGTGAGCAATGCTGGTGGCCTCCTGGCAGTGGGGCCTTTAGGAACTACCCTCCAATAGTTTGGACCCTAAATTTAAAATAACCTTTTGTTTTATTTTTTTTTAAAAAGTCTGCCTTTTTTAGTTGTTTAGGACACCAATTTGGCGAGTCCTGGCAGGGCCCGAGGGGCGGGTGGTGGTTCCTGGGAATGTAATGGGGTTTTGGGGATGATTTTTTTTTCTGTTGTTCTTCTCTTGGTGGGGTTTTTTTTGAAACCTGATTAAATAAAACCTGCCTTGTGGTTCAGGCAACAGAAATGCTTTGAGCGGTCTCTAGAAAATGCCAGTATTTCAGTGCGTTACCTCAGCGTGGGCCTGCTGTTGGCTCTGAAGAGCTGCCTGACACGGCCTTTTCTTCCAGGAGGAATGTGTCTCTGCATGACTACAGCTCAACGGTGTTTTGCCTCTTTTCTGTGCCTCACAGCTGCAAATTCAAGTTTTATCTTTGCTCGGTGGCTTAGTGGGTCCCTCTCGGGTCACTAGAATGGACAGACGGCGTTTTGGGCTTTTCACTTTTGTTGCAGAGGCATCAGCAGAGCTAAAGGTGTTGAATAAGTACACTTTCTTACAATTAAAAAAAAAAAAGTCAGGAAGAGGCTGTGCATTGAATTTGGTTGCCTTGGCATTTTAAATGCGCTGAGGCAAATTAGTATTATCGCAGTATATTCTGGGTCATCTGAAGGTTATCAGAGAAAACTTAGAGATATGGCCTGATTATTAATTATTAGTAACACAGAAGTGTTTAAAAAAAAAAAACAGAAGAATTTGGTATATTTTTTTATTACCTCCATCTCTTTGAAAACGACATTTTCCGAGCCAATTTTTTTTCTGCTATTCTGACAGAAGTGGTCATATCAGCTTCAAAGAAAAATGCTTTCATCAGTAAGATGGAGCCAGATTTGGACACAGAAATTGCAGCAGAATGAAATGGATTGCTACTCTCTTCCTCCTGCTGCACATTTTGTTTTGGAAAAATAACCTAATTTTACATATTTGTAATATTCTTTCTCATTCAAAAATATTTTTATTCTGTTTTATTTTGTATATTTCATTGTTTTAAAACTCTTTCTAGATACTGTGTGTGCTGTTAGCATTGATGTACATACAGTATGACATGCAGTTCAAATGTTTTATCACTTTTTTTTTTCTTTTTCTAAATATAATTTAGAGTAGCTTCTTCTCAGTGCTGACTGAAAAGTTTTATCTTCCTTTCTTTTCTGTGTCAAAGCATCAAACTATCCTATGAGAGAAAAAAATATTTTTGATTGGTACTAGGGAGCAACTGCCCTTAATGGTTTTTAAAATAATACTTTTGGGTAGAATAAAGGATATTTAAATTAGGATATATCATATTACAACAGGTCAGTATTAGTCAGTACATAATTCTATTTATCAGCCATGAAATAACAGGAAAATATGAAATAAAAGATCTTCCATAAAATAGAATATCTTTTAAAATGCAAATTCAAAGTCCTAAAACTGACTCTGGAAACCACACTTAAATTAACCAGTTTTAACCAGCTCTTAATTCTTGTTTTCCTCCAAGAAATTGCTGAAATACTGGGGTTTGTCCTTGGATAAAAAGCAAATTTCAAAACATTAAACTTAGATGAGAAAAGAAGTTCTGAGTTTTGATCAGCTCTGAAATGAAGGTACACTGTTTGAACTACAGTTATAAGACAATCTCAGGTAATTTTCTTTTTCTTTTCCATGTTTTATGAACTCATACTGCTATACAAATGTTGCATGATGACAATGATTGTCATACATGGAGACTTTTACTTTTGTGAAACGTGCTTGTAGAGATTTTGTGAGTAGAATGGAGTTTTATTTATGGTAGAATTTAAGACTGCTAAAAAGCTCTGCACAGCATCTGAGTCACAAAATTAGTCTTAAGTATGTGCCTAAGTTCCTTTTGGCAGCAAGAGAACTTAAGTCTGAGCCTCCTTGGACTGGATTAAAGTAACCATGTAAGCACAGCCTAAGTAACTTCAAACTTTGTTTACTAGTGTGCATAAGACTGTTTGGGCATACTGGTTTCTGGCTAACAGAACAAGTACATACAACTCCATGTGAGAGCAACGGTTACATATGAACATAATGCCTGTTTACTCCACCCCCAAACAAACAAATCCAACCTATGTATCCTTTTGTGGCCAAAAAATGTGAACATCCAGAGTGCAAAAATGGGAGTACCATGTGACAGCCAATGTCTATCTGCTTTTAACTCTTTCCACATCCCTTTCCTGTGACAGCGCCTGGTGAATTCAGTCGGCTCCCTGCATAGAATCATAGAGTCATAGACTGGCCTAGGCTGGAAGGGACCTTAGAGATCATCTAATCCAACCTCGCTGTCACGGGCAGGGACGCCTCTCAACTAGATCAGGCAACACATGAGGACCCAGCGGGGATCGAACCCACGACCTTGGTGTTATCAGCACCACGCTCTAGCTGAGTGAGCTAACCGGCCCCCAAATATGTCTATTAGTTGGCACCCAGTGCAGCGTGAATGGAAAGGGTTGAAAAGCCCACGCCCTCTGTACAGTGGGGAATGAGCTCCTGGTCTGACCAGGTAAGGCCATGCAGCTGCCAGGATGACCACAGAGTTTGCTTACCTTCATCTCCGAGTGCTGGGGCCGCTACCTGTCCCTGCCTGCATAGTGGTGAGAGGACGGGAGTGCTACCTCAGCAGCTTTGGGTACATTTTGGAGTTTCTAGTGACTGTGAGCATTTCACCCTTAGGTGCTAACAGCTGGGGAAAGTCATGAATGCCCTGCAGAATGTCCAAGGAGACATTTCAATGAGAATATGCTCTCAGTTTACTCTTCTGGATCCTCTCTGCTTAATATTTACCATGCTAAGCCTGGAAAGATTGATTCATAAGAGTGGTACTCAAAATATTTTTATCTACCATCACATTAAACTGCACTAGATGCACTTAGAGTTAACGGTGTTAGCTAACTGAATAGTCTCATTGAAAGTGCCTTCCAGTTTCTGGGTACAGTAAATCCATCCCGTGTCTGGTGCTGTGGTTAAATATTGTCCTATTTTTTACCCCTTCGCACTCCTCCAAGTTTGTCCCCAGCTATTTCTCACACCTTGCTGCATAAAGAACTCAGTTTGTCTCTGGTTTGATGGCATAATTGCCTGTGTGAGTACTCCTTAACCTGTTCCAATCAAAGTGAGTCTACTCTGGCAGCAAAATCCTGCCGTATAAACTGTTTAAATTAACTTAGCTTATTTTGACTGAGTTGGCAGATGGAAGAGGACAACAGGAGGTCAGTGATCAGCAGTGACTTCTGTGATGCTGCCTTTGAAATGAGGTGAACAGTGCCTTTTCCCAGCTGTGCTGGTACCTCTGCTTATGTAGGAAGCTGGAATGATAATCTCTCTGCATTGTTCTGCAGGCCATTTCTTCTACAGCCAAAATATCTTAGTTCTGTGACTGCACTCAAGCCCTGAGTCAGGGTGCCCTGGACTCATCCGAAGCGGCACACGTTAGCCCTTTGCTGAGCTGATGCAGTTCTGGAAGCGTTCAGCAACAGTGAAAGACAGTTTTCCCCTTCGCTGTGCATTATTTATGAGCATTAAATTTCACTTGGCATTATATAGCTACTGTCCATCCCTCTGGAGAATGATATTGCCTGACTAACCTAAGTAGCTGTGCACCATTTGGAAATGTTGTTGCCTCCCTGCAGAATTCCCTTTCCAGGTCATTAGTGTGTGTGTTTAAAGACAGCAGACCTGGCACTGCACTGGAAGGATCTTGTTGCCATCTTTGGCCATGAAGAAAACTGACTATTGACTTTCATGTCATCGCTTCCTGATTTTTGCAATCATTTTTGCTGTGTGAGAGTGCCCGGTCTCACAGCCTAGAATCATTTTGTGTCCTCAGGGCATGGACACCTGAGTGAAAGTCGCTGGGTTGCAGTGGCACTGAGAGCGGTGGCAGGTCGGCTGATGAGTCCTGCCTCATTAAGCAGCAGTGACTCCATCACACCCACCGCACACCTGGGGCGACTTCTGCAGGGCCGTTGTAGTCAGTCTCTTGAGTGCCTGCAAAGCTTGGTCAGACAGCTCTCCAGGGCCTTTTCCGACACGTTCTAGAAAACACAACATGTGATTTTTGTAGGACAGAAACCACATTTGTTAGAAATGATCATGTCTGAGTGATCTTCTGGGGACATGCTGTTCTCTTTTTAAACTATTTTAAGCTGCGAGGCCTAGTGCTGTGTAACTCAGCTCTTCAGCTTTCTGAAAAAAAAAAAAAGTACAGAACTATGCTGTCATCCCAGCTGTTGAAACAGGGACTGTTTTCAATGTTTACGTATTTGTCTCAGAACCTGCCTTGATTTGCACACAAGTTTCACCCAGACTCATGAAGGTAAACCCAGAAAGTGAGTGTTTTTTAAACCCACTCTTGTGCTCAAGCGTAAGCCACTATTGCTGATGCCTTCATCTCTTAGTCAGACTGTTTTAGCAACTAAAAAACACGGGTTTGGGATAAGTATCTCCTCAACATCTTTAGTGCTAGAATTTATGCAAACGAATCTTTCAGCTTCTCAGAGATGTAGTGTCTACCTTCGTTGTTTCCCTAAAGCCTCACCAGCCTACTGAGTCCTCAGGTTACTCCACGCATTTCCCAGTTCAGATTTTGTTTCAGATTCTAATTTCAAGATTCAGAGACACTGGGGCTGTGTATGTGCTAGCACATGGTGAAGACCAGTAGGAGAAGGCCTACAAAGCAGAATGGTTCATGCTGCTGAGGCTGCAGGATCCACACACTCTACAAATTTCAAGGGAATTTTACTTTAGATTTGTTCTGGCCTGGTCCCTTAAAGTGACCACCACTTAGCAACTGGAGCACATTCAATGCATTCCCGGAGTGTATCTTCTGGTTTAGTTTCAACTGAGAAGAATCCAGTTTATCTGCCCTGAGACATGTACAAAACATATTAACTGAAGATGATGAGATTTGCTTCAAAAGCATGCTCCTGATCTGAACTGAAGCAATAATGCAGACAAATCCTGAAGGGACCTCTAGTTATTTTATTTTAATACCTTGGGCTATTTATTTTTCAAACTCAGTTTTGGCTCTTCTGATTTCCCTCTTGGTTTTTTGCTCACAGTCATTTATCATTGCCTTCATTATGATTGGTTTTCCAAACATGCAACTGCATGCTAGTCCAGCCTGAATAGCCTCTTGAATTTTCCCATTTAGCCATATGTTATTTCCTTAGGGGCTTTTATTAATGATCTACCATTGGTGATGATTCTGTGTTGGCCCCAGGTGGCTTGTTCCTCTTGCTTCTCTAATTTCAATGATTTGTGAGCCTGAACACAGTACTTCTCCAGCTTCCCCCCACACTTCATGTAACAATTATACATTTATGAATGCATTTGTCATAGTTGATTATCTGGGACTTACAACATGCTTGTTTCACAAGTGTCATTTCTACTCTATTGTTCCTTAGGTCCTTGTTCTCATTTGCTTGGAAGCAAGACAGAACAAGCAATTACTGTCAGCTGCTTTACGGCTGAAATGAGGGGACCAGCTTTCTGAACTGTTCCAGGAGACGGAACAGAGCTCGTGCACCTTACCTTGATGAAGAACCTTACTGAAGTTTATATATGGTCTCACAGGGGTGTAAAGGATGACTATAGGGAAGGCAGTTGAGTAGCCAAGAAAAGTCACCTCAAAGTCAAATGGTCAAAAATGGACTGAGAACTCCTTAACTGAGTGCCATTTATTTTCACAATAAGGTCGTAGAAGACATTTGGAACTAGACCTTGCTGACTGCCTCTCACTGTATACCTTTTAAAGTTCACTTTTCAGAATGTGCGTACTCATTTTGCAGGTGGATTTGCATATTCCAGCCTGGCAGTTGCATGCACTATTAGATGGCTGATTGTATGTGAACAATTCACTGAGTTATCTTCCTTATGCTCAGCAACTGGGAAACTCCAGGCAGGTATGATTATAACAATTGGATTCTTTACTGAAAAACTCTTTTAGCTCTGGTACTTTCCCTGTCACCCTTTGCAGTCTGTGAAATTAAGAAGCATGTCAGCTGTCTAAATGAAGCCCACATTCTGAGTTCCAAATTCCAAATTCCATTCCATGTTTAACATAAAATCAAATTTGCTTAATTATGAACCTGCCTACTAGAGCAGCTTAATTAAAGTCCTGCTTGTGTGTATGAGAACAATTTGTGAGCACATGTGGCCTGGCTTTCATGGGCACAGGGCACTGAGAAAACAGTTCATGAATATTCTGGGTTTGGCCTGACTCAGCAAATTTGTACCGCAGAGAAAACACCCTTAGGCTGGCAAAAAATGTGCTCTGGCAATTCCTCATCTTGGTGAGTTTGCCTGAGGTGAGGTGTCTTTTGGAAGGAGTCACTTCCTCAGATGCTTTCCCACCTCTCTGTGTTTTCACTGATGCCAGGGTAAAGAATCTCTGTAGCTCTGTGGCAGAGCCTTGCCTCTCTGCTGTAAGATTATTTGTGTATCAAACAGTGGGGGCTGCAGGGCAAGATGGGCAATTTCGTCTCCTGCTGCTTCTCCTTAGCCCTCCATAGGTATCAGCGTGTCATTTGATCTAATTCCCAGGAATGCTGCCTGAGATAATCGATCCCAATTTTCCTGAATGTATTCAGCTTCTAATTAAGGCTCAGTGGGCAGAGAGATCTAGTGCAGATAAGGCCTGCCTTGTTTACTTCTTAACCAAATAGGTATGCCAAAGGGAAGTGGTGCTCCTTCAGGTACTGCAAGCTGCTCCTCAGACCCAAGAGATTCAGAGACATCCATCTTGTCCGAATTTTTCATGTTGTCCACTAGGAAAAATGTAACAAGCTCAGGTTTCCCTTACAGCTAAGCCTCTACTAAGGCAAAATTGAATTAGTCTGTTCATTGCTTCTTTATGGCCTGATAAATAGCTATCACAGCAAATGGATTAGGGCTTGCTAATGCTGGATTTTTTGGTCTCTCTCTTTTTTTTTCTTTTTATTATGTGAGAAATATCATGCCTTACATCCTCTCTCTTAGCTGAGGGTTTTTCTAAATGAATGAGGTATCACTTGAGATTGAAACTTAAACTGCTGCTCCCCTCCCTTACCCCCGAGAAAGGGGGGACTAGTTGGATTAAGCTAATCCTCTTGACTTGAAACCTCATTGACTTGGATATTAGAGGACATTCCAGATGGGACCACACTAGGAGCTCTCTGCTGTGTTCTAGGCATCACAATACCAGAATGGATCTCTTCTCACTTCAATTTCTCTTGTAATGTGGGCTATGTGGTGCTGTAGGGCAATGTTTGACCTAAAAATGAAGGAATTATTTTCATATGTCCCCAAGAGTGGCACTTTCAGCCATGGTGAAGTAGTGTCATCTTAAAACAATTGATTAGAAGAAGCGGTGGCATCTTTCCCAGAAACTGTACTCCCTGGCATGAAACTGTAGGATGTTTCCTTGATGTAATAGACTGCATGTGGGAACTGTGAGGGTACAGTGGGCAAGTTGACTCTGGATTGCTTTCAACTAGCTGAACCTAGGGAAATTAGCTGGGAACTGACTGTGTCTGACTCGGTCAATGCAGACAGCGAATAGAAATGAATGGAGAAGGACTATAAACTTGCTGAGGGTTTGTCTTATTTTAAATGCTTTTCTGAACTCACTTAGCTGTGTGCTCTGGACATTCCAGGTGACCTCCTTATCAGGTGTGTGCTAATGGAATGAGCTGTGAGAGTTATAGCTCAGGATCTAGCGTTTGTCTGTACGGCCTACGCCAAACGCCAGAGGGCTGTGTGGCAGACTCAAGCTGTGAACTGTAAGGTGCTTAGGGCAGGAATGTGGGCTGAAACTGGGTCTCTACTGTACATCAGCCGTTCAGTGGTTGAAATCAGCAGGACTCTGCTGCTTCGTGATGGGTATTTCCTGAAACAAAGCAGCAGACCTTCCCTCGTTTCTCAAGTGCATTTATGGTGGCAGGCAAATAATGCAGAGCAGCCCCTCGAGGTGTTTTTGTGGCGCTTGTGAGAGGTGGAGTAGCTGCAAGCAGGCAACACAAACAGCTATTTTGCTCTCGGCACCCACCAACAAGTTGGTGTAAACTCATGCCAGTGCATCTGAGCTGCTGCTAGGCAGGAGTAATGTTTTTGGCTGGGACAACATGGTACGTGTAATCTTATTTTAAAATTTGCTCTGTTAAACATTTAGATTCTCTTCTTGCGACTATTGAGAAAACAGAAGCTTAATCTCCAGGGAAGTGCAACATTTCCATGGGGCTGAACCACCTTCCCTCGTTCCCTCCTTCCTTCTTTGCTCCCCTCCTCCCTTGTCTGCTTCGCAGCATGCTGCGGAGCGAGTTCAAAAACACACACTGCGCGGAGAAAGTGAAACTGTCAGTGCGTTAAAATGGGTAGCCCAGTGTAGTAAAACGTGGCAAAGCTTAGCTGCAGGCAGCAAGGCAGGGAATTAGCCTCGTGCTGCTAAGAAATAGATGTGTTTTCCTACTAAAAGAAAACTGTAAATCTCTGTGATATGAGAGAAATCCTTGCTGGGATGGAAATACAGTTACTAGAGAGGCACAGCATCTGTGCCCCTCCTTGCAACTCGCTCTTGGATGTATCGTGATGACTGAACCAGGTCGTGAAAACCAAACATGGAGGGGAGGGTCTCTAGGCTCCAAAAAGTGCTGGCTGGTTTGTAGGGGATGCGATTGCCCTTTTCGGGCAGCTCTGGCATTGCACCCACACATGGGAAACTTCCAAGCTGAGCTCTCTGTTTGCTTTCATTCCAAATGGTGGGGTGGCTGAGGGGGGAGCTGAGTTCAGGGAGTAAGACTAACTCCCGTTCTGCCTGCATGTAGTCTTTAGGGCAGGGATGACAAATCTCTGGTGGTTTATACACAGGGTGTGTTGCTGTAACTGTTGCACAGATGCTGAGGTGAATGTGTGCAAATTCTGTACTTTCAGTGTCCTCTCCCTCCTCCCTCTCTTGTCTAGCCAAAGAAGTGATCTGGTCTTCTCTGGCAGCAGACAAAGTTTCAGCCTTGCCCCTCCACTCTGAATATTATTTGCTATCAGTTCAGTATCAATGCTATTGCTAATCATCTGTCTGCAGCAGCGTTGAACTGGATAACAGTTCCTAGCACTAGAATTGGCTCTCTGGGTTTCTGGGTCGCATTGTATTCAGAATTTTTCTTTTAAATCTGTTTTCACATGCCATTGTAGCCCAAGATGGCACCAAGCTTATGAGACAGATGATCCTGTAAGATTTAACATTTACATGAACTCTCATCTGACTGCTTATGGGATTTGCAGTCCCTGAACTCCATAAACATTTTACCTCTGATTCATGCTTGACCTAACGCTTATCTAGAGGCCTGAATCCTGCTCTAGGCTAGCTCTCTGCCAAACTTAGGAAGTGGAAATTTTAAAGCAGGTTACTTAGAGACGGGAATATAGACTTAACCTCAGCAGCAGACCAGTGCTTTATTTCTGGAGCTGCCTCTTTTTGTTGAAGGCCACGGATAAGACTGAAAAAAACCTAGACTGTCCTTGGAAAGAATGCCTGTGTGTCTATTTGTCCTTATCTTCACCAGCATGGCTGCTTAATGTCCACAAAATCATCCTGTTCTTTTCAAAAAATGGTTGTGCTATTTATCGCAATGACTTTCTGTTGCAGAAAATTCCCCAGACTGGCTTGGGACTTCTTTGAGAAGTATTTCCTTTTGCTAGTTCCAAATGTATGGAACTGTAATCTCATCAAGTCGTGCTTGTTGCTCTTGTATGGTATTATGGGGCTCGGTAAAGTGGGTATTAATGTGGGTATTATTATCTTCTGATCAGCAGCAAAGCGCAAATCTGTTGAGTAGCGAATTATTTTCTCCATTTGAATGGCGTTTTTCAATCTTTCTGTAATCCTGCTTTTAAATCTCATCAACTAGAATGATTTTTTTTTAATATCATTTGTGTCTAGAAAATTGGAATCTAGAAAATAACAGTTTTTCTCAGGGAGAGTAATAAGATAGAAAAATGCCATTAGTTTTCTACCTTAAATGTGGCCATATCATCCCACGTACTTGTGCACACTCATACCACAGCTTTCACACAAACTATTAGATTGGAGGGCCTTTATTAAATTACTCCTGATAATTAAACTTGCAGCTAAATCTGTTTTTGATGAATCTGTAACAATACAACACAATGCAAACTATATAGGTTAGGGGCAAGCTCCCTGAGGACACTTTGCACTTCAAGAAGGTGATCAAGAGCAAATCTCAATTTTTGATGCAATTGTCTGCAAAGTTCAAGTGCAGTTCAAGTATCATTCCAATGTCTGTTTAATGGCATAGTAATCAAACAAAGAAAAAGATTTTGAACCCAAAGATTTACACCAGTTTTCTCTTTACTCAGAGAGCTTGTTCTTGTTCCTTTGTGCACCAGACTTGTTGGCTTAGATGTGTTGCATAAAATAACTGTGAAAAAGCTATGCTGACATCTAGATCAGCTATGCACACAGCTTCTCTGCTGACTGTGAACGAGTCACAGGAAATTTCAATGATAGTGTAAATTTCAGATTAGTAGTGTGTTAGTAGCAGAACTGGCAAGAGTGAGCATGATTTGTCTTATCTTGTTTTATGTCCTTTCAGAGTTGTTGCTGTTCTAACTCAATCCTTTCATCTTTATAATACGATACTTATACTCAGTGTGGGATTAAGGCATAAACTCTAATGTGTTTGTGTCCTCAGCCCATGGAATCATAATGATGAGCTGCCTGAAGACCTGAATCTAGAATTTACCAGAGCAATGGTTTGCTTAGCCTTGTGTGTCGCCTCCAGCAGCTCAACAGTCACTTAAAATATGTGTATTTATGGATTACACATCAAACTTGCAATGTGCAATGACAGCAATAATGCCTAACTCTCAAATACTGCCCTTCATCAATAGTTCTCAAAATACTTTAGAAGTGATGTCAATATTAATGCCCCTATTTTACAAAAGGGGAAAGGGAGACCTGGGGAGTGATAACCTAGCTGCAGTTACCCAGCAGGCTGGTGGTGTAAGTGGCAACAGAATCAGCT
Source organism: Trogon surrucura (assembly GCA_020746105.1). NCBI lineage: Eukaryota > Metazoa > Chordata > Aves > Trogoniformes > Trogonidae > Trogon > Trogon surrucura. The sequence goes on along the minus strand of CM036617.1, from coordinate 103,357,873 downwards.
GTCCAGGATCTTCATCCTATGTCCAATCTCTAAGGTGCACAGCTCTGAAACAAACACTGATTAAATCTCAATAAAGTTGACAGGCTCCTGTATGCTCAGAAGTCAGACAAGACCAGAATCAGGTCTGCTCATGCTACTTTGACATGCCCATCTTGACAAATATACAAGTGGGATTATAGAGAGTATTTAACAGGCTGCGGTCTGCAAATTAGGATTATTCTTCCAGAAATGAATCACGATGCAGCAAAGGAGGCTGCTGCCTGGAGTCTCATCACTTATCGATGAAGTAGGAATATGCGTAAGGTACAAAATGTGGACTTGCAGGTGGTGGAAGGACAACTGCCTGATAAAGAAAAGCCTTATACTGGCCTACTCTGGTACAGGCTGTCATCCGTGTTCTCTGCCATAAAGCCTCTGTGTGATCCTGGGACAGTCATTCATGGCTGACAGGTGGTCACGAATGATGTGTTCCTTATTTCCTGAATTACTTGCAAGCCTAGGGCCTCTTTTGAGGCGCCTGCAGAACTTCTGCCAATGGTATGCTACAGAGAGCAATTCCTGCCTATTTCAAATTGGGCACCCACTCTGACCAGACACTTTCATTGCTTCGATTTCCTAACGAGGGAATAATATTGTCTGCCCTGCCCTCTGGGAAGTGTTGTGAAAAATAAATGAATTGATGTTGTGCAAGCACAGAGAGACAGATTTTCAAAGGTGTTTATTCAAATACAGACAAATATGCAGGGCAGTATACCAAATACTCCCAGCAATGCTGGTCCTAATTACTTAAAACTCTATTTGAACGTCTGTCGGTATTCTTGGACTCCTAAAAAAACTATTGTCTTTAGGCCTTGGAAATGCTAACACTGTGAATGCCACAGAAAAGGAAATCAGTGAGGAAGTGGGTAACGGTATATTTAAGGACATAGGATGAAGGAAATTTACTGTGAGAGATAATGACTTTCTTCAGAAACAATTTGAATTGTGTGCTGTAAATAATGTTTGCCAACACTGCACGGTTATGGGAAAACAAACTAGTGAATAGGTGTTTGTTAAGAGAGTGTGGCCCATTCCATGTGCGGACTGAGGCACGGGGCTGAGAGAAAAATGCCATGTGATTGTGTTGTTAAAAGCTGTTATCTATAGATATGAGAGAAGTAATGAAGGTCCTACAACAACACTGTGAGCTTTGAACACAGTCATTTTTGTGTGCAAATTCCCTGGTTGCTTGGGAAAAAAAGCGCAAAGTGGTCCTGCGCCCAGCTCAGTGACTGCTGAGGGGCAGGTAGCTATGCAGGGTATCTTTAAAGCGTGTGCAGGCACCTGTATTAGCAAAGACTGGTAGGCAGCTGCTATTCCCAGTCTGGACCAACAGCAGTGTGTCTCACGGGTGCACAGGAAAAGTGGGCTGCAAGCACCTTTAGTTCTTTTCAGTGCTCTGCTGCATGACAGCCCTTCAATATTGCTTTTTGTTCCCCACCTTTCCCTTGTCCTTCCTTTTCTCACTGACCCATCCTCCCGCACTGTCCCAGAAAGAGATTTCTCAAAGTTCTTGACTTGATTCTGTGGCCCTGCTTGTTGCCCTCACTTGGCAAATTTGTGATTATCATCTTTTCCCTCAGGAATTACCTTGATTCACAGTTCTCTGTCTGATATTTCTCTCTTCTATGATTTTTATTTCTGCCCCACCTCCATGCTTATGCTCTGTCTTACATCCCCTGTTTTTCATACATTGCAGTTTCCTTCCTTGTGCTTCTCCTTTGATCTTGGTCATCTTCTGTTCCCAGCCCCTTCCTCCCTGTCTCCTTATCTGTTTCTTTGCCTGAACAGGCTCATGTTTCTCAGTGTGGCATATGCCCAGACACCAGTAAGATCTGACTCCTCTTTCTTCCTCTTTCTTTGACTTCTTTTTCCCTCCAGCTGCTCCTCCTCCTAGTGTGTCTCTCCAGTCATTTGCTGCCAGTGTCTGTTTCCTCACCTCTAAGCTCCATGCTCATTTCTGTGCCTGCTCTTCAACTGTTTCTGTTTCCTTCCATGGCTCCAGCCCTTGCCCCTAGCAGCACCAGATCCCCTGTTCTCTCCATCCGTGTGCTCCCAGCTCCCCTTTCCAACACTGCCTCCAGCTCCTCATCCAAGATCTAAGGAGCTCCTTTCCCAATGTACTCCACTCCCTTCCTCCAACTCTCCATCATGATTTCTCACATATTATCTCTGAGTCTCAATATTCTCTTTTTTTCTTCTCCCAAACCCTTTTTCTCTTTTCAGTACCTGAATTGCTGACTGACTGTTGGATGCCAGCAGGGGCAGCATCAGAGTGTAGCAAAGCAATTTCCCGCTTTCAAGTCCAGCTTCAGGCCTCATTCCAGCCTGGAAAAGCCAAAGGCGGTTTTTGCAGGTTTTCCCTGGTTTTATCTACGGCCTCAACGATACTAAGAGCTGTGGAAGGAACAGGTTCAGGGAAGAAGTAGAAAAGTTCAGAAGGAACTGCCAGAATTGTTAGCTGCTGAAATTGAGGAAGTTTCTGCTAAGGGTATACGAATGTGATTTCTCTAAGACTTAGAATTAAGTTCACTTGGACTTTTATGGCAAAAGATAAAGCCATAACACAAGCTTCTGATTTAGGCTTCTGCTAAATTTTAACAACCTTTCCAATAATATAGGAATAGCAGAGCTGTTCAGACAAAGGTTCTTTAGAGTTGTTGCTTGAAGTGGTAAGATAATTTATCAACTCCACATCTTATTCTGGAAAACAGCAAAATGATTTTGACTCAGCATTTCAAAACAAACAACAGACAGGATTCCACCTGAGTTTAATGCTTGTCACACAAACTTTCATGCCAAACTGCTAGAGTTTGACTAGCTGATGGGTGCACAAAAGCAATGTGTTATCACAGACATGCAGTGCTGTGTCACTAGTTGGCAGTTTCTATGAACCCCAGTTGGACTTCGTTAACATAATTTAGATTTTCTAGCTTTCTCCTTTGCAAAACTATTAACATTAGAAATGCATTTTAGAATTTGGCCTTCAAAAATCATGGCACTGAGTGGTACTGGCTGCCTACCAGTCTATGTGTGTGAGAATTTATTTATTTTTTAATCTTGTTTGGAATTCGGTAAATTTATAAGATCTCCCCACACCCTTTCTCTGCAGGAGTCACTTAATTTCTTTGTGAGCTTTGCTGGTAAACTGTGCATAATTTGGGGTTTTCATTGTTCTTACTCTGCTTTTGAAGTTGCTTTGTGATTTTTGAAAAGATGTTAATTTTCCTTTTGTTGTTTTCTGTTGGCCACTTAATCCTTTCCCATTCTAATTGTTATTCTTATTGGTCTCCTCAAACTTTTCTGTTGTTTGAAATGTCTGTCATCTAAAACTGGCCTTTGTTCTTCCAACAATGATTTTGGGTGCCTCCCTGCTGAGCTGCATTCCAAATGTGTGTGTGGCTGTGGATGGGGGGATTTTGGCCTTCCTTGCTCTTTGACGCCTCCCTTTCCTATATCTGGGCTATCAGCAGATGCAAGCAGCTCAGAGAAAATGCTCCAGTTCTGCTTCCTTTGGCTCTGATTGCCAGACAGCACAGAATCACAAGAAGCTGAATGTCATTTGCCAAATTCTCTTGCCATTGTGTTAGACTCTACCTTGATGCATTTATCAGATCTGTCTAATTCAGCAGTTGTGGGCTGATGAGAGTCTGAATACACCCCAGTTCAGACAGTCCAGTGAGAAAATGAATTTCTTTTTACATCTTTTGAGCCTCTCAGGTGCTGCTCAGCAGCCTTACAACCGTTTAAGAGCTACGTACTTATCTTTGCTATAAAGTGGAAGCAAACCAGAACTATGAATCATTCTTTAAAAATAATTTAGAATGGGATGGAATACCTGAAGGTATCACTGTAGGTATACACTGATCAGAGGGAAAGTCCAGATGTTTATCATGAACTAAATATTTTCACTTCAGTTCAAAGAATTTCACCTCAAAAGACCTTGGACCCTAATAACCATCTTCAAACAAGGTGTATGAGTGATACTTGTGTTAACTTCTGAGAAACTTGGGATCTTAGGGTCCAGATTTTAAAGCTATGGGTACCAAAGGTTAAATACAGCCGTATAACAGCAATATTAGCTACCTAAGCCTGAAACAGAGGTCCTTGACTCAGCTTCTAGTGAGTGCCAACTCCACGGCCTAGAGGAGTGCAAAGAGCTATTGGATGAAAATTGCAAAGAGCTATTGGATGAGAAGGGGACGTGGTTACTTCCTTTCTTGGCAGATGTTTTTCTTTCTTTTTTTCATCTCCACATGGACAGGTGGAAGTGCCAAAGATGAGGAGAGGATTGAGGACTGTGACTTCTGTGGGGAGAGAGATGCCTCATTGCCACCACCTGTAAAGTGCCAAGGTTTCTAGAAGGGGCAGGATTTAAGGAACCTGCTAGTCTTCAGAACTCCACAATTGGCTGGCTTAGGCAGCTCCTTGCTTGTTGCATTTGTTTCTGTGGAAATAGAAGCAGCTCTTCCCTGAAGGCCTCAGTGCTTGCATGGGTACCACGGCTTTCAATCAGTGAATTAGCAGCTCAGCACTCAGCATCACAGTGTGGAAGGCCTTTCCGAGGATCTGATCCTGAAATTCATGTGCCCTGTTACATTTGCACATTTTTTGTCCTGAGTGGAAATGGCTTAGCAACATGGGTTACCAAGATACTCTGAAAAAATGTGTTCATTTAGGAGAATTTGCCCCTTGTTGAACTTCAGGTGACTAGGCATGGTGGAGCTGTGACAGTCTAGTCTTGTCAGCAGTGACACTGTTGTGTCCTGGCACAAACTGGTTTGGTTTGAAGTATTTGTGCCTGCAGACCTCACTTCAAACTCTCAGATATAATCAATGAGAGGGTGTGAAAAAAAGTAAGGAAACAGCCTTTGCATTCCACAAAAGCTGGTATTCTTGATCAGCACTAAATATTTCTCTCTCACCAACATAGTAAAGACTCAGTTCTGGAAGCTTTACTCATCAGTTTTTCAAGTTATTACAACACAAAGTCATAGCATGAATATGCCCATAAGTCATGCTCTGCTTTGCTAACTACAGTCCTGTGAAGACTGCTCAATGACCTCTGCAGGTCTCTTGAAAGCCTTAAAGATTAATACAACCTCTTCTCCACTTCCACTCTGTTACTGTAAAGCCTCATCTCTTGGCTCCCTTGTGTTCTCAAGCTGGTGATGAGAATTGACTGAGTTTGCTGAAGAGGCTAGCGTCTTGAACTGACCAGTTTGCTGGCTGCTGCTGTCCTAGGGCAACACTTGCTGGGCTCAAAGAGGTTTGCAGGACAGAAAATACTGTCTTGATGGCCTAGTGGCACACACATTTGCAGTTTCCATCCAAAACGTTTTAATTCCTGAGAAAGCAAACTTGGGATTGACTATGAGGGTTTGTAAGTGTATGGATTTTGACCAAACCGTCTTGGACAGAAAAAATCCCAACCCCAAAGGAATGCTGCAGAACATAAACCATTTCATTCACGGTCTATCTAAGTACGGCTGGTTGTACCTGTGCTAGGTATTACAGAAGCAATTACTAGCAATCCTGGGAGAAGTCCAGTTTTTCCGAGCTGATTAGATGAACAGTTGGGCTTGCAGGAACTGAAGTTGTATAGTTAGAAATCACATCTCCTCACCATACTGACCATCTCAGTTGGCCCAGTTCAAGACTGTGGTGCCAACTTTGCCTTATCCCAGCAGCCCACTCTCTCCACAACTTGAGACAAATAGCAGATAAACCCAAACCTACTCCACCACACCTGCCAGAGAGAGGTGGTCTTCTCTGAAGGCATGACAATTTCCTAATGGATCTAACCAGCCCTCATCTGGGCAACAGTCTGTATTCAGTATGTGAGGAGAAACAATCTTCCCTACATGAAGCTTTTTTAACTTGATAGTGTCTCCTGAGCTAGTGAAGAACTGCGCTTTCATGAAAACTAACCAGTAATTTTTCAGTGAGGCTGGTTTGACTGAAGGTGATTTGCCCAGAACACATTGCTGGGAATCAGTACACCACTGTAGTGCAGTAGTTGGTCTTTGTCAGATACGATCTTTACTTCAGTAAATTCATTAGCCTTACAGTGCTGCAGGAACAGAAAGACTCCCTTTTGACAATTAGGACCACAAGGGAGGGTTTGGAAAGATGATTGCTCCCTCCTGGGAAGAGATGAAAGACTACAGTGGTAAAGAAAAGAGATTTTTCATTATAGATCTTAAGATTAAACCCAAGGGACTGCTTGTGCTGGAAGTCTGCCTTATGTTTTGTATCAATAAGTGAATTTCAAATGCTTGGCTTCTAGTCATGTTTTTAGGTAATGGTTCTCTAGTTTAGCTCACTCTGATTTCTTGGAGGTGGATTAGTACATAATTAAATATGTGGAACAGTGTAATGAAAAACATGATACTATCAAAGCAAATTAATTGCTAGGTCTGGTTTTGAACTTAGTAGTATGACTGCAAACAACGAATTTGCTGTATCTTCCCTAAGCACTCTCCTACTGCCCCGTCTATTTACATTATAATCCTTGGCATTTACTGCAAGCAAACATAAAAGTAATAATTTTCTTGTGCACATAAAAAATAGAGGGGGAGACCTGATTCCCACGTATATTAATGATTCTGTGTCATCTGGTGGAAACTAGTTGGTGTAAACTATACATAAGCCCCTATTAGACTACTAGAGATGTGTAAAGGAGCCTTCCTGGAAGTGAAAAACCAGATCATTTATCTTCTGTCACATGTGTAAACAAGAGTTTTTCTTAAATGGCAAACAAACCATTAGCGCCTGTCTAATAGTGCATCACCAAATATTCGCATTTGTGCTAAGAAGTTCATGTGGAGACAGAAATTTAGGAGAAATCTGAGCCAGAGGTGGTTTTAGTCTGTGGCTCCATGGGCAACTTCTGCTTCTAGAATGCTTGATCTGGCACTTTTCAAGGCTGCTAAATGGAAAGGCAATGCATTGTAGAACAGAGCAAGGAGAAGTTCCTGCTGAAGACAAATTTTTAAACGTGAGAAAAGCTGAAACTTCAAGCAGTGCTATCAAAGGTCTTTATGCTAAGAGTTTGATTTGAATGTAGGTGAGTCTCCATCCTTTTCCTGTACTCAGCCTCATTCTATCCTTTTGGGATTGCTACATCTTCTGGAGAGGCTGAAGAGTGGATGGAACAGGGCAGAAAAGAGGGTGTGGCTACCCAAAAGCTACTTGTCCTCTGTTCCTACGGCTGTCAGAATTACGTATGTACTTATGTACGATTTTTAAGTGTGAAGTGCTTATATTATGTTAATGCAGTTCTTTGGATTTATTTTAATTTCCTTTTTGGTTGTTTCAGGTTTTTTAAATGAGAGGAAAATATTTGCTTACAACAACGTGAGCCCTGTAACACAGCTGTTTATTTCCCTGCACTTTGTCCATCACTGCTGTGAGTAAGGAGAGGAGAGCCATCCATCCACCTTGGTTGCTGCTGCTGTTTGACAGTTCTTGGCATGGCTGGCTTTCACAGAGGAGCAGCAGCCCAAGTATTTACACTGTGGTTCCGTCTACAGTAGCATACTTGAGGAAATCTCCCAGTGTTAGACTGCTGGCAGAGACAGTAACAGTGGGAGAACAAGAGCTGGCAGGGCATTGGAGCTTGTAACCATCAAACTGGCTAATCCTCTGGGTATTCTTTGTGCCTATCTAAGTAAAAATGAGTGCAAGCAATCTAATCCTGTCTTGAATGCAGCTTTACTTTTCTCAGCTTGTTTGATGGGTCCACTTCACTAGCTCAGTGCATACTGGTACATAAACCTTTCTGAGTTCTCAAGGTTTCCTGTCGCTTCATGCAAACACATAGAGATTTACTACCCAATTTTGTGAGAGCAGAATCAGGCTTTAATACTGAATTGTCAGACATTTTTAAGGGTGGAAACCAATTCTATTGATTATTTCCCCTTCAGCATAGCCTTGCTTTATGCTAAAAGCGCACACAGTTGTTAACCTAGATTTTAGAGCTGTGATGTGTCCTCCAGCATGGAAAGAAGCGGTGCTACAGTGGTAGTTTTTTCTGTTTGCAGTGAGAGGATTTTGGTTTTGTGCTCTTTGAAATGCAGGCTGAGGGTGTGAAGAGTTAGGAGCATGGCATCATAAGAAAGACATTCTGACATCAAGTCACTCTTACTCGAGATGCTAAATCACAGTTTTTCTGTTTGTCTGATGTTTCTGGCTTGATGACATTTTCAGTAGTTTACAGACTTAGAAATCATCTTCCTTTGCAGTAACATCTGGAAGCAATTCTAAAAACTCCTTGGATGGCAATAAGAGCTCTTCATCTCCAGCTGTCTTACTTCCAGTTAACCTGTGTCAGTTCAGAGTTTTTCTTAAATGGCAAACAAACCATTAGCACCTGTCTGATAGTGCACCACCAAATATTCACTTTCGTGCTAAGGAGTTCATGTGGAGATTGGGAATTTAGGAGAAATCTCAGTCGGAGTACTTGTGGTTTTGGTCTATGCTGATCTGCAGGGAGAGATAGGGGCCTTTGGGTGAGCACTCACCAGCCCACGTTTTTAGAGCCCTCTGGAGTGGTTTTGTCTATCTGAGAGGTATCCAGAACTGTTTCTTTTGTCAGCTGTCTCTTTGTATCAGTCCGGCTAGCCTTGCAGTTTAGCTGTATCTAGGTTCTTCATCCTCATTTTTCCTAGATACTACACCTATCTAGACACCCACTTCCCAAGGGCTCCATCTGTGCTGTTCCTTGCTCCTGCCTCTCTTCAGAAGGCATCTTCCTGGACAGCCACTCGCTGATCCTGTTGCTCTGATCTACCTTCAACAGCGTCTGCAGAAGAGCTGCACACATGAAAAAAGAACCCGCCTAAGCACAGATTTCATCAGGCAGCCCACCTCCTTGAAGTGTGATTTGTGGGGTCAGAGTCCTGCGTGTCAGATTTTCTTCTCAGTTTCTGTCTTACAAGATAACTTTATAATGATATTCTGCATTTTGGAAGCCTTTCAGATTTTGTAACTTACCCTAAAATGTGTTTCAGGAAGTTTTTTCCATTTGATGCCAGCTTGCTGGCCTTGGTGGATTTCTTCCTCTTTGTTTTCTAGCCTTCAGATTGCTTAAATCACCCGTTGTTCTATTATGAGTGAAACCCTTTAGGCTGTCTCAGATGTGGCTGATGACCTCAGTCCTCCCCACCTGAGGTGCTTTCAAGAGTCTGATTGTCAATAGTCACTGAGCAACCTGAACGATTTTCCTTCCTCATTTTGTCTCTGCTATTCAAACTCCTACTTTTCACTGACAGAGTGTCAGGGGTGGCTTGCTTCTTGGCTGTTACAAGCCCCTTACTATATCCTTTAGAGATCTGAAAGCAAGGGAAACCCTATTGTACCTCACAGGTGGGAAGGAGAGGGCTTCACACCAGATCTAGCGCTCTACTGTGGAACTGGGCTGTACCTGAACCAATTCTTTTATCTATTTAACCCCTGAGAGGCCAACCCACATGGTGGGGGAAACTAGCCCAGTGACTACTGTGCTCACATGGGAGAGAGAGAGATCAGAATCTCACCACAAAAGGCAACTTGCCCCAGGCCCGTTGATGAATGCTCCATTAGTTCCTCCTACTGGTGGGACCCGTGCAAGACAGGGGTGTTCTAGCTCTGCTCTCTCAGAAAGAAAATAGTGAGGTCCTTCAGGACAAGAGAGTGTTCAGAGAGTGGAGTAGCATAGTCATAGAATGCAGTGGGTTGGAAGGGACCTTTAAAGGTCATCCAGTCCAACCCTCAAAGGCAAATACTTCATACTGCTCAGAATGAGGCAGCTGAGCCTTGGGGTGGATGTAGGATTTGAATGTATGTCCTTGGCATTTCCTCCGAGCCATCTGAAGCATCTGTTACCTGTTAAATGTCCTCTTGTGAATGACTTTGTATGGGCAGATCCCTAGGTGTCCTAAAATGAGCCTGGCTGCCCAGCTTAGTGCTGGGAATCCTCCTGCAGAGTCCAGAACCCAGATGTGAAGCAGCTGCAGTGTTGAGTGCTGTCTGCCCAGGTGCCTTTGTAGGTAGTCTCTATGTTGGTAATTTCAATTAGAAGTTGGGGAGCTTGTTTAGAGAGCACAAGGCTCTCCTTGACTTCAGATTGATTTGTAGGTCTTCAGGACACCTTAGCATGTCCTTATACATCCACCGCCCTGGCTACATCGTAACTGGGTGGACATGCAGTAATATCCAATATGTGTCATAGAGGGAAATACAATGTGTGTTTTCTGCAACAGCCCCAAGCCTGTGTGCTGACATTAACAAATAGTGAAAACCAGCTCTGAAGTGTTTTCTTCTCTTTCGTTCCACTGATTAATCCAGATATAGACTGACCTTTCTGCCTGCAGTAGTCTAGTCCATGTGAAATACAACAGAACCTAGAATGGTGGGCCTAACGTTAAGTCTAAGGAGTATCTTTAACCGAGTAGCTATTCAGCTTGTAATATTCCAGAACTGAAGTTAGAATTGCTGAAACTTTGCTTCTTTATTTGCATGTGATGTTCTTGCTAGCTACAAAAACATCTCTATTCAGACTGAAAAGATCTTTACTAATGAAAATTACGCGAATTATCCCAATTTGGTTGCTCTGCTTGACAATCAAATTATTTTTTCACCAGTGAATTGGCTACTAATTCTCATTGCAAAACAATTAATCTACCTTCTTAATACTCTCCAAACACTGGCTGGGTTTGTCTATCTAATAAAATAAATGTGTATTTTTTACAGAAGACTCCTCATTCATTCAGCAGATTAGGCTGTCTTGAGAAAGTGTGTCACTAAGTGACAGCATAAATCTATGATTATTCTTTTCTCAGGTCTTAGAGAAGCTTCAGCATCTGAGACAAATAACTGGCCACCAGATGAGTCAGCCTGCAACTGTAAGCCAAACCAGCATTTTAAACATGAGGATTTCGCAGTTTCCCAATTACAGAAAATGCAAAGATATTTGTGCCTGTGTTTTGATTATCTATTGTGACAACTACAACGTTCTGCAGTGTGTGTTCTCCGCAGAACTGCTTGTATGATCTGAGTTCTCTTGTGTTCAGGTACATTGCCAAATCAAAGCTTCTACTTCTCTCTCTCATGTCCAGTCTAGATATTTGTATCGCACCACTGATGGCAGGAGAAATCTCTTAGAATATCTTTTCAATGGAGTTTTTAACTTGAAGTGGCTTTTCTAAATGAAGACTATAATGTTAGACAAAGTGGAAATTTCCTTGGTAAAAATATCTGGGTTTAATTTCATGTTTTCCATTAGGAAAACTGGAAGCTGGAAAAATCTTCCTGTGTCTGGCAACCTAAAATTGATCAAACTGGCTAATTGTCATCTGACTGGCTGAATTTTTGGGATTATATTTTTGATTGTGAAAAACTGGAAAATAGTTTGTGGAGGGCTTCAGTTTTGCAGTGAAAGTTCAATGAATTCTGTGGAAGACTGTAAATGAACTAAAATATGAAGACTGTAGATGAATGAAAATATTTGTATTTAGCAAGTGTATTTTTTTTTTAAAAGACCTGAACTTCCAAGTGTGTTCTGAAAGCAATCACTTGCTTTGTTCTATGGAAACACGTTAGTTCATACTTGCACTAATTTTAGGTATCTAATTCAGAAGGCTGGCTCCTAGGATATGTGTGCAATCCAGAGAGAAAACCTGCCACACAGTATGGTTCTGGACATGTAAATCAGGCTCTCGCTCTCAATTTCCTCTTGGAGGAACCTCTCTCTGTCCCTTAAACATATGGCGTGCCCAGGGAGACCAGCTTTGAAGTTTGAGGCTTTAAGATATCCTGTGTTAGTTACCCCCCCTCACCAAAATCAGATTAGATAAAGAATAAAACTAAGACATTTTCTGAGACCATTGTGATACATGAGATTACCTGCACGTATTTGTTAATATAAGTAGGTTGGATAAAATTGTTCTCTATGTGTATCATGTGTGTGTTTTCCTGTGTGTGAGAGAAAGAGAAGGAAAGATTGCGTGAATAGCTAAACGAGGTTTCCAAAAATATTTCCTCCCCAGGAATGTGTGTCTGCTGGCTGTCTTTCCATACCCATCCTCTTGAATTCTCTATAATTTCTGGCATTTTTATGTCTCACAAGGCACCCTCCTCCCAGAGCGTCATCCTTCCTCCCTCCCGTCCTTTCATCTTAGAGCCCCATGCTTCTCTCGACACAGTCAGAATCTCTTTTTCATGCTTTCATGTCTTTCTCCATGACCCTTCAAACCCTCTTTCACTAGTTCCAAGCTCCCCTACTGGAGAAGCAAAGCTGTATAAAGACCTAAAAAACCCCCCTTGTCTTCTAACTCAATTGATTGCCTGGCTGTGGTCTATTGCTGAGAGTAACCTGGGCCAACACAAAGAGAAGAGGAATACAGGCACTGGTCTGTTGCCATGGATGACAAAGAAGGTACTTTGTTATAGAAAGTCAAACTGGCTCCATAAAACTGAAGGAAAAAAAAAAAATCATAGAAATAGTGAGCTGGACAGTATGTTGAGACATCTTTTGGTCTCCTTCCTGTCCTGGAACAGGGAATGTATAAATCATTATACTCTTACTAGCTTTGCTCCCCTATCTGCTCTCCCTCACTAAGTAGAGGAATCGTTAAACCAAAGCATGCTCAGTCGTGGTCAGGTCTATGTCAGGAAATCCTAGTCCCTGTAGTATCAGGACCAGCATCTTGCTCCTGAGAAGCCTTCCTGTAATATTACCTCTGTTGTGTTTTCACTTTAAAACAGGACTGTTTCCATGAGGTCAGAGTAGGAGAACTGTGGGCTTCTCACAACACCTCTCAGCAAGTTTGGCTTCAGCATCATGTCACACAGTAGACTGTTCCCCCCTTGCCCGTGCTGTGGCAAGGTTTGCAAGGGGCTTGGTGCTTCACTCTCTCCCATTTGAGAAGCCCTACCCCGAGTTAGAACTAGACCATGCCATCTTTGCTTGTTAAAGAGAACCTTAGTCAGCATCCAGTGGCCAAACAACACCTTGTACCATAACGTCCCCACATCCACTAAGCCCGTCATCTCTTCTAAGGAGGGAATTGGATTAGTTTAGCACAATTTGGTTTTGACAAGCGCAGTGTAACTGTTATCGTCTTCCAGGGACTTAAAGAATAGTATTTTTATTTAATAAGAGTTTCTGTTTTTTCAGTGATCCCGTTTTGCTGACAGGTCTGTAACTGCCTCATCCTTTTTAAAGTACTGTGCTCTCTATCTACCAGGTGTTCAAGGGAATCACTCAAGGCTCTCAGATTACTGTAGCTAGCTCCTTATCATGGATTGCCTCAGACCTTTATGGTTTGAACATCCTTAAGTTACTGAAATATTCTTAACTTGTATTTTCTACAGTATGGCCTACCTTGCTATTTCCTTGTTAATACTAAGTCGTAATTCACTTTTTTCTTTTTTTGGGGGGGGAGGTACTCCAGAAAGAATTACGTTATCATATACTTTACATCTCTGTGGGTTCTTCTCTATTCCTGCTTGGAAAAGCATCACTTTCACTCTTCTAATTTATTTCTTATTGCCTTTATATCCCATTGTCAGTTGACATTAATTTTGATTCCTGTGTGCTTTATCTGTTCCACTTCACTCATCCTTAGTTACGTGCTTTTGCTTTCATTATTTGCACAAGCCCTTTTTGATATTCTGGTCACTGAGGAACTCGGCATTACAGGCTCAGAGGTTGCATCAAGACCTTTCTTTTGAATCTTGTGGTTTGCCACTGCACATTCAAAACAGTGCCCTTCACTAACTCACAGTTAACCCCAGTTATTTTCCTAGAAGTCTCTACCAGCCACTTGCTTAGCCAGTGAAGTCTGATCTCCTGAGATCTACTATTCCTTTTCTGCTGCTCTCATGTTTCCTTTTTCTTAGAATACTGTGCTCTGTCATTTCATTCAAATTATCTCTCAATTTGCCACTTGCCAATTAATTGGAATTGGGGGAAAAAGCATAGTCAAGACATAGCATCACCCTCCACCTAAAATAAAAAGCTGCGCTAAGCATGTTACAGGCTCTTGTCCCACTAAACTGTTTGTCCAAGAGATGCCCGTGGATTTTCTCAAGAAAAAACCCTCATTTGCCCCGCTCTCCCTTTGTAAGTGGTCTTTAGTAACTTTCTACCAACATATTTGTGCTATTTTTATCCCTATTTTTAACCTGATGTGCAACAAAGCCGTCTTTCCTCCGATTTGAGACTCATAGATCTATCTGCTAAAAGACAAATGAACCTCCAAGTTTATTCCTGCCTTTGCTTCCTGCAGTGATGCTCTAGTCCAGAAATTCATCCTGCCAGTGAGGTGTGTCCATGTTAGGCTTTAAAAGGTGATCACTACACTGAGTAGTCTAAATCCTGCTCTACATCAAGTCTTTGAGTTATCCACTGGCCTCACTGGAGTTGCACAAGCACAGCTGAAACTGGTGCTTGGACAAATTAATTTCTAAAACTTTTCTCTCCTTCTCCCTTTTTTATTTGTTTTGTAACAAATAATAATACAAGGATAACAGTGGACTATTCCACCAAATTTTCTGCAATAGAGGATATCTTATACCGACCTTATGCTACTTCTCAATTATTAAGCAGAGTCCTAATTTTGGGGAAAATAATTTCTTTAGCCTCTGGTCAAAGAAGTTCTTGGATGCTAAAAAATGAAATCTGATTCCTAACTGAAATAGTTTACTTGCATTGTGAATTTGCCAGTTTGTTATTGCAGAGTTGCAAATGATTGCCCAGGCTCTGGCACTGCTGTGTATAGTGAGGGTGGGGAGAAAATCACTGAAGTATTTAATTTGAGGATAATAGCCCTGCAAAGGAATGTCATAGGCTTTGAAAAAGGAAAAGGGAGCTCAGCCTACTCCACTAGATTGTCTTCACCAGAAACTGCCTCCTGCTCAGGGTTATAGATTTGGGCCAAGTAATCTTTCTACTGTCTAATTAAGAAAACGTTTGTTGTATGCTTTTTCTATTAACTACAACTACTGGGTAATACTGGCATAAGAATTAAGCAAATTCATACGTCTTCTGTCTAGGTAGAGTTTGGTAACTGCAGATGTGAAAAAGGATCGTCGT
This sequence comes from Trogon surrucura, assembly GCA_020746105.1. NCBI lineage: Eukaryota > Metazoa > Chordata > Aves > Trogoniformes > Trogonidae > Trogon > Trogon surrucura. The sequence goes on along the minus strand of CM036617.1, from coordinate 103,342,755 downwards.
GGCTATGGATGAGCCCTGCTCCATGTGAGAACTAGCATGAAAGAAAAATTTGGAGTAAGAAGGCCAGTGCTCGCAAGTCATGAGCTCAGAGTTAGGGTGAAAGTTCAGGTTTAGCTCCGTGTCCTACTTAGCAGCTTCCAAGTGTAGTCTAACTTGGTACTTCTCGTCCCCCCCACCCCTCCAAGTAGTGCCTAATGTGCTCTGAATGGAAATTTCAAGTCATAACACTCAAATGTGGAGGCATTACACAACTGTGCCTCCTGGATGCAACCCCAGCAGCTGCCCTGGCAGGCTTTGGGCAGGAGGAGGATTCTTATCGCTTTCAGTGTTGCAAGAATGTCTGGAGATCGCAGTGTGCCAGGCGTTGTACAAACACCTCGGAGGAAAAAGTCCCTGGCTGAACGAAGACAGAGCCAGAATAGCCGAGGCTGACAGAGTGTTGCTCAGGACATGGAGGTGTGGGGAGATGTGATGATTTTCCCAGTTCCACAGTTTGATAGCAATGGTGGGGAGAATGCTGTTCGCCATATTTCAGGAGGGCCTGCTGTCTGTGCTGGAGAGTGGGAGTGTTCCTGCTCTATCAGCCTTTGGAGTAGCACGGCCAGGAGAAAGCCTTGCAACAGGATCATTTCTTCCTCCCCCATCCTCCTGCATGCTCACCTTTGAGCTAGATGGGGGCAGGAATGATGTGTAATAGCCTTAATGCCTCATTTTGCCAGGGAGTGTCCTGTGGCCATCCTGAGTACCCAGACTGACACCAGAAACTGTGGGAATGTTTCTACGATCAACAAGTTTTACTGTATGTTAAAAATTCTATTTTCATACACAGTTTGCTGACACTCAGAAGGTTTCTTTCTTTGTAGTAGAATGTATCTCATGAACAATTCTGCTTTGGGCTACAGAACATCACAGTTAATCTTTTTTTCTACTTCTCTCCCAGAAACTGTGATCTATGAAGTAGACTCCTGTGAAACAGAGTTGCCTTCAGGGCAGTACACGTTCATTACAACATGCTAGAATGTGAAAGAACAAAATAAATATTATTTGATTGTAAAATACATTGATTTTTCCTAGCCTAGTCTTAAAATGAAGCAAAATAATGGTCAAATCCAAGTGTTCTAAGTACCACTTATTTCGAAGCACGTAACCCTCCAGCTTCTTTGCTCTTAATCCAGTGTAGATCACTTTGCATCAGTTGTGAAATAAAGACTTCAAATTCAGATTCTTCATTTTGTTACAGTGGACATTGTGCTGGGACATAGGGTGTAAGACCCTGTGGAGGCCAAAATAAATGGCAAAACACCAGCACTGTGACAGGAGCCGAAGAGTACCTTAATGGATGGTTAACCTTGACTCTTCAGGTATTTCTAGTCTCCAAATTCATGGGGACAGCTATGTGCTATGAGAATGATCTCTGCTCCGTGGTACGTATTAGCTGAACAGTGGCTAACAGAAAAGATATGAAACTGCTGTCTGGTGGATGTTTCTGGTGAAATAAGGGAGTATTACTGGGACTGGCTTGAGGAATCTTGATCTGCTCTGCCGTCCTTAAATGCAGCCTTGATTCATGTCCAAATGTGTCTTGACAATGCTGTACTCAGAGTGGGCCTAAGACTTGTGTGCAGGCATAGTTTGATGACTGGCTGGGTATTTTTGGAATGCTGCAGCAGCATATGGCATGCACCGCAGCAGCATATTTTGAGTTTTTCTGATGTTATTGGGATTCTTAAATGAGATTATTGGAAAGAAAATTCACATTAAAGTGTCACAGAAGCATCTGGAAAGAGACTGCTAGTTGAGAAAAGAGCCACATCCCTAATGACAATGGATTTTACTCTTGCCCAGCTTATGACTGCAGACTATGAACCATAAATATTTTCCAAAGGGCTAAATTTATTTGTAATTCTCACTGGGACTTGCCTTACTAGGCATTTGCAACAGCTGTACTTATGACTTGGGCACCTGCTTCACGTATTGCCACCTTGTTGTTGAGATTCTGCTGCTAGTGCAATGGCAGAGTCTCACTGCTGCTTCTTCTAAGGGTCCCATGAAATATCAGCGGTTGCAGCAGCTAGTGGTAATTTTGCCATCACCTTCAGGAGGAGCAGATTTGGGCCCGTAAATTGCATGTTTTTATATATAGTATCCAGGGCTGTTTTGCCTCGCAAACATTCAGAGCAAGTGTGACTCCATGTGGCTCCTCCCTCTGCGTTGCAGGACAGGGCTCTTCGTGTGCATGTGAATATCTCCCAGATGTTGTGCGTTGGACAAATTTAGCACTGGAGATGGGATGTGGCATCATAGCACGTAGACAGGGTTTTACTGGAGGGAATGGAGAAGCTTGTATTATACTTGAAAGAGTAGGCTGCTATGCAACTTCACTTGGATTTGTGCTGTGAGAACTATTTCTTTTTATATGACCTCCAGAGTGCTCATGGCAGCCAGGCAGGAGTACACAACATCTAAATTTGGCAGAGTCCATGAAAATGTATCCCATTTTGTTTGACAGATGTCCACTGAGATGGGAAAGAACTTTCCTTTGCCCCTTAAGTTGGCTGGGGACTTTAACAAGCCTCCTCCACAGGAATCCTGATATCATTCTCCAGCGCTGAAGCCAGGTAGTCTTACTTCAGTTCTCATTTGAGAATATGAGCAATTTCTTCAGGGGCTCAAGCGATGCGCTCATATCCTTGTCATTTGCCGTTATATTTTTAATATGTGTATCCTTGAGATCTGATTTAGAGATCCTATCATAATACCCTACTGCAGTTTTTGCTTTGAAGTTGCACCTGGCATTTCTGAGTCATCAAAGTACTCAGGACTCAAGTTGGGAAGGAGGTGGAATGTACATCTCATTAGCTTAACACAAACATTTTTTGGTAGGGTCTGAAGGAGGGCAGGGAGGAGGCAGCAGAGGAAAACGTCTTTGAGTGCATGGAGGCAACAAACAGTGGAATCTGACTCCTTGCTGGTGCGTGGTTTTGCTTTTTAATCTCAGTAGTGTAATCTGCAACCATCCTTCCTTGTCCGCTTCACTTCAGACTGTTGGCTTTGCATGGAGGTAGGCTTTGCCCGGTAAAACCTGGAAGAAGTTGAAGCCTTCTCCAGCTTGTCCCTGACTTCATGTGCGTCCACACCTTCGGATGTAGGGCAACCCAGCAGCAAATAAGACACTACTTCATTGAAGCCACTAGTAGAATAAAGACTACAAGGGCCTGAGCTCAGACACTGCAGCTTGGTTTTCCTTACTGTTTAACTATTAATAGTGTAATAGTTCCTGGGGTGCTGGTGGCAGGGAACAGCCAGGTCCCTCAGTGCAAGGACCATTTCTAAGAGACAGCTTGAGTGCGCCTGCCCTGATTTGTAGGCAAAGAGAGTTTAATAGCACAGATGTGGCCAGTCTGTGCCAACCGACCTCAGGGTCAGTGCGTGGGCCTTGCCACCGTGCAATCTGCTAGTACAGGTGTAGCCAGGGATGCAGGGTCTGTTACTATATATGAGAATGTGATAGTGAGTTTGTCAGTTACTGTCATGATGAGGCTTTTTTTCCAAGCCCTTTTCATGACTGTCTTCTTCATCACAACAGGGCTGTCTACCATTCTCTTCAAGTGACCTGCTCATCTGGCAGTGTGGAAGACCAGGGCTGGTAGTTGCCTCTGTATAAGATCTCTTTCTGCCCCAGGGCAGCAGGAGCATGAAAATTCTACTAGCGTGTGACTTCTCAGTTCAAAAGCACTTGTTTCGCCAACAATATATATGGAGCTTTCTGCAGGCTAGCTGGCTGCCTGCAGGGCTGCAGCGATGCTGTCCTGCCTTGGGTTGTGCTTCTGCTCTCAAATCAGCAGTGACTTAGGCAGTTCAGGACTGGACCACAAACTATGGCATTTCTGGGACCCTTCAAGATGAAAGGCCCTCCACGTGGGTAAGTTATCATTATTTGTTATTATCCTCTCAGTGATCCACTTTGGAAGACAGATGTGCATTCTTTCCCCCCCCTGAGAACTGATGAAACATGAAAATCACTTCTTAGATAAAAAAAAGCCCACAAAGTCAACACAATACATTGTGAGTTATTTGGTTTCTAATCTCTGAAAATGAGCCAGGTCAAACAGACACAGCTTCGCTGATAAATTGTTATTCTTAGAGATTTCATCCTTCCATGGAAAAGTACTGAGCTGGCTCTCTGATCTCCTCTTACACTGTCATCAGCATACAGCAGCAGGCCAGTGGAAAATTGGAGAAAACCAGCTGCATGTAGAGTGTTAAGGGCATTATTTTTAGATGCTTCATTTCTTTCTGACTACACACACTTCCCTGTGGAAAACAAGGCTGTCTATCCTAGTGACTTACTGGCAGCTGCTGCATTATGCACGGTGAAGCTGCTCCTTAGAAATAAGATGCTGAACAAAATAAATAGGAGGAAAATAGACCTATAAATTCGCGTAGTGCACAACAGGAGAGATGAAGTAGATTTCAGAGTGAATGCATGAGAGTCTTTGGAAAGCATGCAAGTTCTCCCTTCAATAGAGGTGTGAGTTTGATGGGTGTAACTCCAGTTGAATCTCCCTCTTCCTTTGACTGGGGTGTTTACTTTCTTATTTCCACCACCAGTTGTGCCATTTAACAAGTATCAAAGCTGAATGCCAGCTTTCCTCACAGATACCGGTCTGCTGTCACAACAGGGCTGCTGAAGAGAAGGATTCCCGGTCCAGATCTGCTGAGAACTATGACAGCAACTAAATGCCTGATGGCTGGTGCGTGTGGTAGTTTGAAACACGGGCACCCATGAATTGCTCCACTGCCTCCTGCTGACAGCCTGCCCCTTATCTCCTAAGGGTGATTTGCCAGTTAAACTGGATGCAGTTAGGTACCCAATCAGTCAATGTGCTGAAAGTCTTCATCTTCCCGTTTCTTTTGGCCCTGTGAGGTCTCACCTGAGTGGGAAAAGGAGGCGTCTTGGGAATGCAGCAAAACTTATACTTCTAAGTGTTAGATCATCCTCTGTATAGTGAAAGCAACACCTTGTATGAAAAAAGGACAAATGTGAAATTCATTGGAGGAGGACAGCGGGGAGAGACTCTCCCGCAGTCAAAATCTGTTTTAACCACTCACACTGGTCATTCCAGTTACAGACTTTTCCTCATCCAGGTTCCTTAAGGAAATGGGAGAGAAGACTGTAGTGGGGATTGCCAGACATGCAATGACGGCTGCATGTCTGGGTTGGTAGGGCGTCATGTAGATTCTGGATGATTTTGTTGAATTTTCACTTGTGTCAGTGTTTCACATTTGGGATGCAGATGGATAGAACTAAGATAACTTGTCAGAGGTCTATTATTCATTATAGCCCCTGTGAAATGTTTAGTATAAAGCAAGGTGTTCCCTTCCTCAGAAACTGTTAGTATCCTAGAGAAAGATGTTACATTTTGTTTGACTTTAAAGAAAGCTAAGACTGGGTTAACCCTATCTGGTTTCCCAAATGGTCCTTCCTCCTAGCTTTTGGGGCACTTCAGCTACTTCTAAACTGTTGGCATTGACAGGTCATCTTACCTCTGAGTACCCATCTTTGTGAGCATCCTGAGAACCAGTGAGGGTGAAACCTGGATGTTCTCCAACCACTCTTGCTACCCCAGGAGACTGTTTTGATGCCAAACTAGTGAAGAACCCAAATGGTGCCAGAGCAGGATGATGCCTGTTACAGACAAATTAAAATTAATTATTCTCTCTTGTGATATTCATGAGTACGTGCACGCACATGCACAACATAAGTGGGTGTCCTGCATTGTTCAGAGTTAGACGTACACAAATCTTGAACCATTTTAGTAGGTATTTTCTGCGTCAAGTAACCACTTCAGATTGATGTTTCTTGGGAAGACTTGCTTAGATTAGTTCAATCATTTCCAAGAATAAGGATATTGAAAATTGTTGTTTTGCCCACAGTGCTTTAAAAAAAATATAAAGTACTTTCAGAGATTTTGCTAAGAAGCTTTGGTGTTTCCATGCTTGCGATTTCGCAATGGGATGCCACAGTGTCAGGGGCATGCCTTTTGCTATTTTTTCCAAGATAAATTGCCTCTACTTGGCCCACTTAACAAGTCTTGAAATTTGACAGGCACATGTAGTCAGTGGAGACAACTTGGCACTGAGGCATGCTTCAGACCACAACTTCAGAAGCTAAGCACAAGTTCATAGGTGGCTGCCTGGGAACACTGTAGTGCTAGACACAGAGGCTGAGAGCAGAGACCCTTTTGTGTGCTCCTGATGCTCCAGAAGGCAAGATGGAGGAATTTTTCTGGATTTTACTACAAAGGGAATATAAGGGCAGTGCAAGTGGCTGGAAAGAAAGAGACAAAGATCTGATCTGCAGAGCCCAGCAAGTAATGGAGAACTGCTTTCACAAAGTATGTACAGACTACAACTGGCTGCGACCATCAGACTCGGCATAGGAGATGGTGAGAATTAAAGACAAGGAGGCAACGTTAGTTTAATTCCCATTGATTTATATAAGCATTGCTGCTACCACCTGTATTTACATGGGCTGTTTGGCCATACTCATGTCCTCCAGAACTCGGCCTCCTGGGTGAATCAGACTCATGCACAGAGTGAAATAGGTGTTGGCTACAGCTTTGCTTGGAGATTTGTTGAAACAGGGAGATGCATTGTCAGTGATGCAGGGGGTACAAAGCAAAGTGAAAACAGTCTGTGTCTGGGCAGACGAACATGGGCTTGGCAATATGGTTTCTCTCCCTGCCTCTTGCAGGAAGTGGCCAAGATTGACAAAGTGATGTATTATTTGGCTGGAGAAAAGTAACACTAGAAGAGTCCTGTGGTACCTGGGGTCAAAGCCCCCTGGTGCTTGTGCTCTAGGCGACAGAAGCCAGCACCATCCTCCACTCGTTCCTGCCTCACTGTGTCATACAGGAGGCTCATGCTATGCTCAGCTCTCCTCTCTAGCCTGTGGGAGAGGAGATGGACAGACAGAGAGAAACAGAATGCTTACGGGAGAGAGGTCTCAGCATATTGGGCAGACTTGACCAAAACATACTGGGAGCAAAACTTGTGTGTTAGTCTTTCTGCAGCTACTCATTTGACGCTCCATGTCATGCTGGGCAAACTGGATGTTATGGAAGCATCAAGCCATGTAGCCACCAGGTCCTATGCATGTGTGAATAAACACAAATATTTCTAGTGTTTGTTTTTTGTCTGTTTCCCTCTTGTATAGATGTCCCTTCATTCCTGTTCACTTTTTAATGTGAACATGGGTCCTGACTGGAAGCTTTTGTGAGTATGTGGAAAGGCCACCCACTATTCATTCCCTCAGCGACTGAATAGTGACCTGGAAACTGTTCCCGAACAAGTCAAAAACCTTCTTGCTCGATGGTGCTGACCAAATAAACCCTGTGATCATCATCTTGAGTTTGGAGAGGACAAAAAGCCCATGGTAATCTCTTGGGGAAAAAAAGTAAAAAGCACCTTATTTATTTAGAAATTGTATCCACGTCCTAGTATCCTAGATAGCAGTGTTTTGACTAACTGGGAAAGTTCTGGAGTTCTCCACCTAATAAGAGAACTCAAAAGTGCCCGTGTAGAACAAATCAGTTAACTTAGAAAAGCAAAGGGATAGAGGAGATAGGTTTTGTTTTCAGTCTTATAGTGACCAATGAGATTAAGCCTGAACAATGTTTTTACTGTTCTATCTCCACAATAAACACTGGAAACTGCTCTTGCTGATAGAATATCTGGAAACTGCTTTGTTGTTGAAGTGCTTCAGAGCCTTCTTTTCAGTATTTATGGCTTTGCAAGTGGAACACAGGCAGCTAAGAAGCTGAGAAAGATCAGGGAGGCCTGCATGCCTCAAGGTTATTCTGATTTGTTTAGTCCTCTGTTTTATACACACTGGGGACTGATAACATTTCCCTCCGCTTTTTGGTTATTTTCTATTCCTTCATCAAATCTCAGGAGCCTCTAGCATTGTGTCCTAGGGGCAACCTCCTGCCAAGAGTTGGTTTATTGTGCTTATGTCATTATATACAGTCCTAGTGTCTTCTTAATATGTCTAAGCCTTGATTTATACTTCCAACTAATGTAAATTTACACCCCAGTCTTGCTTAATTTCCTCCTGCCAGGCTCACACACTTGACTGCATAGTCACAGGACAGATTTTTCACATTTGATCACATTAGGCTCTCCAAATTCAGAGCTCTGCCCTATTCAGCACCTTCTAACAGCAGACCCAGAGAGCTGTCTGGATAGGTAGGTGCTGTACTAGATACTATGATCTGGAAACTCTTTTTGTTTATAATTCTGAGTTTCTACAAAAGCATGTTGCGTATAAGCTCTCATATGAAGTCTCTACTAATCAGCAGAGGCAGCAATGTTATTTAGCATACTTTGAGGAGAGATAGAGGACCTTATAGATGTTAAAAAGTGATGGGCTATGTCTTTACAGAAGATAATGTAAACTGGGAGCTGCGTCTAAATACTTCTTTCCTTACTGTGCTTTTCTGTGGCTGGCTCTTTTGCCCAGACAATACAGACAGAGCTACCATTACAGAATATATGCCTCATTTCTCAAGGTGAACTGGGAAGAATAGGCAATAATAATGCTTCTTTACTGCGAATTGCCTCTCCAGATCCCCGACTCTTGGGACCGTGCCTCAGCACAGCCTATAGAATATCTCTGGCACATCACTGGGGATTGCTTCATGCATATTTATAAAGTACTTAAGATATCTTTCAAGCGAAGGTGTGAGGCATGCATTGTGTTATTTTTAAAACGTGGTGAATATGTCGCCCTAGCACCGCACGCTGCCTGTGCAAGGCCTGCTCAAAGCAGGCAATAGCAGACAGTAACAGGCAGTGCTCAGCAGCTCTGAAAACCAGTTAGGCAGAGCAGAGCACTGGCCATGCGTGTGCAGAGGCCTCTGCATGAGTGTATGTCGATAGAGTGCTACCAGGGTCACTCACCTCTGCTATTTGCAGATTTGCACCTGAAAGGAAGTCTCTCGCTATTTCGTTTCCTTCTTTCCTTTCCATTATTTGGAAAGTGCTGTCTCAGTCACCAGGAAAGGGCTGGTAGTGAACGACTTCCTCTGAGTGCAAGTGGGGTCAGTACCTGGGGCAATGGCACCTCTCATGAAGCCGGGTTGGGGAGCAGAAGTGAGCCCTTGGTTTCTCTAACTGTTGGGCTGTGGGACACCTGATCTAAGGGTTGTCTTTTCCTGGATAATGAGTGGCTTGAACCAAGTGTCCCATGTCTTTGGCTGTACGATAACCCCAGGCGTCCTTACTGCTCTACATTCTGTGTTGAAGTATGAAGCGGATCTGTGGTCCTACCTTAAGTCTGAGGTGTCCCACCAACTTCTGTGCTACTGAGTTCTGGTTACACACAGCAGAAACGCTTTCAAGAACAAGATGTTGCCCAACAGGGTTCAATCTCATCTCTGTGAAAGCTTCCTTCTTTCTGACCCTGAGGACTTTCCACCCTAAGGGAGCCCTCACATAGATGTGAACACTGGTGATCTGCTGAAAAGGGCTGGTCTGACAGAAAAATTGACCTGGAGATGAGATCACAGGCAGATCTGAGTTCATGCAGTTCCCTGCTTGGTTGTTAGTGCTGACAGAATAGGTTGGGAAATTAAGATTCTACGGGTAAAGGAGAAGATTTGTGCTGCTGGGATTTAGCAGAAAGAAGAAATTTATTGAATTTATAGTGGCACACAAGGCCAGGTTTTAGTCTGATTGTTCAAGTGCCATGCTCTAACTTTTCCACCATGGAAGCTAACCATGAGTGTCTAAATTGAGAAAACTGGTGCTTGGCACTCCCACATGGAGTAAGATTTTAAACCAAATAAATTCATAACCAAGCAGCATCTGCTATGACTGATTTTTGCAAAGAGCTCACTATGCCTTATAGGGTAGGGTAACAATGTAGCTTAACAATGTAGAAAAAAAATTTTATATATATGTATGTCTATATGTGTATATATAAATATGTATGTAATCTATATATGCATATATACATGTACATAAACTCAAAAGTGGCATGGCTATTACAGTTGTAAGTCACTTGCTAGCTAGATTTACCCTTTATTTATAGTGATAGTGTCACACATACTTTCAGATTTTAGTGATGGTAGGAAACAAATTAAACCCACAGTTGCTTAGAAAATAATTTCCAAGCATTTTGGGGGACATATTGATGGTATGTTGCTTGATTTAACTTGCTCAGGCACCACAGATCTCCAGGTGTTTTCCTTGTCTCAAACACTCTTTGCCACTGCAAAACAGTGCTGCAAAACTCCAGCTTAGCTTGGTTCTAGGCAGCTGATGGGAGAGCTAAAACCTTAGCATCTCACTAACATGTTGCCATTGACAAATTTGTTTGGATCTGCTGGTCTCCGAGTTCAGTGTTGGTGCTCTCTGCTGGTTTTTTTTTTTGTTGTACTCTGTGTTCTATTCTAGGAGGTGGTTTTGCAAAACATTTATGTCCCAGAGGATGAGATTTGATTTTGAACTCAATTAGGAGTAAAGGGCTACTCCAGCACCGTCCTCAGTAAATTCTTGTTTGACTAGCAGAAAGCTCTGCTTGCTCTGAGCCAAAGGGCTGCCGTAGGAGTTGTGTCAGTAGAGCACTGACAAGACACAGCAGGAGCTGAAACGGGAAACATTCAATCAGGGCAATGCTGAGGAAGAAGAAGGTTTTGAGCAGTGTGAGGGAATGAGCACGACCATTCACTCACTGCACGGCCATGTGTTTGGCTCAGGTGAAAAATGGAAAACTATACAGGCCTTTTCTTCACCTCCAGGGGGAGTAGCAAGTCCCTCTCCTTTTCAGGCTTTCCAGTGAAAAGGGCTCTAGGATGCAGGGCTGGTCAGCTCAGCCCAGATCCAAGCTGACATCTCCTCCTGGCACTGCTCCATGCTAAGAGGACAGATCAGCTGGAGTCACTGCTGGCATTGCAGTGGCTACACCAGGCTCCCTCCCCAGAGGAGAAATGCACTTGGAGAGAGAAACCTTCATGTAGACCCTTGTCTCAGAATGGACATCTCCAGCCCCTTTGGCTGTCCAGTGACCACAGGCATAGGGATCCTGAGCAATCTGATCTAGTTGAAGATGTCCCTGCTCATTGCAGGGGGTTTGGACTAGGATGGTCTTTAAATGTCCCTTCCAAATCAAGCTATTTTGTGATTCCTCTGTGGCTGAGATGCTGGCAATGCAAGCAGTGTGGATGTGGACATGCAGAGCCTACCTGCAAGAGTAGAGGCATGCTCTGTGCTCCCGTTTGGGCTTGCACCAGCAGAGGTCTGAGGCGTGGTCTTGTATTTGACCATGTGCCTGATGTGAAGCTACTGTATCAACCAGGTGCTGAAGTGCCAAGGACAAAGCAGCACCAGCCTTTCCCTTCTGTGCAGGACTTACAAAGAAAGTCACCTGAGGGACCATACTTGTGCCGTGAGACAGGTGTGTGATGAAGGCCAACTGGTTTGCCTTATTAACAGGAAGCTAAAATGTTGGATATATGTTTCCGTAACTACAAAAATTCTGAAAACAGAGAGGACCCTGTAGTTTAGCCAGAAGAGAGTTGAGCAATGGAGACTGTGGGAAAAAGGGAAGTGACACTAGTGCTTTAGTTTCAAGATCATTTTATACTAGCAAAAACCAGGGAGTGAAACAGCCTTGGCCTTTCACTGCTTCAATGCTTACTTTAATTCCCACACAACACATTAGCACAAGTGTTTTCAAGACCATGGAGAGAACTGGATTATGAACTGTTCCAGGTAAGTCACCTTCTCAAAAAAGGTGAAAATAACAAGATTTGTTTTAATCCAGATCAACATCCTGATTTGATTCCCCATGGCATCTTGATCACATAGGATAATGGAAAAAAGTGAGCAGCATGGGATAAGACTGAGTAGTTGGGGGCTAAGGGCAAGACCGAAATAAAATTTCTAAGAAGTATATTCTAGCTCAACTAGGTGGACCAATTCTGTGAAAATCAGTTTCGGTGGTAACTCATGACAACTCTCATTCTGCTTTCAGAGAGGTGCCATTCCCAGTGGGTTTGTATGTGATTCACAAGTAGAAAACCAGCAGCTGACTGGTGACAGATTCTACCTCATCCCATGGAAGAGGCCTGCAATGGAGGGATTGCTTCTTCCCCTGAAGGGCAGAGGAAGTCACTCTAGTTTGAGACGTGTAAAACGATCCAAAGTGGAGTGTTTGGGAATTTACCATCTTCTGCCAAGCAGGGTGTAAATGGACTCTAGCAGGCCAGTTTTCTCTGGTAGTCTGAAGTGTGACTTCTGATACACTGATTTGTAGATAAATGGAAATGTTCATCTAGTCTGTTTTTTGACTTTTTATTTTCACTGGATTACTTTTTTAGGAACAGAGGTGAATATTGCCTACAAAATAAACTTAAGCCCTTTAAACAAAAAACAAAAATGTAGTCTTCTGCAAACTAAGAGTTTCTGTATAATAATTTTATGCTCAACAACAATGAACTAATAAGATTTTGAGAGGTTGGGAAATCAACTTTTTCTTCTCTTACTTATTCTTCTAGATGAAGTCAATTGTAAAGAAAAAAGTGCCTGGGTAATGTATGGTAAGATATTCATGACTTTTTTGAAGAAGAAATAACAATGTGCCTTCTGTGAATATTAAGTAAAAGTAACCTTAGGGGGATGGGTTGGGCAATGTGAGTCATGCACAGGTTTTGAATTATTGATGTTCTACAACTGTCAACCTTTACAAGCTTGTACGGTATATCTTAGTCCCTTCAAGGCAGGTGGAATAAGTTTCTGCAGATCCATATATGTTTTCACAATAAGATACTATGGCAGCACACGAAGGAATTTGTAGTTACGCCTGATTTTTGAACTACCTCTCCGCAGAGTGCAGCCCCTCTGCAAAAGAGCATATAGCCATGCTTTCCCCAGGGGTTCTTCAGGCACACTTTGTGTGCTCCAGCCCAGTACATTTCCATGAGCTACTTCCCATGTGCCTATTTTGCATACTCCTTGATTGATTCAGTATGCAGTTTCACTGGTTGTTTCTCAGACTTGAGTACAATGAACGTTAATACTGATGGTTAATACCTCTGCCCTTCAACGTATTGGCTACCTTCAATCTAAAAAACTAGGTGTGAAGACCGGGATGTAAAGCACTCAAAAGTTACAAAGGAGAGTTAAGCTGCTGGTTGCATGTATGCACTGTGGTGTTATTTCCAATTACTCACTCATGTGCTCCATTTTCTGTGACACGATGGCCCCTTTATGCTGGCTGGCTGGTGCTCATTGACTGGGTAGCAATTCGTTATTACTGGTTCATTCTCAGCATTCAGTGTGTGCCCACAGGCCTTATTTACTGCAAACCATCTAAATCCTGCAGAGACTCCACTCTAATTGATTTCTTCAGCTCCATTTTGAATTAATTTATGCCACTATACAGTATGCAAGCACTAGAGATAAAATTCACCCTTCTGCAGAGAGTGGAAAAGCTTATGCTCTGCTGAAGGCTTGCCCTTGCGAGCTCTCCAAAGGGAAATTGAGGGGATTTACAGTGGTCAATAGTCCTTGGACTACTGGGAAGCTTTATCCCTGTGTTTTATGGATAGCAGTAATGGGCAGCGACTGCTAGGCTTTGACCGTCATTAGGAGAATCAGCAGGACGACCGTGCCAGAGTGACAGAGGAGGAAGTGCTGAGGTCCTGACCTGCATTTTCGAGGAAGCTCGGGGAAGCATCCCCAGGCTGGTGGATTTCAGGTCTCATCAAAAGACCATTGCACGGACATGCTATGCATGTTTGCACGGCTCCTTGCGCCCATAGTTGAAACTGCAATGGGTAAGTCATTGGCACGTGCAAAACCTGTGTCAATGGCTATTCCTGATGGAAGGGTAGGACAGTGTTTTTGGCGGCTGTGGGAAGAGGGAACATGTGTCATAACCTCAACACTGGCTGGGGGTAGGGCAGAATACCTCTTGTGTGTGTGTGCTCGCTTCTTTTAAAAGACATTGGATGTTTTTTAAAAGATATCGGATGTTTTCTTGCAGACGCTGCTTGAAGTGTGCCGGTAGCAGAGGTCTTAGTGTCAAATATTTTTGTCCCATAGTTGGTGCTCAGTTTCCCCAATTCCTTCCATATTAAACCCTACAGCAGAGACACTCTTGCTGCTGCAAGCCCATGTGCTGGACACAAGCTTCAGGGCACGCAGGCAGGGAAGGTTGGAGAGGGAAAGCAGAGGGAGTTGTCACCCTACTACTATGCTTTTGTGCAGAAAGGTTTATACATGAACAGCTGTCTAAAAGGTGTGTTTCATTTAATCCTAAGTGTCTTGGTAGGCCTACATTCAGGATTTAACATGAGGTGATATAGGGAATAATGTGTATTTACTATTAGAGAGACTACAATAAGAGTGCTAATTTGGGGTGAATGAATAGCTGTTGCAGGCAGTGTGTGTCAGTAGAGAATTAAGTATCTTAAATAGAGGCTTGGTGATCAGGCAATACCGAAGGTGTAGAGAGGAGACAGATGAGCTGGGTCAAAATACCTGAAAAAAATCCCTGCTAATCAGATAGTCAATAAACATAATTTTTACCTTATTTATAGTAGGACAAGGTCATGCAATCATATTGAATTATCATACCTAGGCTAACATATTTTATATTATTAATTAAAAATCTTTCAAGTTATTGTTATTTGTTACTGCAAGAGACTAATCTTGTCAACTGTTGTTGAGAGCCAGCAGTCTGGGCAATGGGGGTGTTGGAAAGCATGTAGATGGTAGCTCTGACGTCCCTGCCTGCCTGAGGCAGGAGCCTGCTGGAGCTGCCTGGGGCTGCATGGGGGCAGTGAGCAATCCCACCCTTCTCACAGCGTCCCTCTCTTCTCCTTTGCAGCAAATGTGTAGCTGCCAGTGGGGCCCAGCTGGCATGGCCAGGGGCTGGCTGAGAGCAGGGAAGGACAGGGCTGAGCCCTGAGCGCTGGTGACAATCTGCACCGCAGTGGGCTTTGCTGTCCCCTGCCAGCCTGGCTCCCACTGCTCTCCCACTCCGCCCAGAGGACTGGGATCAGCCTGGAGGGTTACAGGGAGAGAGACACAGCCTTGGTCTGGAGGGGTTCCCCTGCTCCTCTGTACTCCTTCACCATGAGCCGTGGCGACACAGAGAGAGGCAGAGGTGCAGGGAGGAGCATTGCCATGCTCCTGCCGTACCTCCGCATGCCTCGCCAAGGCTGAGCTGTGTCTGGCAAGGCCCCTCTGGACTTCCTTCGTGCCTGGCACAAGCAGTAAGCAAGGTGCCAGGCAGCTGTGTCTTGCCTGCAGAAGTGCAGTAGGCAGAGAGAAGCTCTTCCCATCTCCTTTCCTCCTCAGCCAGGCTGCCGGCTATGGGGGAGCAGAGTGGGGTCTTCCGAGGAAGGCCACCGCTCAAAGTGCCTAGGAGACAACCTGAGGGGGCGCCATGGTCAACAATCCCTGGCTCCTAGCAAGGGTGGAGAGAGCTCCTAACAGTTCGAATGCTCCAATACATTGATAGTTTGTTTAAAATAGAGCGGCAGGGAGTTTACAACAATCCTGCGCTCTCTTGGGAAACTCCAGTGAGGCAAATGGTTCAATACCAATAGAAATAAGACAGGTCAGGAAGAAGCTTTTCAAGCATAAAATACCAGGACCAGAAATATCAACTGAAAAATGTGCAAACTTTTTTTCTTTTAAAAAATATAAAGCCTATACAGAACTACCAAAATTATCCTTGGTTGTTGTAACCATTCCCTCAGCCCCTACATAGTAGTCTCTGTCTTCATTTGCTGCTATGTCTTGTTTAGATTCAAAGCTTTTATAGACTGAGATCTATCTGTTTTATGTGTTTATAAAGCTCCATATATGCTTTGGGAGTTGTTGGAACAATAATAGTAAGTAAATAGCAGGTAATTTAGGCTGAAATGTTGCAAAATATATATTCCAGAGTCCTGTAAAGTGCTTGATTAAGTATATATTTCATTTGGGACTGCAACTGTGAGTGAAATCAAATGACAAAGGTGCAGGTGAGCTCTCAAACAGGAAGTTTGCTGTATAGTGAAGATGTTTCCCTTCTTATTAAGCCCCTGGTGCTGTCTGAAGGGCTAGTCTTTCCCAGACATCTGTGGTACAAGCCTGGAGTTTTCAATAAAAGTGTAGAAATAAATGTACAGATGAAAGCATCTGCTTTTTGCTGAGGTAAATGACAGTTGTTGATAAACTGGGTCAGCTGAAAAGTATCTGGAGGTGGGATTCATGTTACTGAACATTAGATGTCTAGGGGTAGATGTCTACATCAGAGCTACTCCCCTGAGGTCGTTCTTGCCCTAATTTAGATACCTGCTCGAGGTTGGGATGAATCACGCCCTGCAAAGCACCTTAGTTGGCTGACTACAAAGGAAGCCTAGCTCAGTGGTTGGTGACTGCACTGGGGGAAGCCTACATTTGAGGTACATTAATCCTGACTTTAAGGTTTTTATACACAAAAATAAGTTGATGAATACTGTGAAGGAAAAAAAGATGTTTCATTTTACCTTTCACAGCAGGATGAAGGAGATTGCACCTCTGTTAAATGCAGTATCTTGTTTTTTTCCTAGGATACTTCTGCTTTTCTGGAGTTGGTGCTTCTGGAAATGACACTAGGAAGAACTGTGCAAGGTAAAACTTATTTTCTGGGCTTGTATTTGGGACTGTCAGAAAACCTGCCAGAGGACATAGCTTCATGGGCAGGTACAGGCTAACTTCTACCCGGAAGTCAAATAGCTGCCTTAGCACACCTGGCCATTAAGCCATCCTGGAGCATGCAGAAGATCTCAGGTCTGTCCTCACACATCTATGTAGGTATGCCTGACACAGTTGTCTCAAAAGGACCAGAAAAACCTATTGCTGTGACTGAGAAAGGTGTGAATCCAGCTTCCCTGAGGTACATACTCAGGTAACACACAGTGAGATACTGGATAAGGAAAAGGCCCCTTAATGTAGCCCAAGAAGCTGAATCATAGGACGTATTTTAGGGATGGAGGAGTTAAAAAGTAGTTAGGGATAAAAGGGCTGTGAAAAGAGCAGAGAAGCAGCCCTGGAGAAGATGTCCCGATTTATAACAGCTGCGGCATTACAGCGTAGCCAGAGTTGAAGCAATCCAGAAGGCAGGTATAAAGCCAGCATTAAGCCCACAGTCTCACTCTTTCTCTGCTGGCATCCTACCATTCTTGGGAGAAAACAAGCGGGTAACTGAGTGTGAGGCACGCTGGGACGCTCCTGGAAGCGTGTCCATGGCACAAAGTCACTGCTGTGTGGTCTAGCTGACAGCAGTGCCCGTTCACAGTCTGCCTACACAACCATGCCTCCAATTGCTACGTGACCTGGCAGCACAGAGCTTTCACATGGCTGAGGGACGAACGATGGCCTCAGAAGATGCAGAGCAGAATATAGCATGTGATACTGAGCTGTTTATAGCAAGGTGTTACTAGTTGCCTTGAGGCAAAATTTTTGCTTTATAGTAAGCTCCTTGCACAGTGAAATGGGAGGGAAAAAATAGATGTGGCCTAGTCAGTTGCTACAAAATAAGGGCTGAGATATTCTCTAATTGCAAAATGGAGGGTCTACAGTCACCAGCAATCACTGTACGTGAGAAAAAGTGAGAAAACATACAGGAACAATTAAGTATGTCCTCATGAAAAAAAGCAGAACTGACAGAAGGGGGAGACTAGTAACTGCGAGCAAGAAAATGTTCTGCTGTCATTTGTTTCTACTATTTTTTTCTGGGAAACAGGACTTTGTGGGCATACTTTGTAAATAGCATCTCACAAAGAATCTCTCTGATGTTGTGATTAATTCTTTCCTCCTTGCGTAAACAAGCCTAATAGCAACTAGCTCTAATAGTACGGTAGAATGTGCTTCTCAGGAAAAAAAAAAAAAAAGAAAAGATGAGTTGCTTGGAAAAAACCATGTCTTTGTGACACAGTTTTTATTTAGATCCGGATGTAGAATAAGATATAACTATATTTGGTTCAAACTCTTGACATGAGACTTAGAGGAGAAAAAAAGGGGCCCCTTCTGAACTGAGGACCTGAGAACACTTAGGTTCCAGGCATATCCACATGAGACTTTCCAAGATAAATTAACAACGGGCCAATTTGTACATGTTCAGCTGGACTTAGATTTACAGACTAAGATGTGAAAGGAGGCTAAGAACACTTCACACAGCCGTGGAATTTGCCAGGGAAACTGAACCTCCATTTGTAGCAACTCACCGGGAAAGGAAGCAGACCAAAAGGTGGAACTCAATTGCTAGGAGCCCTGTTAGTCAAGACTTGCTTCTGGTAGGCATCAAAACCAAAAAGCAATTGTAGCTTGGTCTATTACATTTTTTGACTCCTGGAAACATTATTAAATTTGATTTAGAAAACAAGAGGATAATGCAGAAATCCAGGGAGGCCGTTCAGCTAATTGCTGGTGCAGTGATCAGGAAAACCTGGCTAGAAGAGGCTTGTTACAGCTTTAAGGTTGGTCAAGAGGGAGAACCACAGATACCTAATGAAAGTTTCTTGGAACCAAGCTGCTGAATTGCAGCTTGCATGTCCAAAGGTGGCCTGCATGCCTTTGGTTTGGATCTGGGAGTGGTTCAAGAACAGTAGGTGTTTGTCTACTGAACAGGCAATAAAACTATAAAATGCACAGCAGTGATGGACAGCAGTTCAAACATAGCTCCTCTTAGAGTTGTTAGCAGTCCAAGGGAGCACTGGTCTTCATGGCCTTGAGTTCCCACCTGCATCGTGGACTGCAAGAGATGGCGCAGTCCGTGTGAAAGAGAGGGAAGGGTGTTTCAAGGTCCCTAATAAAGCTTTAGGCTGGAAGAGATGGGTTTTTTTAATGTTATTCACCGTGGCTTGTTTTTATTGGCACACAGACGAAACACCTAAGATTTGGGAGTTGAGAAAGCCCTGAAAGCTCTGGTTTCTCCCAGGGTATGCAATTTATTTCTGCACATAATTGAAAATTGGCTGTGACATCTGCTGTATCTGTCAGACGCTAGCACAGACACTGGCAATTAGCAAACTTTCTCATGCAGTAGCTGAACACACTGGTCGTCACCACAGCTGAGATTAGAACCAGGAACCACATGCTCCAGAGAAGCAACTCCACCACTGTGTGATGTATGAACCCAGGGAAGGCTTCTTTCTAACCTTGGCAGTGCTCAGCTCGCAGAAGATGAACTTCAGCTATTTTCTCACATTCAGAAATTCTGATGTAACTAGATGTTCTTGTAGGAAGTGGGAGGTCTAGACAAACGAAAGATTTTAGGCACTCCTATTTGGGGAGCACCCGAGGGAAGGACTGTTTGAGTAATTTGTTTGTACAGTGCCTAAAATAAAGGGGCCTTGGTCCATAGTGTTAAGGGAATAGAAAGAATCATAACAACAACAGTAGTCTTTCCCTTTTCAGAGGGGGCTCCTCACAGGATGGATGTAGAATGCAGTAGGCTGGGATTTGACCTAAGGGAGACTTGTAAACCTTGTTTTAAGTTCTGTGCGGATGGACCCTTTTTGACATCTGAATATGACTCATGCTTTGTCAATGTGACAAGTGAGGAGGAATGTGAGAGTTGGCTCTGCCTTTGTGTGTAGACAGATAGGTTTCCATTGAAGATGGAGGGTTGGACATGTGCACCCAGGCATGGAATTTGGAGTTCCAAAAATACATCCTCTAAGTTCTGAGTACATAGTGACCATACTACAGGTTGTTGATCCAAATCTTCTTTGTACCTCATGGTTTGATCCATCTGACAGATAGGAGCTTTACTTTCCCAAGGGCAACCCCGACTTTGTACAAATGCTACACCTCCAGAGGTTCTGCCTTTTGTGGGGCATTTACTGAGGCTATGAAGGCGTTTACTTGTGTAAGATCCGAGTATTTAGTGTTCCCAATTCAGCTTGCTTTTGCTCTGGTGGATTTGAGGCACACAGAGGGAGGGAATTCAGCTGTTAGGATCTTCCTTTTTGTTCAAATATAACTGCCCAGAAAAGTATATGAGTGCTTTCAGACTGAGTGTCCTCCTCGTCCTCAGTAATGAAGATGGAAGGTTGGGCAGTGCAGTGTTTTCTACTTAGCCTGTTAGTGACTGAAGTTACTGTGGAAGCTGCTCTTTGCTGAATTCTGCTTGAGAGAGAGACAGCTGCTCTTCACATGGTGGGGTCACCAGGAGTGGCAGCTGTCAAAGAGAGCTGAACCCATTGGGAGTAAAAGTTGCTTTTGACATGCTGTTCTGATCACCTCCCCTTGCATCAGAGTTCCTGGCTAATGGCCAGACAAACACCTCGCCTCAGAACTGCATCTTCATGTCCTACGGTAGGTAGTCATTTCTTGGGCAGCACTGTGGGCTAATGATAAGATAAGCTGCTTACCTAAGATCATAGAAGAATCATAGAAGAATCATAGAAGAGCCCAGGCTGGAAGGGACCTTAGAGATCGTTTTAATCCAACCTCCCTGTCATGGGCAGGGACGCCACCTCTCAATTAGGTCAGGCAAGATGTTGAAAAGGTCAGTGGTGCCTTCAGCAAAGAAAAGTTGCTGTACCCCAATCCTTGCTGGTTTATCCTGCAGTTTGCTTAGCTCTGATTCCACAGAAGACTTCTCTTGCCTATTTTTCCCTGATTGTTCTGTCACTGAATTGTGTAATTAATGTCTTTAATATAGCAATCATAATGCGGGACAGTAACAGAGACACTGGCAACTAAAAAAAAGTGAAAACTCCTGTAAGATTAATGCTCTTGTTCTTTCTCCCATGGTAAAATGTCAGTATTTTAGGAGAGCAAATGTTTTCAGCTGTGCACAGAAGGGTTTTTATTTAAGCAACCACAATTTCAGAGTTTCCATTGTGTTCTCATTCTCCCTCTCTCTTTCTTTATGAACAAGCTAGTATCATTTATTTAAAATTCTCCCTGTTTTCATTGGAATGTAGTTAATTGACTTGGAAGGAGTATAATCTCTTGAAGAAAAACATGCTTACCATGTAAATAGCTCCTTCTCAAAAGGTTTGCAAAAAAAGCAGATTATGTACAAATTCTTAGACTGCTCCGTTGTGCCAAACACTGTTGAATTTACTTGCATTGGTTGAGTCCTGGCATCAAACCATGACATTTGTATGATTATTTATGTTGTTTATTAGCTAATGTATAGCTTTAATAGTCTAATTACTACTGCTCTTAGTATGGCCATGTAAGCTGTTCACAGCAATAGCACAAACCACACGCAATTTGGCTGGTTTCAAGTTTAAGCAGGGAAGTAAAAATTACTGGGTTTCATGCAAAACTGTTTGGCCCATGAACCTCTCATCAAATCTGCAAGAATAACTTATTTGTTTTTGGTTCCCCCCCTCCCCGTCTCCCTACACACACCCCTATATTATGGAGAAGCTTAAATGAATGTTGTGTTTTTGTTATGTAACTTCAGGTCAGTGGCTGAAAATCAGGCATATGATAGGTTTCCTTGTTACCGATTGACCAAAACCATTGTCTTAGGAGTATATATAGGCATAGCAATGTATCTCACTACTGTGGCCCATCCTTCACAAAATGATGAAAAAGTCCTTGACACCACATATTTCAGACTCCAACCCAGCTCTGCTGGACAGCCCAGGTGTGACATAGCTACCTTAACTTCACTGTAAATGTTTGGATTCAAATTCTAGCTCCCCTGCTAAAGTTGTCTCTGGGGTGGCTGAAGTTCATATTCATCTGCCTCTCTGATGAGAAAGCAGCTGAGGTCCCATTTCTGGGTGTTATGGCACTAATACTCTTTTGACAGGGCCAGAGCAACAAGCCTCTCTCTCATGCCCAACCTCCCTAAAGATCATAAACTTGGTGCTCCTAGTCTGTGTTACCCGCTGCTTTCTTGCTCTGACCAAATGTGCCGAGAAAACACTCCCTATACCACATCACCCATCCCAGGAAGGCAGATTGAGAGTACCCCTCTTATTTCCAGATTCTCCTCATTCATCCGCACTGTGGGACATTGGAGTCCAGTTCCATCTCCTGCATGACCAGATATGGATCTGTATCTCAAATGACCCAGGCGAGTGCTCACTCTGCAGACTCTTTGGAGCCGTGTCTGGGGCACACCGTCAGCAAAATCAGCTCAACCTGCAGGAAGGGTGGGGGGCCAACGTGGTTTATATGGCCGTGAAAGCAAATTAGGTCAGTGTCATGCCAGCTCCATGCTGGCACTGAGCTGGTGGGACCTGAGCCAGTCCTATGAGGTATTTCTATGTGTTGGATCAGAGCTGTGTTGGCAGTAAGGAGGTTTGCTTTGCTCTTGGATGTACAAGGTAGGTGAAGTCCCATGCTCAGTGGTGACCAAGGGCTGGGACTGGCACCAGCTTGCACCCTCTTTGCTTGGGCAGAGCTAATATGTGGTCTCATGCTGCATCTGACTGTACAGATGTGCCCTGGAACTCCCTAGCCATTAAAACAAAACCACCCCACTATTTTATTCGTCAGTCTTGGAAAGTCTATGCAGGCTGCTGCTACTGCTGCTACCCAGCAAAGAGTTTGGATGTCTGGAACCATGGTGATTCTGTCAGCAAGAATCACTGCCCCTGATTGTCTTCCCTGGAAGCCAGCAGGATCAGCAAACCCTGGATTTCCAGTCTCCATTCCCTGATTCTCCATCTAGCACTACCCCTTTGTCTACCTCTTTCTTCGTTGTGCCCCTTAGTTTTGGGTCAGCAAAATTCCATTTTTCCTACACTGCTGAGAGGCCTTTAGCTGGCTTTGGGAGGGGGAGGACTTTTCTGGAAACTGCTGATGGCGTCTGAGTCCTGGAGAGGAACAATATTGGGACATACCCATGTTTTTGGCATTTCCCGTGGTTGGCTCAGCAAACTGCACTTTGTGGCTCTTGCTTTAAGGCTCACTGTTCTCATGCCTTGCTGTGGGAATGGAGGCCCCCATATCTTGGATGTTGTGAGTTCCCCATGGCAACCCAGCATCTAAAAATTGGGCATGGCCTCATGAAGTGTAACAATGTCCTTGTCAGTGCCTTGCTCAGTGTTAGAGTACAATGGACGAAGGTAGGTCAGGGTAAGAAATTTATGGTGTTGGAGTTATTAGGCTTTGACAGATACATGGTTGTTCCAGTTTTTGTTCCCTGTTTCTTCCGAATAGGTTTACTCTACCATATTTTGAACATTTCGTTTCTGTTAAGGAGCAATGTAGCCTCAGGGAAATGAATAGATGGCTAAGAAGGGTAAGTTTGTTGAAAGAGATGGCTGAAGGGGGGGAAATGAGAGCACTTGTGCTTTGGTTCTCACAGATCAGGGATGTATTTAGCTGAATTCTGCAGTTCCACTGTCCAAAAGTACACAAACAGACATGTTTTATTCACATACAGAATTACTGGTTTTGTGCAGTTAGGGAGGGAAGCAGGCAGGGAGCGGCCAGGCAGAGAAGGGCTTTTTGTTCTCATTTTGCCTTTGGCAAATGCTCCACCACTCGACTCCAGCAGTGTTTGCAGAAGAGTTGAGATTCTCTGCTGAAAGGTGGAGTGTTGGGGCTCTGCAGGCAGAAAGCTGACGCATGTGGACCATGGGCCTGTGTTACAGGCAGAACACCCAGACTTTCTGCTTATAGCAATGGTTTAGATACAAAAGAGGTGCAACTGCAAAAAGACTTTCCCCTGCCAGCAGCAACATTTCTAAACAAATCATTTTTAAACAGCTCGAGAAAAGAAAAAAATAATTCTACATGTTCTCAGTCCGTTGCCTTCCACCGTCCATCGTTTAGGATAAAGATAGATTTTCCGTTTATAATTCAGTCAGTGTTTGTTGACAATTTCCTCTAATTTGTTTGAAATGCTTTCCAGACCTTTGGTTCTTTATAATCTCTCATCAGAGGGAAAAGGAGAGGAGCAAGTAAGTTTTCAGATACCTGGTAGGATTTGGAAGCTTGGAAGAAATAGAAAGCCACTGTAGATGCATCAGGCAACCATGCAGCATGTTATTTCAGAAAGAGTCTCTCCCACTATTCACCAACCATGGGCACAAACTGCCCTCGACCTCCTGTGCTGGAATTTTAAAGTCCTTCCAGTCTGCAGACCCCTGCAATTTCTCAGGCAGGCACTGACTTGCCGATTTGTAAGTGTTGCACAGAGAGCATAAAATGTCCTTTTGCAGATCCCCTTAAAGGTAGGCAAGAATAATTCTGTCCACAGACAAACCTCTCAACGAGGTCTGTGAACCATGGTTTGAAAGCTGCTAGCTGCAGCAAACCTGGACTAAAAGTTGTCAAAGCACAACGTGTGACTGAGCAGCATCAGGTCTGGCCAAGTGGACCATCAACACTCTCAATTTCTGCAGTGGTAGGGGTTGGGTATGGTGAAAGCACCAAGATCATACTGAGAAGGGGACAACCTTTGTTAAGACAGAAGAATGGAAGAAAACTCAGCTTCCTGCTTGCTGGGGAGAAAATTCCTTTATGATCTCGAGCCTAGGAGTTGGGAGAAGTTGTACTGGGTACACCAGTCAGGCACCTCTGAGGTGCAATTTGCTTGTCACCTCAGTCCTAGCATGAACATGTCACTGTAAGGACGAGCTGAAGGGACAAAAGGGAGTGCTTGAGAAAGGAACGTAAGCAGAAATCATAGAAGAGGGACAGGAATTTAGGGTATAAGGCTGAGTATTTTATTACAGAGCAGTGGGAAATGGGACTGTGAGAAAGAAAAGGATAGCTGAGCTAGCCAGGTTGTTATGGGGACTGTAAGGTTGCTGTGGAGGGAGAGCTTGGGAGAGCTCCTGGGACTCAAATTTGAGTTTAGCAATATGGTCAGGATTATTTATTAGGAGTATTACAGGCATGCCCTGGAGCCCCAGGCTGGGACCAGGACTCCACTGTGCTAGCTGCTGCCTTTTCCTTCCAGAGCTAACAAATCACGCGGGCAACCTTTTCTGCTGCGTACTAACTGTACCTCTCTCCCCTTCAAAACCCAGTGTCTGTGTGAATCATTTCTAATGTAACTAATATTTTATTATTAGGTATTTGAAAGCAGACAAACTGAAAAAAAACCAGCAATATCTTGATTTGACTTTTCTTTTAATGAACTATTGAGAATGTAAGTAATGTTTTCTCTCCACATACAACAAAGCGCTGGGAATCTGTGCTGTCTGACCAATTTACTTAATCATTTCTCGTGT
Source organism: Trogon surrucura (assembly GCA_020746105.1). NCBI lineage: Eukaryota > Metazoa > Chordata > Aves > Trogoniformes > Trogonidae > Trogon > Trogon surrucura. The sequence goes on along the minus strand of CM036617.1, from coordinate 103,317,550 downwards.
AGGTTTGCAGTGCTGGTTCTGGCACATTGGGAGGCTGTTCTGCCGTGGGAGGAAGAGGAGGTCAGATAGGAGGAAGAGGGATGGTGCAGTCAGCCGACTGCCTGAAGTTTACAGGAGACAAGGGATGTTAGCATAGGTCCAGCTCCATCCTTGGACTGCTAAATCCTGGCTTTTTTAACAGGAGCCTGTCGGTAGTCTGTGATAACGCAGCTATGTTTTTTGCTTGCCAGATATCTGGAGGGTGAAGGAACCTTCACAGACTTGATTTATACTTCACTGCATGCTCTGGAGCTTTCTAACTGTTCCACCTGGTCTTACCTCTGCCCTGGGACTCACTTGTGTGCTACTGCCCGGAGAGGGAGGGTCATCACCCTCTTGTGGGAAACGGATGAAGTAAAGCAAGCGCAAGACAGACCAGGAGCAGAGGATGCCTGATTTGTCTTTGTCCAATGGTAAGGAAAGGAGATCAGTGCTGCCGACATCTCTCTCAGTTGCTTATCTTGGTCATATTCACAACTTTCTGCGTTCACTTTTTCTGGCAATCAGAGGGAGACACTGCTCTTTTGAGATCACAGAATCGCAGAATGTTAGGGGTTGGAATGGCTTGTCTCTTTTTTATGCATAGACTCATAGAATGGTTTGAGTTGGAAGGGAACTTCAAAGACCATCTAGTCCAAACACCCTGCCATGGGAAGGGACAACTTCCACTAGACTGTGTTGCTCAAAACCCCATCCAGCCTGACTTTGAACACTTCTTCTCTGAGCAACATGTTTTAGTGTATCACCACCCTCCTCATAAAAAATTTCTTCCTTATGTCCAGTCTAAATCTACCTTCTTTTCATTGTGCCTTGTCCTGTCTCTAGACCTTGGTAAAAAGGTGCTCTCCATCTTTCTTACAAGCCCTCTTTGTATATTGAACGGCTGCAATAAGGTCTTTCTGGAGCCTTTTCTTCTCCAGACTGAACAACGCCAACTCTCTCAGCCTGTCCTCACAGAGGAGGTGTTTCAGCCTTCCCAGATCGGAGCCCCCAGTTTTTGTGGCTCTCCTTTGGACCACTCCAACAGGCCCATGTCTGTCTTGTGCTGGGGACTCCAGAGCTGAACACAATACTGCAGGTGGGGTCTCATGGAGTGGAGCAGAGAGGGAGCATCACCTCCCTAGACCTGCTGGTCACACTTCTTTTTATGCAGCCCAGGATATGACTGGCTGGATACCTCCTGGGCTGCAAGCACATATTTTGGCTGCACCACTCAGCTTGCTGTCTTCTGCAAGCTTGCTGAGGGTGCTGTCAATCCCATTGTGTCATCAACAATGATATTAAATAGTACATAAGCAAGGGTATCTGTGTGCAAATTTTACATTGGCTATTCATGATCTGTCACTCATTATTTACTTTTCTGGGGTGCAAAGATGGGGGCATGAAGGAGGGACTTGGGATGACATGGCAAATTGGTATAATACTGCTATGCTGGCTGTTCCTCAGTAAGACCTCTCCCTTGAGCAGGAAGGATATGGGTCTAGCGAGTTTATTCTGATTCATGGGACAGCCCTAACAAGAAAAAGTGTCTACCTTACATCTTACAGTGGGAGCTGAAGTCTGAGAACAGGCCAGGTGGATGATAATGAGCAGCAATGAAGAAAACTTGCCACCACAAGACTTCACAGCCTTGATGGGCCTCAGGAAGTGATGACAGAAATTAGTGAAATAAAAATTCACTGAGGGATGTAGAAAACCAAACAACCTAGTCTTCTGTCTTTAGCTCAGGAGATGTAGACTGCTGGAGACTGGAAGAGCATATCAAGCTGATGTGATATATGCTCCTCCTGTTCTCTGTATGCCGTAGGACATTGCCCAGTGCAGGGTGTTGGACTAGACAGACACATGCTCTAAGCTGGTACAGGTTGCTCTTAGGTTTGTCCATGTTCCAAGTTTTCTGTTGTACTTTTAAGTTCCATACTGCACCAAATCTTTATTAATCATTAAAATATTCTGAGCAGAAAAGCCTTTGAAAGACACTTATTTTTGTTAATAATAATAACAACAGTGGCAGAGGCTTCAGTGGCAATCAGTTCCTCTTTTTTTAGTTTGCGTGCAAGCATATAGGATGCACATGGCTTGCAAAAAAAGGAGAAACTCAACTGTGTATTGTTGCTGGTATGCAGTGGAAATTTCCTTTGATGTGAACCTTGTGAGGCTGGAAGTGGTTTCCCGTAGAGACAGATTGCTGCCCCTGAGGTCCAACTGGGAGAGAAAATGAAAATCAAGTGTCTTGTAGTTGCGTGGATTCCTCAAGGACCCAAATATCTCCTGATACTTTCCTGGAGAGAGACTCTCTCACACCTCTTGTGGGCCCTGGTGTGACATTGGAGGATGGCTGGCAGGCACTATGGGCTGCTGCAGGTGGCCGCAGTGGGTGGTGGGCAGTGCTGGGGCACTTGCCTGGGCACTGGAGGGCTGCAGCAGTGCCAGCGCAGAGCTCTGTGGGGGTTACTTTCCTAAGCAGAGCAGGTAGCCACATGGGGTGCCAGATGGGTGGAGAAGAAGCAAAGTGGCTATTGCTCTGCTGTCTATGTTTGTGCCAGAGCCCTGGGGAGGTGAGATAGGAGCTGGATTATGTCAACTGGTGGTTTCTGCTGGAGGGCAGAAAAGGGAGGGAGGGAGAATACCCCCCCCCAGCCCCTCCTCTGGCAATGTCAGATCTCATTCCCTTGGCAGCAGCAAGAGCTGGCTTGGAGATGCAGAACTGTCCTGTCCTTACCAGTCTGACTGATCAACCCTTGTGCCCACTGCCTGAGAGCTTCTCCACCCTCTCCCACAGGAAAGACATAGGTCCTTCTGGCTCTCTTGGACAGGAACAAGTAATATTCACATGCAGTATTCACTTTCACCTTCCGTGCTGAGAGGCCTTGAGTGTTTAATGCCCAGCTGGGTGTCTCTGTAGTGCAGACAGAGTTTGAGGACAACTTGTGAATTCTGAAGGCTTTCTGCAGGCAGCATTTTCCAGGCTTAGGTTAACAGGTCCCTGTTGTGAACCTCAGTACCTACCCCAGGTCCTTAGATGCTGACCAGCCTTGGATGATTCTATGACACCAGCAAAAGAAATCTCATGACTCCATAAAAGTTAGGAAGTCAGTGCTGGCACGTGGAGACACAGGCTCCCCCATGATGAATTTCCTTTTCTGCTGCAGATTGGTGTTTGCTAACTTGAGAGAAGCTGCAGTGGTACAAGTGAGGAGAAGTAAGTCCTCTGTGCCTTCCATAGACTCTGTGCCGTGCATCTGCCAGGCTCGAGGGCAAGCCTGCCAAGCTGAGTGTGTGCTCAAGGGCTTTGTCAAACCTCTGCTTGGATTTACACAGCAGCTTAAAAAAAATGCCGTGCGCACAAGTGCTTTTATGAAGCAGACCCCTACATGCTACAAACATATTGGTGAGGAAGTGTCATGTTTTTCTTGCTAGGGATGTGCTTTGTCCGTCTCAGCATGACATTTTAAAGCTTCGTAATTCCTCTAATAGACCTAATGCAATAGGCCAGACCCTGCTCTTGAAGCACGTACATGATTCTCCTTAAAGCTAATGGAAAGTATATACAAGATCAGTAGTTGGCCTATCCTCTCAAGTCAGCTTCTTCATATCAGACTAGGCAAGTATTTTATTCTCTCTTGCTGATTGGTCTGCCCAGTACAAGGCAACTTGGCTTCACTCAGAAAAGACTGTCCCCAAATTATGATTTATAACGATCTAGATTTATTTCATTTCGTCTTTAAATTCACGTCAAATCAGAGGAGGGTCGTAGTAAAAAACAAACATTTTTCTGAAACAATAACAAGGACATCGTTATGATAATTGCAACATAATTTACTCCATCAATCACATGGTTGTGTGGGTTTTCTTCTTTTTTTCTAAAAAAAAAGGAGAAGGATGAATGGTTAGAAAGCCATGAAAAAACAAAGCAAAACAAACAAACAAACAAAAAACCCCTCATGAATTTTTAGCCAAATGTTTGTCTGTTGTTAATTATAAGAATCTGAATTTGCTGGCTGACTTATAGCTATCTTTCCACAGAGAATAGCAAACCATATGCCCCTTAACTAGTACTAACCTGCCAAAGTTATTTTTTTTGCTGAAAGCAATCTGGAGTGGCTAGCGCACTCACTGCATCTGTTTTGCAGATTAGGGGAGAGGAACACAAAGAAAACTATTGTACTCCTGCTTTTTTTATTGGCATGTCATGTAGTAGCCTGGAGGAGTATCACAATAGTTAAAAACTGAGAGGAAAGTGATGGGAACCTGGTAAGATTATTTTTGTTAGGTAAGTGTGCTACTTAAAAGCCTACTAAACCAGGTACAAATATCTGGAAAATATGAGACACTCACATTCCTGTCAATCTTTTCTCAGTCTGATTGTGTACTTTGATGAAATTCCTACAAAACACTATATGTACATGTACAATCGTAAAGTTCCAGCCCTTGAATTTGTACTCTTTAACAAAGGGCAAACCCATATATTTTGCAAATTTTGTTACTTTACTAGTTCGGCTGCCTTGTATAAAGCTATGGGCTTGACTTTTCATTTGTAACACAATTCTTGCAAGAAATTATACTGTCTCACTAAGAAATATTTCTTTGTTAAATTTGTCCAAGGGGGAAATTGCAACATCACTTTAAAAAAACCCAAACCTCTGTTAACTTAATTTTATAAAACTGCTGCTAAGCATCATCAGTTCATGACAACCCAAAGAGAATAGCCCTGGAAGCTAAGCCTGCAACGTTATTCATATGAATGGTCCTCCCTCACATATCCATGGGACAACAGAGCATCTGATCCAGGACTGAGTGTGGGTCCCCACTCTTATGCCAGAACAGTCTTATTTTACACAAGCACCCTTACGAAAGCCAACTGTCTCTTCAGGCAGAGTTGCTTCTCACAGGAATGAAGGGCTTTACCTTGCTTTGGTCCAGAGTCGTACCCAATATTGAGGTCCCAGTGGTTCTGCTTACCCAGATTTCAGCCATTCAGTAACATTTTGCTAAAAACTGAATTCCATTCTTTACTAGTAGTCAGTCTTGTTTGCTAGGCAACCAGCAGTGTCCTGCTTTTAAGCTTTTTTGAATCTTATACTCTCCTATCCTCCCACGTAGTTTAGGGGTACACTTACAGACTTGGGTACTTTAAGCACTCAGACACACTTACAGTTCAACTCCTGGCGATGTGCATGACTGGAGAGATTTTTTTCAAACTTGTATCAGTGAAAGGAGAGTGAAAGCTAAGTTTTCCCTGACAGGATTCAAACAAAAGGCTAGCTCTGGCTACAGGCATTTTCTTTATTTTAGTACCATCTTTCAAAGGCTTTTGTGGTCTTTCTTCTATTGATACTTAAGCACTGCATGAATTTATGTGATTGAGCACAAGGCAACAGAATGAAAAGTGTTTTTCCACTTCAGCCCCTTCTTTGTCTCCATTGAGACTGTGAGGTGACTGGAGATACACTTCCGAGAAGCTCCTGGAGTTTTAGCAAAGAGCTACTTTCCTATTACTTGTCTCTGGCAGATCCAAAGGTGTCCTACCTACAAGAAGTATCCACACATTGTGAGATGTAGCAGCATCTCGCAACTATTAGTAAATTGCAGAGGAACACTTTTGGAACTTCCTCCACATGAAGTGGCCACTGTCCTGGGAATCCTAACTCCTGACAGCCTTCTGCCTGCAGCAAGAGAATACCTGTCCTCATCTGGTTTGCTGGATCAACCTCACAACCTTCTCCTGTGGTCTCTCTTAACTCTCTCCTCTGGTCTTTCATGATCTTGCTCTTACAATTTCCTCTTTCCTCTAAATACTGTGTTTTGTTTTCAAGAAGGATATTGTAGGGCGAGAGTTATTTTTGCTGTTGCCATAATTGTTATCTGGTGAGCATCCTCTCTCCCAGTCAGGGGCCAACATTTCAGTATATAAACACAGACATCTCGCCGAACAGAAGAAGAAGCTCCTTGTCCAAAAGAGTTAATAACTAAAAGCAATACTAGAAACTCCAGTTGGAAACTGGAGTAACCAGTCAAAGGAGCTCAAGGTTGTGCTAAGGCAATATTAAACAATATCAAGGATTGATGACCTCGAATCTTTTGGTTGTTCTTAGCAGCCTGACTAGAGCAGTTACACAACCCTTTCCTGTGCTCATAAGCTCTTAGGTTAGTTTACCTGTTAAGAGCTCATCACATTTACAAGCTCCCACTGGGGTAAATGCCACTTGAGAAGTTTCCCACCATTATGATAAGCAGGACGTGAGTGTGCCAGGTGCCTAAACTCTGTCATGCCTCAGTCGAGGACTTTTTAGCTCAAAAGATGTTGGAATTAGGCCCGATTTTTTTTATTTATTTGATTTTTTTAAACGAGGATTTCATATACTAATTCATGGTGGATAATTGCACTGCTCTGCTCAGAGGACTTCGGCAAGGCTGAGGAAAGAGGAACACTGGGACTGTAAAGCAGTAAGGAGGTGGTCCAGTGAGGAGGGATAGCTTGTGCTGTCCCAGCATTTACCCAACTCACACAGTCTAATGGGGATAATTTCATTTCCTTCTCATTCTAAGAGAAACAATAAAAAACTTCGATATATTGGTGGTGGAGAACAGTAATGTACTTTTCAAAACCAAGCACATACAAGGACATTAGGGAATGTGTCTACCCCTTCAAAAAAAAAAAAAAGGAATTGTAGAGAGACACAAACAAGTGGTTATTTGATCTGTTAAACAGAGGAGGAATTGTTTTCTCTGAGCCATCTTTTTTTTTTTTGTGCGTGTGGTTTCTCTGGTGTCTAATAATACCTTGTAGTGATTTGCACTAATTTAAGTGTCTCCTTCACTAGCTTGCCCATTTCCATGAAATACTGAGTGAATTCAATATCTTTGAAACTTCTGTCTAGTTTTGTGGATTGGCCAATTGCTTCAAAAGGCATCAGTGAGAATGGGTAGTTTGTGTAAATACATAAGCTTGGGTTCCTAGGAAAAAAACAGGATAAAAACTTCATTTAAAAAATAAATTCACTACCTGCAGCAGAGAAATTGCAGCCAAGGTGATTCACCAGTTTAGAGTCAGGCCTGATATAAACACATTGTTTTATGGTTTATGTATTAACCACACTCCTTTACGAGGTGTTTCTCCTATCCCTAATTCCTAGCATATTTTTTTCCTTGCTGTAAATTGATAACTGTAATGATTTTAAGAAAATACAATGGTATTTTATAGACAAGGGTGACATTTACAGGAGGCTTTATAAACTCTTGTATTTCTTCCCCTAAGAAAAAGAGCAATGTAGTCTGAGAAATTTGCAAAATCATGAACTTGAAGTTTGTCCTGTCTTTGCAAAATGCCTAAATTGTTTTGAGTATGAGCCAGACAGCATCAGCCTCTGCTTGAAAATATTTTACAGTAATGCTTCACATAAAAAGACAATTAGAGAGAAGTTTTGTAAAACATTTGTTTGGTGGTGGGGGAAGAACAGGTTTAAAATGTGATTTTTTTTTTAATTGAACAAACTGATTCAGTTTATTCTAGTTAATACTCCTTACAGGTAAGAAATAATTGCTTTATTTTGTCTTGTAGACTGCAAATAACCCTTTCAAATACTAGTTCAGGAGGATACATAAACGTGTGTCTGGCTCTTAGCCTGTGACAATTTCCAGTGAAGTCACTCATGTGCTGAAAGGTGAGCTAATATTTTTTATATTTTTAAACTGGGTCTTCGTAATTACAAAACCCCACAGTTCAACCATATAAAACTGATAGAACTATGATGTTCTTCACAGAAAACATGTTACAAAAGGAGTTAGTGAATTAACAGGCAAATTCAGCAATATATAATTTGGGTCAACCTAATCTTCATCATCTTGATTTTCTAAATATGGTGCACGAGTTTATGAACTCTTTAGGATAAGACCTAAGAAGTAGGACCTGTCTTTTCAGATTGGATTTATGTCACCACATGGCTTTCATTAAAGACTCTCTATACAGTTCACATCTTCCTTTCCACATTGATTATTTTAAATGGGGATCATTTCCATCAAAATTATTTTAACTTCAGAGAAAAATGTAGCAACTAATTCTCTGATATGACTAGAAAGTTATTAGAATAATTTTCAATTTTTTTTTGTTTTGTTTTGGCTGTGTTTTATCAATTTTGCCCCTCAGGCTAGGTTTTGCAACTTTTATGACATCTTTATTTAAGCAATTTGCACCTTGCACCATGAACTGTCCAAATACTTCCTGAATAACAGAACTGGCTGTGACCAAAAGTGGCATGGGTATAAGTCAGTTCTCTGTGTGAACATGTTTGAGTCAGGATGATTTGCCCTGCTGCTGAGTCTGAAGTGCTTTCAATGCTACATTTACCCTTCGGCTAGGCCACTGTTTGGGGACTGAAACCTAATTCAGCTTTTATATCACAAGTGCTTTTCATGAGCATTATTTCTGCCAAGGCTGATGCTACTGCATCACAAACTGTATCACTGGTACATTTTGTTCTTCATCTATCTGTGAGGGAACAAACGCATTCCAGCAGCATCCTGAGCCTGCTGGTTTTGTAGGGTTGTAGATAGCACCCCTCATCCCACACAGCTGCTCCCCTCCTAGCTCTCTTCCCTTCCTCCCAGTTCCCTCCAGTCACAGTTTGATGCCAGGCTGCCTGACACAAGGTGCACTGGCTAAATGAACCGGGTTAGCTTCAGTTGCATTATCCTAGCTGAAAAATTGGTTTGCAAAACATCATCTCTTACAGAGGGTCAGAGAAGTCCTTAGAAGAGGAGAAAGATTTTTATAGACGCCTAGGGGGAAAACCAGGAGGCAACATCAAAGGATCAGTCTTTTTTACACAAAATAATGAACTCCATTTAACCTGGCCCTTGGAAGTACAGTCATAATCTTGTACTGAACTATGTAATGCACAGTGCAAACGAAAACTTGTAGTGCCTGGCCTGTTAAAGCCCAGAAAGTCTGTAAGTAGAGCAATTCCAGTTTCACTTCTGGAGACATGGATGCTGCGGACACCTCGTTGCCTCGTATTACACAATTGTCCAGAGACAGATGCTCGAAGACAAACGTTGTGCTGCAGGGGTATAAGGGAAACGCTGTCACATGTCTTCATCTGCCTTAACCCTTGGGCCACAGCTACAAGGTTAGAGCTTGCTGTCATGTTTTGCACAGATTTCCAGGCTGTATATATATTATTTTTTTTATTCTCAGAAGTTTTATCATAGAAACACTTTGAACAAAGTTTAAAAAAAAGCCAAGGGAACTGTACCTAAGAGCTATTAAAAAGACCAATTATAGTCTATTAAAGGGGTGTTTCATCACCGCAAAGGCAGGACAGCAGGATGACCATGAGCCAGCACTGTGACCTTGTGGCCAGGAAGGCCAATGGCATCCTGGGGTGTATTAGAAGTGGGGTGGTTAATAGGTCGAGAGAGGTTCTCCTTCCCCTCTACTCTGCCCTGGTGAGACCCCATTTGGAATCTGGTGTCCAGTTCTGGGCCCCTCAGTTCAAGAAAGACAGGGAACTGCTGGAGAGAGTCCAGCATAAGAGGTTCCGCTTAAACTCGAGAAGAAACTTCTTCTCAGTGAGGGTGGCAGAACACTGGAACAGGCTGCCCAGGGAGGTTGTGGAGTCTCCTTCTCTGGAGACATTCAAGACCTGCCTGGACACGTTCCTACGTAGCATTATCTAGGCGTTCCTGCTCTGGCAGGGGGATTGGACTTGATAATTTTTCAAGGTCCCTTCCAATCCCTAACATTCTGTGATTCTGTGATTCTGTGATTCTGTGATTCTGTGAAATAAGTGTCTAAAAAACTGGTTGAAACCAAAGATCTGCACAGCGCATGTCTGAAGAGACCTAATGGTGGTTAAGCATCATACCATGCTTGCGTATGTGTGTTTCTTTAAATACAGAGGGTAGCCAATCTCCCAGCCTGTGGAGAACCATAGAATGGAACAAAGACACTTTTCTGTAATGTGAGAGGAAAGGATATAATGGTGTGAGGAGTATTACTTTACAAGTAACACATGCACAAATGGACAGAATTAAAATTATATAAAAAAATGAATAGGTTACTTTGCAAGTAATTATGTTTCTACAGCTGCAGCTTGGGAGTCACAGGAGATGTATCTTGTCCTGCTAAAGAGGAGAGAAGATTTCAGTGGTTTAAGCCTGAATACAGGGAGGAGCCAATTCCACTGCACACATTTTATTATTTCTGTTAGTGCAAAAGTGTAGCTGTATTGTATTTACCCTGCCTCTCCTGGGGACTAAAAGAGACCTCTCACACAGCAGAGAGAAAATCTGTGTGAACCATATCTGAAAGAATGGGGGAAGACCACTAAAGGATGTACTGGTGTTTGATTAAAAACAGAAGAACCTCTGAGAGGCGTGGTGTTTGCCAGCGGTAGGCTGCAGTTTCTCAGCAAGACTTCTGACTAGTTCAGAAAAAAAATAGAACAGGTTCATGCAGTACAATTACAAACAAATACTAAGAAGATAAAAACATTGATCTTGTGATTTTTGGCTTCTTTCCCTTCCTTTTTTCTGCCTCTTTTCCCAATTCTCAGATATGTTTGTGGTCATCGTCCAGCAATTCATTCTTCGCATCTGTTCATTGTTCATTTGCTTGCTTGATGATTCTGCATTCTGTTCTCTTTCCTTTTTCTCTTGCACTCCTTTCTCTTTTTGTGTTTTGCTCCATTTTCCCCTCAGTTTCCAATTTTGCTTCAGTTTGATTGCCTTTCTGCCTCTGTATTTCTTCTTCTTTTTTTTTCCTAGGTGTGGTTCTGGTCTCTCCATTATTTCCTTGCATGTTAACCGAAGGCAGGTTTTCATCTGGTGCAAGCTGCCAGAGCAGTCCTTCCTCTTAAAGAATTCTTTACTCACTCTTCTGGAAAAGCCAGCTTTTCATATTCCTTAGAAACATCATGGAATTCTCCTTTACTGAGATGTGTTCAGCCTCTACACAGGAAAATGTGATCTGCTGTCATTTTTGAATCCACTGGAAATCCAGCATTTCGTGCTCAGGAGGAATGCCTCATACTTCATAAGTTTAAGAATCACTGTTTAGCAAAGAATAATTTAGGAGGTTGCAATTATTTGACAAGCCCTTCTGATAAATCTGCCATTGTAGTGTGATTTCAGCTGCTTTCAAAATCTGAGGAGCCAGACTATCTGCCATTCTTGCCTATTTTCATGCTGTATACCGCCTGAACGCCAAAAGGCCCGTCTCAGAAGAAAATCATATTTCTGTGTGTGTGAACATGAAAAATGCTTCACTGTTCAGTGGAGATCTTACTGTCATGTGGGAAGTGGTAACTTTATAACTCACTACAGAGCCAGCATGCACTCATTCTACCTCCCGTTTCAGAGAAAGAGAGAAAATCAAGCAATGAGCAATTTGCACTTATTTCTTGTTCTGTATAAGATCAGCAGCATGAACTCTGATAAATTTATGGCAACATTTTACTCGCACATTTTGCTTTGCCAAATCCCATAGTAGTTTGAATATGAAAAAAGTGCTCAGGACTTCACGTGGTATTTATCCCACCTCCGCATCCTGGGGTGCATTAAGAAAATTGTGTCCAGCAGGTCTAGGGAGGTTCTCCTCCCCCTCTACTCTGCCCTGGTGAGACCACACCTGGAACACTGTGTCCAGTTTTGGGCTCCCCAATTCAAGAGAGACAGGGACCTACTGGAGAAAGTCCAAGGGAGATCTACGAGAATGATTAAGGGACTTGAACATCTCTTCTGTGAAGAAAGACTGAGAGAACTGGGGCTGTTTAGCCTTGAAAGGAGACGGCTGAGAGGGGACCTTATTAACGTATATAGATATCTGAGGGGCGGGTGTCAAGAGAAAGGGTACAATCTCTTCTCAGTGGTGCCCAGCAATAGAACAAGAAATAATGGGTTTAAGTTAGAAGATAGGAAATTCCACCTCAGCATGATGAGAAACTTTTTCACTGTGAGGGTGGCAGAGCACTGGCACAGGCTGCCCAGAGAGGTTGTGGAGTCTCCTTCTCTGGAGACTTTCAAAACCCGCCTGGACAAGTTCTTGTGTGATCTACTGTAGGTGATCCTGCTCTCGCAGAGGGGCTGGACTAGATGATCTTTTGAGGTCCCTTCCAACCCCAAACATTCTATGATTCTATAATTCTGTGATTCTATGATCCTATGACTCTATGATTTAAATGCTAGTTATCCAGCCTGAGCTTGTGGATTAGGAACTCTATGGGGGTCCATGCAAAGTGATAATTCTGTCCTTGGTTGTGTCCACCTGCCTTTTGGAATGGTCTGCTTTTCCCTATGAATTGTACAGGCAACTTCAGTATCTCAGTCTATTCCAGAGGCTTTTCCCCCAAGTGACGCAAGATATCTTCTCAAGTTGTCTGCAGAGCTACTTCCCCCTCACCCGATAGAGACTTGCCTGTAAGTGGAATAATCCTGGCACAGACTGAATCAACTATACAAATGTTGTCAACAGGTTTATGGTTATTATATTAACATAAATGTAATATTGTTCTTGAGAAATAATTTATTTCAGAACTTAGAGCAGCTGAACTGTAGTACAACTGGGTGCTAAAGAAACTTAGATTAAAAAACAACAAAACTGATACAAAATAATTCAGTGTTATGCTAAGCTATAATTTGGCTTTCAGTCCTTACAGTTTTACAGTACTTTCCAGGGCTTTCCTGTCTCATAGTTATATTTTTCAAAATATATAATTAAGAAAGTTACTGTTGATATCAGCTGAATTTTGGGTCCATTGTGTCCATTGTCCCTTAGTGTTATGGGTTCCCTTTTCCCTTTTCCTTGAAGGAATTATTATGGGGCTAAGTAATAGCTCTTCTGGAAGGTCAGGTTTTTTTCCTGGTACAAAAATTATGGGAATACTCATTGCCGTTTTTACTAGTCTCACAAATAGCTCCCAGAGGCATTGAGTAGATCTGAAAAAACCATCAATCCAGATAAAGTTTTTCAATAAAACCAAAGCCAACTTAGCAAGGTGTTACATTAGAAAGCAATTGTTCTGTGCAGTATGGACAATCAATTTTCCATATTTTTTTTTCCGGAATTTAAAGTTAATGGCACATTGTACAACAGTGAATTCACCTCATGATATCACCAAGCCTTCTTGCAATTAATCACATATTTTCCCAAACGCATTTCTAGGAGAAACTTTCTTGGCATTGTCTGACAAGCCATTCTGCTGACACGTATGTTAAACGCAAACCAGCCTCCTGGTCCCACGTGGGGAGGCAGAGCAGTGCCGAACCTGTGGGTACCAGGAGTTTGCTGCATGGATGGCTTTGGGCAGCTGCCTGGGACAATGAAGTTGTGCCATTTTTGGTGGATTCCTCTCCACAACAAAGATTTATCCCTTTTGATTTTGCAAACTGGTGTCTGGCAAGTGTATAGGGTTAAAGTGGACTCTGCTTTTACTGCCTGGGAGTCCTCTCCAAATGAAATGGGTTTAAGGGGTGTGATTTACAGCAGAAAGTAATTCAATAGCCTCCATTCACTCAGTGCTCCCTCTCCACACCTGTGACCATGATCGACAACAACAGCAAGCAGAGCCTACCTGCTCAAGGTTCAACTGCCTTTGAAGCCTAAACCATTTTTTTTCCTGATCATTCCTTTATACAAATCAGAGGACTCCAGAATCTGAGATGAAGTAGTTCGCTTAGGTGGAGCTATACTGGTATACACAAACTAACGAAGTCTTGATAAAGGAACACTGCTGGCCTGAAGCAGAAATGCACAAGTTTGGGGAAAAGACTAGGCTTTTGTCTGTCCTCAGAACAATTGTCCTGAGAATGAGTGCTCTGGAAGAGGAATCTGAACACAGATTTTGCCTTGCCATCATCTGACATGGGAGAAGATGTGCAGCACTCAATGCATTCCTAGGAGGACCTGTTCCTTGCTGGAGGGAAGGCTTATCACCGTGATCCAAAACCTTTTCATCTGATTCCTCCCTCCATCTCTAGTGACTGCACATTATGCAGACCAAAAATGTTACCCCATGCAAACATGCAAAGGAACATGTGCATGTCTTCATGTGCATAAATTAAATTATATCCGCTGTCACCAGGAAAGCAAAGTGCCTTAAATACTGGTGCCATGCACATCCTCTTGCTTCATTCTCTTTGGCAGGGACTGATTTATCAAGACTAAGCTTTATCACTATTTGTTTCATACACAGAAAACAAGAGACAATATCCTGCAACTACAGATTTCCTTCTGATTTTATTGTATTGGAACTGTATGTGCACTTCCTGTATACAGTTCATAAATATCTGCTTGTATCATTGTTGATAAAACTTCATCTTTGGAAATTAAGACTTTTTCATTGTTGTTGAATTCTGACTGTGTCAATTAAGATTGTAAAGGGTTATCATCTATTTTGCACTCAGAGCACCTAGATTCTGAGCAAGTGTACATAGTCTTGGTTACTAGTATTTCAGAAGGCTCTTTGAAGTGTAGATGAACGAGGACTAGATTCTGCTCTTTCTTGTGCCTTTATTCCTGCTGCAGTGGGGTTACTCTTGTGTAACTCAGAGCAGAATTTGGCCTCACAGATGGGTGTAACTGCATTATAAATTAGAACATGATACAATATGTAACCATGACAAATGCTCTATTAGGAGACCAGACCATACTTTGGTGCCAAACTTGTAATAATTTACCATCTGGCTGGTCACCTCAGGCTTCTGAGCAGCAAATTTAAAAAATGAAAAACTGAGATTGTACATTTCATGCTAAGTATTGGACTGATGTATTTGCATAGAAGTGCTTGTGCAGGGCTCACTGCAAGCTGACTGACAGCTGGGGCCTTGCTTTGTAGATGTCAAGGCAACATTTTTGTGGTGCCTCTATTCTGTGATGGATGAGAGTAAAGAATAGCCTTCTAGCTCTAAAGTTTATTTTAAAGTCCTTTCCATACCTGCTGACCAAGTCTTTTGCTGGGAAAGGGGGAAAGCCGTTAGTTAAAGGACTGACTTCAAAAGAGTGAGGCCTGGCACATGTGGGCACCTGTTTCTGGTGTTTGTGCTTTGAATGCTGACCTGGTTTGTTCTGGAGGATCTTACTGGGAAGCTCAGAGCATCAGTGCAAAACAGAGCTTCTATCCATGGATAAACTTGGAATGGAGTTATCCCATCTACTACACAGGTGATTTCTATGGTAGATACAAGTCTACTTTTTTCTGTCACTGATTTGTTCTTCATGATCTGTTCGATTGGTCATAACAGTCCCTTTGTTGTAAGAGAAAAAGAGATCTATGAAAACTTTAAAGTGTCTTTGATTTGTGTTCCCTGAAAAATATAGAACTAATAAGGGAGGTGAAAGAAATACAAATAATTCTTCTGGCAAACAGACCAACAAAAAAACCCCCAGCATTGCAGGTGGCCTGACTGCAACTCTACTTGCACTTCCAACAATCCTCTGTAAGTCCAAAGGAACTGCTGAGTTCCATACCAGCACTACAGCAAGGGCCAAGGTACTTCCAAAAGTAAGAACCATTATTTTCTGTGAAAGCTTTACACATTTTTCACATAGGAAAAGATGGTTTAGCAGTTTCAGCTGCATGTTCCAGGTTCCCACTTCTAACTTTTCCAGAGTTAGGACACTGTACATACAGGAGAAAGGCAAAAGAAAGAGGGGAAAAAAGAAAGTTAGAAGAGATGTTATAAAGTGTCCAGTGTGAGGGTTTTTGCTGACCTTAAAGTACTCTGTGACTAAGAAAAGCCTTTTCTAGTGACAACTTACCTGCCTAATGAGACATTTCTTGCAGTGAAACACAAAGTAACCTGGATGAGGGGTTTGGGTTTGGTGGCCCAAGGGTATGAGCAGCTGAGTGCTGCCACAGGTCAGTGCAGGAACTCACTTGACTCAACGTGGGCTAGAAAAGGATTTGAGTCTGGGAGGGAGTAAATCAGAAAACAAGTTTTAGGCTGATTCACATGCAATCGGGGGATATAGAGAATTATGTTTTCTGACAATCTGAATGTGCTGTTACCTCCAAACAACTGCTTGTTTTTTGTTTTTGTTTAATTTAGGAGATCTTCCTGATGAGATCTAACAGAGTAATGTCTGTACCCCCTAAGCATCCTCCTCAAAGCAGCAAGTAATTTGTCCGCACAATTAGTATGGTGCCTGAGTTCTCAACGGCAATGAAGTACCACAATTTCCTTTATATCACCAGGGCATTGCTCTGCTTTATCATCCTGTACTGACCCTTGTTCTAGTTGTGTTGGGTTTTTTTAATGTGTTTTCATTTAAAAAGTATTAAGAGCAACTTGGCAAAATGATTTGGCTCAGCTAAGAGCTACAATAGCTTAATCCAGATTTTATTATACTGAGACTTCATTATATGAAGTGAGTCACTATGCAGTAAGAAGTGAACCTCGAGGAGCTTGAGATTTTTCAAATCACAAACTAATTTGGGATTTGTGAATAGTGAACCTTTTACCCCTGCAGTATTCACCCATTTATTTCTACAAGAGAGTGGTGAATTAAAAACTCTGTGGCTAAAGGGAGCCTTAGGAGTGAGGGAGAAAAGTCTTCCCCAGAGCTATGCCAGCAGAAATGCACGTCGTACACGTAGCAGGTACGCTGTGTTTTCAGATGAGAAGTTCTGTCTCTTGTCCCCTCATTTTTTTCTTTCATGTTCTGTATGTATTGAATTTTGTAATACCTACTTCTTGTTCCATTTTCATCATGCTTTTCTTTTTTTTTTCTTTTTTTTTTTTTCTCCACTGGCTTTCTATTTCTCCCCACTTTCTTCCAGCAAAACACAATCTTAATGGCATTCAAGTTCATCACTTAATACCAGAGCGCTCACGAGGATTCCAGAAGAAGGCAAGTGAATTTAATCAGTCTGACGTCAGAGGAAGGACGTGACATAGGCCCCTGTTCAGCAAAACAGTCAGGCACATGTCACATGGCTCAGGGAATAATTCTGGGCTAGAAACTTGGCAGATGCTGAACTGTGTTACCAAACTGTGTGAATCACGGCTGGGCCTAACTAGGTGTAAACCTGCAATACAAACTGCTCCAACAGGTGCAGGATTTCATTCTTTCTTCTGCGATGGTCACACCACCACAAGGGAAGGGATGCTGGTGAATTTGGGCAGGGACTCGGGCAGAGTGAGCTAAATGCAAGCAAGAGCGGCTTTTGTGCTGGGGCAGAGAGACCCAAGCTCTGGCTCGGGCTGTTTTGTTACACCTGCCTGGGGCTCACAGAGTCCTGGGGCTCCTCAGGATCTGCTGTGTGCCTTGGTTCTTCCTGAACCACCTCTGACCATCCTGAACCACTTCCTAGCCACTGGATCCTTCTGTCTGTTTGGTGACAGGGATTAAAAGACGGAGCTATTTTCTATTGCCTATCAATCTTCTCTTCCCAAGAGCTGGATAGCATGAGGTCCTGAAGCCTGCCATTGCGAGAGCTATTTGCCAACCACTGGATCGTTCTCAGGCCCTCTTTTTACTTCTGTTTAACATTCCACATCCTCCATGAAGTGTCATGTCAAATTCACCCAATTACTCTAGCCAAAAACACAAACAAACCCCAAATAGAAAAAATAAAAAAGAGGAACGTTTCACTTTGACTGTCCTAAAGTGAAACATTCCTGTTTTTGAAATTCATAGTAACAAACACTTCAGAGTGTGCCCAAATTTTATTTAAAAGAAAATGGAGTTATTTCCCTTTTGATCAAATTAAACATCTCACTTGGCCTACAGTGTTTTTCATCCTCAGTATTTTGATTCACTGCAAATAAATAAAGGAAAAGGTTACTATTTCAGATTGATTTGAAGCAATATGAGGATTTTATTATGACCTGCTAGTGAACTGAAGTGTTAAAAATATCCTGTCATTCTTGCTTGGAGTCCCAGAGGATGAGACACTGAATAGTCATAAGGAACTGCATCCCCTTTATTTCAGTCAGCTACCCAAACAACCTAATATTACTAGCCATCCAGACCTTTCTTTAAGTTTACAGAGAATATATTTTATTTTCTATCTACCAAATGACCTTCCATATTCTTTTTTCTTCACCAGTTTGCCCGTCTTAGGTAAAGAGCAAGTAACTATCCCTGTTAAGAATGATTTACATTAATGCCAATAGTCATGTGAATTTCACATAATACAGAATAGTTAAAGAAAAGCTTTCAAGTTTCCACATGAGGAAAAAAGCCATAGGGCACTGGTCAGTCATGTGTTTTGGTACTTTATTTATTTTTAGAAATTCCCATAAATCAAATTATTAATAAATAGAGGGAAGACAGACAGAGCTTCTTTTTTTCTTTTTTTTTCTTTCCTATTTTTTATCACAGTGACAGGCACATACTAGACTTTCCCTTCAGGGAGAGAAGACACTGGGATTTGGTGCAGCCTTTTGTGAAAAGTTTTTTTCCTCAAGTCCACGTTGTGAAGGACAGCTCTGCCCTGCTCACACACTGCCCATATCTTTAAGAATGCCCACTCCAGGTGAGTGTGAGGATCGGTTCTTCTTGGCAGTGCAATAACAAGAGTTCTGTCTCACCTGTTTTTAAAAGCTCCGATTAGTAGGAACTTGGCACTGATTGCTCTTGGTGGTTACTTGCAAAATTGACAGTAGAATTTTCTTGCTCTTGCAGGTGATAGATGTCTTAGGACCATATTTTGCATCCTTGCATAGGGGAAAGACTTGCTAATGCACCGTGATGATATAAAAAAGGCCTCCAAGAGTAACTGCAGTTACTTAAGTTCAGCGACTACTGGCTGTACTGATAGTTGAACATATGCTCAAGTGTTTTGCTGTGCTGTGGGCTAGCTCTGGATGGATGATGGGCAATACCAGCTTGAATTACTCATTTGTGCATTTCTCCTTCCAGGTCATGATTAAAAAGTGTTAAGTATTATGCAAAAATTCAGAAGCTCTTTGAATTTATAGGGTGAGAGAATAAATAGCTCCCTCATTCCCTTCCTCCCTCGCAAACCTCAGCTCCAGACAATGAAAATATCAACACAGAGCAATATATTTATGGGAAATCTCATATGGCAATGTAAGAAGAGTAAAGGAAAGGCCTAAATGGCACAGAATAAAATACTCTATAAAAAAAGCACATGATCTAACACTGACCTCTTAGGTATCTCTAGCCCAGTATTTTAAATGATGCTAGCAAGTATTTTTCTTTCCTATCCTTCAGCAGTTCTGATCTTCATATTATTTATTGCAAAAAAAAAAAAAAAGTTGGGTTTTTTTTTTGCACTGGAACAAATGTTTTACTGAGAGGCTAATGTAGACTTGATGCATGCATTGCTTTGGGTATACAGCAGTAATTTTTCAAATTGTGTCAAAAAAGGCAGCCATATTTTTTTTTGATCAAATTTATTGTGCTGCTTATTGCTCAATAATCTGTTATTTTCCAGATGTTCAGTAATTTATTTTTCTTAATATTTGTTCCATTATTACTAGATACAGTAGTCAGACTTATGAAGGGTAATTTCTGGGACCATTGAATTTCTTGTTAATTGCTACTTATTTTTGTTGCTATTCTTATCAAAGCATCTAAAAGCCCCACCACTATCAGTGCCCATTGTGCAAAGCACAATGTGTACATTTGGGATGAGAGAAGATTAAGAGCCCAGTATAATAATACAAACTCCTCTTTTAATAAAAATCCTTATTTTGCTTTCCTCTCACACTGTCATTCCTCACAGCGAAGGAAGAATTATTGGCATGGCAAATTCATTGAGTAACTCCTTTGATACACTAGCATAAACACCATACAGCTAAGAAAATGTATTTGTATCTCACAAAATCTCTCTCACATTTTTTTTCACAATAGTTTTTACTTATTGGTGAGCATATAAATGAATTTTCTTAATGTTTCTAGTTAAATGTGAATGTTAGAATGGGATAAGCACCTTTTTGGAGGGTTATGAACACAGAACTACCCCCTCAGTAGTTGTTAGGTGTATTTTCTGTTGTATATCTTTACCTTGCTGAAGTTGCCAGTTTTTCTCTTTGCTCCTGACTTCACTAGCTTCAGCAGTGTAGTGAGGGGATCTTGTTGGTGACAGCTCATTCAAGGCTATCTAAAAGCTTGAAATGGGGGGCACTGAAGGAGAGCACAGTTGCAAGCCACCGAGTGATGGTAAATCTACGGTAAATCCACCACGTAAGTGTCAGTGAAACTGAACTTTGTTCTGCCAGGCCCAAAGCCCGGCTGTTTAGGGTATTCAGGCACCACTGCAGCTACTTGTGATCTGCAGGGCAGATACACCCTTTGTCTCTATGACCTCTCTTTAATTTTGCCTTTGTCTTCGCCTGATGTTATGCCAGTTCCATAGGCTGTGTCACCTGCCTGACCAACATTTCCTGGTGACCGTAACTGAGACCTAAGTTGGACCCTAAGCAACTATCTCTGACACATATGAGTGTAGTTGTTTCAGTGCCTTAATTTAGAGCTAGGACCTTGGGATCCCATGGTGGAGCCCTTTGGAACAAAGATGCTGCTTCATTTTCTCTTAAACTCATGTTTTGAAGCTATAACCCATTTTGAGATGCAATGGAAGATGCTCTAGACAGTGACTCCCCAGTCAACTGCACGATGGGAGATGCCAGTTTGCCCAGACTTGGCCTGTACACCAAGTGGACAATTCAACTTTGTCTCCAGCCCACAGAGCTTTGAACTTGCTCCTTTCAATTGATGCTCTTTTGACTCTTAGCTCTATCAGTGGCACCCAACCTTTTCAGCCTGGCAGGCCACAATAAGCTTAAGCTACTCAAAAAAGCTGTAGTTTAAAATAACCAAACCAATTCTTAACATTCATGGACAACTCTTGGGTAGCTTATGCATTATTCATGCCCTGAATCCAGGTAAGTCCATCAAAGTAGGAAGCCATGAGCTTGTGGCTGCCTGAAATAGCTGCCTTTAGTCTGCTTCTACTGGAGCAGACTGCAAGAAATATTGTCGTGGCAAAGGCCTGTGTTGGCTTCGCTCTTTCTCCTGAGAGCTTCTTGGAGTAAGCACCTGGGTACCTTGTGAGCCAGATGAATTTCTCTGGCCATGGTGGTAACTCAAGAGATTTCTTACAGGCTCTGTGCCCCATGTATCCCTAGGACAATGTCATGAGAGATGCTAGCAAATATCTGAGAAAGGAGTCATGTAAATCTTCCGGAAGCTGGCCTCAGATGTTCAGAATTGTTTTGGTGGGTTGTAGATCTTCATATTGCTGCACCAATATCCCTGGCTGCCATAGCTTTCAAACTGCAATGCCAATAACATGGGCAAAAAAATACTCCTCCAGGATAAATCTGGTGAGTGTTGACTATTGCTTGGCTATGCAATTGCCAGTGGGTCCCTCACCAAAAGCTAATGGCTGTCTTAATATTTTGTTTCTCAAGCAATTGCCTTGGAGGCAATGTAGCAAGCTCCTTCAGTAAAAAGTGTCTCTATCTCTGCGTATGCAGTTTGACCCAACATTAAACTCACTCTGGCATGCCAGCTGAAAAGTCGTTGAAAAATCTCTTGACTTGAAATCTTGTCTAGTAGCTATATGAGCCATGTTAAACATGATAGCAAACATATGGATCTTCTCAAATTTCTTTTTTTGTGAAAGGACAGAGTGCTAAAAGCTTCCTGTGTTCCAAGGAATATATTTTTCCCATCCATAAATTTCACACAAAAAGTTGTGCAGCTGCGTAATGGCACAAGTTTTGTTCCCCGTAACTTCTCAGTGGTGGTTTTGCATCCAAAATTAAAATGTCTATTCCTACCACATAACTTATATTATCTGGTAATTTTTCTGAAAGGGAACTCAAGGATACTAGCATTATTTCTTACAAAAACTATGAAACCATGTATCACGCCTCAGAAATATGTGAGATTTGCATCTAAGTTAGGCCTATATTCAAAAGCTAAGATGAGCCACTTCCCTGTATTGCTGTCAGGATCAAATTGCCTGAATCCAAGGGCTAAGAAGGGCTGCTTTTCCTTATCAGACCCAGGTAGGTTCTACTTTGCATTTTTATAGAGTCTGATTGAAGGGCTCACTTTGGTGAAAGAGCTATGATCAGATTCACAGTGACCATGAGCCACAGAGTTGAATCTCAGCTAGCGAGGCTCAAAAAGCAACAGCAGGGAATATTAAAACTGTAAGTAAGTGGTCTGTGAGCATAGAATCATAGAATCATAGAATGTTAGGGATTGGAAGGGACCTCGAAAGATCATCAAGTCCAATCCCCCTGCCAGAGCAGGAACGCCTAGATAATGCTACACAGGAACGTGTCCAGGCAGGTCTTGAATGTCTCCAGAGAAGGAGACTCCACAACCTCCCTGGGCAGCCTGTTCCAGTGCTCTGTCACCCTCACTGAGAAGAAGTTTCTTCTTGAGTTTAAGCGGAACCTCTTATGTTCCAGTTTCAGCCCATTATCCCTTGTCCTATCAGTGGTTGTCACCGACAAGAGCCTGGCTCCATCCTCGTGACACTCACCCTTGATATATTTGTAAACATTAATGAGGTCACCCCTCAGCCTCCTCTTCTCCAAACTAAAGAGCCCCAACTCCTTCAGTCTTTTCTCATAAGGGAGATGCTCCACTCCCTTAATCATCCTAGTTGCCCTGTGCTGGACTCTCTCCAGCAGTTCCCTGTCTTTCTTGAACTGAGGGGCCCAGAACTGGACACAGTATTCCAGATGGGGTCTCACCAGGGCAGAGTAGAGGGGAAGGAGAACCTCTCTCGACCTACTAACCACCCCCCTTCTAATACACCCCAGGATGCCATTGGCCTTCCTGGCCACAAGGTCACAGTGCTGGCTCATGGTCATCCTGCTGTCCACCAAGACTCCCAGGTCCCTTTCCCCTACACTGCTCTCTAATAAGTCATTCCCCAATCTAGGTATCGTTCTTGCTGTACTGTTGACAGTGGAGTCTGCTCCCAGGGTTACTTCTTGCATTTTCAAACTGCTGGTGCTGGCAAATAGCTTTCTCTATGAAATGTGCCTTATAGCCTGGGATCCGTTCACCTGACCCTCTCTGGACAGTGGGCATTTTTGCTTGCTAGGAGATCTGGAAGTGCGTTCTAGTATACGTTCCTTTTTTGTAGCACGCTGCTTGATGCTAAACGCCACATGCTTTACTTGTCTCAAGCTGTTACATGTTGCTTTCTGAGAGTTTGGGCTGGTGTTATTTTTTAATTGTTGTTTTTTAATAAATAAGTAATGTGGGTTTTTTTTATTATTTTTTTTATTCTTTCTTTATCCCTTTTTTAAAAGAATATTTTTAGCCTGGAAGCACAACAAAACAGTTAGAAATATTCTTGAATTTTTTCAGTTCAGTTACAGTCTCTGCACATACACTTCTTATACAAAAGGTTCTCAAATATTTGGTAATTAAGTCAAGAGCTGATTTATACATTTAGCTACCTTGTCTGGACTTTGGCAGCAGCAGCAGCAGCGCATTAGGACATTGCAAGCATATGATAAATATTATAAAGAGGTCATCTGCTTACTGCAATCAACTCAAATCATTGTAAAATCAAATAATGAAATTGCATCTTACATTTTTTGAAAGGAACCCCACCCTGGTTTGATATTCATTTACTATTTGCCTGGTTTTGTACTTTCAGTGGTATACCATCTTCCTTCTTCCTTAGATTACCTTTTTTCCAGGACTCTAAAAGCCACTGAAAATCTGTTATATTGATTTTTGATTCTGTTTTAAGTATTTTTAAACCAGTCTGACTGTAGCTGAAGAGTCCAGAGTCAGTCTCTTTTCTCTAGGATGGTATTTTTTACTCTTTTACAGCTAACTCAGCCCAAAATACAGAAACACAGACAAATTGATCACTTAACATGAAGACCTCAAGCACTGCCCGTGTGCACTCTCTTACCCTGTCATAAGTGGGGCGGTTTCCCTGCCTCTTAGTGGAGATGAGGCCAGCTAAATTGTCCTGGCTGTGAGAAAGGCTCAATGTGTGTGCAAGATCTAATCAGAGACTGGACACACACCCTAGTTTACATCATGGTAATTACTCCTGCGCCTGGACCCCTAAGTATTTTTGGGACCACATTTTTCCCTCATTCCCATTCTTTGTCCCCATGCAGTGCATCTACGGCTGAGATTCGTTTCTTGGCCAGCTGCAGAGATCTGCTGTTGGGCTTAGCCTTCCCTCCCACCCTCTCTCCTCTTCACTGGCACCTCATCTGTGTTGACATCCTCAGCCTCTTCTGTTTCTCCTGCGTCCCAGGCAGCTGACTTCCCTTGGTTTCCTTCCCACTCAGACCACTGGCTGCCCTCCTCACCTCCCCTGCAGCACAGCGCTCTTGTGTTTGCTTTTCCCTGCTCCTCGCCCAGGCAAGGCAGTGGTCTCTGAGGGAGCACAGTGGATGTTCTAGCACAGCCTGGACCCTGTGCAGTACCACTCCACCTCAGTAACCCACTGAACTAGCAATAACTGTCTTATAGTTTTCCTGCCCTTGCTGTTAACAGAATTGTTAAGTGTCTGTGTATTCTTACTTGGCTACTGACCACCCTTTCAATTTTTAGTACAATTTTTCTTTTGACATTCAGAGCTTTTCATTGTAAAACCAGACCAGGTATGTTGCAAGCTTTGTGGGGTAGCCTTAAATCTTATTGTGACTTTTAGGGTATTCCAGCTGTTGCTAATGGACTTATTGTTTCTTTCTGTTGCAGCTGGTCCTTTCTAGTCTGACTCTGCCAGTTGCCAGTCAGCCCCGTGCAGCTCTCCAGCCCCGACAGGGATTTGTTAGGTGTTCCTTGCAAAGGACCAGGAGAGAAGCAGGAATGGGCCTAATGCAAGGAACATGAAGGGTGAAAGGGAGAGGCGGGAGAACTTGAAGTAGGTGGGTGACAGGGAGGTTGCCTCTGATGGTAGTTGTCTCATGTGGGAGAGGAAATGCATTGTTCGATTGTTCATTTATGCTGCCTGCTGATATTTCAGACATGTCAGTAGATAACCCCTCATGGTGGCAACAGGGTATGTGTGGCAGAGAGTGTGGAGAGGCAAATGACCTTTGAAATCAAGATGATCAGCTATCATCTGATAGAAAGACAAGACCACTGTACTATCTGTTAATGTGAATACAGAACCATATTGGCCAACCCAGCCTTAGAGCTGTTTGAGAGTATCAGTTGGTGCTGGGGCTGCCTTCTGTTGTCTTTGAGAGCATGGCTGGTATTACAGGATCGGAGGGCCCATTGGGATTGACTAGAATAACTCCATTTTGTGTAGGAAAAGCCTAGGCAGTTTATGAACCTTTCAGCATGACAGATGTTTTCAACAGCCTGGAGTTAACTCTGGGCTGGGGTGATCCCATGGAGATCATGACATGTTCAGTTGGCCATGATGCCCACCCTCATTTCCCAAGCTGTTGCCCAGGGACTCAAGGAGAGGAAGAGGGTCAGATTGTCTCAGCAAAAGAGTAATTTCCTCTCCCATGTCCTAGATAAGTTTGAAGATCCAAGGACTTAATTTTCACCTCAGAAGTGGTATTGGTTGACTACCCTGTTGTGGAGCTTTCATGAGACTGCAGGTGGGATTAGGAGTCTCTGGTGAGCCACCTTGCAAAATCAACAGAATAAATGATCTATTAATGTACTTCTTACAGCACTGTCCACTTCCCCGTGCCCTGTCCATTGTACAGGGACATTGTGGCAAGCAAGGACCAAGTGGGCTCTGGCCGGTGCCTCATATCCAAGTGGGCTGAGTTGGATTGCCCCAAACACTCCTGTGAAGGGGCTGTTGGGATGCTTCAGCACCAAGTTTTCACTAGCCAGATATCTTGTGCATCATTTACAGTCTTGTTTCACTTGTGTATTAGCTAGTTGTTCAACTCATCTGGCAGATAAGCAGAAATAAGTGAGTAGTGTCACTCCCTTATGCACAAAGTATTTGTCCATCTTTCCCACTCTAATGTAGCACAGAAGATGACAGGTACTATCATACCTCACCTAATAATGCTGGTCATGCTCAGATGGCAAAGAGATATTTCTGCTCATCCTGCTATGCAAAATCTCTCATGGGAGATAAATATTTGCTCTTATCAGCAGAGTTTACAATGAAAAATGGATATTGCTTGCAATAAACTGAGCTTTTTATTCTTTTACTTAAATCTCTTGTACTTACTATATGCCTTTGTTAATGAGACACATATTAAGAATTTCTGCCCATTTGCCATTAACTGTGCATGAATGTGGGTATCTCATACTTTTAAAGTTCAGCCCTTAAAGGAGCATCTGTGTTACAAACCCATGCAGTGATAAACAGTTCTCAAAATCTGTGTGCAGTGGAAGTATTGGCCTCTTTGTTATTACTGGTACCTGGAAATCTCATGCAAGAGATTGGCTGGGTGACCTTCCTGATCTCTCTTCCTCCACGATTAGATGCACTGGACTGTTGCAATGCAGGTGGAGATGATAAATTTGTGCATCACTCTGACTAATTCTTCAGCCAGAAGGACAAAGGGACTTGAGATGGGAGCATTTTTAAACATGAGTCACCCAGATGCAGTAATGATTTTCTGTTCATGCTGTGCGGGATCTACTTTCTGCTAGAGAACACAAACAAGGAAACCATAGATCTATCTCTATAAGAAGTATTTTTTGGCAGTTCTAGTGGCTGTACTTTTCCAATGTGTTACTGGAATTATTCCAGTGTTTACTGAATGTTTGAAAAACGGTAAATTTCCAATATATTGAACTAGGTCTTATATTGCTGAAATTAAATGAGTTGGGCACCCAGCTTTAGAAACAAAACCAAAACCATCTTGGTTTCTCCTGGGTGGTCTGAGTGGAAGTAATGCAGTGAACATGTTCTAAGACAAGAATAACCTCTAATACTTGCCGTATCTGTCAGGATGGGAAAGGAGGAAGCACTTAACTGACTCAGGCCTTCAACTCATAGAGCTTGCATTGGGATAGCTCTTAAAGAACCAAGGCTGCAGTGTCAGGTAACATGAAACAAAAAGTCAGTTTCCTTCCTGTTGCATTGATTAGAACTGGACAGGAAGATTCCTCCCACAATTGCTTTTGGGGTTGATTGGCCTGAGGACAAGACCACTGTGATCCAAAGCTTGATGGTTGAATTACTGGATTTCCCAAAGCAGACTTGACATTCTTTCATTCCAAACATATACCGTATTTCAATCTGGGTGACTTAAGTTTAGGACTCCACATGACAACCATCAAGGCATGGACCATTTCTGTTGAAAGGGAAATGTTTCTATTAAAACCCCTGGCACTGCTGACTGAGCAACCTACTTAGATGAAATGATGTTCATTGATGAAGGAAATTTCTTAGATAAAATTACTTTCTTGAGAATAGAGCTGTTCTGGACCTGGTGCTAGCTGAAGTACAAATAACTTTAGTCAGGCCCTTGGCCCCACTGGAAGCTGGGAAGAATCAGTGAAGACTCAGGTGGGAAGAGCTCTTGACCTCTGAGATCATCCATGGCCCACGACAATTTTTAAGAGGAGAAGAACCAAGCAGCTGCAAGTTGAGTGATTGTCTGTCCCTTGGTCCAGTGCATTAACACAGCCTCTCCTTTGCACAGAGGAATAGGTCACCTCACCTTTTATAGCTGTGCAGACTCATTAGCCTGCCATAGGCAACCTACTGAAGTGGCAGATAGATCAATCTGAAGCCAAGCTATTTTGTGGTAAAATTCATCGGCATGAGTTGTCTGTCCTAAGAATAAATTATTTCTGGACAGATCCTGAAGTCTTCTCTCAGTCTGTTTTTGTTCAGCTTTTAGTGAGGCAAAACCACTGTTGAAGCCAAGATAATTTTCTTCTCTCAGTGGAAAACGGCAATGAAGTCACGGTTTGGCCTGGTGAAATAATGGTAATTCTCTGCATTTTACAAGCTCTGTTTATATGATGATCTCAATCTATTTAAAAGATGTTAACGAGGTTTCAGTACCTGTGTGTGAGCTGAATGGCAAGCAGGCATTTCTGCAGGCTAAGGCAGAATGAAGCTAAGGGCTGCATCTGTGGTCATATCACATGCTGACAACCTTTCAGTCATTTTGCCAGTGGTTGGTCTGTTGGCTTCAACTCAGTCTCCTCAATATTGATGAGCCAAGGAAGAAAACTTCAGAAAGTGTGTATATATATATAATATTTATACATTTATATAAAAATGGTGGCTCAGATCATCCATGTACAGGCAGATTTTAGAGAAAAATGTAATGATTCAAAGGGCCAATTTTAACTTTGCTAAAAGCAGCTAAATGATGCTCCTGCCCTACATTAAACTATACTGTGATCAAAGGGGACAGATGCCAAGTACTTGTGGTTTTACAGCTTTCAAATAAATATTGCTCAACCTCATGAAAAAGAGAAGAACTGAGTGGATTTTTTGTTTTTCTGTTTATTTATTTATTTTCTTCCAATATGCTTTACAGGTAAAAAAGTTATTGCTGCTGCTTCTTCTCAGAGTGTCTGCAAAGCATTCAGCTGTGAATGCTGTTTGACCTGAAATCCACTTAATTTAAGTTGGCATGCTCGATAGCAAAACGTTTTATGGACTGGCAGAAAGAGCGCCCTGGCAGATCTGGTGTGGAGCTGCGAAGTTCCATACCCAGCTGAACCTTTTTTTAATTCAGTACTGTCATTTTTAAATAACAGTGCAATTGCAAAACAAATTGGCAGGTACTTGTGAACTGAATACTGCCTGGGGCTCTGTCTTTTCATTTTGCTGACCAGTGTGCCTGGTCTTCAATTTAGAAAAGCACCCACTAGTTAAAAAGCACTGGTGAAACCTTGTAATGCAGAGCTAACCGCAGTGTTCATGGAGAGGGAGATACTTGCTCTGACTTGTTGATCCTTGCAAACTGGTTAGTTTCATGGTGGAGGGCAATGTTTGAAAAGTTCTCCAGAATGCCTGTCTATTACAGCAACCACCCAAACATGAGTCTTTCTTGCAAAGTCTAAAGTGTTCTGCCCCAGGTCCTGTGTGAGGTAATATGTAACGATAAAACCCGAAAGCCAAAAATGAAGCCCTGTGTTTGGACCGTTGCCTCACATATGTATGTATACCTATACATTTGCATTGCTGTCTCCCTAAACTATGCTTTAAACTCTCAGGTTGTCAGTCTACTTCGGTCTACGTACGAATTATCTGCCCATAAGCCATGGTGATACAGCTTTCATAGACTGGGGCCTTCAGCAGGTTGTATTGTAGGATAGACAGAACCCAGGAAGCACCAATAATAGCATCTTTGAGGACACTTCAGCTGCCATGAACCCACATGATCCAGGTGTGGATCTACTAGAAGAAGCACCTTGAAATGATAGAATTCTCCAGCCATTAGCCCTGAGTGACATTCACACACCTTATGGTCGTGTGTCTTACGGTGTGGGCCTGAACTGTGCCCTGCTTGGTGGGCATCCACACAATTACTCCACAATGTGGCCACAGAACAGAGAGTGTCTTTCAAACTCCTTTAACGTCCCCAGCCGTGAGACTTTGAGAGTTACACCACTGAGATGTGATGTTGATCTGTGGGGACAAGAGCAGTATACCTATATGTTATGGTTTTCCACTTACCTGTGAGCTCTCCAGATCTCAGCACTCACCGTGGCCATGATAAATCCTGTTGTGGATGCTTTGAGGACGGTGTATTTGACTGCACAGATGATATGGTCACTTCCTTAAAGGAGACCTGCCCAGGACATTTACCCACACCTGTATTTCCTGTACCTCCACTGCAGTAAAAGCTGTTGTAATTATAACTGATCTACTCCTCAATATTTTCTGAAAACTCAAATCTGCCATTCTGCTCAACAGAGATGGAAGCGTAAGGATATTATTATCAAAAAGAGTTTCAGATAGAACACTAGGTACTCTAACCCAGGACAGAAGAGGCAAGGATAACGCAAAGGACTATCCTTGCCTCTTTTGTATCAGCTATGGGCAACAAAAAACATTTGGAAAATGGTGTGAGACACCTCTCTTCCCAATTCACAATATATATACAAATGGTGAAGAATCCAGTCAGTACACAGGAATGTTCTGAGTGTTTAAATGTCCCTTGTACTTGCTGCTGGTATCTATATTTATTCCTAAAACCATATGGGATAAGATTCTCACCTTCCCTAGTCCAAAAGAACCTCCATTGTGTATTCATTTTGAGTGAATATGTCTTCAAGATCACTGATTTTTCAGAAGGGCTTTGCTCACTCTGAAGGTCAATTGCATTTAAAATGTAAGTTGAGACAGGCAGTATCGTTAGCTCCTCCTCCAGAAAAATGGCCCCTGTAGCCATGAGAAAAGGAACACAGCATGAAAGGAGGCAAATATATGGTTTCCTGACATAAACATCTATGTGAATAGGGGATATATGAGACAAAAAAAAAAAAAAAAAGCTAGTCATTGTCTTTCAGCAGAACAGAAATGTTTGTGAGAATATTTGTGCAAGAATTTTACAGCTCTGTCGGATGTTGAGGTTTTGCTCACCAGGTGTGTACTTGTCATTTAGCCAGCACTGAAAGAAATGTTTGGATACACTTCTTCATTAATTCAGTATTGCTCATCCTTGTAATCGTGAAAATTCATGCAGTGTGTCATGACTCTACGAAAAGTTAAGGAACTGATTGTGTTTTAAGGCAAAATCTTTTGTTTTATGGCTTTCTCAGAAATGTGAAGCATCTAGCACTGGGTGAATCTTTTGGTCAGTTGTCTCTACACGTTGACCAGTTCAGAGGATTTATGGCCACATGAACTGTTTTTGAAATTTCTGGCTAAGTGCCATAAGAGTTCTAAAACAATCTTTGAGGTTTGAATCCCTCTCCTTCTCCTCTAGGGAAGGGAAGCTTGTATAAATGTGGTTATTCTGGAAAGCCTATGGTTTTAATTTTTCTCCCAAGGGGGTAGAGATGTCTTCCAAACCTAGTATTGAGAAAAAGAGCCAAAGGACTACCTCAGGAAAGAAGATACAACTTGGTGACTGGTCTGCATTTTCTCTCTCCAGAGATTTTTGAAGGAGATATAAAAACTGTGAGTATCTAGAATTCCGTCACCTGGACATTTTCTTTCATTTACAAGGATCTTTCTTGCAAGTGAAATGTTAGAAGCTAGTGAAATCATTCCAACGCACCCACACTGAGTGGGTGGAAGAGGTATGTGAAAATTAAATGTATTATTTGGAAACTTCTCTGGATGCTTCTTGCTTTCCTGGGCGAGGACGGACCTAGAACTGTTTGGTCCTATCTTTATTTTTTTCCCTTAATTGTCCTCAGTAAGATTTATCAACCTTTTCTGTCTGAGGAGTGTACTAATGTATACAAAACTAGTTCTGTTCTGAGAGCAGGCTGGTACTTGCTGGCAGGTAGGATATAGAAATGTTCCATAGCTCTCAGTTTCAGGCTCTTTTCACACTACTCTGGTATTCCCAACAAACCCCACTTCTGCATCTCACATGTCAGGCATATCAGCACACACCAGATTTCTTGGTTTTACAAGTATCTCTCTCAAAAGCCTGATACCTTTGCTTTCCCTGTCTGATACAGTGTGAAGCTCTTCAGAGAGCCCAGCTTTTTAACCAGGTGGATCTCTCACCCTGGTTTATCAGGCAACAACATCATTGCTTCCCTCCGCTCTGAAAATAGGAGCCAAAATATCTTTGTGGCTGCTCCTCTAAAAGGCTCATGGTACCTCATACGGTAAAGAACTCTGCTGCTCTGACACCAAGTGACGTGCTGAAAGCTCAAAATGGTTTTGAGAACATTTCTCAAAAGGTTAATCATTTTGTTATCTGGGGCTTTAGTTGTGATGTGGAGACAAGGACTATTCTGTAAACAAGGGATCAGATTGCTCTAATGGAATATCATTTATGAACTGGAGAGCTTGGCTGCACATGAAGAAAGTGAGAAACATAAGAAAAGTAACAAATGCTTAGGTCTTATTGAATTGCTGTTGTTTCTGAGGGTGACATACTTAGTTGTGAATTGGATCAACGGTTCCCTCCTGACCCGGTCATGCAGAAGAAACTAAGGCACTAGGTAGATGGAGGTATTAGCCTCCTGCAGTCCTAATGCTGAAATAAAATTTTGTGGCCTCTGTACTGCAGGATAAATGATCCTGATCTCTTCCATTCTTAAAATCTAAGGCATTGACCTTCTCAAATACGTGACTCATCTATTGCCAGGAAGGTGAAAGTCCAGCTGTTAATGAGTTGCTTCATTGTATGCAGCCTTAAAAGTCAGGCCTTTTCAATCAGCTCAGCTGAACTCTTTGGATGTCTTCCCATCACTTGATCCTAATCATGGGTCTGCACCTGGTCCAGTTTCTGTTTGGGATAATATGTTAAAAATTAATTGTTGCACTTTTTTTTTTTTTATTGACTTTTTCTCCCCTCTAAGTTCAATGAATGCTTTATACGATGGGAACTGAACAATGTCAATGGAATTAATTGTACGGGAGAGCCACAGGCATAGTTCATATTCAGGAGAAAGCAGGAGCATCCAGCTGTATCCTGCTTGCCGACTTTGATGTCTTTGGCTGAGGGAGTGATGTATGGTTCAGACCACCTACTCGCTAGGCTCTGGCTCCCTAGGTGGTCAAAGGAGAGAAGAAATCATGAATGCAGCACAGCACACCTCTAGCATGCCTCATGCATCCTTCTTTACTGATTGCATAGGCAGCAAGCATTTGGCAGCTCTGGGCACTATGTGGCTTCATGTGTTTGTCCCTTTTTGATCTTAAACACCGCAGTATGGGCCTGCACCCACCTGAGGTACTGTAGGATACAGTCTGAGTGCACCTTGCCACGAGAACGCTGTGTTTGCATTTGCCCTGCCATTACTAAGATGATGATGTGTATGCTTTGCCTACAAGCCTACAAGCATTAGGCAGTGTCAGGACAATCTCCGCCTGGCCTGGAGTGACCATATCTGGAGATGAATGTCTGAGGTAAATTCAGGTAGCACTTCAGCTTTCTGCACACTATATTAAGGTTTTTCATGTTGTTTTATTTTAAACGCTCCTTGTTGGTTTTGTGTTTGGTTGTTGTTTTTTTTTTCAAGCAGGGAAGGCATCAGGATGCATGGGGAGGCTGAGAAAATACTTTAGAGGTGATGCTCATACCTTATTCTTCACCCTTTGGAAGTAACAGGGACTTAGATCTCCATCATAAGCATCTTTGTGCATGTGCAAGTGAAGTGATCAACAAGGAAAACTGCTACAACAACTGTGGGCATGAAGGGCACCCATAGTCAAAGGCAGCTTATCTGCTAGGGCTTGCTCAGCTGCTGGTTATCATCCATGTTGCATCTGGCTTTTCACAGTACATCTGTTTAGCATAAATAACTTTTTTTTTCTTTTATTGGTGTCCTATGGTACATCCAAACAATGAACAGAAGAAAAAAAGAGAAACTGTAAATAAATTTTACAATGTCAGTAAGAGCATTCACATTAAGGGAAACTATTTTGAGGGAATGCCAGTTCTTAATAAATTGCTATTATTCTGGTGTTTTTACAAAGACCACAAGGAAAAAAAAAGAAGAAAAAAACCAGAAACAACTGAAAAATGGAAACACTGAATGTCACTGCTCAATCACTCCTTTTAATAATAAATACTTCTAGGCTGTTCTCCTAGCAAATGAGGTGCCAAGATTTTTTTTCTTTTGGTGTCTATCTGAAAGCCAGTGGCATAAAAAAAGACCGTGAGTCAGCTGGCTGAGCTCCCTTTTCTGAACGCTCCCTGGGCAAATGCATTTCAATCCATATTACCGGCCCTGGGTCTGAGCAAGTTTTCTGGCACCTTGGGACTCACCTGCCCAGCGCAGAAATGTACTGAGGTGCCTACACTGACTCCAAACTTACAACCTCAGCCCTCAGAAGGAGAGCCCTGCTGCTGTCACCCAGTTGGTGTGTCACACTTAGGGGCACCAACACAGGTTTTGCTAAGAAGGATACCTCTGGTCTTAATTTGCAGTTAGTGAAGCCTCATGTGTGTAATTTCTCAGAAATGGGACCTCAGAGTCCACTTTACCAAGAACTTTGCTCAGCTATCCAAATTTCCCCCTGCAGCTAAAACTTGCCCTGGGCACTCCTGGGTTAACTCTCTAGGACCACATGGACTTCACAAGGAAATTTCTAAATCTCTATATCAATGAGGCTTCATGGCAAACCATAATTGTGAGCAGCACAGTGAGAGTAATCTTTTCCCACGGAGTTCCTGTCATTGAGCATCATGATGATAAGGGTTCACTTTTCCGGGTGCCCAGCAAATCTTCTTCTTTTCCTCTTTTAAATTTTTTTCAATATTTTTTTCTTTTAGTGATCAGGCTATTTTATCTGTGTCTATTTTACAGCCTCTGTGTGTTTCCCTCAGTTCCTGACTGCAGGGATTCTGGGGAGCTGCTGTCTTTGTCTGGTATCTCTGCACCCAGAGAATCCCTTTGTTGATAGAATTCCCTGGCACCACAGGCTTGGGATATATAAAGTGTGGCTGTCATGGAAATCTTGCTTTAGAAGTATGGATACCCCATCTGGTGTTGGAAAGTATTAGTCTGACCATGACAGATGCTGATCGAAGGTCATGTCCCAACAGGCAGGCAGGAGCACGGACGTACTGGAAATAATGCCAGAAGATGGGGCTCTCAAGCCACACTGGTGCCATTTTTTTCCCTTTAAAGGTTTGAAAAGCTTGCAGATATATCAATCACAACAGATACTGCTTCCTTGTTGGGAAGGATTTCCTAGGCAACATGGCTGTGCTCTTGCATGGTGGTGTGGATGCAATAAGGGCTGGGGAGATCAGAGACCTACTGACAAGGAGAAGTTGGGCTGTATTCCAGTGGTACTGACACTGGTAGTTTGGGACAGTCTTGGGAGGACCTTACCATTCTTTCTTTCAATGTGACATCTGGAGCTGCACTCAGAAAGTCTGGGCTTTGCGCAGAAAAGGTGGTTTTGCCAACAATGAGCAGGCTCACCCTCCAGGAGTGTGAGGAAGACAACCCTCACAGTCATGGTTTGCTGTACCCACCACAGCGTGCCAGCCAAGGAAGGAGGCCTGGGGCCTGAACGAGCTCTTTTGCCTGTTTTGCACATCCAGAAGTGCTTTCATAATGAAATAAGACCAAAGCCCAGTGAGCCAAAAAGGAATTAGAGATGTTGTATGTGCTCACATGCTTGCTTCATGGGGCAATTTTAATGAGTAATTGATTGCTAATTATATGTGCTACTTTGTGGTGAAACGTCATGGTACTTTGATATCGACCAAGAACTGAAAATTTCTGTTGTGCTTATTTTTTAAAAAATTTTGGCCTGATGATCTGTATAGGGTATTTTGTCCCTGATTAATTTAGTGTATTGTTTTGGGTGAGTGTTGATTT
This sequence comes from Trogon surrucura, assembly GCA_020746105.1. Taxonomy (NCBI): domain Eukaryota; kingdom Metazoa; phylum Chordata; class Aves; order Trogoniformes; family Trogonidae; genus Trogon; species Trogon surrucura. The sequence continues at coordinate 103,282,170 of CM036617.1, read as the reverse complement.
ACTTGCTGAATTCAAGATCAATTTTAATGAAGCTCTTAGTGCATGCTGGTTTGGGGACACAGGGTGCCATGTTATTGGTTTGTCTAGATTGCTCACTGTTTTGTTAGACTTCAGTAAGAAAACTTCTGGCATAGTGACAACTTCCCACTTCCCTACAGTTGAGTAGACAACAACAGAGCTTAAACAGACAACAAACTTTATTAAACTCACATGTACATACATAACAAGTAAAAACATTAGAGAGAGCTAGTCTGACCTACGGGCCAATACCAACAAAAAGTATATTCTTTTTAAATTCTCAAACCAGGTGCATTCAGGGAAACAGCAACTGCAGTTGAAATGCCAGGCTGTAAATTAAAAGGGAAAATAAAATGCAGAGATCATCAAAGATATTAGTGTCTTCTTCGTTCTTCACCACCACTGTTTCCCTCCTCCCTTTCTCTTTTTCTATATCTGGGGCATGACAAGGCAGTCATAAAAGCCTTCTTGGGAACAGGATGGGTAAAGGGCTCAGAGTGCTGGGAGCTCCCTGTAACCAGGGCAGCGAGCTGGGATTGCTCCTGGACTTCAGTGTGCAGCCAGCCTTGGGTCTTCAGGGTGCTGAGGCCTCCCCAGGTACTATGAGTCTGCTGTGGAGGTGCTCAAATCTAGAAGGCTTGCAAGGGCATTGCAGCCACGACTACCTGTATTGATGCAGCTGAAACTCTGGCATTTATTTTTTTCCTGTTTAGCAGGATAGGGTTGTGCCCTCTGGATAAGCAGCTGCATGTTTGGAAGAACATCCTGCTTGGACAAGAGCAGAAGTGGACTAGGACTTTTGGAGCTGGTAGTGGTTATGCTGGGAGCAGACCAAGGGGAATATTTGTTTTCCAGTTCCAAACAGGAAACTATAAGCGGATCCAGCTTGCAGGGAGTGTGGTGTGGGAGGACACACGGACACACAGGAACAGGGAGATGAAAGAGTGCTGGTGGAGAACTTTCCCTCTCTTGAAATGCGTGGCCACAGTTAGCTCTGCTTAGCAGCAAGGTAAATCACAGCACCACACCTGGGATTGGTGAGCACCTGTGAGGTGCTCTCACCTTGGGAAATGGCATTTCAGGGTAGACAAGTGGGTGGTGCTGGCAGGAACTGAGCATTAGTTCTTTCTTGTTCTTTAAAGAAGACACACACTAATTTGTCATGCTCTCTTTAATTTGATTTTGTATGACAAACAAGCCCAACTGTTTAATGTCCCGTGGACAAGAAGGAGAAAGCAATTATTATGTTATTTGAGGGGAAAAAGCCATTTGCTTTGCTTCTGTAAGCAAAACATGAATTGGCACTTACAGGGTCCAAAGGACTGCAGAATTTTCTACAGTATCAGGTTCCAGAATGCCGATGTTTCTTTTCCAGAGAGACTTAATAGCAGGATGAGACAAAAGGGAACGCAGCAAGCCTGAAAGGTCCTTCCTCTCCTGAGTAGTCTCCATCAGGCCAGTGGGTAAATGTCTGCAGAAGAGGACCACACTGAACTTCTGTTGGTAGGTGAACAGTAATGCTTAACAAACGAGGCACCCCATTCAATCTGTTTTCAATGATTTAAAACTGAGCTAGAAAATGTGAATCCAGGCAGGAACTTGGCCTTTAAATGATACACTTGAGATGACTGAGCCTTTTTTTTTTTTAATACAATTTTAAAAATTATAATCCTAAGGGATGTGAAAGGAGTTAGGGCATGGAGATGACACGAAAACAGAATCCTTTCATATGCTGCTTGACATTTCAGTAATTCTTCAAGCAGCAGTTTTGACTTCTTTTAAATGTGGATTTTTCTTAGCCAAGTTCGCAGCATGAGAAGACTTAAGTCTAATCTTTGCAACATACACAGTCCTCGTATAGAGATAGCTGTTTCTTGTGTGTTTGTGCTGCTACTAGTCTACACATATACCTGCCTGGCTTCAAGCCTAGGAGGTACTAGCATTAGAAAAGTTGCAGACAATGCAGTAGCTAAGGCATTTGGCTATGTCATGGGCTCAGGTGATCTTGAATGAAAGAAAGATATAGAATTAAAGTGTAATTTACATATCAGATATTTACAAACTATAGGATATATACATAGCATATTTAAAACTAAAAAATAAGGGTATTTAAGAGTGTTTCTAGTAATAGCCTGCCTCATGATTAACAAGATTAGCAAGAAATTGGTGCAAATTTTCTTCTTAATCAACAGTGCTAGGAAATAATGATTAATGTAATGAATATGTATTAGCAGTGTAAAGCTGACATAGGCATCAGGGGATTCACCTGGGCCTCAGAAGCTCCAATTTCCCTGCACTGTTGGACTCTTCTTGACTGACTGCTGATAGTATCAGTTTGGTGTTTGGGTATTTGGGAGTTTTTAAAATCAATGGGAGGTAGTGTTTGAGGGTGCTGCCAGAGAGCACAGGAGTGAAGACTATTCAAGTGGTTCTCCAAAACTGTGGGCTGAGGGAACTATGGAGCATTTAGCCCAGAGAAGTTGATGTACCTCATCTTCAAGCACTAAATCTGTGCACTCAGCACTGGTGACAAAAGAGTGATCTTGCCACCACGCTCTCTCCCAGCTAGCCCTCCACCACCATCTGACTGTTGTTGCTGCACCAAGATGCTGTATATCTTTCCTATGCTGCAGCTGGAGGCAGCTCCGCTCCCTAGCCCAAACTAAAGTTCCTCAATAGGAGTCTCGGTTTCACTAAAGGGCTGCAATACATCTAATATTTTTGTTATTATTTGTTCTTTTATTTTCCCCCTGGGTATGGCCTTTTTCTTTACTAACCTGGAAATGGTGACTTGGCAGGTTCCAAGTTTTCCTGAGAGCTTCCAGCTGCCTGGCTGTCAGAAGGTGCTACTTCATTTTGGCTGTATGGTCATAGGATAGATCAGCACAAAAGGAATTTGTTTTGAGTTGAAATCATGGTTAAGTTTTGGTTTTTCTCCTGCACTGACTCCATGGATGCTGTGTAGCGTATATCTCCATCACTTCAGGATGCAAAGGATGGATCTACTGCTTATGTCCCACATGTAAGGGCTAAGTTCAGCACTCCCTGCTGTCAGGCACAGAGTGGATGTTGAGGCATCTCCAGAGAAATGTTGATAGCTTGGGCACTGCCTCTGGGACCGTGTTCAAAACACAAAGCATGAAAAACATCTAGGGTGGTAGCGCAGATGTCCTACTCATGTCCTGCTCAGCTGCTTGAGCCCAGGCACTCAGCTCTGTTCCTCTGAGTCTCAGTTCATTTACTTTCAAGACCATCTCCCAGAGCCATCTAAATGTCCTCAGGCTCTCTGCAAGGAGCCTGTATGCCCAGGCACTGGGATCACAGCAGGAGGGAGCCCACAAGCTGTCAGGGCCTCTCAAGGCTAGATGTGACCACAGGGAGTGACAAAATGCCAGTTTTGCCATATGAGCAACACGCACACACTGTGCTAACTGTCCCTAGTGATCAAGGATGAAGATTTCCCCATCGTTGGCTTTCTCCTTTCCTCCACACTCGAGTGCCCATTTATCTTGGAGGCTACGGCTTTGAGAAGACCTCCTGAAGGTCCTCACCAGTGAGCTGGGTGGTCAAAGTCATTTATGAGAGTCACATTGTCTGGTTCTACTCATATGCTTTAAGTCCAAGGCTATTCTTCTTCCTCTTATCTGACCACTGCCCCCCAGCTGTGCAGTATGTGCCACATATAAATTCAGAGAACATAAATTACTTTGTTGAAAAGCAACCCATGATATACTCATTGCCTCTTCCTCTTTCAATCCACACTTGCTCACAGTGCCCTCCTTGCCCCTCAGTGCTTTCTTTTCCCTTGGCATGAGCATGCATCTTCATTTTCATCCCACTTTAGGACCCACTAATAACTCTCTCACCAGTGCTCCATCAGTGCACTGGAGGACATCACAGGACCGATAATCCAGGGCCGTGGTGCAGCGGTGCACTGGAAGAGGAGGCTCGGATCACTGCATCATGCCAGCACATTGCCGGCAGCTGTGCACCATGGACCAAAAGCAAGTAGCCCTGCTGGCATTCAGCTGTGCTGCCTGTGCTTTAATGCAAAAGTATGGACACAAAACAGTGGTTTGCTGGCTTTAGTTGCATGGAGGTATTGGTTGTGTTGCAGTTTTTTGCCACTCAAAGCAGGATGGTGCATTCAGGTATATTGATGTCTCAACTTTTTGCTAATCTGGCTGCGCTGTTATCAATCATCGCATGTGGCTGATGTGAGCGCTTGTGAGAAGTCACGCTTATGTAGTATGATCTAGCAATTCAGAAAGTTGCCATTGTCTGAAGAGTTTGAACCAAAGCTTCAGGAGGACTCAATAGCGAGAAGGACATCTGGCAATTAACTGTGACCAGTCCTTGAATTTACCCACTCTTTGCATCAGAGAAACATTTCTTGTGCAGCTTTTCAGCATTTTGTTGGTACTAGTAAAATTACTTCCTTCTAGTAGTCTTTTTAGATTGTGAAAATAGTGTGAAGCTTCACTGGACTTTAGATCGGGTCCTTAGAAAAGACAATGGTCATAGCAGTCATCTGCCCTTAGACTCAGTTTCCCGATCTACTCATCTCTTTGTTTTTTACGTAAGACTTCACATTCCCTCACACATGGAGGGCTGCATAGAAGTGGCTCAGCTCTTCCCCTGTAGTTTAACTCCGCCACATCCCAGCCATTGCTGGTGGGAAAACCCAGCTCATTCAGCCTCTCTGGCCATCTGCCTTGAATGCACCACATGTGAACTTGAAACATCAGTAGGATTTGTTTAATGAGGGATCAAAAGCAGGGATTGAGAAAAGTAATTTTTACCCCCTGTTTATAAATGTACATGCACTCGTGAGTGTGAATCTGGACTGGTGTAGATTAGCCCCTCTTTGTCTTTGTTCCTCATTCGCATCCCTTACCTTCCCCTGACTCCCACAGAAATTCTTCTTTGTTGGCATGCCAACCACTGTTTTCTAGCACACTTCTAGAAATCCCTGCTAAATGCATATTGTTGTCTCACCAACAAGGTAGGAATGTGTCAGAGACCATTACAGGCAATGCATAATGCATATAGGCACAGCAATGGCGACTCCTTAGCCAGGGCATTCTCCAAATAATTTCTGACTTCGTCTTTGGTTGCCTCAGATGAAGAAAATGTCAAAAGAAGGTACAGAGAAAATGAAACACATATAAAAGGTGGAGTGGCTTTGTACTGCATTGAGGGATCTTCTATGCCGTTCGTGTTATGTAAAACCCATCAGAAGGAGGAGGGAATAAACAAAAGAATTTTCTTCTCAGCATGTGCTGGGACTCAGCACTGCAAATAAATGCATTGTTAGTTGAAATCAGTATTTTGATTTCCCCCTTCCTTTGTGAGATGCTGTAGAGGAAGCAGATTAAAGATTGCCAGCTTTCTGGCAAAATATACTGGTGGCATCATAATGACTTCATTATGGTCTCTAAATGAGCTAACAGACTAATAATGTGTTCAGGAAAAAATACACATTATGAACATGCACACAGGTGTAGGGTTAACCCCTTCTTTGGCACTCTTCACTTTGAATCCAGCTACTGCAGCTTAAGCCACAGTTCAGTGCTCTCCTAACTGGGCAGTAAAGGATTTAATCCAACAGCTGCGTGCCAACTAATTGCAGCTGTATTTTCTTCTGAGTTCATCTACAATGCAAACAACATGGCAGCTGTGTGTTTGTTTGTTTGCTTGGCTGGCAGTGGCTGGGAATGCTGCTTCTAGGTGGAAATGCCAGCACAGTGGTGCAGAGGCTCTGCAAGGCCCTGCAGCTCAAACCTCCTTTTATTAAAAAGGCATTAAAGAGTGGCTTATGTGACATACCCCTCCTTTCGTTTTCCCTCATTGCTTTACATGCTGCATAAAACATGTTCACTGGAGAAAACGAAGATTCAGCAGCAGGCCAAATCCTTCTGCCCAAGCTAATTCTCTGCCTGCCCTAATGTTATCTCCTCCACCTCACCTTCAGCGTCACTCGACCCCAGACTCCCGCCCCCTCATCTCTGCCTTCATCACTTTCTGCCTCTAGTCATCCATTGCTTAAGTCTTTACATCATTTTTCATTTCTGGATTATGCAAAAATCTTCCAGTATTTCCTTATCTCCCTGTTAGCCTTATATATACAGCTCTTCTCTCGTTTCTTTTAAGGTTTTCTGGACATGATAAAATGCACATTATAGTTACAGAATGACAGCATGGAAGCACAGGATACACAGAATGTTCTACACATGCTCATCAAAATCAACATTTACAAAACATGTGAGACCTTTATTAAGTGTGAAGACCAGCTCTGAAACACATGTTTGGGCATTACTGATACAGCTTAGAAAAACTGAGGTCTACCTGTCAGGTAAATGTCTTGGTACAATCCTGTATGGCAGGGTGTAGTCATAGAGTGGAAGTATCTGGGATATATAAAATCTGTCAGCTCTGCTGCCCAGGTCTCCCTGCATCTGCCAGAGGTTCAGAAATCCAAACAAACATAGGAAATCCTGAAAATGTCCCAAAAGGTCCTAAAAATAGACAGAATTTCTAGGCGGAAGAAGAGCATGTGTTCAGGAAAATATGTGCACGTGGGAACAAAGCCATCTTTAATGTAAGCCATCTTTAATGTACAGACTTTACTAACCTGTTCCATGAATATTTGAACTTATGCATCCTGTTTTCTGGTGGATTTGTATCTGGAGGCTGGCTTTGGTATGTAGGAAGACGCAGTATCCGATGGAAGCTTTTATGTCACTGGGATTGTTTGTGTGGCCTCCTTCTCTCCCGTATGATGTTTAATACAGAGTGAAATCATACTGCAGCCCATGGATGGTGTCATCAAGACAAAGACTCTTCTAAGGTCACTGTCACCTGCCTGCCCTCTATTTTCATGAGTTGTGTGGGAGTTTTGTACTTTGAGATGCTTATTCACCTGCCAGGTGTGGCTGAACCTAGTGGATGCAAAAGTTATGAAACAGGACAAGAGATGGACACTAACACATATTGGAACTCTTAGAAAATGAGGCCAAAATCTGCTAGCCCAGTTCTTGCTCTTCCACCCCACAGTGCAGCAACACCCTTTTTCTGGCCTTACCCTACCCACCACCTTACCTAATAACCTTCTATTGAGAATGTAGTCTAGGGAATATTGCACTCACTGTGCCAGTCTTCTCTGTTCAACCTGTACACTAGGTCTTATTCTCTATTACATGTAAGCTACTTGTCCACACTGTCTTGATGGAGAGATACCTCACTTCCTCATTCTTGTGGCATGTTTGGTGATAAATCATCTCTCACCTGCCTTGTTGCCAGCATCTAATGTTAGAGTTTTAATCTGAGTTCTTCCCTCTCTCTTACATAGGGCATCTTTGTTGAGGGAGCCTCCCAGGAAAACCTGTAAAGTCACTTCATTATTTGCTTTCAGATTCCCCTTCCCTGGGCTTCCCCTACAGCAGCTTGTGCTATGACTGCTGCCAACTGCACTCTGCAGTATTTTCTCCTTATTTCCCAGCATTTCTAATCTGCATACAATTCTTTTCTTCAGTCGCTGTCCGTAAAGTCTCTGGACCAGAGTTTATTCAAGGAGGGTGCTGTTCTTATCACAATGAGGTACAAACCTAAAGATTGAGTTTCTTGGGCAACATAATACAACAGTAAGCAATAACATCCCACAGGTAACAAATCCAGCCACTTCCCAGCGGAAGAATGGTGCATCAGGATCCTTTGTGAGTCAAGCACCACACCTGAGAAAATGTGGAACCAGTGCCACCAACTAAGCTGCCACAGCTATGCATTCAGTCCTCTTCCTGCATGTGGGGCAGTGGAAGTATCTAGGAAGCTAAATGGTCAGCAAGTTCCTTGGAAGAAACGTTGCTTAAACCTGCCTGCTGCTGGGAAAGTGTGAGAGAATGAGAAGGACGTGTCTGAGGTACATTATTCTGCAAGGCCACGATAACCAGGAAAAGACAGGGCAGTGCCCGTCAACTCGTCCACTGAAGGTCACCAATGCTTTCTTTAAGAAAGGGCATCTTCTGGTGTATTATTGCTGATGGTTTGCACTTGCAATCAGTTTAAAATGAAATTAAAAGAGGACTGCTCCTGCAGTTTTGATCCACTCTCCCCCCATTTTGTTGGTTCCTTTGGTTGCTTCTGCAGGTGGGGTACGTTAAAGAAAAGACTATTTCCGAGCCTGTTGCATTCACTTTCTGAAACCTTATCACTGGTCTTTGGTAAGCATATTGAAATCACTTCCTTTGAAGTGCTAGACTGCAGAGCCCAGGAGTGTAGTTGGCATGATTCAAAACTTCTTAAATGGCAGAAGCATTGCTTCACTACTTTTATAGGTCAAAGCCATGACAAATAGCCCTCTGCAATAACAAACTCCAGGATGGTCTGTGAGACTGATCAGTGCTGATTTACCATGCTCTGTGCTGTCCTTGCCAAAACTGATGACTATATGCAGATGTACGTATAAGAAAAGACGTCTGGGACTCATTTATAAACAGTATATAATGAACAGTTCTTCTGTAACACAAGCTATTGTTTATGTATGACTGCATCACCACTGTGTCTTTTTACGGTTTCTGTAAGAAGTGGGCAGTTGCCTTCAGCAAGTACGTAAGTGACTTGGCTGTTGCCTAAAAAGTGGAAAATAGAGAGAAAAGCTTTTTGATGGAGGGTGAAATTTAAGGTATGAGTGGCTATTACCCATATCTTCTACTCCTCTGAGTCTGCAGTAAAGCAGATCGAGGGGTAATAAAGCTGTTGAGCTGGCATGAATGATCCTTTAGATGGTGTTCGGCTTAAGCATTCATTCCTTTCAAGCTATTTTCTTGCTTTAAAACTGCTTTTTAATGTATGTAGCTTAGGATTTATTTATAACAAGCAGAGAACTCTGGCAGCTTGCAGGTACCGTTTTTAAACAACAAAGTCACCCTAGAAGAGTGTATGGATTTTTTTTCTGGAGACATAGGGTTTTTTTTTGTGTAGGAACTCTGTTTATTAAAACTGATAATGTGTGTAAGAAGGAGCAAGTCATTTTCTGCTACCACTGTAGATATTCAGGCTAGGATTTTCAGATCAATTCAGGTACCAGGCAGCCTTAAGCCACCAGGAAAATGGTGGCCTGTATACACCGTTATTCAATAAAATCATCTGGAGCAAGTCTGGACTTAGGAGGCGTATAGCCAGATCCTCAGTGATCTACACTGATTCTACTGGAGCCACCCTGGATGGAGACACGGCTATGAAGACTGAGGCCATATTTTTTGTTTTCCCACTTACTGTCAGGTCTTCAGGAAGCTGGTGACTAGCTCCTACTCTCAGCTCATGACTACAACCTGGTTGCGCTGCAGACATGCCCATATCTTCATTTTTTTTTCTGATATTTTTCTCTGGAACATAGAGGAAAAAATATAGCGCACAATGCATCAGCTTCCTGTTCCAATCCCGTGAATGTTTTATGGAGATGAGCCAGCTTTGTTCCCCGTAGTGTGCTTGCATAGGGTTTGGATGCAGAGTGTTCCTATAGGGACAATGAATATGTCACCTGGAAGAGCAGCTGGTTTGCATATGATCTCAGCTACTGAGACACTCGGTGCTAGAAGTGAACGATGTAGCAGCCGTAAAATCTTTCATTCATGCTAGCATTAAACTAAGCAGTAGTTGAGTTTGCATGGTCCAGCTACCTTTCTGTTTCCCTGCTCTAAAGGTAAAACTTGCCACCAGCATGGAGAACGTATTCATGAGTGATAGTTTATTGAGAGGAAAACAATTGAAGGAACTGAGCACTTTCCAAAAACAGTAAGTGTGCTTTAATGAAGGTATACTTGAGGGCAAAAATTCTTGTTTCTGTGCAACACCCTTTGTGAGAATGCAACACCCAGCAGAAATATGCAGGAGTAAGTGGGAACAAGACTGTTCATGTGAGAGAAAATAAAATTATCCCATAACAAGCTATAATGCAATCCCAAGTCCTTTGGAGGTGACACAAAAAAATCCACCAATTATGAATAAGGTTTGGATGGGGCCTATAGCAAGTAAGAACTAAACAATATAGGGAATCCAAGACCTAGTAATGGGATCTTAATTTTTGTTCAATAAAGTGATGGGGAAATGGTGTTCACTTTGGGTGAGGATCTTTACTGGAAAGATTTCATCCTTACTGGACTAGTGTAGAAACCATCATTCATACCTATAAGGACTGTACAGATTCTCAAACACAATTACATGCTTACACTAAGATGAAGTGACCTGACTTAAAATTGTGGTGGTGGCATGAAGGAAAGTGAAAAAGGTGAAAGGAGATCTAGATGTGCAAAATGAATAAGAGAGCATGGTTAGAAAAGGAACCGAAGGCCTCAGGGAAAAATACCAGAGGACTGATGAGATAGGAAGGGGGACTCTTGGAAAATATTCTGAAGGGAAAGAGAAACTGAAACATTGTTTGGAGAATGTAGGGCATCTGTGACAGCTTCCTGACGATTATACACTGCAAAAATGACAAGTCACTGGCTGTCTTCTGTGCTTGATATTTAGAGAAGACTCTACATTTCGTCTCTCAGCATTCTTTCTTGCCCCCCCCTTGGACTGGCATCACTCTATAATGCACTCACAAGACATTATTTTAAGGGAAATAAAAATTGAGGGCTTTTTGTTGGTTTTTTTTTGTTGGTGTTTTTTTTTTTGGTTGGGCTACTTTTTTTTTTTTTTGTCCAGAGAGAGCCTAGCATTGACCTAAAGCTGTTCCCAATGAAGTCAGTGGTAAAGTTCCCATTGACATTTCATTAGAGAACACTTGCAGTGTCACGGAGGCTTTTTGAAAAGCATGCCAAACCAATCAAGAGCAAACAATGCAAACCAGATCCTGCAGTTGAATTCGTTCCTGTCCCCATTTCTGGGCCAGAAGCAATCAGAAGTAACTGCAATGAAGTGAAGACTCTGGAAGTGGTGGGGTGGGGAGGTGTGTGGTGGGTGTATTTTAGAATGTCCTTCCAGCAGAGGTGCAAATCAGTAACATGCTGTCATGCCATGTGGGGGTGATCATCCATCCTTCAGGTTTATTTATCCTTATCTTCTAATTTGGGTTAGAGTCATTCAGATCACACTAAGGCAATCTTTCTTTTTGTCCCTCTTTTTGTCCCAGTATTTTAAATATTAGGTATCCATAACTCATAAGTCTACTAGAAAACTTTTCTCTGTAGTAATTTTGCTTGTGTTATGAGGAACAAGGCCTGTGAGGAGAGCTTGTATCTTTTAATGGGTTAGCTGATATTTTGATAATTGTCATTACAAGCTCATTTAGAACAGTGTTTTCCATTGTCTCCCAATTAGTGGGCCCCTACAAAGTTTTTAACGTAGGTGAAGAATAGCATAAGCATAGTGACAGCTCTTCTTCTCAGTTACTTTCCACAGATCCCTTGTAACTCACATGCTCCCATGGACCTGGAGGCCAGAGGATGGACATCACAAATTCAGAGGCTCTTTTAAGGCTTTTGCCCCTAGACGCTGTAAAGAAACAGTGAAAGAGTCAACCATTGCCCCAGACAAGATCTGAGTTATGAAACACAAAGAGGGAAGGGACCTTGAAGACTTATTTTCTAATGATTGCCCCCAAACTGACTTTTTAAAAAGACTAATTTGGAAAGAACAGTGCCACTAGTTTCTGTTATCCATTAGTCCACCTCTACCGTACTTGCCTCTAGGGAGGCTGATCTGTGAATATTAAAAACAGCCCGCATTTTGTCAAAAGGTTTTTTGTATGCAATGGCTTTTTTCTATATGTAAGGTATCTGTATGCTCTGTTTCAAGTTCTTTGGTAGACAAACCCAGCTTCCTCCTCCTAGAAAGGCTGGGATAAATGCCTGAAAATATTCCAAGTATTTTCAACCATTCTGACAATGCAGGAAAGATGATCACTGGGGAGCTTGGTTGGCTGACCATTCACAACACTACATCTGTAGTTCAGTGACTTGCAAATTGTGTCACGTCTGAAAACTGTCCTCAGGCAAGAATGTGATCTAACATGCCCAAATGTAACTAGGTCACTCTAAATATATTCTGAACGGGCTCTTTGTTTCCCTATTTTTGTAAATACTTACCTGTCTCACATGAGTGTTGCTGACAAATCATTAATTTATGCTGAGAGAACACTGAAACATAGTACATGTCACATGTTACTATTACAATCCTTCAGATCCAGTACTCTAGCTGGCTTTGAGTACACATGGAAATGCCATGTACCCTGTTCTTAAGGGTACTATAGGCATTCTTAATTCAGGTTTGCTTCCAAATACTCAGAGGGTGCATACGTTGGAAGCACTGACCTCTTTCTGCTGTGTTTAGACCCAACATGAGCCCAAGTGCTTTGAGACTGTTACCTTGTGCAGCCACAAGAAACTGGAACTCCAGGTTCTAGAGTCACTCTAGTGCTTCACATTTTGTTATACATGACGCATCAAATGACAGATACGTACATTTCAAACCACCGACTGGGCAAGAGGATATGGAAAAAAGTCGAAGGTAATGCATTTCTAGTGACTTGCTTCTTTAAGGTCTAATTCAAGAGCTTTTATGCGTTAAGATGTAAGGCATCAGTCCTAAAACAGTTGCAGTACGGATTTTGTTTCAAACATCAAAACATGCTGCTCTGTTCTACTATGCCTGCCTCCCTCCACCCCACATGTTTCTGACTATTACTGTGTGGTTTTCTCACGGCTCAGTCCAGGAGTTTTCACGCCTGTTCATCTCCCACATGACAAATTTTCTAGTCCAAATACTTGTGACTGCGGTGAGCATGACACCAATGTCTTATTTTACTTCACATCTTCTTATGCGGTACTGTTGGTTTCTTTTCCTGCTGCTCTCTGGACCCCCTGCCTTCTACTAACTCCCCAGGCTCAGCAACCTCAGATTGGTCTGTAAGGCTGTGTTGTTCTTTCCCAAATTACACTTTGGATAAGGTGCAAGCAGCCTCCTCCTAGAAAGTCAAGGTGCCTCCTATTAGTTGAGAGACTGTAACTTCTTCCCAGGTGAGGTCAGAGGGGGTTGCTTCAGCTGAGCTCTGGGCTTGCTGGAACACAGGAAATTGAGTGCTGTCTTTTAACCTGAGAACCAATGACTTCCCATTTATAGCATCCTACTGAATCTAGAATTTGCTGCTGTGTCAGCTGTGGCAACTCTCCTGCGGGTTTCCCTCTGATGTTGTGCGCCCCTTTCTCAGGTGTGAGGATACTAAAGTGTTTTGCAAGGAACCAGTCATTTGAGATCGCCCCACAGATTTATACCTTGCTTAAGGTCTGCTGGGCCCCTATAGTGGGATGCCTTCGGCTGAGTTCTGTGGGATACAGATCAGGCACTTAGAGAGGAAAAAAGAGGTCCACCCATTTTTCGGAGGGAGATGTCTGTTTTGAGGAGAGGGGAGCTTCTGGCCTTACATTTCCCCTTTAGGTTTGTGCTTGTGCAGGATGAGAGGCTTGAGATGAGATCTCGTCAGTGGTTGTTCGTTTTACAGTTCTATTTAAAAAAATAACATGGGGGAATTTTCTAGATTCCATCCAATCCATAATAACTTTTGAAAAGTTAATTTGCTGCAGCTGCTTTATAACTCCTCCTAAGGCCACAACTCAACATGATTACACAACCGCAGTAACTTTTATGGCTGAGTGGAAACACTATCCTGGTTTTGTTGTTCTACAAAAGCCAATATTTGGTTTAAAGATTCCCTTGGATTTTTAATCCACTTTGCTAGGAAATCTCACTCGCCACCAGTATTTTTAGAGACTTCACCTGCTTTTGGACCTGCTTCTTGCCACATATCTGACAGGTCTACTGCATACTGGAAAAAAAACAAACACCTCTCCTCTGTCTTCTGGGGAACGAAATGCGTCATTGGTGTCTTCTGTTAGGCTCTACTATGCAGGTCTTAATGGGGACTAAGATTAGATACCCTGTTCCTCCTTCCTGATAAACCCCCTCCCTGTGTGAGAGCAGCGCGTTGAACACAGCATCCAGCCGGCCGGCCCCTGGGTATGCTAATAAAAGTTCTGCTTCTCCAATCAGCCAGCTTTGCCCGAGGAGTCTGTCAGCAAAAATAAAAAGGATATTTCTATTTAAATACCATACAGCGTCTGCGCATTGAAAATCTTTTTACCGTGGTAGCATACACGCCATTACCAATAAGGGTGTATTGTTGTTATAAGTTGGCTGTTAAAATTCAGCCAGGACTATAAATTGCCATAGAGAGTCTCAGCCTACAAGTTATTTGTTTATTTTGACAGGTTATTTAAAACAAGGAATGAAAAATAATGAGTGGGTTTGGACTTCTACCTTGCATTTTTCTGTTTAAAAAGGTCTTAGATTATATTTTCTGCTGATTGGATTCTGACAGAAGGCTGATATCTTGGGGAGGGGCGGGAACAAAAAACTAGCAGGCAAATTCTGGGGTTCCTTTTTTAGAAAAAAAATATTCCTGTTCATTTTCAGGATAAGAACAACTGCTAGACCTTTCTGACCAGCAACTGTTTAGTTTTTCCCCACTGAGAATACAAAAGGGATATTCAGTGACTGACCAATTGAAAATGTAATTAGAGAGGTATAATAAACATCGGTACAAATGGTAATTTTTGCATTTCTGAGTTTGGATAAGGAATTAGAGCATTTCCACTTATAACGTGCCGTACCTCTGAAAGGCCCGAAGAAATAGAAGTGCGCTCCTGGGTTGTCTTCATTCATTGGTGGAAGCTATTGGCTCAGAGAGATGACCGTCCTTGTAAACTAAAGACAGGCACCTAAATCCATACATAGATAAGTGGCCTGACATCAAGGGAACCCAGTGCTCTCCTTGAATTCAACAGGAGGTCTGTCTGGCTATGTACCATGGCCACATAGGCATTGAATCTGAGACACATAGGCCAAAGATTTTTAAAAAATTGTTCCTCAAAATAGGGGTCCTAAATCTATACTTAGACAAATAAACAAACACCTGATTTTTCAAGCTGCTGAGCACCCAGTGGCTTGGCCCCAGGTTTGAATACTTTGGCTTACGTGACTTGTCCAAAGCCACACAGGAAATCTGCTGCAATTCCAGGAATAGAGCAAAGATCCTGTGCTTTAACCGCAAGCTGGCTATGTTTTATTTGTCAGCAGTCATTCCCACAAGGAAGCTAAACCAGGGCTCTCACTGCATCTAAAGCCAGCAGGGTTACCTACTGGTAATGAAGCTAAAAGATGTTCCATGTTCTCTGAGCAAGTAAGTTATGTACGAGACCCTGGAGCAGCAGAAGGGTGCTTTGCAGAACCTGACACACAGGATTAGACATCAGCGCTAAGGGACAGCACGGCCACTTTGGCATCTTCTGCATTTCTGCTGCTGCATGGGTTGAAACTCTGCAGACTGCAAGAGCTGTTGTAGGTGTAGAGGGGAGAGATAGGGCACACTTTTTAGTTTTGTAGTGTGTGCCCACCACAGCCAGGGTCAAACCAAGACAAGTTTCTTTAATGAGCTGCTTCCAGGGTACCCAGCAGGACAGAAGCTTCTCTGCCCACAGCTGATCTTTTTTCCGCTGCCAGCTCCTTAATATGCTACTTCTTGGCTATATGAAGTGGGCAGTCTGAGAATACTTATGCCAGTCTTGACCTTGGAGACATGACTCTTGGCCCCTACCTGCCATTGCCCATAAGACTGTGGAGACGCCACCAGCTTCTGTGTCACACTGGCTCTGAACTTGCTCTGAAGTCTAGGCTTGACCCACCAATATGCTCTTTGCATGCATGTGGCAGAGGACCGATGGTCAGGAGAACTTCTGATTCTCCAAAGGAGAGGATTTTCAAGTTTAGTGGCCAAAGTTGGAGCCCAGGTTCTTCTGTCAGTGGGCTGCCTGAAGGAAGGACGGACAAAGCCAAGTGTCCAACAGGCAGCCCAGGCAAGGTTCCTCCAAGGAGAGCACAGATGCATAGGCCAGGTAGTGTGGATGAGAAACTTGCTGGAAGCCAACTTGTGTGCCCACCTTACTTTGCAGTGTAGTGATGATCTTAGGCTGCCTTTAGGAGATCTCTACGTAGACATAACCACTCTCATGCTACCAGGCTGCATGTGCTGGATAACATCAAACATAGTCAGACCAGTTGAATATCAAGATGAGGCCTGAACTGATATAACTAACTGTGCATTGATGCTGTATTGCTTTAAGCTATCAGGGAATCAAACTTTTACGAAAGAACTTGTTGCTGCCTCTCTCACTGCATTTAACTACCCGTAAATACCATACCCATAAATTCCCATAAATACCAGAATGGATTAAAAAAAAAAATCTGTTATTTCACATTGGAGTTTATGCCTGCAAGCTTGAGCTGTTCATATGGAACTGTTGTGCAGGTGAGAAGGCACTGCAGGAAAAAGAACACTGAGCCACGGTTTTTGTAAAGAAAATGTTGAGACTCTCTTCAGGGTATATGCATTTGACATTGTAAAATGCCAGACAGTGGTTTCCAAATGACATCTTATGTAACTTCTGAGTCAAAAAAGATAGCAAAAATTCTGGGTTGCAGTCAAATAACCATAACTGAAAACTCTCTGAACATTATACTTATATACTTATTGCTAAACCAGTAAGAACAATTACAAATTACGAAGTAGAAAATGTTTGAACACTCATTACCATATTTCTTCTATCAAGGCAAACCGCACATTCCTCTTAGACAGATGCCAACTGTAAGGCTTTAAAGAAAGCGTTTCTTATGCTATCCAAGTATAAAGAGCATCTGAGCGATTTTCTTAATTTTTTGTATTGTTCAGTGCTAATCTGAATAGATTTTCTGCTCTCTTAGAAGGAAATATATTGAGCTTGAGACTAACACCAAGCACAAAATTTCAGGCTACGCAGTACAGAAAGGGGGGCAGGGGAATTGTAAGTGACAAGTGGGTTATGCTGGAAGTCCCATCTTGGTTTCAACAATAGAACTGGGATCTTGATATTTGCATTTAAGAAATGTGGATTTCCACATACTAACCATCTTTCATGAATTACTGCAGATCTGACAAATTTGAGTTATTGTGCTCCTCCTGGGAGATTTTTAAAGCCAGTTGTAACAACAGATTATATGAAACAGCTGGTCAAACAGAATGAGGAACCAGTTCGTTGGCATTTGATGAATTAATAAAAACAGGCACAATACAAATTTTAGCAATAGCTAGCAGTTCTCCAGGAGAATAGGAACCAAAAAGAAAAGAGCGGGAATCAAATTACAGCAACTGTTTGGCCAACAGGTAGGGGGTAACTATTTCTTCATGGCTAAGGCTTGGAAAACTTATAAGGTTCCTCGGAAAAAAAAATGCGTTCCTTCCAACTTGTGCAGATGATAACAGAAGTATAGTGCTTAAATAAATTTCTGACTGTTCTTTTGAGGAAAAGCCAGTGTAAGAGAGAAAGGTTGCATATCAGATTGTCTGCTAATGCAGACACAGAGAAGAACAAGCTTGGGTGTCTCGTGGGGAATGCATGGATGTAGGGACAACAATCCTTTATGCTGTTGCCTTTATGGGCTCAGTGGCAGGAGGAGGACTTTGGGAATCGATGTATGTGACTATCTGAAAAAATCAGGAGAGATGTTCACAACAGCTTAGCATTGAACTTTATCGTGCTAGCATTTTCTATAGCAGATCATACAGCAGTTTCCATGTGTAGGAGAGTATCTTTACAGAGGACAACCTGAGGAACCGTATGAAGGTGAAATGGCAGGTGAAGGAACTGAATAGTCAGCTCATGAGATAATCAGTAATGAGTTGGCTTAGACTCTAGAGTACAAAGGGAAACTAAGTGGATACGGCTGAATGGATGATTACAACATTCTCTCTGTCATCTACATCAGCCACCACACCTGGTGGAATAAAGAACCATGTGAATAACTGTGATTTGTGAAAAGCTTTTGCCAAAGCCACTCAATTTGTTGTTAAAATAACAAATAAGTCCTTGGATAAAATGCAAACAGGAAAAAAAGAAGGGATCTCATCAGTGGGATCCCACTGGGATGTCAGCTGGGACTGGTGCTGGTCATCACACTTAGCAGTGACTGCTAGTGAAATTCCACAGCCATTCCTACATAAACAATACAAAAATCTTGTATGGCTTTACACAGTCTAAAGTGAACTGCAAAGAGTTTCAGAAGCCACTGACAATACTGCATGACCAAGTGATAAAATGGCATATCGAAGTATGATATTTACATATACAAGAGAATACATATGGGGGAAAAAAACACCCTAACTATGAACAGAGTGAGGATCTAACTGAGCTACTGCTATTCAGAAAATGGGTCTGGGAGTCACTGGGTAATTGCCTGAAAAGCCACCTTAGTGTTCCGTGATGGTCAAAAAGAGAAAAAACAGGTAGCAATGACCAGAAAGGAACTAAAATCAAAATAGACTCTCTGTTCAAATCTATTATGTGCAGCTCTGGTTACTAAAGCTAGAAAAAGAAGAAATAAAGTGGATGAGAAGTATAGAATAGTTTCTGTAGGAGAAAAGACTAATAGATAGGAAAAGAGATGAATGGTATTATAGATCTATAAAATTATGAAGAATGAGGAACAGGGAAGGATTACTCATAATTTCTGGTTATAAAAGAAGTAAGGAGAAGCTAATAAAAGCATCAAGCAGGGGTTTTAAAACAAACCAGAGGAAGGACTTTTTAATTCAATGTGTAATTAAGTCATGAAACTGTTTATCACAACATATTGTGGAGGCCAGAAGTTTAAATCAGTTAGAAGACAGATTAGACAAATTCGTGTAGGATAGGTTTGTCTGTAGTTAATAACACTGGCTGCAGCCTCCAGCCCAAATGGTGAATCACTGATTGCCAGAAATGCAGAAGGCGTGTCAGGGAAAGAATCGTGTTATATGCCCTGTTTTTTGTGCTCTTTCCACAGTGACACCATCAGAGGTTGCAAGCTGCTGAGATCCAGCAAAACATATCTATTTTGTTTAAATGTAACATGGTGTAAAGAAGTAGTAGATGTAAAAGAATTTTAGGAGATGGTATTTTCCTTCTCCAGCTCTTGCAGACATCTATTTGACCTTCTGTATGAGTTAGTTTGAACACATGTGCATCTGAAGCGGGAAATTAATGACTATTCTAGTAGCTGCCTACCCTCCTGGCTGCTTCATGCCAAGGAGAGACCTTCTGGGAGGGGAACTCTGAATAATGTGTGCGTCACAAAAAGGAGCTGCAAGGCATGAGCAAATGTTTTCATCTTCTTGGGAAGGGATATTTTCCCAAGGCTATTCTCAGGCTGTGGATATCTAGTGGGAAGGTGGATCTTAAGCCCTGCCCTTTGCAGCTTTGCAAGAGGGAGCAGGCTCTGCATTTGAAAAGTAGGTGTTTGAATGGAAGGTTCTAGTCAATTCCTGAGGCCAACCTGCCATTCTTGTGGACTCTGCCATTGTTTAAGCAAATGCTATGTGTCTGCAGGCTTCTTGGATTCCCGTTTTGATCAACTTAAAACAGATAAACCTATATCCATAACCCGCATCCTGGGCAGCGTAGCAGGGAAGCTCACTGTTCTGTCACCTGTGGCTTCCGTGAAATCAGCATGGAGTGAACTGGAGCAATCATCACAATTCTTTACCAGTTTTGGTATTGTACAAGTTGAGCATTAACTGAAGGTTTATCTGCTTTATGGGAAATACATCTGAAAGTCTTGCAAATCAAGAAGGGATTGTAATTAAACCCTTCTGTTAGGACAAACACAGTTTGTTGCTGCTACTATGGAGGTAGCCCTCATGACAGCAAGACTGGCATCAAGACCTCATCAGATATTTTACTGCAGTGTGTATCTTTATTACACACAAGGTTTTTTGACAATATCTGCTCAAGCTGTCATTTTCTTTGCATCAAGGAAATGGCTATGTCCACAAGGAGCTGTACCTCAGCCTGGAGTAACATAGATTATTAGCTGCTAGATGCTAGAGAATCCTTAAAGAATTACAGTAATGATGATGAATGATGACTGGAGGCTTTGTGGTTTTTTTTTCTGTGTGTTTCTATCTTCTACAGCACTGAGGAGATCTTACCTTAACTGTGGACATATCGTCATTTTCTGACAGTGAGTGGCTTGTTGCCATTACATTGAATGCTATTACTATAGTCTCTAGGGCTTAAATGCATGAAGACTGCAGAGAAACACCCAGAAATTTCTGGTAATTTGTTAAAATACATTTAAAAGTAAGAAGATGCCTTTGATTGGTAATATTGGAGGCACGTTTTTGCAATGGTGATGCAAGCTTCTCCACAGCCCTTCAGTGTGTTCAGCTTTGTCCCAAAGCAATCCAGAGTCCTGCATTGCCCATGACCTTTTGAGGCTCTAACAGAAGAGTTCATTGAAGACTCAACTCCTTCAATAGGATACATTATCTTTATTACCTAGCTGGTACAGAGAGCCATATAGGACTCAAAGCAATTAAACCTCAAACTTTTGGCTCATTTGAACTTTGTCCTTCAGTTCTTTTAGTCAGGAGTCATTTTCAGGAGTGACCTGGAATAGCTTTCATTTGGCATCTTGGTGGAATAGCACTCCAGCTCCCACCAGCAAACACGCTGAATAATTTAGATGTTCTGCACCCACACAACAAAGATTTTCAAGCCAAGTTTTCAATGGATCTTGCACATATTACTTTTTCTGGGCAAACTGTGCTTTATATTTTTCACTAGATGTAATAGAGTTACATTTTTTTAACTCAAGACTTCCTTAGACAAATCTTCCCTCACCAAATGTAAATAACCTATTGTGATCTGCTGATGGAAATCAGTTATGACAATACTCAGTGTGGATTTATCTCAGATAGAAAACATTAGTTGCCTCTGAAGTTTGAACCTGGTGAACAATAAACACTCCACTGAAATATCCACAAGATTTTTTTTCAATAGGAAAAAGCTCAATAAATTCACAGCTGTTCAAAATGTGTAAGAATGTATAAGAAAATGCTGCATAAAGGTACTGTTGAAAACAGAAGTATTCCGTAATCATGCAGGTAGTCAATAAAGGATTTTACACAGAGGACTCTGCTAAGCTGTTTAGCTGGTTTAGTGAATAGTAGTCAAATATTTCAGGCCTTGAACCTTTTCTAAAGTTACTTTAACAGATTAAATCAGAATAAGGGAAGCTATTAATTTTTCAATCATATGATCTTATATTTACTCTTGTAATCAAATCACATTCCCACCTCCTCAGTTTTACTAAAGAAATGTGAATCTCATACTCTGCCTACAGTTCAAAAAAAAAAAATTACAGTGAGTTTACTTTATATGGAATTACTTAATCAGAATGCAGAGTTCCACAAATCATATTTAAATATAGTCACTGTAAGCCAAATGTTGACCTTAGGTTAAAAGATTTTTATGGCTTACTTAATGGAGACCCATTTATAGAGCACCATAAAGAATTCTAAATCATGTAGATGCAGGGCAAATGAGATGGTTAGAAAGAGTCAATGAGAGAAACGCACAACCATTGTCATGCCTTGGAAATTGTATTATTTTAAATTTCACCAGCTGTAGAGCCACTGTAAGTGTATTAAAAATAGTGGGAAAGAAGCAGGAAAATAACAATTTTTGGTTCCAAGACAGTAAAGATTTCCAGAAGGTAAACACAAAGTGTGTTCCGTATGCGGTAAAGAGAAAGTGCTTTCCATATGCACCTCAGACCTTTATATTCCCAATATGCTCTTCTGGCCATCAACACAAAGTGAATGTGTGAAGGTAAAGATGCACGTGCGAAATATCTGCTTGTATTTGTCTGCTTAATTTTTCTTCTTGTGGTAGCAGCAGTGTCAGTGACAATTCTCAAAGGCACAAACAGATGTTTAACTGTATAGCTGTCAAAAAAACCAAGAGGGAATGGAATGCTTACCTGACAGTTGTGGCACTGAAAATCTTCTCAGAAGTTGCTAGCCTATCCCGGCTACCACGATTTTATCTACTTTTGCTCAAGGCAGGTGTAGCATCAGTATAATTTTACATCTATGGCAAGTAGAATACCAGTGCTGTCAGCATTCACAATGTAAGGTTGTAGTAGAGAAGGTGAGACTCTGATCAGCACGTACAGTATCACTGGATGTGACGGCAAGTGAGCAATCTTGAACTAGGCAGACCCACTACCCTCTCATGATGGGTTTCTAATGATGGCCCTATTTCTATTGCTGTTCTTTATGATTATCTGTATGAGTGTTTCTCTGGACTTCAGAGATACGCAATTGGTATCATGAGTCACTGTGCCAGAAGCAGGGCCCACTTTTTTACCAGAAGGATGCCCATTGTAATCTTAAAGCTCTTACATTATCACATGTAGTTTTAACAATAAATGTAGATGCTTACAAAAAAATCAAGCTTTCCTTGCCTTGTAGTTTTTTAGCAACAACAAGCTCCTCTCCCTGCCCTGTTCTGTTTTAATTTTGCTCTCAATTTAATGCTTCCTGAGTCTTGTTTAGCTAACATTTCTGAGAATTGGAGGCAGAGGTGGGTTGGCACTTTCATGGGCTCAGAAATGGCTGAGCTAACCAGTGAGTGAATGTGGGCCAGATAGCCTCAGAAGAACTCTAGTGTTGACGGGCCAAAGTTGATGCGCTGCATCCCAGCAGTCCCCTGCAGCTGGGCTCACAGGAAACTAGCATTTAAGTTCTCATCTGGGTTCAGTCAAATCATTATAACCCATGTTAGTTCTTCACCGTTTTATCTTTCAGTACAGTAGCCAACAACTCTTCTAGGTTCAGACAGGCTCCTTGGGGAAGCTCATGTTGCAGCACAGAAACTAAGCTGAAACCCTCTATCTGTCTGTCTGTCTTTCCAGTCTGAAACCAAGATATTTATATCCTGTGCCTCGCTGCAGTAGAGCTCTATGCTGAATTTGATGGATCCCACAAGCTTGCATGGATGTGAGTAGGCAGAATTTGGCCTTGACCAACAAACTGTGAAGCTGAATCAGCCCTTTTTCCTTCCAGTCCTTCACAACTTTGTCCATGGGATGGCTTCCGCTGTTCTGCTCCTCATCCAGCCAGCACAGCTTTCCTGAGGCTTTGGGGTGTTGTCTGTTCATAGAAGCATGGGGCCAAGTTCCCTGAGGGGCCTAAGGAATGCAAATGTGCAGCTGACAGCTAGTCAGGACACCAGAGCCTGGGTCCAAGAGAGGGAAAAGCAGCAAGACAAGCTATATATTGTATCTCATCCTGGTTTCCCTTCTGTATAACCAGTCCACTGACCTGAAGGACGACTTGTTACAGCCACATTCAACTGTGAGGCAAGATCTCCTTGGACTTTGCAAGGGAAAAGACACACATCTCAAACCTTGGTGAAGACTAGAGTAGAAAATGTGAGCTGCTCCTTGACTTTATTTTAATTCGGTATTCTCGGAACAGGGAGAAAAGGTCTTTCGACCAATCACTGAAACGGCAAGCATACGGTACAAAGGGAGAATCATCAACCCTGAAAGAAAATACAGCTACTGCAGATGGGAAAAAAAATCATCCTGAACTAGACTCTGGTAAGTAGGAGTAATCTGTGGAGAGGAGACTGATTAGCCCAGAATATGTCAAGGTGTGCACATATGAGGTAAATATGTCAAAATGGAAGCAGCCTGGAGACAGGGTCCTGTGTTCCCAGGGAACTGAACAAAGAAGGATTGGAAATGGGCAACTGTAGATGCAAATGTTCAAGTGACTCTTTTCTTGTGCCCCGTGCCCGTTCCTTCTGCTACTAGAGGACCCAGGCTAGCAGTGACTTACCATCACAGCACGGTGGAGTCCTTCCTGTACAGGTCACTCAAGAAAATCTGGTGTGCCAGGAAGAGAAGGCAGGAGAACTAGTGAGAAGACAGAGAAGGAAAGAGCTCCCTCAAACTTCCCACAGACTCCCAAACTTCTCCTGGTTTCCCGAAATCTCACTGTCCCCATACCTGGGGTGACGATACGCAGTTTGAACAGTTGCACTGATGTACACCCACCTCAAGGGGCTGCAGCATGGGCTGAAGGCTTGAGAGTATCTGAACAATTGAGACATCTGTGTTAGCAGATCTCTCACCATGGAGACATGTGGAAACCAAAGGCAGAACAAAAGAACAGCTGAAGAAGGGAAGAGGACATGTAAGGGTCTGCAACGACCTAGAAATAACCTGCTGTGAAATTAATGTGAGACAAAGAGGCATCTTCACCCTTTACTGTCCAGGATCCCTAGGCTGTGGAGTTCTTTAGCAATGAGGTACTTAGTTCCTGAGGACAAAAAGAAGCAAGACTTGGTGCATGTACAGTACCTGTAAGCCTGATGCCCAGACCTGGGAGGGTTCAAGGAAACTGCCTGCCAGGGTGACAAAAGAACCATGGTGTCCTCTTCTGTCAGGGTAGATTTGAGGAGTTAAGCATTTTATAGGACAGCAAGACCTGCTGTAGGGACAGTTTCAAATCTGATGGCTTCTGGGACCTATGAAGTACAGAGGAAAATGGCAAAACCAGATAAAATATGAAGAGAGAGTTGTAAAGGAGAGGGTGAAAATGAGAGCAAGATCATCTGGATCTTAGAGAATATTGATGTCTTATGTGTCTGGTGAAGACAGTGAGGACCAGCAGCAAATGTGGAACCCTTTGATCTCTGATGACCCTGCTACATTTTTAGGAGCATATAGGCTGTGAGATTACTCCTTTTGGAAATACCAGGTATCTGGGACTAGGGAAGTCTTAGGCAGAGACAGTCCTTTCATGTTTCTCTGTGGTTTTCTGTCTCATTCCTGACTCTTTTGATTTATTTTCTCACATATATATCTTCTTTCGTCCTCCTGTCTCTTTTTTGTATGCTCTTGTACCATATATATTCTCTTTTTCCTTCCTGGACTCAGGTTTTTTCTCTCGCTCAGAGACCAAGTTCCTACAGCAGTAAGTGTGGTTATTTTAACACGTCATATTGATACTTGTCTTGCTGAAGAAATTAACAAGAAATGATGATCTGGAAATGCCCTATAGTTTCATTTAGAAACCAGCAGATGTTACTCAGCTGTCACAGCTTTCCCTTGCTTCAAATGGCAACATGCTGGTTGGTAACACTGACAATCAGGATATTGTCTGTTAGACTTCCAACATAAAGCAGCACTAGGATCCACCTGGTCACATGTAGATATTGACAATGTAAGCATTTCCAGCAGGACTAATCGCCCTGCCTACCCATGTCATTGTAAATAAAGACAAATAAGTACTTGCAGAGAACATTTCATCTTATCCTAAATCAATCATCTACTTTAGGCCAGATGAGTCACACCTTAAACCCACTTTTTCATTCCTGCCTTGCGTGAGCAGTTTAATTCAGGTGCCCGTACTTATTTACCAAAGCTAATGGGATCCATCTCCCCACGTCACTGTCTCTAGTATGAGCCCAGAATGGTTGGCTCCAAGTATCTCTTCAGCTACTGATCATAAGGCAGCTCATGCTGTGAAGTAGAAAATATTACAAAATTGGAAAGGACAACTAAAAGCAGAGTCAGAAGTGCTCAGACCAAGGGAAGAAAAAGTTGCTCAGCTCAGCTGCACCTAAAAGGGATTGGTGATTTGAAGCAGCATTTTGGCCACTGCTTACAGATCTCTGCGGTCCTTCTTCATTCTTACTCTCCCACTGAAGTGAAGGAGCGTATAGGGAAGGGCAACTAAACAAACTGCAGATAGTGTGGTTAAAACAAAAGCCATCAAACAGCTAACAAGAAGAAAGAGAGTCTATTAAAAAGGTGGAGTAGGAAGCGCTTCTTAACCAACACCTTTCTCTGGAAGTGCCATCTTCATGAGTCTCGTCCTGAGACTTGGCTCAGAGGTACAGGAGCCTTTCTTTTAAATTTTTCAGCTCTGCCTCAGATAGCAGGGTAATTTTATCTTAACATTGGCACTCTACAGAGTTCCCTATGGAATATCTTGAAGCTACACAAACACAAATCCTAGAGAAACAATATTTAGTTTTCGAAGACAATTGAAATATTTTTAAGACCAACCACTGTTTTGGCCTAGGGTATGCACTTTCTGCATGGCAATCTCCAATTTGTACCAGATGCACATGCAAAGATATTTACTACACATACCCCAAACTGCACGAATTCCTTTGTCTTTGTGTTCACTTAACCTCAACTTCCATTCCACATAACTTACTTCACCTCAACTATGTTTCTTGGAATAACATTGAATTTTGGTCAGTTCATTATTGGCTTTGTTTGTCTTCGGTGCACCGTGCGTTACAGGGTTGGCTTGAAACACGAAACACTGTGGAGAAGGAATCGAATATGGTAATACAATCATTTGCCTACTATTGCAGGAATAGTTTCCATTATGGGCCCTATTTTTCGCACTCTCCTAACTTTCCAAAACACTCACCTTTGGAGATGGAGTTTTCCGTGCTTGGTATTTGCCTGGAGGTTAAATTTGCCTGTGTGAGTGGAAGTTTTAGCAAAGACATCTAGTCACTTTTACATTATGGGAGAGTGGAAAAAAACCCTACATTTTTTTTTTTTCTGGCTTGGGAAGAAAAATGTCTAACCACATTTCTAAGAAGGGCAACAGCAAATCTGCTGAGGGTTGAAATTTGACAGGCACAATCAGTGGAGAGCCCAGTCATATGTTAGGGACCCTGCTTTTTGACTTCATCTCTGTGCCTCCTGGGATCTATAGGGGACTATTTGTGTTCAGCAGCCTGCAGGCAGCACAACCAACCAGTTACCCCAGCTGCCAGTAACTAATTCCTGTCCCTTTTTTCCCCACGTAAGCACAAAATTACGAGCTGTATTAACAGCTCTGTCCCCAAAGATATGGAAATGATAAAGTTAAATTTCTAATCGTGTTAACTCAGTCTCTCAGAATGTGTATAACCAGTTTGTGTGGAAAGGAGTTGCTTGTCCAGTTAAATAAGGAGAACTGAGTGGTATTAAAAGAGTTGGTATCTTTCTTTTGCCATTGCTTTTCCTTTTCCTGCTTCAAACTTCTGCCTGGTCTGTGTGAAGGGCTTGGAGCTGGCCTGCAGTAGCTTGTGAATTCTGCGTGAAGTCTGGCTATAGAGATAATTATTGTGTGACTACATTTGGTTATTGGATTATTACCTGCACGAACAAGTTGTCTTACTTTAATAGCCAAGCCATTAAGAAAAAAAAAAAAGGAAAGAAATACACTAATTCCACAAGAGCAACTTATTAGCTGGCATATCAGGAAGACATAATGCCTGAACTATAAGCTATAAAGAGGCTACATCCACACAACGTGCAAGTCAAAAAAGCCAGAAAGGTCATCGTTGCTGGAATTGCAGACTGCAGTCACAGAGATCTCACTGGGAGACACCACACAGAAGGCTGGGGAAGCTAGGCTTCCTCAGCTGTAGGTCAGATAAAAGTGTAGGTATTTTTCATGATTTTGGGGAGACAGGCATGCATGGAGAATGTTTGAAGATTTAGAATTAAATATGCTTTTACTGCTGAGAAAATACTTCTAGGTTGCCTGCATTAATGAACAGTCATAAGCAATTAGTCAGAAATTAGTAGCTTCCAGCAGCAGTGGAAGTGCTAAGAAGTTGCAGTTAGGAACTCTGGTAGGAGGCTTGACACGAGGCATGTGCTTGGTGAGACTGGAGGGATGAGTGGTCCTGCAGCCATGAAGCCACATATTTTCAGTAGGGAAAGTCATTCCAACAGGAATTCCAGAGCAGGAGCAGTGAATGAACAAATGTAGTTATCCCTGGCTGTATCTGCATTGCTCTTTGGGGTGCTCTGGTGAAGGGCTAGAGCACCCTACCTGTCTCCCTGTATGACAATCCACAATGTATGGCACTTCTCCCACAAATCCTGCAACATTTCCGTCAATCTCCCCTTAACATCTAACCTCAGTCTCAAGTTATCTGCCCCATGCACACCCTTTTAATTGACCATGCCTGAGTGCGAGGCTAGACTGGATGACCTCCTGAGGTCACCTCCAACTTGAATTATCCTGTGATCCCATGACCACATGGCAGAGCGGGCCCACTGTCTGATTTTTGTCACACAGCTTGGTAAGGGGAGCGATGCTGCCACATGCAGGGCCATGACACTGGGTGGATTAGTCTTCTGTTCCCGCTGTCCAGGGCATGGCAAAGCACCTTTTGAGTTCATTGGCAGGATGTGTGTTGCTCCTCAGTGTCCACGAAATACAGCAATCACAAAAGGTTTGGTTGTACCCAGGCCTTTCTGATCACCCCAATCAGAAATGCTGACTGCGCACACTGTGCCCGTGTTTCCTGAAAGTCCTCCGCCAGCTGCTCGTGCCAAGTGTTTACTCGCTTGACTGTTGACAAGAGATATCAGTCTCCACGATATGATTTTGTTCACTTTCATCTTTATCAGTGCTGTGTGACCCTCCGCAGCCTCCACCCAAGTGACCATGGGGAGTTCAGTCACATCCTGAGCTCCTGCCAAATGTGTTTTCGGGTGCCTGAGAGCTGCCTGGGAGATGAGCTGAGCACAAGGTCTTGGGCACCTTCCTCACCAGCAGGCCGCAGGGGTGAGAAGTGGGTCCTGTTCAACCGCAGACAGGGATGTGGTGGGGATGCTTTTTCCATGGGGTGAGACACCAAGGGACAGAGGCAAAGATCCTCCTACAGGTCAACGAGTTCAGAGGAAGGCACATGTTGTAAAAATACTTGCTGGTTGACAAGTGTAAAGCCTTTTCCTGTGGTCAAGGGCCATCAATCTGGATTGGCCTCACATAGAGAAGTTTGTGGCGAGAAGTCATTCCTGAAAGCCAGTTCACATTATACCACACATCTGAGACCGCTGGCTCCGTGAAGGGAGCACAGCCCCAGGGAAGACGTGCAGGCTGGCTAGCCCTCTCCCCGCTACACCTCCCCTTGTGCTGGGGACCAGCTTGTGGCAGTGACAAACTCCAGCTGCAAGTACTATAGTCCAGGCTTGGTAAGAGGAGGGAGGATCATAGAATCATAGAATGGCCTAGGCTGGAAGGGACCTTAGAGATCATTTAATCCAACCTCCTTGTCATGGGCAGGGACGCCTCTCAACTAGATCAGGCAACACATGGGGACCAAACGACGATCGAACCCGTGACCTTGGTGTTATCAGCACCACGCTCTAACCAAGTGAGCTAACCAGCCCCCAGCTAGTAGGACTGACAGCAGCGATAGGCTTGTCGTAAAGGTCTTGCTGCCCTGCACACACCATGCAGGCCTTGCTTAACCAGAAGGAAAGGGGCCAAGGCCGCTCACATCAGGCACCACGCAGAGAAAAAAGCTCCTCATTGATCACTGGGGCAATGTGCAATCCCGGAGGTCATTCATATTCATTGTACCCAGAAGAGATGGGTCACGATACTGGGAGAAAGGCTGGGAGCATTATCACAGGCCACATGCTGGCCTGGCTTTTATTCTTAAATAAGCTGTAAGTCAGACCTCAGATCCCTCTGCCAGCTATTCATGGCAGTGACTCCAGGCTAAGGGCTATTTGCTTTTCTGCTTGCTAAAGTCGCCGGTATCAGAGCCTGTAAAAGAAGGTGCACAAAGCATCCCTCCCTAAAGACGACAAAAATTGAGAAGACTGAGAAAAAATAGAGCTGAAACAGAGCCCCAGGGCCCTCAGTTACTCTGTTGGCCCCATTTCAAGGTGCTCCTTGATCCTAATGGCCTGATTGCGTCTGGTTTAAGGGTTCAGCCTTGATGTTGAGGACATAGGGCTGAGCCTCCTAGCACTTCAGTTGGCTGATTTCCTGGAGCCATGGTCATGGGCTGTCAAGGAGCACACTGTTGGACTGACCTGATCAAAGCAGAAATAGGCAGATCTGCAGGGAAGTGGGATGACCTGGAAGAAAAAGACCCATTGGATTTGCTAGTTAGACCCCAATATTTGCCTTCTACCAGGATGACTTTCAGTGTTGTTATTCAACTTCAAGGAGTCATTCTCTGTGATAGCTGCCCTCCATATCTGTTTGGTTATTGTTGCTGGATGAGGTACCACTTGACCTCAGGACTGCTTGCTTCACCTAATTTACTCCACAGCCTCCATAATGCAGCTGTAGACCTTCTGGTACTTGTGTGTAGGGTTAGAGTGTGGGATGCAAGATTTCTCCACAATTCAGGCCTGGATGCACATGTACTGCCCACAGCGAGCAGACTGCACCATCGGTTGTAAAATTGTGTGAGGCATCTTGCCTGCACTGGGTGAGGGAGGTTGGGGCAACTATGATTTTCCTAAGACAATCTTTTCAACAGGGCAAGAGTCCATGTATTGCTATGTCTTTAAGCCTATGTTTATGTTTGGATCTGATCCCAAGAGCGTATCCTCTGGCTTTCCACTTGTGCAGTTAGGGCTGCAGGGCTGTGTCCCATGGCTCTTTCTTGGGCTCCTCCACCTTGACACATCAACACAAAACCAGGTCGCTCAAACCCAGACTCACTGATTCCTTTCTTTTGCTGCTTACAGTGTATTCATGGAGAAGAGGGGAGTTCCCAGCAAGTTATTCTGAAGCAACAGAAATAGCAGCATTACCTGGTGACTCCTTAGCAGGAAAGTCATTAAAGCTAAATGGATTGACTGATGGGAGGACCAATGGTGTGACTTTGGTAGGTGGAGGCATGGCATGGGTGCCTAGCTGAGCTAGAGCTGGTGGTCCAGCCTTGGGGGCAGAGAGCTTACTGCCAGGAAGCAATGATCCTAGTCAAAGAGTGACTATCACTGCCAGGCTGGTGGTGCATCCATAGCAAGGTGAGGCCCACTGCCATATGGATGTACTGACAGGTCACTGCCATCCTTTCTGAAGAGAGCTGTGAGTTTTCCTTCAAATATGCTGCAACCTGCTGGTGAGTGCAGAGTTATCTTTCTCTTATCCAAGGGCTTTCCTCTCTTTGGACTTCCTAAAAGTCTTCATATTCAAAGCATCAGTATCTTTTCCCATCCCAAGTGGTTGTTCCTGCTCTTGACTTTGAAGGCATCCTTTAACTTTTTCCCCTTTGCCCGGCACCGCCCTCTGATTTGCATTTCCCCCAGAGTATGGCCAGGTATCTCTGTATATCCAGTGGCTGCTGCAGCTCTGCTCTGCAAAATCATAGCTCTCCGTGCATTTCTTTCCCCCACCCTCCTGAACCTCTTCTACCCATTTAGTGAGCACTGTGGGGGGCTTACTTGGCCACAGAGCCCCACCCCTGGGTGTCAGGTGGTTGGCAGCCTGGCTGCAGAGGTGTAGATGAGAGGAACCTGTGTCCTGCTTGTAGTGCCCAGCTTTTGGAGATGTGATGTGTTTGAAGGGACAAGGAGGGGGTGAGGGTGGGTATAAGGTGTTATGTCCCCCTTCCAGATGTATGTTGTCAAACTCTGTTTTTCCAGCAGTGCTGTTGCCATGTGCATGACCAGTTACACAGATATGGAGGTGTCCTAAAAGTTCCTGCAGTGGACTGGGTGCTTCTGAAACGCTGACCTCTGCATGTACCGGGGTGATCTCAGATAGGTGCACCCAGGGAGGTCAGGGAGGCTGCTTGCTCCCAGCCTCCAGGGCACAACAGCCACAGCTTGGTGGCAAGGTGGGAGCTGCTTCACCTCCATCCCTCAGCCGGGGATGTTATGTTTAAGGGGCAAAGTTGAAACAAAATCCAACACTGTCACCTTGTTGTACAAGTTTGGAAGTGTGGTCCAGCGGGGTGAGCCCAGGCAGACAGGATTGTAATCAGGTTCAGGTCTGCAACACGTCTCTGTATGAGCTTGGGAATTGGTTTGCTTGACTGTCTGTGAAATGGGACTAGTGGTGCTTACCTTTGTTTACAGGACATCTCAGGCCCCAGTATGAAATGTATTATGCAAACGAGGAAGGTTTCTGGTGTATAGTGAGCAGCAGACCTTGAATTTTGACCTTTACATGTTGGGCTGGGTTTTTTCCTGGTTTTTAGTTTGTTCCCTTTTTTTTTTTTTTTTTTACAGCTCTCCGTCCTCGCCTCACCAGGCCTGAACCGAGTGCACTGGTCACAATTGAAGGTCAGAATCATTTTCCTGCCAGCTCTAACCATGTAAGTAGGGGTTAGAGCAGCGCTGGAGGGGGGTGTATTTATGGGCATGCAGATAAGCTACCATTTGGCCGCGGTTCTGCTGGTAGGTGGAAGGATGGAAGTACAGCTCTGTGGGGACACAGTGTGGTCGCTCCCGAAAACAGCACCCGGTGTGAATGAGCTGAGCCTCTGGCTTGCTGGCTCCTCAGCTGTGTGTAGGCAGCGACCAACAGCAAAGATCAAGCAGCATGTCACCGCGGGAGAGTAAATTTAAGCGCCAACTCGTAGGGTTATCTGGAGCTCGGCGCCAGCCTTATAGGTAGCCAAACTCCAACGCTGACCAGCTTGGGAAGAAGAAAGAATACTTATTCAGTTTCCTGCACTTTGAATCCTGGTAATGCTGCCCTCGATCTGCTCAGCTGGATTCAGAGGAAAGGCCAAGTGCGTCTCCGTCAGCGTTAAGCCATGCCTCCTTCTGCTTGGCTCCATCTGTAAATGCTGCCGGCCTGGGCTTGGCATTTTCCTCGGGAGCATCCCCACGCATGTAAGCACCTCTCTGTGAGCATTAACCTAACTGGGAGGGTTATTCTCATGCAAGCTGCTCCCCTCCATATACTGCAGTGTTCCCAGCAGGCTTGTACAGCTGCAGCTGTCCTTCTAGGGGAACTTCTTCAGTCCATTGGAATCTCCTACATTCAGGCCCCATCTTCAAGAGAGAGCTCATACATAGATAATACATCAAACCTGAAGTCCGACAGCTGATTCCTTGTTCCCTACGGTTTATTATCTAGCCGGAGGGATGCTCATGTGTTACTGTGTCAGCAAATAATTACTCATTAATTCAACTGGGCCAAGCCCAGATGTGTGCTCATCTGCTGCAGGTGCTGCTATTCTGATTTCTGAATTAGAGCAAGCCCTGAAGGAGGCACATGGTTTTGGTGTCCGTGGGCTAACCTCTGGATTAACCTGTCTCTGAACTTGTTTGCATGCACATCCAGGAGCTCCTGTCAAACCTCTCACAGCAGCCAGCGGTAGAGGCAGAGGGAGAGTGATGCACTGGAGCACGCAGTGCTCCCCAGAATACAACAGCAATATTTTGTTAGCACCGTCTCTGCAGACTGAATCCATCACCATGACTGCTGGCTGAAGAAACAGCAACAGAACAAGGAGTTCACTGACTTGTCAAAAGTTTCAGGTTTGGACGAGGTTTCGACAGACCCATCTCACAATTCCTCAGTAGCCCAGGCACCATCCAGGCTGCCCCTGGGCTTTCTTCCCTCCTTCCCCACCTGTCTGTCTGAGGCTCCTTTTCCAAGAGGAAGATGAGTTGTTTGAGTTTTAGTCTGGGGTGGCAACTAAATTTCATATGATGATTACTGTTTCCTGCCTAGTTCTCATTATGATGCTGTGCAGCCTTGTGAATCTTGATCCTATTCTTGCACACTCATTTCATGTATTTCTCTGATTAGATTTCAAAATGTCATAAAACTTACCAGGATTCTGGGGTTCTGGTTAACCTAGAAACAGCTCAGATACACAGTGATATGAATCAGGATCAGGTTCTATTGTAAAGACAGCTCTGAGCTTCTGAATTCCTTCTGTTAAATGGTAGAGTTGGTTTCAATCCATAATTAATGATGCCTGACACCGGATTTCATCTCCAGTTCCACAAAGTCCAGGACTGTCTAGAAGAGCCTTTCATCCTTTCTCATCTCATTATGTGAGCTTCAGCCACCTATGATATGGTATTAATGACCAATTAAAAATATCGTTCAACGATGAATTAATAATAGGGATCCTTGTTTAGAAGAGAGAGTGCAGTTATAGGACACTCAGATTTCTGGGGACTCTCAAGCAGACTTTCATCATAGAATCATAGAATGTGTTGAGCTGGAAGGGACATTTAAAGGTCATCTAGTCCAACCCCCCTGCAGTGACCAGGGACATCTTAAACTAGATCAGGTTGCTCAGAGTCCCATCAAGCCTGACCTTGAATGTCTCTAGGGATGGAGCCTCCACCACCTCTCTGGGCAGCCTGTTCCAGTGTTTCACCACCCTCATTACAAAAATCTTCTTCCTAATGTCTAATCTAAACCTATCATGCCTTAGTTGAAAACCATCGCCCCTTGTCCTATTGCTACTTGCCCTTGTAAACAGTCCCTCCCCAACTTTTCTGTAGCCCCCTTCAGGTACTGGAAGGCTGCAAGGTCTCCCCAGAGCCTTCTCTTCTCCAGACTGAACAACCCCAACTCTCTCAGCCTGTCTTCACAGGAGAACTGCTGCAGCCTCTGATCATTTTTGTGGCCCTTCTCTGGACCTGCTCCAACAGGTCCATGTTCTTCTTGTGTTGAGGGCTCTAGAGCTGGACGCAGTACTCCAGGTGAGGTCTCACCAGAGCAGAGTAGAGGGACAGAATCACCTCTCTTGATCTGCTGGCCACGATTCTTTCGAGACAACCCAAGATGTGATTGGTCTTCTGGGCTGTGAGCCCAGAAGTTATTGTCCAATGTTATTGTCCAATGTCCAGCATTGCAAACACCCACCAGTACCCCCCAAGTCATTTTCTGCAGGGCTGCTCTCAATCTTTACATCCCTCAGCCTGTATTGATAAGAAGGATTGCCCAGGCCCAGATCTTGCGCTTGGTCTTGTTGAACCTCATGAGGCTCACATGGACCAACTTCTCCTGCTTGTCCAGGTCCATCTGGAGGACATTCCATCCCTCTGGCACATAGACCACACCACTTGCCTTGGTGTCATCTGCAAACTTGCTGAGGGTGCACTTGATTGCACTGTCTATACCATTGAAGAAGATATTAAACAGCACTGGTCCCAGTACAGATCCCTGAGGGACACCACTGACACCCATCTCCATCTGGGCACCACCCTCTGGGTGTGGCCATTCAACCAATTCCTTATTCACCGAACAGTCCACAATCAAATCCATATTTCTCCAAGTTAGAGAGAAAGATATTATCGGGGACCATATCAAAGGCTTGCAGTCCAGACAGATGACATCCATTGCTCCTCCCTTGTCCACTGATGTAGTCACTTCATCATAGAAAGCCACGCATGTAGCATGGACATTAGGTCTAAGATAGGGATTTGTAATAATGAGAATTTTGGTGCATGTTCTGTGGAGGATGGGGTTCATAAATCAGTCTCTACATCAAAGGTGTCGGGAGTCAGTGATTCAGCAGCGACAACCACAGCTGAGAAGACCTAGGTTCGGCCTCTTGTCCCATCACAGAGTCATTCAGTCACTGGACAAACTACTCAGCTTCTCAAAGCTATTTTCGTTTGTAACTCCCACTTATTTTGACAGATATTACACACCTCGGTATCCTTGGAGGGCTATGCTATCAGTTGCCTTGCTGAGCAAGAGTCAGCCAATCAATGTTTTCATTTGAACTGATCAAGCCCATGGTTGTGCTGCTGCCAGAAAAAGGCTCACAGATACTAGGACAGAGCCCTGCATGAAGTCCCACGAATGTAGACCTCCTGGGACGGTGTACATAGAAGTGTCTCTGTACCAGCAGCCAAGCTCTATCTCTGGGTGGTATGTGTCTGCGTCCTTCAAAAACAATGTTCTTACCCCTCCTTAGACTCGTATCCGCTGCTGGATACTGCAGGGTACGGCTCATGCTGTTACTGCCTCGTGAGATAAGGCTCCCTTCAAAGTTCCAGCTCGTTAAAGAAAATCTCACACCACATGCAGCACGTCTGGAAGTTTCCAGATTGTTTAGTTACATGAGCAAAACTGTATCTGTATTTTCAGCAAATATCTTCTGAAAACATGTGAGCTCTAGACTATGTTGAGGTTGTCAAAAGATGCCAGCACAAAAAGTGGTCACTGTAAGACTGAGACGGTGCTGTGGTTAAAGCACTTTTGAGAATTCCAGACAGAAGTGTATCTATCAGTACAAGACAAATGAGGAAAATGTCTGTAACTTATCGAGTCAGAGCACCACTTCTTCCTATCTGGCCATTTCTTCATGGTTTGTATGTTTGCTTCATAGTTTTCAGCTGCATATATAAAGAAACTAAGACGAGCTCATTTTGGGTCACCACAGCATGCTGACCTAAACTTTTGTTACCGATATCTGAAGGGAAAGATAAACAATTTTCTCTTTAACAAGACCACAGTTAGCCTTTCAAAAAGGAAATGGCATGTAGAGCAACGATGCCAGTTGGAATTGGTGGGACCTGCGTCTGTGGTGTCCCATGTGCTCCAAGAGAATCATAGAATCATAGAATCATAGAATGTTAGGGATTGGAAGGGACCTCGAAAGATCATCAAGTCCAATCCCCCTGCCAGAGCAGGAATGCCTAGACTATGCCACACAGGAACGTGTGAAAAAGCAATGGACATCCCATTGTCCTGATTTATGGAAAAGTGAGTCTCTGGAAAAGATTAAATCTGATTTTGCTTAACCGGCAAACATGACCCAGATATTTTTATATCTAATCATGTTCCTTTTCATTTATCATGATGTTTAACCGGAGTTGTAGGTCAAACAAATAACTTTGTGCTCTGTGCCAAATGACTGATATGGAGCCTTTGAACTAAGAAATGTGAGCAATCTTCTCCCCACAGGTTTGGTCCTCCTGATAAGTGGGTACACAACTGACACATCACTCCTTCACCTGTTCTTGAGCACTTCACTGGTGTTATCAGCTTTATTGTATCTCTCAGCAACGATGGGAATACTTATCAAAAATAAAATCTGAATAGAGAAAGCAGAAAAAATTACGTAAATTTTACAGCTCAGCTTTGAGAGAAAGTCTGTCTTTGAGGAGACTTTCCCTCTGAGAAGACGAAATTACTCTAGGTGAGCCCTGAGCAACAGAAATTGTGTTTTAATTTTAATTATGCAGAATATGATAATTCTAAGTGTGGGCTGGCAAAATCAAAGCTCAGAGATAAGGACCCCTCCAAGTCAAGCCTCTTTTTCTTCAGCCAACCCCTCTGCATTATTACATTTGGATTTTGAATGTTTGGAGTTCTTCTGGAGGGGGATCAATTTGCTATAATGAACCTCTCTATTTTTCACTGCAGGCTAGGATCAGAGGTGAGCTCATGATGCAGCACTGAGATCTCACATCCAGCATGAATGCATTAACATAAAGGAATAAGCAAAGTTGAAATTCAGCTTCTTATACAGATATGCAGATGTATGAATGGTCTGCAGCATTTGAACTCAAGTCTGGATTCATATTTTGAAAAGTGAGTTCAGGGAATTCAGGTCACAAAGGTCAGCTCTGGACCCTTGTCAAGCAAGGTTCTGGAATTATGTCACTGGAGTAAATTTTTAATGAAGGAATATAGGAAATTTACTCAACAGTGCCTTTGTAAGCTTCTTAATAATTTCCTGGATAATATATAGCACAGTATTTTTCACCTTCCTTCAGACTGAAATATGATTTTTAATCATTCAGTGTATCCACTGAGTGAAATGTAGTCACCCTTTCAGTCTCATATCTTAACATTTTCTTAAAAGCTTGAAGGATACATTGCCATTAATCCTTATTTCTGGGTGAAGAGAAAGCTCCATTTGCTGAAAACCAAGATCTTCACAGAGAAAGGGAAGACACACAGCCTTTGTAATCCAAGAAGTATCTCCTGCTGTGACTGAAGAAACACTTGTGGTACTCAGGAGGCTGTGAAAGTTCTTGCAGCAACTTCAGTGAGAGGAGAGTGAAAGCCTGATCCTTTTCTAAACATAAGAAACCTTTTTCTTCTGTAAAATCAAATATCTGCTTGTGAAACTTCTTAGCTAGTGCCTGGAGTAATGTAGTGCCATGAGTGATTTGGCATGAAAAATGGGTAAATATCACATTCAGGATTTGGATTAAGGTCTCAAAAAATGTCTCTTAAACACCTCTAACAGTCTCTGAGATGGTTGCTTAAGACAGTTTCACTGTAGACTTTCTAAGGAAGTCACAGAATTGGTGTCCACCAGCAGGTGGTGCTTCTGCCTGAGAGTTGTTCTCTTTCATGACCATCGAAAGGTACAGCTTCTCACATCATTATGGTAAATGATACTTTACAAGGCAAAACATTGTCCGTTGCATGGATTTCATATTTTAGATAGGTCCTTTCTGTCTACTCTTTCCTTACCTCCTATGCTGTTTTTCTTGAAAGGACCTTTGAGTAAATGCACAATTTCCCTTTTAAAAAATATCCCATACAAGATGATTGTTTAACAGTTTTAGTATTTGTTTGAAGAATTCCCCTGACAGGAAAAAGAGAGATGAGTGATGGTTTTTTAAACTGGGATATCTTTCAGGCTAACCAGTGGAAGCACATACATGCAAAATGAGGCAAGCAGTCTATCTCTTGCAGTATACTGATTCCCAGCTTGCCAAGAACAAGTTCAGCAGCTCTGGAAGCATCTGGAGCAGATGAGGAGGAGACAAACAGACAACTAAACACCCATGTAACTCCAGACTATTCTCTTTAATGTTTGTGGGACCAAACTGCTAACTTTTAGCTGAAATCTGGTTGTGCCTACTCTGACTATTTTGTATTAAGATCCTTGTGCTATTTTTTTTCTGCCACTACAATAGCAGTAAGTACTTTAAAATGAAGATCCAGGATCACTCCCACTGAGTTAGATAATCCAGGAGATACCATCACGGGAACTGTGGTTACCTCACCGAGACGATGAGACCTCTGAATGATCTGCGTCAATGCAAAACCAGGGTAAGGTACCAACGTGAGATTGAAATTTTATGGACAGATTCTTCCATGAACAAAAACAATTACATACTTACAGACACAAAAAGGTGTGCATACTCCAATCATGCAGGTCTGCAGACATTCTTGGCCACTATGAAAAATCTGATTTGCTTTAAAAGTGATTTAATTTTTATGAAAATGATAATTCTTCCTCTTTTCTGATCTCAGAAATGGTCAGTGAAAGGCAGCAGGAGAAATGCTAAAATCCTTCTTAAGGAAGGCGCTTTGAAGAACTGCACATTGCATAGTCCTGGAACAAAAAGAAAGAAGCACCAAAAAGCACTTCCGTGACTTTGATGGGATAAACGTACATGCCATGCCACAAAGCTTGCAGTGCATGTTCCTAGCAACCACATTGACAGTATTTTTGAAATGTAAGGTGAATCGACAGCCCATGGCTCTTCTCTGTAGCTTTTATGGGAGCCTTCAATGGAGATGCCAGAATATGGCTTCTAGAGTGCTAGATATCAGCAGATCCAGGAGGGTAATTAATTGGATGGAATCCAATTTAAAGATTATTACCCTGTTCTCCAGCTAGGGTGCTATATAGATGCACAAAATCACCTGTTGAAATCCCTCAGGCAGTTTATCAAGAATAACCTTCTTCTGGATTTGCTCCAGCTCCTAGCAGAGGCTCTAGTTCAGGGAATCATCTTTGTCGAGAAGAGCATTTAAGCATTTGCTTAGAGTTAGGCATGTTCATAAAAGCCACTTCCAACAAGGCTGTACTTAACTGCACCCTAGCTGCCTTCCTAAATTGATATTAATATCAATGGGAAGGTTCCAGCTGATTTCGGAAAGCTGGGAGGAGGCTGCTGCCCCCTCCACAGAGTCAGTGCAGTTCTTGACCATGGGAACACTCACAAAGTTATGTAGTGCATGGCATATTTAAAATCACACTTTCTTTCTGGCCTGAGAGCTCTACTGGAGTGAGAGGGTGAAGATGTGTGACCCAGCAGATCATCATAAGGGGCTTGCCTCATTTCCCAACACCTTCGTGGAGGAGCTTGTGCTGGAAGAGGGAATGGGGCAAGCTATCCCTGCTCGGAGCAGGCTCAGCACCAGACTCAGAGCAAGCTAGTGACGAGGTGCCAGGTCTCCCTGTATGTCACCAGCCTCACACCCCACGCCAGTGGACAGGTATCGGGGAAGGTGCAGAAAAGATGCCGGCATGAGGAAGGAGTGCATGCGTGGGTGGCCTGCGTGTGCCACTCCGGAGGTGAGGGTTTTCTGCTTGAAGCTGGAGCTGAACGCAGGCAGACTGCAAGGCCAGTTTGAGCAACTGGATTATGGCCATGTAAGTAAATGGGCCCAAGGTCAAGGAAGGCTGAGGGAACGAGAAACGTGCCTGCGCTTGTGCAACATATACCGAGTTAAATGAGCAATTATTTCTTAACTTGTATGCTGACACACTTGTTTTCCTTCCCTGTCAGTGGTCTTGAAATGATCAGTTGTCTTTATTTTTTAGAGCCCTCAGGGTTATGTGGGGTCTTGGGATATGTTTTGGCATCAATGACCTCTATGGATTGTCATGTGTAAAACATAGATTTTTTTTTTCCTGCCAAAATAAATACCAGTGTAATGTATTTTTCTCTGACAGTGGAGTTGGACTCAGAAGATGCCGTTGCATAAGGTTGTACAGGGTGCTGCTGTGATTCTCTATTTCAATAAGATGTCCTGATCTGGCCTTTGCTTCCCCTTTCACTGTCACATTGTGAGCAGTATCAACTGGTTCCACAACCACAAGACTCCACTGAAGTACCAAGTATGAGCGATGAACTCTCTGCTAGGCTGTATCCAGGTCTATAAGTTGGGAAAAATAAATGGCACTTTTAAAATATATAATGATGGAGTCCATTAAACCCAAATTATATAGCAGCTCTAGACCTAAACCGAGATTTCTGCAAAACATTGAGCTCATCAGCAGGGTTGCACCCAGCCACAGTGATCATGGAATCATACAAGCTAACACTGGCATGGCCTGTGCTGGGTGCTCTCCTCCTCTTCCCACCTGCACAGTGTAACATGGCACAGGCTCTCTGCATGGGTTGCTATTGCCTGGACCTCCATCGTTAGCAAAGCTGCTCAGGTGCCACAAGAAAAGAAGAGCAGCTCTCAGATCTCTTCTTTCTCAACCCAGGAGGTAGAGACACACGGGCTTGTGTGGCTGAGGGACAGCTGCTGCACACAAGCAATGCGGTTGCTCACTGGCACCAAGGTTTTGAATGTAGGGCCCTACCAATAGCACACCACTGGCTAGCCCCCTTCTTCTGCTGTGAGATCCAGGGCCAGCGGCAGCTCCAGTAGACCCACAGTATTGCCCACCAGGTACCTAGGTGGGAAGAGGCCTTGGTACACTCCTGGAAGAAGCACAGTGAAAGCTGATCTCACACTGAGGGCTCTGTCTTCACAGGGGTGGATGAAGCAGTGAGTTGAGCTCTGTTCTCCTGCATTAAACAGCACAAATCTGCACCCTGATTTGCTCTTTTGTCAGACTTCCCTGCTTAAGTTGGAAGCCTTGGGGTGTCTAGTCCATTTCTCCTCCTCAACTCCTTAGCAAAGCATTCATACAGCCTTTACAGATAGAAGGGATTAAAATATATAGACGTGCATGTTTATATGTAGGCATGCATTTGCATGAAGGCATATGGACAAAAGAAGAGTTTTAAACATGCAGTTGTTTAATAGGATACTCTGTTGGTTGTATTTGACCTGCATTTGGCTCCTGTGCAAAAGGGACTGGTTTGCAATAGGTTCTGGGTAGGCAGAGGCATGGATGCTACTTGGCAAGCACTTTAATTCCCAGTTTCTGCCAGTCACCAAATCCTGAGGGTACCTGCTGGGAAGAAACACTGCTCTGACAGTGCTTCCTCTCATGGCCTCTGAGAAGGGAGCAGCGGTACCTAGCTACCTGCCAGACTTTCAAAAGGGGCCTGTCCTGAGCAGAAGTATCTGATCGCCACATAGCAGGCAGGTTTTGATGACTGGCTAAATATATCTGGTAGGGGAAAGATCAAGCGTGAGGTAAGGCAGAGTCTTTTACGTGTAGCTGCAAGCTGGTTTAAAGCACAGCTTGTTGCTCTGGAGCTGTGTCCACTGGACGAGTAACATATCTGCTGTCGGGATCTGCAGGGCTCGGTAATACAAAGAAATTCTTCCAACAGAACTTGAAAGCCTCAGAAGTGTCTTGTAATTTTTCAGAGACCAAGGAGGCTAGAATTTAACCCCCAACTTCTGACTTCTATCTTCTAAACATGTCTTGAAATGCATCCTTGCTAAGGATTTTCAGCAGCCTTCCTGGAGAAATGGTTGAACTCTCCTGCCTGTGTGAATCAGACCACTTGTTTTGCTGAGGAGTTATGGAAACAGATGATTCACTCGTACTTGCTGCTTTTCTGCAACAAGTCCCTAAGTCTGCAGACGTGAGTTAACAACATCAAGCCCTGTGAAAGTGGCAGAGGAGCAGCCCATGGGAGGGCTGGTACCAAAGTTGGCCTAAACACCCCTGCACCTCTGTCCTGATCCACTTCTCATCTGTGACTGTATATTTCTGCCACCAAAATTGGGGCTGAAGCCCACTCTGGAGCATCAGTGGGCTACAACAATGTAAAGATGCCTATCCTGGGTTGAGTCCATCTAGCCTTCTGTGGCAGAGGGACACCCTGGCACACAAGCACCCTGAGGGTGTCAGGCTGTGATCTGTCTTCCGACCCCTGAGAGTCTTCCCAAAAGGCTCTGGCTGTCCCCTTCTCCTCCCCTGCTTATTGACCTCATCGTATCTGAAGCTCCATCAAGTCTTGGTGCCTTTGCCTCTAGAGGGGAAGGCTTGATGGGCTTGATGGGCTTGATGGGCTTGATGGGCTTTATATCCTTCCCTTTGTTATCTCTGTTGTCCACTGTACGGGTTGATTTCTACATCCTTTTTTTTTTCTTTTCCTATGGTCCTCTTTTCTGCCTCTCCCTCCCCTTTACCAGACAGGGTGGGGAGGTTTTGTTAAGTGAAGAAATCAGTCAAGGGAATGGGCAAACCTGGAAGCCTAAGAAAGAACATAAAAGTGGGGCAAGCATGCAGTCACACATCTCCAGAATAATCCTCAGCAGTCTGCTGGGACAGGGCATGATGTCCTTTTACTCAAACTCTCTTAACACATTTTTCTTCACTGCATCAGCCAGCTACTAGCATCTACAGTGTGCTGTGGCAAGAAGGTCCACAGCTTAGCAGTGCACTGTGTGACGAAAGAAGGGGACAAGGTACTTTTGTAGACTCACAGACACGGTCAGGATTTGGATGCATCTCACAGGCCACCCTCTGCAGTTAGGATAGGAAAGGAGAAGGAACAAGACTTGAAGCCACTGGTGCTACTGTGGGCATTCAGCCCCATCAGAAGCTGTGAACTACCCCTGCCCGGAGGAGCTTTTGCAATCAGTGACCTCTGCCAATGTGACGATCTCCTGCCAGTAACTGCTGCAACTACTACTCTCCCTTCCCTTTGCTTTACAAGGACAGGACTTTGCAATAAAATGTGGTTTCATCAAGGGTGCCTCCTCCTGTTTCCATTCCCCAGAAACTCCTCGGTACTAGTAGCTCACTCTTAAGGATACGACAAGGTCCAGAGTGTTTGGTTGCGAGAAATGGCTTTTTGCTAGAGAGCAGCTGTGGCATGATGCCTGCTACCATGGTACATCTGTGCTGTGATTTCTGTGAACTGCTACCCTGTGCAAACTCAAACAAAAGATCAGGTAAGCTTGAGGCCAAAGCACATACCTTTGGCTCTCTTGCTCCACATAGGGTTTGGCTTGCCTGTCTCTGGATGCCTTGTGGGGAAATGGAGAGAACATGTCAAGAGCTGTTTCATTTCCTCAGCCCAGGTAACTAAAGAGCCAACCCACACAGAAGAAAGAAACATTCATCTGCCACGATGCTCAGCTGTAGACATCACTGGAAGTCAAACTGAGGTGCAGGTATAGATCATATCTAGGTCTTAGGCTGGCCTGGCTCTCTCTGCACAGGGCAAGCATTTCTATGTGAGAACAGCAATCACTACCCTTAATGTCTCAGAAGGTCTTACTCTACCTGTTAACTGAAGTTAGTTAACTTCTTTAGTCAGTCTTTAGCTACACAGATAGTATTTATCTCAGAGCAAACACAAGGACAAAAAAAGAGAAAGAGTCTGATGGATCATGATGTAATTTTATTTACAGGACCAGGAGTGTAGCTGTCACAGGTATATGCATAAAAGCAGAGTGCCCAGATCCCAATCTAGGTGAGGGATATGAGGGACAGGGTTACCTCCACACCACCACTGGTGCTAGTTCAAACCACTGATGCCAAATGACCTGTTCAAACCACTGATGCCAAATGACTATGTGGTATTCAGAGATACTCCATGGCAGCAGAGGGCTGGTAGGCACTGCCAGTACTCTGCTGTACGGGTGACTGCCCTGGGTGATATTTATACTCCCCAGCCAACTCTTTACTACTATCTCTCCAACTGTTCAACTGCTCTGGTTAAGCTACTGACCATATTCCTCCACAAGTGCATGGGGTGTGTGGGTGAGGAGCAGACGGCAGTGATGTTGGGTGGTACCAAGTGTGCTTGAGCATGCGGGAGGTGTGTGTTGTATGTCTGCAGAGCTTCGTGGCTCCTATCTACAAGTGACATGCAGCTCCCTATCCAAAGGACAGACTTAGCTTAATCTGTTAGGAACAAAATTGCTGCTGTCAGTTATTACTGCTAACTTTGCCTTTCATGACACTGGCCTTAAGCAGAACCTTACCTTCAGTTGGTGCACTGCAGTCTAGTTGCAGCTCAAAGTACAATGAAAGCCCACACGATATTTAGCAGGGAACCTCTGTGGGCACTTCAGGTTTCCTTTTCTTCGAGGTACCACATCTTATCTTCCCAACAAGAAGGACCCTGTCCTCAGGCTGTGGTGGTGCAAAGAGGTCGGGCTGGGTGCTGACAGCCCGCTCTGCCTCTCAGGAGCCCTTTGGCTGCCCAGGCTG
Source organism: Trogon surrucura (assembly GCA_020746105.1). Lineage (NCBI taxonomy): Eukaryota > Metazoa > Chordata > Aves > Trogoniformes > Trogonidae > Trogon > Trogon surrucura. The sequence continues at coordinate 103,237,408 of CM036617.1, read as the reverse complement.
CAGTGAGGATGGCATTTCCGTGTGAGAGGTGATCAGCCTATGTGTAGGTATGCACTGAGGTGTTAATTGGCATGTGGCTGTAACAGGTAGCCCTTCTTAGTCTTACCCTGGTGTCAGCAGACAGGAGGGGTTTAGGGCCAGCAGCTGCAGTGTACATTATCAGCAGTGCAAGCAGGCACCAACCCTATGGCCCAAGTTGGGAATGGAGGTCACTCAGTAGCTCACGTTCTCCAGGGCTGATGTGGAGATGTCCTGCTAAACTCACCTGCAATGTGTTGGACAATGCTTCTCTGAGAACTGTCTGTCCCGGGCATAAAGTGTTCTTGTGGTCATCATTTGGAAAGGTGTTTATTTTCCATCATGCTTTCAGAAGGGTTACCTCAAAGAGGCTGAGAAGTGAATTTCCTTAAGACACGAGAAGCTAAGCATAGGACATGGTGAAATACTAGTCTTTGCTTTTTCATTTAAATGCCATGCGCAGGTAACACCTATATTTATCCGCTACAGCTTTTGCAACAGCAACACATAAAACCATAGCAACAAAGCTGAATGAGTGCAGTCTCTGCCATCCCTGCAGCTTGGGCTGAGAAGAGTAGCGCATTCCTTGGCAGGGTGGCAGGTACCAGTATCTCAGTTGCAGTGCAGTCCTGGCACCAGACACAGTCAGAGTTTGGGACCTAACTTGTTCTGCCTGGCTGTTTTTTTCAAGCATTCAGGATTGAGAAACTGCTTAGGCTGGAGTCCCTTACTGTCAAATGCATCCTGATGAGATACGCTCTTTTATCATAGAGACAAAAGGTTTTCCTTCACAACCTTTGTTACACTTGTACTGCATAACAAAACAAGTTTAAAATTCACTTTCCTTCTGCATGCTTTTCCTCTCACTTCTGTGATGACTGAAAAATGTTGCTTTGTCAAATGTGTTCTTATTTAGGCACAAAGGATGATTCCAGGTGTCCTTCTCCATTGCCTGCACCCAAGGTTTTAAAGATAATTTATCTTGATGTATGTCTCTGATGTAATGAGGGAGCAATCTTCAGACATGGAGTTATGCATTACTCATTATTATATTTAAACATAGGTTTTTAATGGCTATGAACATTTTGGAGACATACAGTCAGGATATCTCTGAGTAGCAGCGCCAATCTTCCAGAAGATTACCTGTTTCTCTTGGCTGGCATCCATGCCAGATCCCTTGTGAAAGGATGGGGGTTAATACTTTTGCTAACACACCCAAAGTGTTATAACAGGTGATTGAACTGTATCAGACGCAATTAGGTCTCAGGGTCTCTCAAAAAAGAGAATATCCCCACCATTGAACCAGCAAAAGCATTTACCATTGAGCAGACAAGGGTCTCAGAAAATAGGCTAAGGATGAAACCTCTAAACACTGCTCCCTGAAAGATGGAAGAACAGTTACATAAGAAACAAACAACTGCAAAAGGATTTTCTCACAAATGAAAACCCAATCTGTACAGAGCAAGATATCAAAACTCCTACTTGTGCTGAAAACCGTACCCTTGGGAGTAAAAGATGCACACATCCTAACTCACTTACCCTTGCAGTTTGGGACATCTATCATGCATGGAGTAAATGCAGAAGGAAATTGAAAACATAATGATTTGCTCAGAGGAATGGAAAACAGAGGCAGAAGAGTTAAATGCTCAAGAGGTAGAAGTCAAAGCTCCTGGAGAGGTGGTAGCTTACACACACTGACCCAGTACAGAGGCTTGGTGCTAGAATGCAAGAAACACCCAGGTAAGAGACCTAGAAACACAGCTGCAAAACAAAAAATAAAGAGGCAGCATCTTTAGTTACCAATGCTGTTTTGAGAAACCAAGAAGGAGCTGGAAAATGTCCCAAGATGTGGTAAGAACTGGATTATAAAGAAAAAATCAACATATAGAAGGAGTTCAAACTTAGATGTTATCCTGAATAATCTTAAGAGGAAAGGCTTCAGCCATGACAGTTAAAGCTAGACTTTAAAAACTAGTGGCCTTGGTAGGTCTTTTTGGTTTACAGGGTGATCACCTGACAGACAACTTGAAAAGCAGCAGCCAGACGGAGGGACAGAACAGTTGATTTCACTAATATTCTTTTAAGCAAATGTGTAAATACAAGAAGGAATCCAGGAGGGCTACCAAGAAGGTAAAAAGTTCAAAGCAGTAGGGAAACTAATTAAATGCTACCAGCACTCTAAGTATCACTAGTTAGCAGTATAGCTTATCAGTAGTTAAAGGCTGAAAAGATTGTGGCTTAGTCTGTGTATACAAAGGTTTGAGCTCTGAAAGGCACAGTGAAAAGTACAATATTATGATTTCAACAGAATAGAAGAAATACCAAAGGAAAATTATACAGGTACACAAAAGAGGATAGTCATACCTCTCCCATAGCCCCAGTTAACAGCAATGTTCTTTTGCTTCTAAGAATTAACCCTGTAAAATTCATGATCCTAAGTAATGAACCCTCTAATTCATGAACTGCATATGGTTAATTTCCTTATTTTATGAAAAGGAAGGAAAAAAAAAGATGGCAAAAGCTGCATATAAATGTATCAGCTGCTGATTTAAAATAAAGTGTGAAGTTTGTGTGTTTATTGCAGAGAATATAGGGAAACAACTGATGGAAGATGGGAAAAAAGTGACCGACTATACTGGAAGCTCCTATGAAGGAAATGCCCAGGGAATACAGATTACTATTAATAACAATCTTCTGTTAATCTAATCTTCTAGAGGAAACAGAAAATTGAGCACCCCCTTCCAATCCTATAGATACTGATCTATGTATGTGATGTCTATGCATGTTTGTGTTTGTTTATGAGCATCTCTTTATGCGTTTACAACAGATAATGCGAAATGTTGGGAGAGACAAATTGCTAACGAACTCACATAAACCCTCCCATGAGATCTGGGTCTAATCACAAGATCTTCAGTACGTCTGCTGCCTTCTTCACCGTCTCACCAATACGAGTAACAAAGGATTTGTTAAAGAGTCAATGAATGAATACATTGCTACAGTCACAGAAGGGTTATCAATCGCAAAGATTATGAACAACTGATTATCACATAGTTCTGAGCCTATTGCACATCTAAAAAGAACATATTTTTCTTGAATATTTGCCACAGGGCTGCTACACATGAAGATACATCCAAATTTTAATGATTATACTAACAGTTAAATACTGTGTGTGTTTACATGTGGTGTACCTCCTGCTGCTGACAACACCCTGTCACGGAATGGATGCACCTGCTCCACAACACCTGGGAGGCAAGCAAAAATGTTGCCACAGCACTGCCTCATCAGAGAACGGGCAGTTGCGACAGTGGCACTGTAAAAGCGCTCGTCTCCTTGGTTCTTACCTAGAGCCCAGCATCCATATCTGCTACAGGTTGTCATTCACTCTATCTTGCTCATGACAGCTACTTCTGGAGTCCACACATCTGGTCTGCATCCCTCCAATCTGGCTACAAGGATACTATGAGAGACCATGCTGAAACCTTGCTAAAGCAAAGGCAAACCATCACTGCCACTCTGCCTTCATCCATCAAAACAGTCCTCCCACCATCTCGCAGTAGAAATCAATTAGCTTGATCAGGCAATTTGCCCTTGGTAAATCTATGCTGGCTGATTCCAGTCCAGAAGGATCTGTCCCTTAATTGTCACGTGGTTTGAGATGTGGTTGATGATCCTTCAGCTCCCTGGACCTTCACCGCCCTTCTCAACGATGAGCATGACATTTGCCTTTTTCCAGTCTCCAGAGGCTCCTCCTGATTGCCATGACCTGGCCATTCTTGAGGTAGAGACAGGAGGCTCAACCAACCATTTCTACCTCTCCACTGAGATCGGGAGCATTTTGCTTAATATTAGTTCTCCTGAGCGAGCATGTATCAAAGCGGTCACCTTTTCCGCCCAAAACATTTGGCTGCCCCTCGTTTTTAACTGCTTGATTACTTCATTGTTATAAAGACTAAGCAAACCCTGAGCAAATGTGACCTTCAGGGGGACACACAGCATAACAAGATTATTCAAGGACTTTTCTAGTTTTGCTGAGTACAGAGCTGGCAGTTAAATTTCACGTCTGCTTGATAACGCGTATCTTTTATAAGTGCGGGTATGCCTCTGTGTGTGCACGAGTGTATGCCTGCAAGTATTGGTTACAAAGGACTAGCCAGAAAAAGATGCTAGAAGAAGGTGGTTGGAGGAGGAATTAGTCCTTTCATCCAGTTATTGGCAGTCCAAGGTGGCGGTTCCCAAGTTACTTTGCTTGGAAACCTTCAGGGCTATGGCTCCTCTCCTATATCCACAGCCTGGCTCGCAGCCCTGCGTTTGGGAGCTCCTCTAACAGCATGCTGGTGGCTCCACGTGACATTATCCAGCCAGGAACAACCAGTGCATGCCTCTGGATGTGCAATGCAGGAGACTGGACTCACCATGGTCCCTCTGACTTATGGGTTTCATTAAAGCAAACAGAAGCAGCTCGCCGGCTACCTCAACTTTGAGGGGCACGTGGGAAACTGCCAGAGAGGAGCCGAGGATCAGAGAGGAAACGCTGCCAGCAGCTCGCCCCCGTGCTGGGAGGTGTTCATGCACAGAAAATCATCCAGAAGAAATGATAGCAGTAACCATGACAATGTCAGCAGCATGGCACTAGCAGGGCTTCCTCAGGGACTAACACTTTTCTGTACCAAGAGCATATCTCCCTTTTTCTGATGCGCGCTGTTGATTCAGTGGTAGTCCATGTTTGCTTTATCTTCCTCAAAGCAGAGGTACCTGAGAAATTGCTTTCTCTGCAAATTGCTTAGGCAGGACTACCTGTCAAATGAAAATATTTTTTAAAGAAAGTCTGTCCCAGCCCAGGAACCGCTGCTGACTGAAACAGAAGTTGTCTCATTTCACTGAGCACACTGCTATTTTCTAAGGTGTGACTCAGAGCTTCTCAGTTAGGTGTCAGCATGTGCTATTTGCTAGAAATAAAATCAGCACTAATTAATTCTGCTTTTATTTTTTTTTAATAGGATTTTGTCTTTTCCTGCTCCAAATCACCAGTGAGGTGCGTGCAGAACAGAACTCAAAGGGCTGGTCCTGGCTGTGTATGAGGACCAGCTTCTCACAGCAAGGGCTTCATGGAGGTGTTGGTCACTAACAAGTAAGATTGTGGTGGAAGAAAAGGAAAGGCGAACTGTGGGCACTAAGCAGTCTGATGGGCTGGCAGGCCTTTCACCCTGACTGCTCAGCACTCAGCCTCTTGTGCCCATATTAGCCAAAGGAATTATCACCATCATCATAATCATCATTATTTTGCAGAGCTCATCTTTACTCTCCTTCTGTCTGGGTCAACAAAGATCGAGCTGCATCAATGTTTACTCCTAAGAACGCACAGCAGTGCTCTTTTACAATATATGAAAGTGCAGTAATAAGCATAAAGAGTAGTACTCAGCATCTGACAGGATGACTGATGTAAGCTGTCAGCCAATATTTGACTTTCCAGGGGAGATTAGATTTTGCATTTAATATAACATAAACATAAAGCGTGCAGTACAAGGCACTTATTTAACAGACAACTGCTTATAGCCTTGTGCAGGCTGGAGGCTGCTTAAACTCTACTCCTTTTGAAACTATCATCATATTATCCAGTGGAGTTTTAAAATCCTGACTGCTGATGTGAATCTCATTCAAAAAGGGCACAGGAAAGGTAAGTTTCTGCTGGTAATTCTTTATTTCCTTTTGAGAAAGCATAATAATTTTTGATCCTAATCGAAGAAAAAGCAGAGATATTTTAGACACAAAAAAAAAGGTTTCAAGGCAGTTTATATTTGGATTTGGTTATAGCTTGCTTACTTTCATTAGATTACCTTTATCCCCTACATTTGAAAGTGTGTGAGTGCATAGCTGCAGAGAGACCTAAGTGCACGTGTACCGGTATACTTTCATGTGTGCGTGCCTGTTCTGTGCACACTGATATCGCAAAGCCAGGCCAACAAGTAGAGGAAGGTAGATTGCTGAACTCCAGTTCGAAAAACATTGCAGTTTCCTATTATGGATGAAAATTCACCACCTCTTACCAGAGGCTGCAGTAAGCTCATCATTGCTTGAAGACTGGACTGAGATCAAGTGACTTTGGAAGCTTTGCCACACGTCGTAGGGCTTGGTTGGCCTGGAGCACTAAAGGACAGGTGTTATACAGGAGCATCAGACTGAAATGCCCTACCACAGGCTTCGCTTTTTGCAGGCGAGCAGGCTGTAATCCAGTCACACCCTCCTCTTTCTGTAGGAAAGGCAAAAAGAACAGTGGCTGTTCTCAGAGCTTCTTGAGAGCTCTTCCACTGGACTTGGTATATGGTAGTTTCTGCCCCATATCTAGTTCTCAGCTCAAGCAGGACCAGACGGATCAGCATAGAGTGACTGGATCAGGGAACTATTTGGGCTGACAAGTTGCTGATCGGGTATCTCCCGCTCATCTATCCCCACCCCCCTTGCTCTGTTCAAGACTTAACAGCGTGGGATCCTTGGCAGTGTTGCCATCCTTTGCCCCTCTGCTAGCAACACTGAAACCCAACCTTAGAGAAAGATCACTGCAAAAAACGGCTCCCCACAGGCCCTGGTGCAGGGGTACCTGCACCATGTCCATATGAAAGCAGGAGCATACTGGAGGAGGACGTCCCCTGTGGGATGGAGACCCAATTTCTGAGCAGCAGCTGGGTGTGACCATGATAAGCTTCGGGCTGGCTTGGAGAGGGGTAGGACAGACATCGCTTTGCAGCACTGCTCAGTGCCCCTGCCCTTTTAGGGTGGCTTGCCCTAATGAGCCATGAGGCTATTTCAGGTCTGGTGGCTCTGCCTCCTTGTGCTTTCTATGTCCATCAGGCTACCACTTAGAAGTTAGCCATATGGCTGTCGAGCTCCCACGGACTCGTTTGAGCCTCCACGGGCACACCAGCCTTCACACCAGATCATAGAATCATAGACTGGCCTAGGCTGGAAGGGACCTTGGAGATCTTTTAATCCAACCTCCCTGTCATGGGCAGGGACGCCTCTCAACTAGATCAGGCAACACATGGGGACCCAATGGGGATCGAACCCTCAACCTTGGTGTTATCAGCACCACGCTCTAACCAAGTGAGCTAACCAGCCCCCTCAGATGTAATGCCTGAGACCAAACAGGCAAGGGGGAAGGTCGCATCCCTCCCCACAAGATCCCGGCCAGCTTCCTGGAGTGGCAGTGTGCTGGCCCTTACAGGACCCATTACACACTTTGTCTTCTCCTGGGCAAAAACACTGGCTTCTTCACTCGGTGTTTTGCCTCAGTGGAGAAGGCGATGTGTCTCGATCCCTGTAATGTGGGTCATGGGGGCCCATGTTCACTGGTCTTCACCAAGATGTATTTGTCTTTCCTGCTGTCCGAAAGTGACCCGAGTGAGGAGAGGAGTCAGACCTCCTTGGGTCTCTGAACATATCAAGCCATATCAAACGACTCAGAGATGGAGATTCTCAGCTGATCTAAAATTGGTACTGCACTTTCAAGTGGCAGGTATTATTAGTCAACTGTCATAATGCAGACAAAAGAGACCAGTGTAACTGTTTTAGCATAGATATTTGATTAAAAAAAGTATCACGTTGTCTTTCCTAGCAGTGACTTGCAGGAATGGCTGAACTGCGAAACTTCACTTGGGCAGTGGAAGATATTTTCAAGGAAACCTTTCTCACTTACATGAATGGCTGGAGGAAAAACATGACAGAAGCAGCAGAAAAATTGCAAGCCAAGGTCAATGCTGAAAACTTTGACTATGTTATCCTTTATTTGATGGTGATGATTGGGATGTTCTCCTTCATCATCGTGGCGATCTTGGTGAGTACTGTGAAATCAAAGAGGCGAGAGCACTCCAATGACCCTTATCATCAGTACATCGTTGAGGACTGGGGCGAGAAATATAAAAGCCAGGTTTTGAATCGAGAAGACCTCAAGTGTGTGATCCATGAAAACTTGGGTGCAAGGGACAAAACAAGCCCTGAATCACCTTGATTTTTTTAGAAACATCAGCAATGAGAAAAACATAAAGCCACATACAGGGAACTCACTGGAATTACAAATAGCTGTGAAACTGTTTATTAAATTAACAGATGGCTCGATGTGGAATGGAGTGCTGAGGAAATCAACATTACCGTTTCCCATGAGAACTTTGGCACAGCTGATTGGGGAACAACCATGGAATATGCATGATTGTGCTTTGCTTTAATATTCTGTTCTTCAAGAAAATAAACCCAAAAGAATTAATAACTTACTTTTTTTTAGCGTTTTTTTAAACCCAGAAGTAGATCTGGATGTTCTTACCTCAGAATGCCTGTCAATTGGTGGTCAAAAGTGCTGATTCAGATTCTAACTGTATGACTTAAGCCCATCTTAAAAATCACTTGAAAATGTACAGTAAAATACCAAAATCTCTCTCTATTGACTGAACAATGTGTCATAGTATGAATCATAAGACGTAACTTACACACATTCATTCCATACTATTTTTCTAATTATCTGGCTCTCATTTCATTATTCATTGGTAGCAAGGCTTACTCATGATGCTTGCAAGGGGATGTCAAGGGCAGCAAGATGTATTTAAAATATGTGTAGATGTGGTGCTTAGAGACGTGGTTTAGTGGTGGACTTGGCAGTGCTATGTTTATGGTTGGACCCCAACTCTCTCAGTCTGTCTTCATAGGAGAGGTGCTCCAGCCCTCTAATCATCCTCACAGCCCTTCTCTGGACATGCTCCAGCATGTCCATATCTTTCTTGTGCTGTCGGCTCCAGAACTGGATGCAGTACTCCAGGTGAGGTCTCACGAGAGTGGAGTAGAGGGGGAGAATCACCTTGCTCGACCTGCTGGCCACGCACCTCTTGATGCAGCCCAGGATATGATTGGCTTTCTGGGCTGCAAGTGTGCACTGATGGCTCATGTTGAGCTTCCCGTCCACGAGTACCCCTAAGTCCTTTTCTTCAGGGCTGCTCTCAAGCCAGTCACTGCCCAGCCTATATTGGTGCTTGGGATTGCCTCGACCCAGATGGAGGACCTTGCACCTGGTCTTGTTAAACTTCATGAGGTTGGCCTTGGCCCACCTCTCCAGCCTGTCGAGGTCCCTCTGGATGACATCCCTAGCCTCCAGGGCGTCAGCCGCCCCACACAGCTTGGTGTCGTTGGCAAAGTTGCTGAGGATGCACTCAATGCCACTGTCCATGTTGCTGACGATGTTAAAAAAGACTGGTCCCAGTACTGATCCTTGAGGGACTCCACTTGTCACTGGCTTCCACTTGGACATGGACCCAGTGACAGCCCCTCTTTGGGTGTGGCCGTCAAGCCAGTTCTTTATCCACTGAATTGTCCTATCCATCAAATCCCTATTTTATCAGCTTGGAGACCAGGAAGTCATGCAGGACAGTGTCAAAGGCTTTGCTCAGGTTCAAGTAAATGATGTCAGTTGCTCTTCCCTTGTCTATTGATGTTATGACCTTCTCATAGAAGGCCACCAGTTTTGTCAGGCACGATTTGCCCTTAGTGAAGCCATGTTGACCGTACTCAATCACCTCTTCATTATTCTTCTGCCTCAGCAGTGCCTCCAGGAGGATTTGCTCCATAATCTTACCAGGCATGGAGGTGAGACTGACTGGCCTATAGTTCCCTGGTTCATCTCTCCCTTTCTGAAAATGGGGATTATGTTTCCCCTTTTCCAGTCAGTGGGGACTACACCGGACTGCCATGACTTTTGGAATGTAATAGAGAGGGGTTTAGCAACCTCATCCATCAGTTCCCTCAGTACCCGTGGGTGTATCTCATCGGGTTCTATGGTCTTGTACACTTTCAGGTTCATCAGATGGTCATGATCCTGATCTTCGCTTACAGTGGACAGTTCTTTCATCCAACCCCTGCCATTGCCTTCTGCGACTTCGGGAGTGTGGCTAGAGCCCTTGCCAGTGAAGACAGAGGAAAAGAAGTCATTGAGAACCTTGGTCTTCTTGAAATCACTTGTCACCAGTTCACCTGTTTCCTTTCTAAGGGGGGCCCAGACATTCCCATGTCTTTTTCTTACCATTAATATACCTGTAGAAACTTTTGCTGTTTCCCTTGATCTCTCTGGGTAGACTTAATTCTAACTGAGCTTTAGCTTTTCTAACCAGGTCTCTTGCTGCTCGGGAAGCTTCCTTATATGCCCCCCACTCTGGCTGTCCTATCTTCCACTCCTTGGGAAGTTTCTTTTTGTGTGACAGTGTGTCTAGGAGCTCCTTGCTCATTCGGGCAGGTCTCCTAGCATTCTTTCCTGCCCTCCTCTTTGTCGGTATATTTTGCTCCTGGACACAGAGAAGGTGATCCTTGAATACTGAGCAGCTGTCCTGGGCCTCCCTTCCCTCTAGGGCTTTGTACCACAGCACTTTGGCCAGCAGATTCCTGAAGCGATCAAAGCTGTTTGAAGGTAAAGGGGCCCAAGACAGTTGGTTAGCGTTCAGGGACTGCTTCTACCGTGCTCAAGATCAGAGCATCCCGACACGTAGGAAGTCAAGGAAGGGAGCCAGGAGACCTGCGTGGCTAAACAGGGATCTGCTGGGTAAGCTCAAGGGCAAGAGGAGAATTTACAGATCTTGGAAGGCGGGGCTGGCCACTTGGGAAGAATATAAGGCTGTTGTCCGAGGGTGTAGGGAGGCAACTAGGAAAGCAAAGGCCTCCCTAGAATTGAACCTGGCGAGAGGGGTCAAGGACAACAGGAAGAGCTTTTTCAAATACGTGGCAGATAAAACTAACACCAGAGGCAATGTAGGCCCACTGATGAATGAGGTGGGTGCCTTGGTGACACATGATACAGAGAAGGCAGAGTTACTGAATGCCTTCTTTGCCTCTGTCTACTCTGCCGGAGGCTGTCCTGAGGAGCCCCGTTCCCCTGAGGCCCCAGAGGAAGTCAGGGCAGTGGAAGAGTTTGCTTTAGTCGATGAGGACGGGGTTAGGGACCAATTAAGCAATCTGGACATCCATAAATCCATGGGTCCAGACGGGATGCATCCACGGGTGCTGAGGGAGCTGGCTGATGTCATTGCTAGACCACTCTCCATCATCTTTGCCAAGTCTTGGGAGACGGGAGAGGTGCCTGAGGACTGGAGGGAAGCAAATGTCACTCCAGTCTTCAAAAAGGGCAAGAAGGAGGACCCGGGTAACTATAGACCGGTCAGCCTCACCTCCATCCCTGGGAAAGTGATGGAACGACTTATCCTTGGTGCCATCTCAAGGCATATCAGGGATAAGAGGGTCATTAGAGACAGTCAACATGGCTTCACCAAAGGGAAGTCGTGCTTGACTAACCTCATAGCCTTTTATGAGGATATAACAAGGTGGATAGATGATGGCCGAGCGGTGGATGTGGTCTACCTTGACTTCAGTAAAGCATTTGACACAGTCTCCCACAGCATCCTTGCTGCTAAACTGCAGAAGTGTGGTCTAGACTCTCGGGTAGTGAGGTGGACTGTGAACTGGCTGAGGGGAAGAAGCCAAAGAGTTTTGGTCAATGGGGCGGAGTCTGGTTGGAGACCTGTATCCAGTGGAGTGCCTCAAGGGTCGGTACTGGGCCCAGTATTATTCAATATATTCATCGATGACTTGGATGAGGGACTAGAGAGTACTATCAGCAAATTTGCTGATGACACCAAGCTGGGAGGAGTGGCTGACACACCAGAAGGCTGTGCTGCCATCCAGCGAGACCTGGACAGGCTGGAGCGTTGGGCGGGGAAAAATTTAATGAAATATAACAAGGGTAAATGTAGGGTCTTGCATCTGGGTAGGAACAACCCCAGGTTCCAGTATAAGTTGGGGAATGACTTATTAGAGAGTAGTGTAGGGGAAAGGGACCTGGGAGTCTTGGTGGACAGCAGGATGACCATGAGCCAGCACTGTGCCCTTGTGGCCAGGAAGGCCAATGGCATCCTGGGGTGTATTAGAAGGGGGGTGGTTAGTAGGTCGAGAGAGGTTCTCCTTCCCCTCTACTCTGCCCTGGTGAGACCCCATCTGGAATACTGTGTCCAGTTCTGGGCCCCTCAGTTCAAGAAAGACAGGGAACTGCTGGAGAGAGTCCAGCACAGGGCAACTAGGATGATTAAGGGAGTGGAGCATCTCCCTTATGAGAAAAGACTGAAGGAGCTGGGGCTCTTTAGTTTGGAGAAGAGGAGGCTGAGGGGTGACCTCATTAATGTTTACAAATATATCAAGGGTGAGTGTCACGAGGATGGAGCCAGGCTCTTCTCGGTGACAACCACTGATAGGACAAGGGGTAATGGGCTGAAACTGGAACATAAGAGGTTCCGCTTAAACTCGAGAAGAAACTTCTTCTCAGTGAGGGTGACGGAGCCCTGGAACAGGCTGCCCAGAGAGGTTGTGGAGTCTCCTTCTCTGGAGACATTCAAGACCTGCCTGGACACGTTCCTGTGTGGCATAGTCTAGGCATTCCTGCTCTGGCAGGGGGATTGGACTTGATGATCTTTCGAGGTCCCTTCCAATCCCTAACATTCTATGATTCTATGATTCTATGAAAGTCTGCATGCCTAAAGTCCAGGGTTGTAAGCTTGGGATACACCCTCCTAGTTGCCCTGAGGATCCTGAATTCTATCGCTTCATGGCCACTGCAGCCACGGCTATCCGTGAGCCTCACGTTGGTCACCAGCCTTTCCCTGTTGGTGAGAACAAGGTCCAGCCTAGCATCTTTTCTTGTTGGTTCCTCTACCATTTGGAGGAGAAAATTGTTGCCAATGCATTCCAGGAACATCCTGGATTGCTGATGCCTTGCTGTGTTGTCCCTCCAGCAGACGTCAGGGTGGCTGAAATCCCTCACAAGAACCAGGGCCTGTGAATGCGAAGCCACTTCTATCTGCCTATGGAGGGCCTCATAATGATCTTAAAAGTCTTTTCCAACCTAAATGATTCTATAGCCCTTTGACCAGGCCTGTTCTATAGCAGAATAGCTGCTAAACCAGCAGTCTCATCTAGGAGCATGTCCTGGCTGTTTAGGGCAGCTTCCAGAGGTTCATCATCTGTCTGCAAGTCCACAGCTGGGCAAGCTGTCTCTTCTGCTGCTCCGTGGTTCTCCAGAGCAATCTGTATACCTGAGATGCAAGCTGGGTGATGGAGAAGCTGGTTACATCTCATCAGCCAGTGCTCATTGTATACCACTGATATCCCACCCTCTGGCTTTCAGAGGAGGGATTTCAACACCCAGTTACGAAAGCTGTCCCTTTGCTGTGCTTCCTAAAGGACTCTCATCTTGGGTACTGGTTTCCACTGGCTGGCAGATGAGTTTTCAAGGTGGTTCGTCTACTCCCATGCTGCTGAAGTATCACAATGCTGGCTCTCAGGGAATAATTAGAAGCAGAACTGGTGACACTTGTAGTATTAAAACGCACTTCATTTTGTAAGACTGGGTTTAGCATCTATTCATGTTGCCAGACTTAAATCGCTTAAGCTAAAAGTTCCCATGCTGGCTGTCTATCGTGTGGGCTTGTTTTTAGAAAGTTTTGGCTGAGACACTTCAGCCCTGTCTGGCGCTGCGTTTCCGACAATTTCGTTTTGCTCGTGTTTAAAAAAGAGAAACGAAGAGGAAAAGCGCTCCTTTTGTCAAGAAGCTCCGGCTTGTTTCAGAGGCCGGTTCTCGAGATCTGGCACAGCAGCTGCTGTGTCTTCCAGTGGCACAGCCCATGAGAGCCCATGAGAGCTGAAGGAGGCTCCTCAGGTCCTATCATGGCCTTTTGGTGAGCCACCCAGCATGACCCCCTCTCACCCCCAAAATCCACAGGTGGCCTGAGGGTGCCCACCACCTCCCCAGGCTCCTGCCATAGGACCCCAGCCCTGGGACTCTCCTCACTCGGGGTCCTGCCGGCTGGAGGAGCCCAGGTCCTGAGGGGCACCCACAGGTTGGAGGGACCCTGGGGGCCACCAGGGTGGCCAAAGGAGCCCTGCCTCGTCCAGGGCCACCAAACTACCCCCCGGTTCTGCTTCCCAGGGCCACCAAATTGTCCCCCGGTTCTGCTTCCTGCCTCCAGCGTGTGAGGCTGCAACAGCGAAGCAGAGGGCGGCGACCGCGACTGTTCTGCCCCGCACCTACACTCCTGGGACGCGTGAGAATGGCTTCACTTCAGAATTTTTTTTTTTTTTTTTTTTTTACTTTTTGGAAGGGATAGCAGGGCTGCTTTCGGCCCGGGACACGGTTGGTTCGCGGCAGGGCCGCCCGGTGCGTGGCTCGGGCGGGAAGAGACGCTGCTCCTCTGGCGGTGCTTGCCCCGCTGGTCTCTGCCGCTGCCGCTCCTGGGAGATGTAGTTTGTCGCGCCCTCCCGCCCAGAGCCATGGCCGCTCCGTGAGGTAGGAGACGCCGCTTCCCGGGCCTTTCCCCCGCAGCCCTCCTTGGCGGCTCCGGCGCTGTTCCAGGGGCGGGGGGGAGAGGCGGGCTGGCGGGGGGGCGAGGGGTAGAGGCGGGCTGGCGGGGGCGGCGGGGCGAGATGGGGCAGGAGCGGGGCGGCCTCTCCCCTCCCCCGCCTCCCCGCCCGGGCTTGCTGTGCCGCCGGCCCTCCGGGCTGCTCCCCTGCCTGCCCAGAGCGCTCAGCTCCCCTCGGCCTTCTCCTGCCTCCCCGCCGCTGAACCAGCGCGCCTTCCTTTGCCCGTTCTCCTGCACCCACCCTCTCCCTTGCTCCCATGCCTGTCCACCCTGCTCCCCTCTCCTCCTGCCCTCCCTGCCCAGTCAGGGCCCTACACAGGCCGGCTTCCCACTTGGAGCCCGGTGTCCGCGGTGGCAGAAGCTCCCTCCCTTCTCAGACGAAGGACTTTGAGGTTTAAAATCCGCTGGAGGAGCACTCGCTGGTTGTTGAACCGTGGGGCAGCCTTCCAGTATCTGAAGGGGGCTGCAAGAAAGCTGGTGAGGGGCTTTTTAGGATGTCGGGCAGTGATAGGACTAGGGGGAATGGATTGAAGCTGCAGATGGATGGCTCAGATTGGGCGTTAGGAAGAAGTTCTTCACCATGAGGGTGGTGAGACACTGGCACAGGTTGCCCAGAGAGGTGGTGGAAGCCCCATCCCTGGAAGTTTTTAAGGCCAGGCTGGATGGGGCTCTGGGCAATCTGGTCTAGTGGGGGATGTCCTTGCCCATGGCAGGGGGGTTGGAACTAGATGATCTTTAAGGCCCCTTCAAACCCTGACAGTTCTATAATTCTATGAATTTGGTCATCTTCTGGCGCATTGTCACAAGCGTGCGATGCATGGCCAGCCCAGAAGCGCGCTTTACTGCGTACAGATCTGCCGAGTTTTGTTGTTCTCTTAAGAAAAAAGAACAACAAAATAATGAAGCGAATAAGTAAGAAAGTGGAATCTGAACTTGTTCGTTGAAAAAGTTTGGTTTCCTCAAGTGCGTGTGGAGATTGCTGGGTGTGCTGGGTGCTGGTGCTGTGGGGATTGGGAAAGGTGATGGAGGAGCAGGGTTGAGCTGGGGTCAGGATGGAAGTGGGGGAGGCTGCCAGCGCAGCAGACCCTCTTACAGTGCGATGATGGCATCGAGAGAGGGCCTGCAGCTTGCAAGGACGCTGGGACGTGGCTGAAATGATGTTTCGGGAGCCATGGTGTGACACGCTGGTGTGCCACTGACATTTCTGGGTTTGATTTGATTTTAATACACGTGCTGTGATTGATGCATCCAGCCTACTACTCTCTTCTTGTTTTCCAGAGTTTGGAGCATGTGAGGAGCTGCCAGAGGAATCATTGATATTTTCATTTCTGGTTCTTCAGGTATGAAGATCTTACATGGCTTTATGGTTTTGATGTTCCTGGAGTTGGTCTTAGTTTAGGAATTTCTTTATCAGTGACATCCGTATAACTGATAACACAGTTCTTTTTATGGAGTGAGATCTCTAACCTATACATAGAGGCTGTAAATGTGCAAAGGTCTGAGTGCTTCTTATCGCTGGCATCTTGTGGCAGTGATTTGTGATGAATTCTTAGTGCAGCAGCTCTGATTCACAGTTGCTTCCACTGTGTTTCCTTCCAGCCTTTGGACTTAGCCATATTACTGTGTTTTCCTATGACCCAGTAGTCTTTTTTTTGAGAAGGTTTTATCCTTTCTTGCAGGTGCTCAGCCTGATGCATGATGCAGCAGGTCACATGTAGTGGTGGGTCCTCCAGTGACTGTCGATAAGGGAAGTGTGCTTTTCAAGTTTCTTCCTGAAATATGCACATTAAAGAAGGCAGCAACAAGAGACAGGTGGAGTGAAACCCCCTTTTCCAGATCAGGACATCCTCAGCCATCACTCCATTTTAAATGCAGTGAAGTGGTGCTAGTAGCTTGCTGTCTTATGAGGCCTTGTGGCTGGTGACTTTTATAGCTTTTTGCAAAGTGAATAAAATGAAGTTGCTCAGAAATCCCCAGTAGACAAACATTTTGTTGATTAGATGGAGTTATTGGCAGACTGAGCGAGTCATTCAGCCAAGACAATTTAAGCCCAGATGCCTGTGTAGATGTTTTCTAGTGCGTGCAGGCCAGTCCATCCCCTGCTGCTCCATAAGCAAACGATGGCAGGAGTGGCTGGGGTGTGATGTGGTTGCTGTGGTGGAGTGGAGCTGTAATTCAGTGGCTGAGAGACCTGGATTCAATTTTGTGCTCCACCGCAGACTTCCCCTCTGACTGGGGCCCAACTCCTTAGCTTGTCTGGGGTGGTCTCTGTTGCACAATACAGCATTGTGCAGACATCCTGGGCCTGATGTCAGCTAAAGTCTTGTGCTGGGACTTGGTGCAGCCCTCCCTGGTTGCTCTTTAGCCCTGCTAGGCTCTAGCTAGCCTCTAGGGCTGTATTGGTGACCCTGTCTGCCTGCTCTGGACCCAGGAGACCTCGTAGCACTGGGAGCTAACGGAGGATTGCTAGTACAGCACTGAGGTGTGCAGTACGGGCAGACCCTCTCTTCCTTTCCCATTTGCAGTAGTTGGATCTGCGTAGGAGTCTAAAGTATGTGATGGATAGCTTATGGAGCACCTGACATGGGATTCTCTGGCAGGGCTTCAGGCAGAGCCTACTGCTCCTGTTTCTTTCTCACGTGTCTCAACACGAGATCTCCTTGCTTGTGAGTGAAGGTAATAGTGACCTTCTGTGGGGCCCAGTGTCCACTCCCAGGAGTGCTGTGTTTGTTAAGGGAGCTTGCATTTTCCTGGGGAATGAACAATGCCCAGCTCTAGATGTGTTCTAAACTCCTATCTGTGCCTTATCTGCCTCTGAAAAGGCAAACATGAAACTTCAGCTGTTTATTTGCTTGCATGCTTTTAAGATATCACAACCTTGAAAGTGCAGTAAGCTTTTTTCTTTGCTTTTGAATTGGCGGCCTCAGTGCTAACAAATGTGGTTTTTTCGAATGTGAAGTGAATTCTGCCTTTTTCTCTCTTCCCACTGTCTTCTCCCTGCTCTATGCCTCAGCACCACCAATTTTTTTCTGTCCTGGGGTTTCAGCTGTATTTAATAAGGTCTGTATCAAGAAGACCAGAAGAGTCAAGAGACAGAACAAGGAGAAGTGTTTGACCACTGGAGGCTGGTGGGAATGCAACATGGAGAAAGCGGTGACTTCCCTGCTTGATTCCAATCACAGAAGACCCTGTAAGGACAGGCCATCAAAACTATCAGCTCTCACAAGAAACGTTTTGGATGAAAATGCCACTCTCGAGAGAAAAGGGAGAATTTCTTTACTTCCTGTCCTTTGTGACTTCAGTGCAGCTACTCCTGGTATATACACAATGCAGGCAGATTCAGGCTCGTGTCTCAGCAGAGTGGAAATATTACAGAAGCGTTGCACTGAATGCTTAAATAATCGACTTGAGCATTCGTGGGAGCGCACACTATGATACATATTATGTGCTGCTTCTTGCTGGTGGGACAGTACCCTGCAATCAGACCCCACAGATGGGCTGGCATAACGTTTGCTGACTCTAAAACTTCTTCTATGTGTAAAAAAAATCACTAAACCCCCATTTTCAGCATCATGTGCCAGATGCCAGTCTGCCTTTGAATGGCTGAATTCGTGCCTTTTTACAACGTGTTGCAAAATTAATTCCAACCAAAGCACAGAATTTACAGCAATTTAGGAGAAGGGTGAAGGCTGTATCTGATGAAGCCCCCACCCAAATCAGCATTCTGAGATGGGGACACCCCAGTTGGGCAGTGTGGGCCCTTCAGACCAGGCAAGGCTTGTGGAACTTGAGTTTCATTGAGAAGCATGTAGCCATCTGAACTGTGCCCCGAGAACCAGATTCTGCTCTGATGTGGGATTTTTGCTGTTACTGTCTGGCAGGGGACTTCAAATCTTAATGGCCACTGAAATTCTGGTGAAAATATTGGAAGTTAAAATGCCTTCTTTTTTGAAGGTGTAATGCTACTGACTCATTAGTTCACAGCTGCCCTGACGCTTTTTCTTCAGGAGAGGGGAGCTGCATAACTCCTTGTGCGGGATCAACATGGTGAATACTGAATGACACGGTGAATACTGGATGACAGAGTAAATACTGAATGACAGATGAGTTGACCATGCCACTGCTTCAGTATAGTTTGATCTCGGTAACTGAGATTTCTGGTGGTGTCTCTCCCTGAAGATGTTTCCAGGGTGGTCTCTACAGGGTTAGGATTTTGCAGCTGGCAGGGTGAGGAGAGAAGAGGACTCCCTAGCTGGAGATATAAAGGTGTGTGTGAAGAGGCTGGCTGAGCAGTGCAGGAGCTGCAAGAACATTCACTTGACTCCCTCTTTCTGAAGAAAGGTCAACAGCTATTGAGGTGTGGTGATGATTTATTCATCCCAGCTGCTGGTGAAGGTTTAGGCTTCCTCCTGCTTTTTGACAGTTGACTCTGTTGTTAAACACACAGGAAGCACCTTGGGGGGTCAGGCAGGAAGACATGCTTAATTTGAAATTTGGTGACTGAAATGGTGCCAGTGCTGGTGGAGCAGCAGCAGAGAGATGCCTTCAGCATCCCCTTGGGCATTTCTCAGGACCAAAGTTCAGCTCTGAAATGTACGTCGACCACTCAAGGGATTTAGTGACTGGTTCGTTCGCTTCTGTGTTATTACGGGCTGCGTGGAGAATTTATTGGTAAATCAGAGAGAACTGCTAAATTATACTAGATTATAGAATTCATTAGGTATTCTGGCTCCAAACAAGGCAGGTGGGCTTAAAAACTACGAGACAGCTCTTCTAGGTGAGCTCCTGTCTGCCTGATCTCCATCACCGGTGAGGTGGTGCGATGGGCATATGCGTCAAGCTTGCGGAAGCAGCCGGTGTTGAGTTTTCGGTCGGGCAGCTGCTGGGATGTGCTGCGTGTGGTGGGAGACCAGTGTCCTCTCTGCGCAAGTGTGGCATCTGCTTGGGGCCTGTCAAACCCCTGCCCTTCAGCAGCACAGACGTTGCTTCTGTCACTCAGCTCCAAGAAGGCCCACGTAGGTCATTCCTGAACCATGTGGCACTGATCTGCTGCCAGGCACCGTGCAGCAGATGAGCTTGTGAGGGAGGTGCAGGGTGGACGTGCTGAAGAGAAACAGGTGGGCTAATTATTTTTTAATGTCCATTTCTTCAAGATGCTTCTGCCCCACTCTGTGCCTTTAGAAGTGTGATACTCGCCAGTGTGGGGCGCAGCCTGCTGCAGGACGAGCAGTATCATCACACAGCCAAGATGGTGGCATTTAACTGGAAGGTGAGGACATTTCATGTTCACAAAGCAGTGAATTTCTGCTCCTTAAGGCAGATGCACTTAAGATGCAGTTGGGTGGGTCCTGTGTTTAAAGATGATTTCCCTGCCTAGGTGAAGGTTGTTTAGCCACCACACTTTCTGCACCTCGGCGACAGAGGACTCATTGTTTTCCTTTTCTTAACATACCTGCTTGCACCTCACAGGCTGGCCCCAGTGCTTGCTTTTGGGGCCTCACATTTTTTTTGAGACCTGAGCACAGCACAGTTAGGCAAGCTTGGCTTTGCTCACCTCTGCTTCTCCTGGCTTTCCTCTTTCCAGGTTTTCTCCAGCTGCTGTTTCCTCAACTCGCTTTGCTACTGGAAAGTGTTTTCCCTGCCATGTCTTTTAGCGTATTTGGGCCATAAACACTGAATGGTGCATGCGTAAGGTACAGAGATGTTTGAGCAAGTACCTCATGCATTAGCAATTCTAACATGTTAAAACGTTTATCAAGAAAGCAGTGCTAATCCCAAGCTTTGACATTACCTTTCTGGTGCTGCAGAGCTGTGATTTAAAGAGATTGCCACTTTTAATATGAGGACAGATTGACAGAGGATGATGGGTTTTTTTCAAAATGAAAGGGGAGTGGCCAGATGTCAGAGGTGATGGCCAGCTTGTAGAGATCAGTGTTATAAAAGACCTCACTTGAGCCTCTGTTTTGTGGATTTGAAAGGAACATGGATACAAGGCTTTTTCTAAATTCAGTAGTTTGACAATGGCCAAACAGCTTTCTGAGGTGCTGGAAAGCCTGCTGAGGGTACAGTGGGTACCAAGAGGCTCGCTAAGGGGTGACCATCACTGTGAACCTGCTGTGCACTGCTGAAAGACCAACCCTGCTGGCCAGAGGACTCTTAGGAACAGTGGGCTGGAACCTTCAATGTCCTCCTGGAAGTGACATCTTTCACTGAATGCCTGTTATATGCCTCTTGTTATATATTTGTATTCTGAGGTCATGGTGTAAGCCATCTGCTTTTTATTTTCCTCTCCATGTGCACTTACAGTAGCACACCTCTATAACGTTGAAATACGTTGTGCTATTTTGGTGGTTCCAGGCATTAAAATCTCTTGAAACTGAAGCATTGGAGGCTGTGGGGTTTTTATTTTTTGTCTGGTTTAAAGGCATTTGTCTATACCTTCTAGATCTAAGCAAGTTAATTGCAAAACTACCACTGACTGAAATTTCAAGGAGCACAAAAGTGTCTTTGGGGATCACATCTGATAGCTGATACGCGTGCATCCATCACTCTTGTGAGAATTGTTCAGAAGCACTTCCGATTTTACGGTTATCCTAAGATACTCAATTCTTCCCCTTTTTCAGCTTTGGATCGTGCCAATGTTACATTTGCTGTAAAGCACACATAAACAACAAAGACCTGTTCAAAGGGGTTTCATATGCAAACGTGAGTGAAAGGGACTTGGTTTTGTCCTTTCCCCTAGACATTGATCTACCTAGTTTGAAGTGTCCTATAGAAAAACAAAAGTATGAACAGAGGACCATTACCATTGCTTTGAATAATGCTGTTGCTGAAGGAAGATGTATAGCATCCCTATAGATTCGTTTTTAATTGTCTGAGTGTTCCAGTAACTTCCTAAATATATTATTTTGCGTTGCAGGCTTTGGAGAATTTCCCATTGCTGATGTACATTTTGGCAGCTAAAACATTGATTCTTTGCTTAGCATTTGCTGGAGTAAAAATGTACCAGAGCAAAAAAATTGAAGAAAAACTGAAAAGGGAACGTGAAGAGAAATTGAAAACAGAAGCAGAGAAGAAGGATGATTAAAGAGTCTCTCAGGTATAGAATTTATTTGACATCCTAGTGTTCAATAACGGCTTTGACGTATTAATCCCATTATGCTTTGACTCGAATGCATTTGGATTGTGCAATTTGAACTACCGGCGTTATCTGAGTTCTCGTAATATTTGTCTCCTGTGATGTGTCAGTGTATTTACACACCTATATCGTGCCCATTCTTTGTAGGAACTGCAGAAAGCTTGACAGCTGTGGTTCATGATTTATGAGATCTTAGCACAATATTCCTTCCCTGCTTTTAATCTCCCTGCATTTCCATGCCCAACCAATTGCACATGAGGTCCTGATGCATAAAGAGATGGTTAAATTGGGCAAAATAGTGCATAAAAGGCGTGTCAGACAGGATGACACATTAAGACCTCTAGGCATAAAGTCACACGATTAAGATAGAAAAGAATCAGCTGTTCCATATGAGTTAAATACACGACAAGTTGTAAATGGTTTAGCTGGAAGGGCCCAGTCTCATGCCATGGAACTTCCCGAGGTAGCAGAAGTGCTACAGATTGTGCTGTGTAACATCCACCACATATAATTCACTGAGAAAAATGGGCATCTTTCTGCATAGAAAAGCAGAAGGAACAGTACAATATTTCTTAAAGTTTTTGGTTTTCATTCCCCATGTGCTGAATTCCTTTCCTTTGTTTTCGAAGTCTAAGCGATCAGTGCCGTATTGGATCAAGCCCATTAGCAAAATGAGTACTGCGTCGTGCTAAGATTATATTCCCTGACTTGTCTGATAGTGATTTTTGTATCAGTTTGCTTCACATCTCTCTGTTCTGCAGCAAAATGGGAATTCTATTCCTGCCTGCCCTTTGTAAGCTCTGTGGGAGTTTGATGTAATGTTACTCTTTATTAAAATAAAAATCTTACTTTCCCCTTTCGAGGTCATCACCTCACATATGAAGAGCGTTTCAGTTTTTAGAAATGTTCACTAGTTTTAATTTCAAACCTATCACTGTTTTATTTCATGCAACAAGGGCTGGAAATTGTGACTAGAAGTGGGGCCCTGGAAATAACCATGGGAACAAAGTGGTTGAGTCGCATAGAAAAAGCAACACAAACAAAAGTGTTTTTCAATCTCCTGTTTACATCAGATTGAGGACTTGTCTCTGGGCAGATTTGTGCCTTTTAAAACTTTTATTTTAAATCGGTTTAGCTAGTCTCTAGAAAATGCTGTGAGAACACTTCTTCCCGTTTTTGCAGAGTAAGTCAGGGTAAATTATGTGCGAGTTTTACTGCTGAACAAATGAGAGGTGGGCTGCTCAGCAAGTGAGCAAGCCTGCTGCTTGTAGTGAGGAGACCATACCTCCTGCTCTGTGGGCAGCATTAGGTCCCAGGGAATTCTGTTCGGCAGAGTCTGTAGCCCAGGGGATTGCTGCACCAGCGTGACGTGCTCATCCCACAAGGCTTCTGTGTCCAGCATGTGACATCAACTTTGTCAACTGGCTTTAAGCATCTCTGACTTCGCAGGAAATACCTGGATTGCCCAGTTACCCAGTGCTGCCCACCAGAGGCCCAGCGCTTCCTAAATTCTGCCCTCTCTCAGGCTGTCAGCTGTGTCTTTCTATAATGGGCCCTTAAAAAGGGGGCGAATTCTCCTACCCTAAAAATGTTCTTTGGTGTCAGCACCACGATTAGCTCGGGTTGCAGTGTGCCACGTGGGTGGGCAGATTTAGCCCGTGTGCTGCCAGCCTACCGTGCCTGCTGTTCTCACTGCTGTTTCCCCACCCTGCAGATTTTCCGACACTTGGCAGCTTGCGTTGGATTCCTTTCCCAAGAGAACGAAGCCTTCCTGTAGATGAAGGATGTGTCAGAGGAATAAAACCCTCAAGAGTAACGTGCACTTAAATTGTATCTCAACTTTTTATGCATACAGCAAAATATCTAAGCCTCTATTTATGCAATAAAAAAAATCCTTTGTTAAAAAAAAAAACGGCCTTGGTTGCTGCTTACTCGAATGCTACAGGTAGAGCTGAAGGGGAGGCGGTTTTTAAAGATTAGCTGCATGGAGGTGGCTGGTTTTAAAGAGAAAAACAGTCTGAGTCCATCATGGGTGTGTTCAGGGTTCATGGGCAGACAGAAGGAAATGGGGAGGGCTCCGTGCAGCTTCTTCAGAGCAAGTGTTTCCTACAAGGGTGTAAATCTGAAACTTGTGGGCCCTTTCTTGATTCCAGATGAACAAACCCATGAGAGGAGCTTTTCCAGGCAGGTCTTTCACAAACCACTTTCTGCACCTAGGGCTTCCACAGATAAATGCAAATCAAAATGTCACCTGTGAGGAGGTTTCGTGCTGGGAGGTCAGTTAGACAATTTTACTGTGCACAGTATCTGAGAACTGTGTACGGCTCTCTGTTCACTACTGTGAAGCAGAGAGGGTTTTCGTTACCATTGCTAGCTGGTCCTGCATGTGCAGTAACACCAAATCCTGGAGGATAAGCTAACTTGGGTCATGGTAGGTTAATCAACAGAATAGATTCTTCTTTTTTTTTCACAGAAATAAAGGCTTGAGCATGTGTAGCAGTGCCAATAGGTACATTTCCTTTCGCATTTTCCTTCACGCATCCATTATAAAAGACATCCTAGATCCTTGCGTCTTCTGGAAATTAAGGTGAAGCAGAAATCTGACAGTGGAGTGAGGAGAGGAGGGAAGAGGAGAGGTGGAGGGTCCTCGGAGAGGAAGCCGTGGGAGTCCAGCGGGAAGCATGTGGGAGGCTTCTGGGATTGCTCACTCCTGCCCTCTCCCTGCCTGCTGAGGTGCTCACTGCCCTTGCGCAGTGCTCGCCACCGCAGTGTCCCTCTGGCAAGAGCTGCCTGACTTGGTTGTTGTGCAGCTGATACGACGGATGCTCAGCGAACTCTCGCTGCGGTGGAGTTACCGGGAACTGCAGTGGTTTTTAAAATCTCACTGTTCGTGCGGTCACCTTGGTGACTGGGGAATGCAAGTATAGCGGGAACCCATTCCCGGGAGAGAGCAATATCCTTGATGTGGCAGCCCCAGCACTGCCAGACTGGGGAATTCACAGGGCAGTTGTGAAACAGCAGTTACCCTCTGCAGTCTCAGCAGTCATCTGTCTACGCAAAGGTGGAATGGAGTGGTAATTTAATTAAATGGCTCCGTGGTGTTCAGTGAGAACAAGACTGCTAACCACCTCCATTAAACAGCTATTGAGGGAAACTGCAGCAAGGCGTTTAACTAAGCCACACCCCCAAACCTTAACAGGAAATTTTCGGGCCAGTGTAGTGTCCATCAGCTTCAAAAGTAAGCAGTGTCTTGGCTCCGTGCGGTTACCAGTTGCTTTTTGAATATTGGCTCAAATCTATTTTTTTATTATCTGTTTTACTCAGCCAAGAGTAGATTTTTCTAGACTGATAGTAATAATGAGCTGCTTTTGTTTTTTAAACTGAGAGCAGAGGTATTCTCAACTTCAATACAGTTGCTCTGAAAGCAGAATCAGAAGTACACGATCTCCCATTAAAGCGTGTCGTTTAGCATTGATGCAGATGGGCACCAAATGGGCACCATTTAGCACCCAAAGCAATCACGGCAGGTGCCCTACCTTGCCAAACATGCAAGAAGGGAATCAACAGAAGAAGCCACTTTTTTTTTGTCCCCAGCTTGAACGAGGGAGGAAGCAGCTGTGAGGAGTCTCTTCAGAAGTCCTCCACATCTCCACCTTTTTGGCCCTACAGTCAAATCAGAGAATGTCGTCCTTATCCATGTAAGACTTCAAATCTGGTCCAACCTGGCTGCTCTTTTCCTTAACTTTGGTGTAGTGCTATGGTATAGATAACCCCTAGGGCTTGTGATGGGTGTTGCAGCAGGCTGATATCCTAGAGTTTGCAAAATAAGAAGAGTTTTTACCTAATCCCAACCAGAACCAATATCTGTTCTCTGACACACCAGGGTAGGGTTTTGCTCTGTGCTAGCACTGGATAGATTACAGCAGGCTTTTTTTTACCCTTGGGCACCCTACGTGCCGCAGTTGCAGCCTTGAACAAGAAAATATGCTGTCACTGGGGGGAGACAGCAGCTCAGATTTGTTTCAGTTTCTTGTTCAGAAAGCAGATGGGGACCTTGAATTATGGTTTCTTACTGAAAGAAGTTATACGATTACTCCTGGCAAGTTTAAAAGAGGAATAGAGAATTCAATTCGATTGAGTTTCTGCAAGTGTGGGGAGGCAGCAGGGATAGAGAGCCTTGAAGTGCTGCTCAGTGCCTGAGTGTGCAGCTTGTTCGACAGCAGAGGATATACACAGGGTCTTCTTGCAGATGTTCCCACCCCGGAAAGTGAGACAGGTCGCCCTCTTCTGGTGCCTGCAAAACTACAGAGTCTCTCTTCCCCTGTTCCATAAAATGGCTTTCATACGTTGTGTAGATGGGTAGCTTAACCTCATACAGTACCTCACTTGCGCCAGTCTTTCACTATCGGGATGTTGTCATTGTCACCAGTGCCACATGTCAAAGACTACTGAGAAAATAAAAGGATTACTGGCCTTTAAACTCCAAGTATTTGCATCTTGAGGCTTTCTTTTACTGACATGAAGGTCATGTGTTTTTAAACAAAAGCCCAAATCTTTCTTTAGTAATAAAGGAGCTGATGGAATTTTAAAGCAAAAAAAAACCACCCTAAACTCCCAAGTTTTGAGACAACTTAAGTGTTGGAATAGGGGTCTTCCATCCTGAAGGAGCTCAGGGGCTGTGGGGTATCTGTGGTCCTCAAAGTGAAAAATAAGTGAAGCTTAGGTTGGAAAACACCTTTAAGATGATGGAGTCCAACCATTAACCTAGACTGCTAGGTCCACCAATAATCCATGTCCCTAAGAACCTCATCTACATATGTTTTAAATGCCTCCAGGGATGGTGACTCCACCACTTCCCTGGGCAGCCTGTTCCAGTGCTTGACAACCCTTTCAGTGAAGAAATTGTTTCTAACATCCAATCTAAACCTCCCCTGGCACAACCTGAGACAATTTCCTCTTGTCCTATCGCTTGTTACTTGGGAGAAGAGACCGACCTCACCTCACTACAACCTCTTTTCAGGTAGCTGTAGAGAGCAAGAAGGTCTCCCTTCAGCCTCCTTTTCTCCAGGCTAAACAACCCCAGTTCCCTCAGCTGCTCCTCATAGGACTGTCACTTGAGTCCCTTCACCAGCTTCGTTGGCCTTATTTGGACACCTCCAGCACCTCAAAAGAAGCATTCAACTGCACCGTTTTATCATTATCCATTTGAGACTTTGACAAAGCAGAGCTCCCTGAGCAGCGCCCCAGGGCAGGAGAGATTACTCGCAAGCCCTTATGCTGCCAGTCAGGGAGATAAATATTTCTCAGCTCTTCCTAGAGCCTCACATGGAAACAACTATTTCCAACACTTTGTTCCTCACTTTTCCTCTTGGGTATCAGCAGTTCCAGCTGTTTTTTCCTGCTCTTCTCAGTAAAGGCCCTGTGAGTGTTCTGTGTGCGGTAGAGTCCTTCACGGTTCTCCTTGATCCCAGCTCTAACCTGTGACACTGTCAGCCTCTGACTGTGACACTGTCACCCACTGGCTCTCAAACCTCTGGCCTCAATTCTGGCCAAAGAGAAGCCCTCTGGCAAACTCTAATAGGCTTCTGTCCAGCTCTTCATGGGAGAGACCAGTAGGCTAAGCTGAAATAAACCTCACTTGTTTCAGCCTTCACCCGCTATGAACAGTCTTTGCAAAATTGTTTCCAAAGGTGCGTTGACTTGTTGCATCTCTCGCTACTAATTAACTGATTAGCCTCAGCCTTCAAGTCAAGTTGGGTAAGGAGCTGATAGATCTCACATGAAGGAGTTGAACACCCTGCTACAGTCTTGTGTCTAACATGCTCCTGATTGTGTGGAAAACAAATGTACAACCCACATGAGCACATGAAGACAGATCAGGTAAAACTTCTAACCTGAGTTTTTGTTTCCCCCCGGATCAAATGGCCAAAAGCCATTTTCAGACAGGCTGGCTGTAAGCAACTACCTAGTGTGGGGACTCAGTGTTGGTTGGATGTTTACACACAACCCACATCACTCCACAGTTTGGCTTTTGAAGCTGGTTTGCCTTGGCTACCAGAGGAAGCCCAGCACATCATCTAGGCTCAGCTGAGCCTTGACTGGTATGTGTTTGTGCACCAGTCTTGGGGATAATCAAGTGCACCAACTGGCCCTTCTCCAGCTGATGACAAAAATACCCGGTAGCTGCCAGAACAAGTTATCCCCATAGCAATGGACTCCTCATATGTTCCTGTAGAGAAAAAGTTTGTTTGGGCACAAGTAAGTGATTAGGCATGTATTCATGTGTATCTCCATATGGCTGCAAGTTCTCCCTCTTTGAATCTGATGAGAGAACTATTGAAAATATCTGTGTGTACCCGCATCAAAGGCTACCTTGCTGCAAGACTGTTTCCAGTCTTATCCAAATGCTCTGGAGATGGCTGTCACGGAGCACAGAATGTGTATAGCTGCTTCCTATTGATCACTAGAAACACACCATGGATGAGTATCCTTTTTAATTAGTCTCTGTTTTTTCCTGGACTTCCTCATGTTGTTTGGTTTAGCTCTCCAGTGCCTCAGCTTCTAATGGTGTAGCACTTTCCCAGTCCTATGGCTCTTTTGATTTGCTGTAACTCATATTCCTCTGGCCTAAACTCAGGCTAATTTCCTGGCTTCGTGTTTCTCACTGATTTGAGGAAGTTTAGATAAATGAGTCTGGCCCTTACACGTGTTTGTTTTCTAAAAGCGTTTTTCTCATTTTGCATTTCTTACGTAGAGCATTGTTCCCTTATCTCTCCTTCTTTCCTCTGTGCATCTCTCTCCATACCTCCTCCATGTGATCACTGCAGACAGAAAAGTCAAGGAACAAGTTTGCAGAGACAGAGGCTGGGGTTTGAGCTATGTCAGTTGCCTTTCCACTACCTGCCCTGCCTTCTCCCAGTTCTCACAAAACGGGCCCCAGTCTGCCTGCCCAGTCACAGAAGCTCACACCTTGTGTCACATCATTACAGCCCTGGCCTGGGGCCGTGCAGGCTCTTGCCCCAAGTGCATTTGTCCCATCTGTAGCCTGGGTTGCAACACGCTATTAGGGCAGAGGACTTGAAAATAGGGGAAAAAATGTGTCAAGCCAATCATTACAGGCCTGCTGCATGAGCTGGAGGAAAATAAATGTGGTTTTTTTTTGTGAAGATGAGCCTTAGTAAAGCATTTAGGAGTAATTAGTCAATGAGACATCATGAAAATTCAGGTGATTTGCATTCCAGCTAGCTTAGAGCAGAGGGACATCTGTTATAGCTTCTTCATCAACATACACATTTGCATCTGCCTCTCCTCTTTATGCAAAGATACTTAATCATTTTCTTCTAGTGGTGCATTTCTGTCACACAGAGAGAGTCATGAGTGGGAACAAAGAGATTTGCTTTGACATTCTGCAGTGGTCAAGTGTACTGAGCCTCACTACAAGAGCTATTGCTAGCAAACTTAATAAAATAATAGATATTTAAAATCCTACTGAGGAGATATTAGACTCGCACGCTATTTCAAGTGCTCTTGAATAAGGTGCATGCTATTTGGTAACATCCTCCTATTAGCTTGTTTAGTCATATGTTAAAGGAATTGCTTGTCATCCTAAATTACCAGTTGAGTCAGAACTGTATGAGCCACAATATTTTTCTTCAGTACAAAGGGTTACAACGTTTCGTAGAAAACATGGGTTGTAATTACCCTTACGCAGGAGCAAAGGGAGAGGGAGGAAGAAAGAACTCATCTCAGAGGATTTTATACAAAATACTAAAGTTCATTTGATTTCAGACTCAGTTCTTTTCCTGCCCAAGGGTTTCCATACACATTGGATAGGACTGGGTAGAAAAGTTTCGCCAACCCTAAACCTCCTACCTGAAGGCTGGGGAGAGTGGATACATTCAGTGAGACTTTCCCAGCGCTCTGCAGGAAAAGGATGTTTTCCCCTCACTCTCCAGGTGGCACCAAACACTTCCTCTTTCCTCATTCTGGTTTCCATGAAACCCTTCATGGAGGCTTCACTGTCATTTAACCAAAGAGCGCAAATCAGGAAAGACTGATAAATTCTGGTGCACAAATTTATTTCCTTCTGATACTTCCACGTTGCTGAAATGGATGGAAAGCAGGTAGTTCTGTAACTGATCCCATGGACTCCACTGCGAATTAGAGATGGCAGAACACACACCCTACCAAGGAAAAAGTGTTGCAATGTGGCCTTCAACCCACAGCTGCCTGAGCCATGGCAGCAGAGACCGGTAAGGCTGAGCTGCAGTGAGGCAGCAGCCCATAACTCTTCTCCGTTCAGGTTTGGTCTCGTTCTTTTTCATGGGGATTCAGAACACAGCAATGAAGTCATCGGGTTTGTGCTGATTTGACTATCGCCCTCTGTTACTTCTCCCCAATGGTATAGAGCCATGTCATTGGGCTAAGGTAAACAGTCATTGGGAAAATGGGCCGTGCATCATTTGTTAAGAAAACTAAGCTACTGTGCAATTACTGCCTACCCTTGTGGTAAAGAGGCGCCAGATCTATTTCTTTCCTCATGCTGATTTCACACTGCTTCATATTTATTGATATGTAGTGGAGCAACTGGTGCTTCAAGCAGATGTGAAATTATGTTCAGGGCTGTGATACCAAGACAATAAAAACATTCTTGTCCTTCTCTATTCTCTCCTCTTTTGCCTCCCGGCCCCATTTCCTCCTTGCTTTTGAAGCACCTAATTTTCAGTTCTCCGCTACATCCATATTCGTAAAACATTAGCAGATTATTTTTTTTTGCTGATGAGTATGAAGCTGAGAAAAGATGGTTGTTTTTCTCTGTGTATTCACATCTCAGCTCTAGAAGAATACACACATGGATTCTTCCAAAGGTAGATGAGATTCCTTTCTTTAAATACCTCTCTGCCACACCGAATTACAATGCTCATTTAGATGGCTTCCATGCATGGGAGAAAAACTGCACAAATTTGCCTCTGTATTAAATTGTCTTTGTGAACCTGTGAATCATAACGCGTTCATATTTTTATGATCTTAGTTCTCTTAGAAGTACACAGTAAACACATACCCAGTAATAAGCAACACAGAAAATGTAAATTGGGAGCCGCTTTCAGAAAACCAGGGAAGTGTTCAATGAATTTGACAAAAACGCGATTAAGTAACACTACTTTTCGTCACTCATAAATGATGTCTTGAATGCAATTCCATGAGAAATTATTACATCTCAATAATCAATGTCATGGGTAAAGAAAACTGCCAGACGAGTGCAATATTTTATCCTGAGAGAAAACTGCCAATGACAAGTGCCATATTTTATCCGGAGACTGAACTCTGAATGCTTTAAAGCCTGAACCAATTGCTAGGTGTTAGGCTTCAGAAAGGGACTTCTCTTTTAGAAAGATTCCTTTTACCTGTTACTGAAACGTTTATTAAAGGCCTCTGTCAGAAGCAAGGTGCTCGGTGTAATGAACTACA
Source organism: Trogon surrucura (assembly GCA_020746105.1). Lineage (NCBI taxonomy): Eukaryota > Metazoa > Chordata > Aves > Trogoniformes > Trogonidae > Trogon > Trogon surrucura. The sequence goes on along the minus strand of CM036617.1, from coordinate 103,206,358 downwards.
GAGCAGATGTTAGTGCGTATATAGTGGGAAAGTGGCATTAAATTCTGGCATCAGTCACAGGCCAGTATGTTCCCTGCTTGGGAGCAGACTGCCCGTTGGGGTCAAAGACAGGCTTGACCTACAGAATTCATTTTGCAGCCCAGTCTTTCTTGGAATTGAAGGCATTTACCTCTGCAGCATGATCTCGTGGCTCCCGTAACAGAGGACTTTGTGCAGAAGGCTGGCTAAAATGCTTATTGGGCATGCTTGGGCCTATTTTTGTGATAAGGCAAACGAATGGTTCCTTACTGCTACAAGTGTAATGCTTATCAAACTAGTCATGGAATACATCTGAAATGAAACATTTGGATTAAAAATTATTTCTTTTATTAGAGCTATTGGCATGGGTTTTTAGGTTTACACCCCTTGAAGGAAAGGGCTCAGCAGGTCTGGAGCAGGGTAGCTCATTTGACACCAGTCAAAACACATGTGAAGAATGACTGCAGGAAGAACCATTTACGAAAGTGTGTTGAGGTAGTAGTTCTCCCATCTCTTCACTCTGTTAATCACTACCTTCCATTTGTTTGGGGTCATATTCTCTATTCCCTTAACAACCAAGTCATTAAAGAGGATACACCTATAGGACTGGGTCCCCTCAATAGACCTCAGGGCAAAGTCCTTCCTGTTGTTTATGATAAACCATTTCAAAGAAGACCAGGCGACATCCATAGGGTAGAGGTAGTTGTAAGACGAAGGCACAACAAGAAGCTCATGGCCGTTGGCTCTAGCAACTTCAGGGCAACACTCAGTGCTGGACATGTAGATAGTTGATGGGACTGGCAGCAGAGTTCTCGTCTCCGGCTCCTTTCTGTCTTTTTCCCCCATGCACATTGGCCGTGTTTCATCCCTCATCACAATTAGACACTTGCCATAGGACATGGTCAGAGATTCACACAGCTCCTGAAAGATGCTGTTCTGCTGGCTGATGGGCAGATCACCTCTTAGTAGCAGTTTGTACTTCCAGGGAACCCACCCTTGGCAGCTGCCTGCGTGAACAAGTGTCCATACCGGCCAGTGTGCACTGTCCTCCTTAGCTACTAGTTCTCCTGTTACAAGACTTTCTGGAATATCTGTTTCTCCTAAAAAAACGGTGTTGAAACCATCAAGCTGCAGCGTCTGCAGAGCTCTTAAATACTGCAGGCACTGCCTCTTTGAAGCAGAATCAAAGCAGCCCCTGCAAATTACGTGCCTGAGGAGCGGATTTATGAGGCGCTGCATGTTGATGTCTCAAGGCTCACGAAGGACGCTTGAAGAGCTCACAATGAGCCCGTTGCCATGGTGCTACTCTGCAGTGTCACACCCAACCAGAGGCAGTGGCAACAGGGGCTTCCAGGTGGCTGATCAACGGGTGTCTTGGAACACAATGGTCGCATCAGGCTGAGCAGGCTGCAACCGGGCAGCTAGAAGCTTCTGGCAGCCAGACATTGCTCATCTTTAATGTTGTGATTCCTTCTCTTACAGCACGGGGTGGGTGCTTGGACCCTGTGTACAAGTGTGGGCCCACCAGGTGCCACCGAAAGGGGTCCAGAGGGATGGGTATGTGGAGGAAGGAGCTGCCCAGAGTTAGCGTGGAGAGTGAGTCAACACCTAAGCTTTGAGACCAGTGGTAGAAACCATCCCCTCCCTCCCTGGCAAGCACGTGGCCTAGTGGAAGATGTGGCCTTGAAATCTTCCCAGGTGGAGGAGGGGGATGAATCCTAGGTGTTTTGTTATGGGGGGAAGGAACCTCTGCGCCCTCACATGAGCCTCTCTGACAGGCAGGCTCAGTCCCAGCAGTGTTGCAAGGTGCTGCCAGGTGCCCAACGCCCAACAGCACAGCAGCCTGTGTGAGGTCCACCATGCTTAGCGTGCCCAGCTCCAGGCCTTGGAGGGGGAAGAAATAAGCGATGCCTCGAACATCACTTCAGGGTGAGGTATTTTTAGGGGTAATTTGGTTTCTAGAGTCCTCTTAGATTTCCATTTTGAGCACTCCTCTATTTTGTTCTGTCCCAATTGACAGACCTCTGAGGGACCTGTGTTGAGCCCAACACCAACGCCATTACCTCCTCCAAAGATGAGCAACACCTTCAGAGAATCTGAAGGGATTGTGGGGGGGAAAGAAAATTGCTCATGTGATGTTAGGTGAACACACAGGCTGAAATGAGGATCAGAGTAGGGGGCTGGACAGGTACCGCCCTGCTGCCCTAGCAAGTCAAATGGGAGCAAATTGAGGGCTGCAGCCAGCCAGGGCAGATGGGAGCAGACAGGAGATGTGTGGGGGGCACGTGTAGCAAGTGTGCGTGTGTGCACAGGCACACTGGGGGCAGTAACTTTTCAGCTGGGGCTGGCTGTGGAGCAGCAGAAAGTGAAGACTGTTTTGACCTATCTGTTTTCCTACCTGTCTTCCCTCCTCGCTTCAGATGCACATGCAGAATTTTACCACAAAAACAAGCTTGTCAGTAGAAAACTGCTAAATTGCTCACACTTAGCTGTAACTACAAGGCTGGGAGTGAATGCTGGCAGCATTATCAGCCTCCCAGATAAGGCTGAACAGCATAAACATGTCAGTTTCTGATGACAGCACAGATTTCCTGGCCCACCTCTGAAACTGAGATACCCAATGGTCCATGTCATCCCCTCTGGAACAGTTTTCCTTTTGCCCAACCCAGTGGGAAACTGTGAAGTCAAAAGATGTCTGAAGATGAACACGGCCAATGACTCAACTGTCTGGGTGCTCTCCTTGCTGAGGCAGATGAGTGACAGGACACATCACGTTAGCAGTGTCGTGTGGAGAGCAGAAGTCTGAAAATTTGATACGAGAAGAAAGTTATACCCCCAAAAAGAAATCTATATGTTTTGTTAGCCAGATGCAAAATAATAGCAGATTCAGACTGTACACATGTGAAGAAAAATCCTTGAATAGGCAGTACATATTTATATGAGAATACAACATGATACTGACTCATCTCTATTAGCATTTCACACTGTGGTATACCTTTCTCTTCTAGTATTAGGTTTTGTCCTTAATAAATGTATACCAAGAGTAAAACCTGACATGAGCAGTCCTACTGGAGTTATTGGGTGTTTGTTAGTTTCAAAAAGTGCACGTGTTTAGGAGTGGATTAGGGCCTGAGGTCCTCCAAAATGCTGATTTAGCACCTCACTGCTCAAGAACTTGATTTAAAGTGTTGAAAGAAATACCTGTAAAAAAATCTTATTGCCTAATTCTTCTTGGTGTCTGTGACAAGCATCCCACACGTGACACCCACTGGAGCTGCAAGCCATGTTCCTTGTTACCTAAATTGAAGGTGTCGTTTCCTTGTCTCCTCTCCAGAGAGGATTTACTTTATTGTGCAGGGGTTGGAGCATGCCACCATTGAGACAGATACAGAAAGAGCACGCCATTTTTGTTACTCCTGCTTTCTAGCTGCCTTCTGATTGCAAATCAGACCTTCTGATTGCGAATTGGACCTTCTGATTTCAAATCGGACCTTCTGATTGAGAATCGGCCCTCTCAGACTCATCCCTGTCACCAGTGATGAGCAGCAGCTTTGTGCTGCTGTCTCACATGGGCTGTCCACAGGCTGAAAGCCTGTGACCAACCCATTTGTGCCCTCTGAGACTGCTCTATGAGGGAACACAAAGCACAGCAGCAGTGTCAGGAGATGTGCTTCAAAAACACGGTCCTCTTCTGAACTGGACCACACATATAGGTACCGCTGGGGCTGCCCAGGAGAATTAGGCTTGGTGTTCCTCAGTGTGGGCCCCCTATAGCGAACAGTTGTGAAACCACTGCTCTGTCACTCCAGGCTTCTGTGGTTTTGCAGCATCAAGGCAAATGCTGAGTGACAAAGACAGCCTGCTGCTGTAGGCTGAGCTCTTGTCTGTGCTTTCATGTGCCAATGAAGAGATTTAGGAGGACGAATGAAGGAGGTGCAAACAAGACTTTCTCCTTGTGAGGCCTTAGGCACAGCCAAAGTCTGTGTCACTGTATTGTGGTGCTGTCTCAGAAGGATGTGGCAACGCTCTTATGCTGTCAGGTGGCATCACCATGTCTGCATCTCTGGCTAGCCCTGAATCCTTCAACCTCCCTGAGCTGGTCTGAGCCTCACTGGCTCTGTGAAATTACCAATGATAATGCAGCTGATATGTAGTGAGATGGGAGGGATAGACTGCTTTCACACCCTTTTCAGAGTAACTATTTGGTTAGCAGATTCGTCCACTTTATGTATATATGACATAAAGCCACCTGTTAACCTGTTCTAAAAACAATTATACATGGTCACAGAGTCTCAACATTGTTTAAAATATTTGTGCAGCAGAGCTAAGGCACTGGGCTGAATTACAGAAATACCTATTTTATTTCCTGTGCTACCTTTAGTCTGCTGTGTTAGTGTTTGCCTCTTTTCCTTCACACCCAATGTCTAAATAGCCAGTGGGGCAGGGACCTTTACTCCATTTGTGATTTTAGACTTCTGACATTCCCTAGCAAGGCCACACAGTGCAAAATCTCTGGGCATAGCCCCTGCCTCACAAGTGCATTTGGGAAAAGGCACTTCTGATCACCCTCTTACCCTTCAGCCATTGCACCAGAGTCTCCCACTCTTGCTCCTGCTGCCCCACCAGCAAGACTTGCCTCTGGCAGCAAGGCAGAGCCCCGAAAGTTGGGGTTCGGATATCAGCACTGGGACCACCCATCATCCTCCACTGCCCCCAGCATACGCAACCACCATCCCCAGCACCCCGTGCTCAGGGCTCCAGCCATGGGTGGTACCTGCCCACTCAAGGGTGGTCTCTGAGTACGGGAGGGTGGGCTCGGTAAGTGTGTGGAGCATTTCACAGGGATGCCCAGATTCAGCAGCCTCCTGCTCCCCCTGGGACACCTGTGCCCTGCCAGTTCCTCTGTCACTGCCTGGGTACACAAGTGGGGGCTGAGCAGTGACCCTCCCCGTGGCAGTTTTTTGATGCTTCACTGAATTCCATTGTGCCACTTAGCTAAATAACAAATTTACCAATTACCTATGAACAAAGTCCCTATTAATAAGGCAATTAGGATACTCATTATCAATTACATACCAACTACCCATTTCAGTAGTAATTATGTTATTATGTTACCAGTGACCACATTCTGTATGCAAGTTAAAAATCATCACAAACCCTTTATTTTAAAATGCCACATAAAAACATAATGAAATATAGAACATAATGAAATACACATAAGCAGTAAGCATGATGTCAGGCAAATAGTGGATGGTTTTACTGCCGTATTATATTACACATAGCAGCTAAAATTACTTTGCTAGTTTTGAAATTTAACATTTTACTTGTATCTAAATAAAATGTTTTGTAAGTTTGAAATACTTTTTTTTTTTTTTCCCAAAACAAACACTTGAGAATATTATTCTACAGGGAATTTGCTTATCTTCCTGTCTTACATGGAGTAAGAAAAATTAGGATCCTTTTTATAACAAATACCATACCTGATTTAAATTATCAGTTTTCCCTCCAAGCTGTTTGAAGAAGTCCTGAACACTAGCTAAGTCACATACCAAAGTAGTATTTCTGGTGTCAAACGAGACTCTCCAAAAATGTGTAAACCAGTAAGAGAAGCACTTGCCAAAATCAAACATGGCCTCAGGATGGAAACAGAAAAAGGTGGAAACTTTAGAAAATAAGTTAAGCTGATATCTAAAGTAAGAGCCCTAAACTTCTCAGAACAGAGTTAGTACAATTGCTGGAAGTTTCCCTCAAATACCATCAAGACACTTTGTGGAAACTGATGAAATTTGATTTCCAGCATTAGGGACTCTCAGCCAAGGCTGAACTTACCAGCCTTCTCCTTGGCGGTGTTGCAGCCATGGCTTCTGCCTAAGCACAGCCACTTTTTCTGTTAGAAATACTTGGCCATCAATTGCCTGGACTCTGTAGGAATGAGGTATCTTTAGGAGTTGAGGCTTTTTATCAGATGTGGCTGAAACTGTATGTACACACATACATGTCTCCCTGAGGTGGGGAAGAAAAAACGGGAGAGAAATCTTCAAGGCCGAAGGGTTGGCACAGAGCTGATGGGTGCACCTGAGTCTGGGAAGGGGACAGAGCTGTCAAATCTGTCACCTGAGTGGTCAAGATCTGGTTTTAGCTCTCAGTATTGGATGTAGATCCCCTGCCATCTAAACCGTGAGCAGAGGGAGAGCAAGGTGTCACCTCATGCCCCACTCCAGACTGCCTGCAAGAGCTGATTATCATTAAGGGTGAGAGCAGAAATGCGTCGATCCCCAAGGGGACACCAAAGGGGATATCAGTAGACTTTTGTCATTTATGAGCAGTGAGTCAGTTTTCAGAATTTGAGTTTGCAGGCAGGCAGGCAAGGAGCACTTCCCATGGCTGTGGACTGCACCCTCCAGCCCGGCCCTTCCCTTGCATGAGCACACCTGTGAAAGCAGCAGCCACTGCTGCAAGAGGGGGAATTTCCCTGCACAGAACCTGGCGTGGGTGATGGATGTCTGAAACCTGTATCTAACACTCACAATGGAAAGAGAGATTTGTCTCTGCTCCCTGACGCTGTTGCATGACTGGAAAAATTGATAAAGCTGGTCTGCAAAGCAGGAGAAATCGTCACTGCTGCTAGAAGTCAGGCTAAAGTCTCCTCTCAAAGCTGGCACTGGGCAGAAATTGATCCTTCTCCAAAATGGACAGATATAAATACTCTCCACCTTCTGGAAAACACCCACACTGGGTAGAAAGAACAAACCTGGAACAGCAAATGTTTTTTTCTGCCTTCAAAACACCTCTCTTTTTTCAGATCTGAATAGCTGAGCTGCAGCAATGGGAGCAGGGCTACTGACTGCATTCGGGAGCAGTGAGTATAAATAGCGAATCCTGTCTCAAATCAAGCACTTATTAAACCAGACATGGTAAAGAAGCCAAAAGCAATGGCGTCCAAAACCAACTCAACTGCCTAATTGGCCTCTGCTGGAGACAGTGTCTGGGGAATATGCACCTGTCCAAAAAAGGAGATGTCTGTGTTGGAAGGCTGAATCTCTGGAATTCAAAGAAGTGTAGAAAGCCAAGAGAGTGGTGTGGGTTTCATCTCAACTATCAGCTGGAAGTATCAGCCTTGGAACACGTCTTATGAGGCCGGGCTCTGGAAACTCCCTTTAAGGATATGGCCCACGTGAAGTAAATAATTTCCAGACAATTGGCTTGGACCAAACAGTGGCAAACCCCCATAATAATAACACTATATCATGGTAGAAAAGGATACATAAAAAAAAAAAAGAGAAAGAAGTTGCAGTAGTAAAACGTGAACCTACGGACATAGTAAAAACCTACTTCCTGTACCCTAGGAAATAATGTTTCTTAGGGTACAAAATTGTTGAGAACTTTTTTGTATCAGTAACAAAAGCAAACACACAAAGCAACATAAATGAGGTTGAGTGGAACCAGCGACACCCACCCTACAGGCATACAATTTTATAGGATTTTTGCTTCTATAACAAAATGCCTTAAAGTTCTCAGAGTATCTGCACCACCAGTTTCCAACCACTTTAATTTGCAGACTCCAGAGCTTTTTCCAATGAATATGTGGAACAAGTATAGACTCCTCCTTCTTGTATCTTCTGAGACCTTAAAATTATCGTGACACCCCTCTGCTTTCTGTCTACCATCCAAGGAAGCAGCAGGGGCTGAGGGGCTCGGTGGGATTTCATGATGAGGGGGTTATGACTAAACATTGAAGAACTTTTTGAAGGGGTTGCTGACACAATGGTGGCACAACCCTGAGGGTTACAGCTATGGCTTGTCAGTCCCGATGCTGTTCCAGTGGTCCCTGGAAGAGACCCTGGAGAGACGTCAGGATGTCTTTGACCTTCTTGTTATCCTGGGCTTTGGCTGACATGCAGGAACTGAGCTGCTGAGAAATGCATGACCACTGTCAAAAGCCTGCTACAGGCCAAGCCTGCCAAGCGAGCAAATAAGTTTGAGTCTGACATGTGCCTCCAGACCTTTGAAATAACCTTCCTTCCAGCAGGGCCGAGGTCAGCTTACCTCCACCTCTGGGTGCCTGGCACAGCAGTGAGGGTGGATGTAGAGGCTGTAGCAGCTGTTTCTGCTTGCAGAATGTGCGCTCAGTGAGCTCACTGGCAGCTCTGACCCCCCCAAATAAATAAATGAATAAATAATAACAGCAAAGAGGCACATCACCGGTGCCCCAGCTGGAAACGTACTATCCATGCTTGAAGCAAAGCAGGAGGAGGGCCTTTCATTCTCCCAAGAGGCAAGCCATAAAAACACATGATCGGAACAGTCATGAAAGAGCTAGGCCAGCAAGGACTTGATTTCCAGCCCCTTATCCAAAGGCCTGGGGCTGAAATAACACAAGTTCCACTCAGGTACCTTCAGAACTTCATGTGGGAATCTTGCACAAGACCAGTCTGCATCTGTCTTGGCACAACTCCTCATTTCTTGCTTTCATGAATGAAAAATAACCCTGCTTAGGCTTTGTATGCACAACAGAATGATAACCAAAAGAAACAATTTTCATATGTTCCTCAGGACTGCATCCGTGCTTGGTGCCTCAGGCCCAGGATTGTTTTTGCCGTCGTGCCTTTGCAGCTCCAGTAAGGCAGCGCTGTTGATAATAATGAAAGTGTCATTGCTTTCCTTTCCTGGAAGCTCCACCTTGCTTCTCTGAGGTTTAAGCTTCCCAGAATAGAGGTAGTCAATGTAGTTTTCAGGCTTGCTGGAAACAATATTGCTGAGCATCATGACGAAGAGAAGAAAGCCGAAAAAACCAACAATGATGAGAATGTAAAATGAGGCCATTATCTCCTCTTGTATCTCCAAGGCCGGATTGCTGAAATTATTGAACCGAAGGGTTTTCTTTTGTTCCACAAACATGTGGAGTAAATTCGGCATGACCGAACTGCTGTTTGTGTGGTTGCTGAAAGCCATCTTACGCTTCCACGCCGGCTGCAGGAACTAAGCAAAACAAAGCAAAACAAAAGGACCAACTTAGTTGGTTAACACACACCTGTCCTCTTGTGTCTTCCAGCTCAGGTGCTCCACACCATTTCCTCTCCTCTGCCGTGTCGCTAACTGCACTTGGCTATCCTCTAGCTGCACGTCTTGCACGCAGAGAGCCACAATGAAAGTCAGTGGCAAGTTAGCGCAAGAATTCAGAGAGTCAAAAGCTCTTGCTCTCCACGTGAGACACGTGAGAGTACATGCAGGGGCACATACTTCTCCCTTCATCTGACTTTGTTTTACTGGTGACGTAGCGTCAAAAATCAGGACATGCTGAATAACGCTGCCAGTTCCAGCGACTATCTCAATGGAAACAGGATGAGTCATTCTTAGGTACTAATATAATTCAAACAATAACACTACTAAGAGGAGAGGAGAACAGTATTGGTATTGTAGCCTGGGCTCCTGAGTGGAAGGGCTGTTCTCACTAAATCATACACAGCAAAACCTATTGAACTGAAAGAGAGCTGTGGGAGGGAACTAAATTGATCCAAACCGATGTAAGTTTGTTATCTTGTTGAGAAGGAAACTTAAGAAATTATTTTCTGTCAAATTACGTTTGTTGAGGTTGTCTTTCTTTATGAGCTTTTTTCAAAGTCATTTTTAGCACAAGAGAAACTTAAATTATTGCCTCTAAGCAAACCACAAAATAGTTCCATTCCAAAAAATCTCAATATAAAATTTTGACTCCATCTCCCAATCCCACATCCAAAAAATAAGCTTTTTCTTTTGGCAGCAATATTTGTCCAGTTTTATACAAATCTATGTATAATTTTTGGTTCTCTTATGTCCCCTTCTTTGGGAAGTATGTGATAATCTTAGAAAACATTTGTGCAAGTCTACCCATGACGTCTTGACCAGCTCTAAGTATAAGCCAAGAGTTCCATCCCAAACATGCAACTTTTGCTAATTCAAAGTAACTAATGTTTCTTGGTGCGGTTTTCCTTGCTTTTCAGCTGGTGCTGACTAACCTGTGTAGCTCTTCTGCTGCAAAGGGTCTGTGCAAACTCAGGCTGCAACTCCACGTGTTGCAACAAGAGTTCTGGTCATTTATAATACCTGAGGATTTGAACACTCCCTTAAACCTCATACAAGAAATCATTTAAAGAGCTAGACATGAAACAAAGAATAAAAATCTCTGAAAACTTTCTGATAGAGGCTAGAGAAAGCTCCCTCAGAGCAGCTCTGCCTGCCAGTCATCCCAGAGACATTTGGCAGTATTAAAATGAGGGTTACCATTGAAAAGACAGTGTCCTGAACCCCAGGTCAGGGTAGCCAAAACCCCTGGCTGACAGCCTCTTTTTCAGACAAGCTTTCTCATTGTGCTGCAGACACTGGTGGCAAGAGATGTTTTATTTCCCCTCCTCGTGTCTCACACTGGGATGGTCACTACTCCTGAGTCAAGGAAGTCAGGCATTTCCTCTCTGGTCCAGCTAGGATGGGCCCATCCTCAGACCACTGAAGTGCCGACTGGGTGTCTGAAATTACCTGAGCATCCTGGATGATTAAGGTTAGCTATTCCTGGTTAGGTTTCCTCCTTCTTGCAACTATTACCTTTTAATGAATGTGTTTACCCTGCTGGATGGGTTGTGACTGGTCTGCCTGGAATCTATTAATAGACAAATAACTACAACGCGTGGCTGCGTGAGTCGAGTGCTGAGCTTATGTGGGACCTGGTTGCAGAGGTGTATGGAGATTTACAACCGCGGCATGGGATTTGGTGATGTACTGAGGGAGTATAATGAACTGCAACAACAGTGGGTGTGTGGGACTATGTGGTTCATGTAGCGTTTAGCTTTTAGATAACCAATATTTTTTGATCTATACAGAAAAACAGAAAGGCCAGATTCCTTCCAGATTCCAAGACAGATATAAGTAAACTGCTCATAGATTACAAAACTCCTCTCCACCCCAGCCCAGCCCGGCTACATTTACTTGGCTGTGGTAGAAATCAGTGATCACAATACTCCTCAGAATTGAAATTTGTCTTGGTGTTCCCCTTTCAGAGGACTCAATGTGAAAAAGTGATTTATACTTCGGCTGAGCTCTAGGTGATAGTTTCATTCTGAAAAAGATTAGCTGAAAGTAAATTGACTTTCTGATAACAAGATTTTCTCTGTTGCTCTCCAAATCCACATTTCCTTTCTCTGCTTCTCCAGCCTATTCTGCTGTACTGGCTGCCAGAGTTTTGTAGTTAATGCCACGGTGAGATACAACATATCATGGAGGACCAAAGTTTGTAGATATACCAATGGTCCTTACTCCTCTTGATAGATGGACTTCTTAGCATTCTGCAATCCCACTGCAAAAAACCCCAAACGACTTGCCCTCTGCCCATCCCTGAGCTATCCTGTACCCAGTTGCCACAACTATACACATTTGCTGTCATATAAAAGTGAGGCTAAGCTTTGAATGCTCTTATAGAACCATGGAATGTGTTGGGTTGGAAAGGACCCCATGTTTATTATTTCCGGTGCCTATTGCTCCCTGCATCCTTGAGCCCCTTGCCCTTCCGCACTCATTGTATTGCTTTGCGGGTCACCTCAAGTTCTTCTTCAGACCCCTGGAGTGTGGGACAGCGGCTAGATGGACTGTCCCTCTCATGTCTGGGCAGATGAACTCTGCCAGCTCTGTGCTGCCCTTTGGAGTCTCTTGGTATTGGCTCCCCATCTTGTGCCTACACTGGAGAGCATCTGGTTCTTTAGTGATATGTGGATTTTTAAAATCGAGTACAAGAGCACAGCGTTTTGATGTGCAGTTCCTCAGACACTGCTTTCTAAGGAATACAATATTCTACGCTGTAGAATGGGGAAAGTAATGAAATGTTGGACTGGCAATTAAAATATCTGCAAGTGTGGGTATTGCTGAGCCATGTGCCACTTCACTACATTAACATATTGACTGTACAGAGGGAGGGAAAAATATGCATTTATGCTTTTCTAACAGTTTTCCGTCCCATAAAAAATATAACAAAAAAATGACACAACAGATACCAGTCTCCAGAAAACAATAATGAGAGGCTTGGAGAAAATGACATAACAAGCCCGTTAACTGTAGCAGCTGCCTAATTCTCCATAGGCCAGACACACAGCAAAACTGTAATTTTTAACTGGCAGGCTCTGGGGTGTAACAAGCGTGATGCTACTGAAAGGCAGAACCTGAGTACTCATCCCAAAATGAGAAAGAAGGAATCTAGGGAAGGATCTGTCTCTAGCGGTAACTAGGGGAAGGATTAGTGTCTGTTGTTGTGCCACACCAGGCCCCCTTGCGGAGCGAAAAAAGGCCTCAGGTGGTTTTGTACAAATAAGGTTGTGTGTCATTTGTCTGTGTGTACGTGCACACTCACCATCACCACCACCACATCCACATACAGGCAATGCTGGAAAGATACTGGGGTGTAACATCAGCACTCCTCCAGGCTTCAGTCATCTGTATTGCTACTTTTCTCCCATCACCATTTTAGATACACAGGTTAGAAATCAGGCTGGTTTTTTTCCCATGGTGGGACCCATCCTCTTTCTACCAACTCCCTTTTCCATGGCTTTTCCACAACCTAGGAATTGTTTTGACCATTTTTTTCTCTGTGTGTGAACGTGTGTCCCACAAACATCAACTATAGATAGACGTCACTATTGTCCACCTTGTAAGTAAGCATAAATGCATGCACACAGGTAAACTCCTCTCTCTACACACACAAACACACACTAAAGTATAAAACTGTCTGTGGAGCTACATGTATAATGCCATATCTAGCTGATTTTAAAAAAATAAATTATCAGTAGCTTGAGTGTTAATTTCAGAGAACAGCACTTTAGGAAAAAACCAACGAAAAAACCCAATCAAAACTGCTCATTAAATGTATCCAAAATAATGGAAAAAATGAAATGGAAATTTAAAACAGTGCCTACTTATCACTATGTAGAGGAAGTTGCAGAGACCCCAGGCACCATAACAGCAGCTATGAAATGTTTTACCCATCAAACAGCTTACTTACCGCAGACCTGGCTCGGTCCTGGGAGCAGCACGTCTTTCAGCTGTCAGGCTTGCTCCTAGCTGACCAATGCATTTAACTATTTAAGGAGCATAGGAGAGGAGTGGCCTCTGCTTCTCGCCTCTAGCAAGTGATCACAAGCACATTATGCATGAGGGAGTGTCAGCAAGCAATGTGGTAACAGGATACTATGGGTCTGTGAGGCTACTACTACACGGAGGCTCCAGGCGAGTGGCCATATATGTTCCTTTATCATGCAGGGGATGAGAATAACACAGGAGAGGACTCAGTTGCCTCAGTACTGGGTAAAATAAACCATAAAGCCTGTTCTGGGAGGGTGCTTATTGCTGGACAGAGCCCGTTCAAGAGTAGATTGTGGGCCTAGGGTGATTTTTGGTTATTCATCATAGATCTGTCATTTTTTATGTCAGCGACTCTCAGAAGTGGGAGAGAAAACAGCGATATCCTCATGCCCCACAGAAATGTTTGGCTGATGCCACCTCAACACGCCAGAGGAAAGGGGCTACGTAGTTGTGCCTCCTTGCTTAGTGCACACCTACATCCCTGTGCGTCCTGTTTTGCCCTTCTGGTGAAAGGATGGGGAAGGAAAGTAGCCAGGAAGGGGGAAGAGGATGCTGGATGAAGCAACCTTGCTATCTTTCATCTTGCGTCCTCCTGCCCCAACTTCATATCCTGTTCTGCCAGCTGGGCATGGGTGTTTTATTCCATTCAAACACCCTCTCCACAGCAAAACAGCACGAGTTACACTCCTTCACAGCCAAGTCCCCTTTCAAGATCAACGCATAACACCAGCTACAGCTTGCAACACCTCTAGTTTAACACATACTTTGCCATGGGAGCCACAGCCGGCTGCTGGAGTGGGGTTACTTTGTGCAACCAGAACAACTGAAGGCAGTTGAGGGAAGAGCAGAGCTCATGCTGAAGCCAGCTGGTTTTCCTTCCATAGAAAGCAGGAGGGAGGAGGACCAGCGAGGGTAAACCGGGCCCCATGACAGCGTGGTGTGGCTGCCTTCAGGAAGCACCAGCAGCTCTTGCTATTAAATTGCAGTCAGACACATTCATAAATCTTGCTGTGGGACCCGGTTCAAGCTACTCATTCTCTCACATGTCTAATCTTTTGCTGGATAACACCCAGTGCTTTGAAACTATCAGCAGTTTGTTAGGCGAGCTGCTCCTTTGGCTAACAAATGCAGAAATATGAAGAAAATCAGAAGCAGGGAGCTACTGGTTGGAGCAAAGAAGACCTGAGGGCTCTCAGGCAGCAAGAACGATGGGGAAAGAGAAGTTTGCTAAACTTCCTCATGTGCCTTCCACCATCCACATATAACTCCCATTGCTGCCAGACTGCCAGGGCTGTTTTACTGCTCACCTCCAGCTCTCGGTGCAAAACGTGCTGCTAAGAGTGTGAATGGCTTAAAGCCACCATCCTTCTAAGAGCCAAAGCCCAGCAGAGAGCACAGAACACCAGCAGCCCTGTCTGACTGGCCTTGGAGGCCCTCTCTGCCTGCAACTGATCCAGCAGGACATGGCGCTGGGACGGGCACTGCTGGGTGGAGATGCCAGTGGGGGCCAGGGAGCGGCGTAGCTGGGTCAGAGTGGCCCACAGCACAGCTAGTTAACCCGCTTCTCTGCGGGCTTCCTCAGGTTACACCCAGCACTGTGTTAAAGTCGCTGTCTAACTTCCAGTTTCAGAGGAAGCAGTGTCAGGGCTAGGGAAAGGTGAGTCTCACACCTTGTCCTTTTGTCCCATCACAGTATAGCTCTTTTGCAGCTCCTCTCTCCACTGCTCCTCCTAGCTGGAGCGTGGAGGTGGAAAACTCACCTGTTTCCCATATGTTTTCATAACTTTTCTGTAGATTCGATGGTCCTTTTTCTTGGAAGAAAAATCAAATGTAAATGTAAAAGTATGAACACTGATAAGAAAGCCCTTGGTGATGATGGCCATTGGATCACCTGTACAATGTGGGAATACGAGTGACGCAGGCTCAAACATACAGCAAAGGTGGGATTTGTTTCACTGCCTGGGATTCTGTGGAGAGATTCCCTCCACAACGGTGAGAAACAGGCAGCCCTGAAGGGTGGTGAGTCCATCTCTCAGCACAACATGCTCTCAAGAGCTTGCTTTCTAATGACTGTGATTAGTGTCAGCCTCTAACCTCCTACAGTAAAAGTGCTGTGAGATGGACTCCCCTCTCTGTCATATCAAGGCAAAGGATGTAGAATCCCTATTTGTTCTCCCTAAGGCAGGACAGCAAGGGTCCTGCATCACCCATAAGGAAGCATCCAGATACCGTTCTTGAAAACGAGAATGGAGAATTAGAGCAAGATGCCCAGCTGAGGGGGAAGGCAGGAATTACAGGAGTGCATCGTGAGACTGGTTCCCACTGAAGTGTGGATGAAGAGGGGAATGAAGCCACAACCATATCCACAACCTTGACCAGGAACAAGCGCTCAGCCCCTGCCTAGTGGTGACAGCCTCCTTCCTTCACCCACAGTCCTGAAAGTCTGCACTGGTGCCAAGCAGCACCTTTCTTTTAAGAAGGAATGAAGGATGAAGGAATGGGCTTGGAGTATGAACATAGCAGCAGGGACAGAACAACTAGTTCCGACAGTCTTTCAGTGAAGGCATATGGACCTCAAAATAAGCTAGGAAGTTTCCATCAGCTTTATAGAGATAGGCCAGGGCACATCAGCTGAGGATCTGATTCATTTGTTACTAAAATTTCGTTTTAAGAAAAGATAACATAAGGAAACAATACATAGCAGTGAGGCTATTTTAGTCCTATTTTTGCACAAATGTTGGATTTTAGAGTGTTATCAACTCTACAGTGAGAATCAAAGCCACGAACGGGGTTTTGGAGCTGGTGGAAATTGAACCAATTTCCTTGTTTCCCCTCTTCCAGCACCAAAGCCACCTGGAAGCACAGGCAGGACATGACCAAGGCAGGCAGACGTCTTTAAAATCTTATGGGCTGGAGTGAGACAGGAACAGAAAATTCATTGTGTTATTGAAGCACCCAGACAAGCCCAGGTGAGCTTCAGGCTTGAAGCATTTCCCATGCACACTTTCCTCTGCAGTGTGCTAGCTTGTTTTCCATGTTCTCACCCCCATGGGATATAAGGTGGATCAAGCCTTCAAGTGATATTTCCTGTTGAGCCAGGGCGACTTGCCTGCCTCGGAGGAAATGAGATGAAGGAATGTCTGGAGCTAAGATGAGCGACGGAGCATTCCTCACGTGGCTGAGAGCTGCAAACAGACCACACCACCCACCGGGGACAGTGGGGTACTGAGGACCTCAACCCCATGTAGTTCCTTGATCACTAGCCCTGTGACTTCCTCAAAAACAATCTAGGTCATGCCCTGACACGCATGTACTCCAGGAATGAACCATCTGAGGGCTGCCCCTTCCCCAGCAATCCTCCTGGGGTTTGCTGTTGGCTGGAGGGCCCCAAGGTGTCTCAGAGGCAGGCGTGGCTTGCCCACGAGGCAGGGGGACAAAATCCAGGAGGCTAGCATGCTGCTGCAGCACCAGTAGGAGACCTACTCTGTGAGGAACTGGGACGGTCAGCACTGGAGGAGAAATATGTTGAGTTTGCAGGGGGTTAGGCAAGAACCATGGAGGATTTGTTGGAGAACTGAGCTATTTTATGTAGAAAACCCCTTCCTAGGACCCTGGTTGGGCAGGGCAAGAATCTGCCATGTCCTTCTCCCAGCTTCCTCTTGGTGGTGGCTGAGTCATCTTGGCTTCCTGGAAGAGGCTGAGAAGGGACACTCACCCGCGGTGGCTGAGAGTGAGGGCCACAGGTGATGGCCCCAGCGCAAGGCAGTACACATTGCCTCTCGGGCAGGTCAGACCGTGTCATGCATCGCGTTGCCCAAGTTTCTGTGGCTGAGAACAAGCCAGAGCTTTCATTTTGCTGTTGCAATAACAGGCCTTGGGCTAGTCCTGGTTATCTGGTGACCTGTTTCTTTCTCACCATGCTCAGGTGTAGGTGTGAGAAAAAGCTTGTTTGAATCCTTGAGCGTTTATGCAAAACACTATTGCAGCCTTGTCTGTACACAGGGGCTAAGCGGAAACAGCATGGTGCTGGCACGTGCTCAGGGGTCCCTGCTCCATGCCCATGCACTGCACTGCTGTCACGTGGCTCTCTCCTTCTCCATTGGTTTTTCCTACAGAACTTTTAGATATTCTCAGTACTATTCCTCTGCTGTAGGGATGGACTCTGAAGAACTACTTGCATATTGAACACATTAGATGAAAGAAAAGAGCTGCCTTATGTGAGATATTTAGTGTGAGTCAGATGGCAAAAATTCATGTTGTTAGACATTGTATTATGAGTGATTCTGATGATAAAATTCAGGCAGTTAAGTTTAGGCTCTTTGATTCTTTCTCTCATTTTTTTCTAGTTTTTCCAACATTTATTGGCTGGCACTTCTAAATGTATTTAGATTCCTCAGCACTCCAGAGTAGTAGACCTCCACAGTTTCTGCTGCTCTCTCACCATTCTCAGACTCTCCCTTTGCCTAGAAATTTAATTTTCTAATGCTGTCTGAGTGCTGCTGTGACCCCACATCATCGGGAAGCAGCTGTGGCAGCTGGAATCTGTCTTCTCTCAACCGAATGTGCTTCAGACAAAGGTATTGCCAAGTGCTCGGGGCTCCTCCGTGCCTCATCACTTGATTCGTTTCACATGCAGGCTCTGTGCAGATGCAATTGCTTCAGGAGTTTGTTGTCTCAGAGCCACATCCAGGTTTTGCCGCTTGTGACTTACCTACTGACAGTAAAATTCTGAATATTGGCCTTTAATTGTACCTGTGAAAAGAAAAAGATCCACATTGATTGTGGTCCAATGTTCACGTTTTTGGCTCCTGTCCAAGCACATGGTAGTATGATTTGAGTAGTATCACCTTCAGGAGAGTAATAAAAGCACTGCCACTCCCATCCTGTGCTTCACATCCTGTTTCCACCACAGGCTACACATTAAGGAGCTCTTGCTAAGGACAACATCACTCTGGGACAACCTGAGCCAGCCTGCGGCGGTGGCTGCTGGTGACACTGGGGATGAGCTGTGCCTCCCTGAAGGAGGAGGTGAGCTGGAGTGGGGACACTGAAGACTGGCATAATCTGTGATGCACCCTGAAAATAGCCATGAAACTTTGCAAAGACCTTTTCTCCTCCCATGTTTCATTTCTGATGGCAGTCAGTCATCAGAGCAGGTGGAAAAGGAGGGCACAGAGGGTATGAACAATATTGGAAGAACACTTGTGTTTGTTGCCCTGAGACTAGACCATCACTGTGATGAGCTTCTCAAACATTAGCATTCAATTGGACATTCCTAAAACCATGGGCTGGGCAGCTGGGAACAACAGTCTTAAGTATGCCCATAATGTCCCAAAAATGGAAGAAAGAGGTGTTAGGAGAGGTGGGACATTCGTGTAGAGCCATGATCTAGGGAGGCACCTGGGTACACACAATGGCAGCGGGCCAGGAAGTTTGACAGGTTGCCCCGTGTTATTCCTGCTACTGTAATTGCCTGTTTCCTCCTCCCCTCCCCTGAAGATTTCCAGATAAAATGTGTTAGCCTGAACTGCCTGCACTGAGGTTTAATGTGTTTCCTCAGAGCAGGCCAGGAGATTGCACATGCACAGCTGGCCACCAACTGGTACATGCCGGTCCGGTCCCTGCAGTAGGTGTGAACTTGCCCTCCACTTTGAAACTGCAACGTGGACTGTATCAACAAACACATCTAATAAACGCATCAGGCTGCAACATTCCTTTTCTCCTTTTCTAAAATTTCACAGGCTACTTAGTTCTCTGCAAACCGCTCCTGTGGATGATTAAAGAGGAGAACCCAGATGCAGGGTAATACACCACCTGTGTTGTTTCCCACAAAAGCAAGTTTGGGAGGGAAGAGGAAAGCTGCCCGGCCTGGGAAGGAGGGAGAAGGGAAGGAGGAAAGGAAGGAAGGAGGGAAGGAAGGAAGAAAAGATGGATTCATTGCCATTTCACTTGCCTAACCATTGCCTCTATTGTGGCTGCACTTATGCCTTGGCCTCCACATGCTGTGGCACAAAATGCCAAACACACACACCATGGCAAGAGAGTTTTGCTCATTTTTTTTACACTACCAGATCATGAGGTATCAGTTTATGTCATATAAACCACTCTTCAGACCAGACCAGATGGGATTTCCCTCACAGGCCACACACTGGCAAGTGGTGATGCCCTATGCTATAGGGTGATGCTCTTTTCTTTGACTCTGGTGAGTCCAAATCAGGGTGAGATCCCATTTCCAGTACTTTCAGTGACAGCACTGCCATCAGCAGAGACATTATCATTACCTCTACTCCTGATTCTGCCCAGCCAGGAAGGGTCTCCAGGAGTAAGAGCTGCCTCACAAAGCCAGGGTGGACATAGTTGTGTTTCCCCGGAGGGACATGCAAAATGAGAGAAAAATGGGTCAGAAATCTGATTCAGGACAGTCTGCCCTTTAGATACTTGGTGGCAACTTCAAAGGGCCTGGGAATTTCTGCATTTCAGTGGCTTCTATGAACAGAAATATGGAGCAATGCGCACACCAAGAAATCTAGAAGAGACTCTTTAATGTATACATGTTGGATTAAATAAATCGTTGTAAACAAAGAACACCCTGTCTCTATTGCCTGTCTTCTGCAGTGAGCTCACCAACACCACTGGGAATTTGGATTAGCCTGGACTAGTACGTTTCTCATCTGTTTACTTTTATTAAAATTACATTTTATTCCGATAGAATCCTTTTTTCAAGGTCAGGATTTGGATGGTAAGACTATTCAACTGGTGCTGTTAAAGAGAGAGATCTCACTTGTTTTTTGAGGGGAGGCAATAGATGGGAGCACAGCAGTGTTGATTTTAGGTGTCAGTCCTGCCTGAGGGGAAATCTCTGTGGCTCCTTGGCTGGCAGAGAGTGCCTGACTGATGAGTGTGCTGGTTTGTCTGTTCCTGCACCATAACTCTGTGAAAAACAAATAAAGGTATGGGGAGTATTTGATGGTTTATTCCTCTGCTCTCTGCATGCAGCTCAGGGTCAAATGTACCCCTGAATCCCTGGGAACTGGACTGCTGGGGGTGAAGCTGCAAGAGGCACCTGTGGGGTGAGCTCAGCTTGAACAGCCCAGAGAAGGGATCTTGCCTGCAGGTGCAGAGTTGGTATGAGTTTATTGTTTGCACTCTTTTCCCAGATTCGTTTTGCATTGTTAGGTGGGAAGCTGGTAATAAAGGCTTGAGAAAACATTACCAGGGCAAAATGTCCCATCAGATTGGAGGTCTCTAAGCCTGCTGTTGCCATGGGTCTGAATAAAGATCACAGGCTTGAGGCTTATGTGCACAACAGTGAACCAGAACAGCTGCTGAATCAACTGTTCCCCTGACAAATTACCCAGCCACTCGAAGCTGGAGGCCACAAGGAAAAAGGAAATCAGAGCTCAGGCTTTGTTAATAAGGAGTTAGATTCTCCACTGATACGGCTCCCTTCGGCTGAGGCAGAGGAGTTATGCTCCTGTCTGCCATGCTGGGACCTGTGGACCCATGGCAGGTGCTGGGGAGGGAGGTCTGAAGGCCAGAGGTTGTGGTTGGGACGCAAACCTGGAGAGGTACTGCTGATGGGGCTGTACCAAACGAGCATTACCTCCCCAGCAGGTAACTGTGCTGAACAGCAGCCACCAATCAATCCCTAATCCTCAGGATTAAATCAAAATGAGTGCTCGCTGCTAGGCTGATAAGCTATTCTCTCTTTTTTTTTTTTTTTTTTTTGTGTAAAAATATGAAAGCAACCTCATCTAGTAACAAAACCAGAACTGTCATATACTGAGAATCCATTTACTGGACATTGATGAGAATCAAACTGTGTTTCTGTGAAGCTCAGCTGTGTGTCAGGCTGTGTGGTGTACCTGTCATAAAACTGCTACTGAATTTAGCATTTTTTAGAGCATGTGTTCCCATGTTAAGGTGTCACATTTTATTTTGCTTGTCTCTTGGTCATGGAAGGTCAGTGGCCCCTGGTCCAGTGTGTGGATTACACAGAGGAATGGCTTTGGTGAGCCTTAGCATGCCTCTGAAAATAATGTGCTGTAGCCCAACCAGCCTGGGCCTGATTGGGTAAAGTACTGCATTAGAGTCTTTGGCCTTTCTTCTGCTAAATCAGACCAGATGATCACAATATTCACTTCTGGATTTAGCATCCATGCATTTTCCATTGACATTTATGTATATCTTCCCTTTTCCTTGATCTGAAGGACACCGGTGGGCGCAGTTGAAGGCTGGCTTTAGAAACAACTACCCTTGCAAACCCTGCCCTAGAACTGTCAAGGACTGTGTCCTTTTCTTGCCTATTTCATCATGGTATGTGCCTCTGTTTCTTGTTATTTGAAGGCGGATGACTGGCACAATTTCTCTGCTTGAATGTGTCCCTGAGGACAGCTGCACGGACAGCTCTGGTCTCAGGGAGCAGCCTCCTGCCCACCTCACCCGTGGAGCACAGTGTGACCTTTCACAGCCTCCTCTGCCAAACAAGCACATTTGTGCTGGTCCCTTGAGCAACTTCTTGAGAAAGGCTTCGAGGAAGTTTCACATGCATAGCTGATGGCTCCAGCTGGATAAGGAGATTAGGGAGTGAGTTTGGCATAGTGATAAAAACGTGTAAAAATGAAGCAGGATGCCGTAGTAATATTACATAAGATCATTCCAGTTATCAGCTGAAAAGAATGTTCTGCTTGCTTCTGATTGCTCCTATCTTCTATTTTTATCGGTTTCCTTCCGCTCGTCTTTGTGCGTGTTTCCCGGTGTAGCAGGTCTGACCCAACCAACTGCAAATAAAGATAACACTGATAACTATAAAGTAAGGAAGGGAGAGAACTCATTTCAGACTTGCACACTTGGGCTGCCTTTGACTCCAAAGTGTTTTGTAGATGGACTACTTAATACTATGGGGTTCATCTCTCATACCTGCAGCTCCAAGGATTTCTTCTGGATGCAGTGAAAAGCCAACTGCTGCAGATGCAAGTTATCTAGGAGATGGGAAATAAGAACCAGGGCCTGAAGCTCTCTAGGCTGGTGAGATCAGAGGGAAGGTTTTGCAGGGAAGGCAAAGAATGAGTTCTCAGTTTGGGCTTCCTAAGGGAAAGTTGTACACGTCAGGCTACAGATCTGCACAGACTTACTTCCCTGTGCTGCTTAGGGCATATTAGCCTCAACCTCACCACTGCAGCCATGCTTTCTTACAGGTAGAGCTGGCATCCATCTGCCTGAAAGCCACCCATACACTCTCTGTGTGAGGCCATGAAGATAAATCCTCAGGTAAACATGGTCTCACTCTGGCAAATGACTGCAGGCTGTCAGAGAAGGGTAGCTGCTCACTGCTGTGTGCTGCACCCTGCTCTGTGTGTGGCTGGGGAAGTCTTCTCCAGTGGAGGCACTGCAGATGATGTTTCTGCAACAGCTTTGCAGGCATGGCCTGAGGAGACATGTTTTAATCTTATGGGAGCTGCAGCAGTCACAGAGTTGCCCAAAGTCTGGGCAAACCATACATGCTTCCATGGCAGGCAGGGAGAGGGAGAAGAGGATCACCTCATCCTCCTCTAAGTGGCCACATAATGTAGTGAAAACTGCCCTGGAGCTTCTTCCCTCAAGGGATGAGGACTGATTTTTGCCTCCAAGAGGTGTGACACATAATCTTGTCTGCATTTGTGCTGTAACACAGTTATTTATAAATACTTTATTTGTGTGGCTTTGCACTATAAAACTTTCAGGTTAGGCTGAAAGTGTACAAAGCAGAACCTCTCAAAGTATATACAGGAGAGAACCTGCTATATTGCGCTTTGATTTTGCTTGAGATGTTTGTGCATACTATCACATTGCTTTTTACAATGTAGGGCTTAAATTCAAAATGCCATTTCTTTATAATGCTGGCATTCTGTCTGATGTGATTTCTGCTATAAAACCCATAAGTAGCCAGAGAGCAATACCTGTGCCTGGAGAGGTATGCTCATCCGGACAATGAGCAACAGGGCTACTGGCTAGAATAAGCTACAGCAAATGAACTCAGAGACTTCAGCTATCAGAGACTGGAGAAAAATAAATGTCTAACAGTCTCCCTGGTTACTTTATGTCTCCTGAACAAAAGGCTTTTAAAGTTTGGGCCAAAGAAAGTACGACACTCGCTGAATGAATTTTGGATTCTTCAATCTCCTCATCAAGCAGGAAATCAGAAAATGTGAGCTCTGTGTGATGGTAATTATATAGCAGGTTTTTTTTGGCCTTTCGTCTATGGCAAAGATGACGAGCAAGTGAACTAATCACACATTTCTAAGGACTCCTTGGCCAGTGAACACTCTTCTGTTACATGAAGTCAGAGACGGATCCCGTGTCAGCCATCCTGCATGAATCAGTGGTAATGACAGAGGAAGCGGGAGCTGTGTTTACAGGCCCTGGAGGATGCTCGGCAATGCAGGCTGCAGCTTGGCTCACACTTTATATCTCCAAAGCTGTTATTATGTAACCCGGAGATATGTAGAAAGGGATTTCAGAGCCTTTTTCAAGGAGTGTGTGCAGAGAGACCTGGTTGACCTGAACCATTAAGATTTCTTTAAATGTACTCCTACCTGTCCTGTGACCAGAACTATCATATCTAACCCTAAAAAATTCGCATTAACAGAGCATCCCGTGAGGGCTAGCTACCCAACTGATGCCTTGTGCAGAGCCACTGTGCTCCAGGTGGGCACAAGACCTTCTTTCCTACTGGTGGACCTACCACCTCACCACTATTTCTCCCCTTTTGCCAAGCCCAGTGTCATTTTGCAGGGGGCGCAACAAAACTCAGGCTCCCCTAGGGCAGGTACTGCTGGGGCTGCAGTGGAAAGCTGTCTGTAACACGTGCACAAAGGCTGCAGTTGAAGTCGTTGAACCCAACACGGGAGCCAAGCTTGCCCGGGGTATTATAAACCCTGGGAGTTTACTTGAAGTGAGGAATTTGTTCCTGACATTTTGATATTTCTCCAGATCTAAGTGTACCAAGAGATATTTCAGCACCCACTCCTGGCGCTGGTTAATAGGGTGTAGAAAGGGGACGGGTGAGTGGGTGCCCATCAGGTAGTATCAACACTCTTTCTGGGAGCTTGTGAAACAGGTTAGGAGAAAAAAAAAACATCTTAGGCCACAAGTGCAGTTTATAATTCGTGTTTTATTGCTCTGTGAAAAAACAGGGGGAAGAGGAGACCTACAAGACTGAAAGGTAATGTGAAAGCCCACAGTGGGAGTCCACAACTGCCACTGAAGGGTGATTTGTAGCCTGGTGGCACAGGAAAATGTTATGACTAAGGCACAGTTGTTCCCTTCTTTTTTAAATAAATAAAATAGCAGAGCTAAAAAAAATAAGTGGAAGCCAACTGATGCTAACTCTAACCCTTGTCACAAATAACTACTCTGGAGCGGTTAAAATAGGTGATGACCAAGTGCCTAGACCCAAAATGCCTGAAAACACCTAGGGTGCAGGGGGAGCTGCAGGAAGGAGCCCTTTTGACAAGCTTAATGTTCAAAGGTTTTAATGTAATTAAAGGCCATTTTTGAAGCAAGTTTAAACACTGTCAGCAATGCTGCACAGGCCTGCCTCTGAAGAACCAGCAAGTAAGAGCATTTGCGCTCTCACAGGGGAAGGGAAATGCAAGTAATAAACAGATTGCACGGTGAGATCCCAAAAGAGCAGTGCTGAAGCTGAGAAGTCAACATTTTTCCAAAGCTTGCTTTGGTTTACATTCCTCTAGAGGAAAAAGTGACTTGGATAATTAAGCTGATGGAAGCTTTCCAAGCTGTTCAAGACACTGAAAACATGCATCTTGTCCTCAGTTTAATGGTAGGCACTATATATGTTTCTATAAAAAAAAAAAAAATACCCTGCATTTTTAATTGTCTTAAGTATTCTGGGAACATAAACATGGCTGAAATATTATTTTAATGAAAGTGCAATCCTGAATAAGTACCTATGCATGGAAAAGGGATATGCTGTGACTGGTATCACCTGCCTGTCCAAATACTTGGGTAGAATCTGCCATTGCCTTGCCTTTGAAGAGGCTGCTCTGCACGACTTTCTTTCAAGCCTTTCCCATTTCTCTTTCCTCTCCAGTAGCTAAAAATGGGATCTGTATCTGCAAAGCAGAAATAAAAAAAAAACACCCTCCTTCCCAGATCATTCCTTTTTTGATCCCAAACTGGAAAACAGGCTTCAAGCTGGTGAGATTGTTATTTTGAGTAACACAATGTCCAGGGGAGCCGTATTTCTCTCTTTTAACAGAGACAGATGATAGCTGCTACTGCAGAAGCCGAGTTGAGCTGCCACCAGCCCCCCACAACTCGGCAGACATGACCTGCTGAAGGAGGGAATAAAGGAGGCCAAGGGCAGGACAACCTTGCCGGCACAGACCTCGTGTTGGATACTGCGATAGATAAACAGCTACACCAAGGGAGGCTGCTCCTGGAAGCTGCTCACAGGCTTTAAGTTAAGCACAGACCTAAGCTGTGTCAGTGATCAAATATCAGACGCTTTGTGGAGCCGCTCTTCACAGAGTGGAGATTCACTTTCCAACCAAGAGCTAACACTTAGGTCTTGTGCAATAATTAAATGTGACTGAAACTCCTGAAACATCACACACTTGCATGTGGTTTCTGAATCTTTGTACAAGGGCAGGTATTGTTGCCAAGATCAACCTCCATGCATGAGAAGGAAAACTAAAAGTAGCCGGCAAGATCCGTCTGGAGTACCTGCTAGGAATTAGGGATAGTCACTAAAAAGTTTCCCTCCTAAGTCTACATTTATCCAGAGGAACAGTTTTAAGAAAAAAAATGGAAATCTTTTTCTAAAATTTTATCTCAAGAAGGTGCATAATTCTGAAAGAAATAGGTAATCCATA
Organism: Trogon surrucura; assembly: GCA_020746105.1. Classification (NCBI taxonomy): domain Eukaryota; kingdom Metazoa; phylum Chordata; class Aves; order Trogoniformes; family Trogonidae; genus Trogon; species Trogon surrucura. The sequence continues at coordinate 103,180,367 of CM036617.1, read as the reverse complement.
GCATTGTACAATTTGTAAAACGATTATTCTATGCTGGACAAAAATTCAAATAAAATATTTCAGCTACTTATTCTTGGAAGAAGCTGGTCTTGTTTGAAAATTATTGCTTAAACCATACTTGGCAGTTAAGACTTCTAGCTTGTATTTGATCCAGTTTGGTTTTAACTACATGGACTACTGCAAGCGTTCACACTGGCAACACCAACATTTGCTTTAATAGCTACATGAAGCTGGTAAGTCCATGATACTCCCTTCCTGTGTCCTCTTCCTCCTTGACCTTACAGGGACTGCAACAAGGTCCTGGTGGCCGGGCACTTTTGCAGCACTAGGGTCATCACAGACCCATCAGCTTCACCATCAGTTCACTGTTATTCAGCCTGACCGAGGCCAGAGCCTGCAGCTCTGCAGATGGGCAAGCAGCTAGTCTGGTTCATACCAAGTATCAGTGGGGATGTCCCTGTGCAAAGTGCAGTCCTTTCTTCCATTTTGCTAGGAAGACTTTGCCTCGGGAATCTGCAGGTTTGGCTGCTCCACGGCCAGCTGGTTTTCCAAGACACAGCACAACCTGTAATTTTCTATGAGCTTGGCTTGAAAATACTGCCTGTCCTTCTTGTGCCAAATGTCTGTGGCGATGTAGGTGGTGTAGGGGTCCTGGGAGTCCTCCAGCCTCCTGGCGCGGATGTTGGTCAGCATGACTCCCACTGTGAAGAAGCCAAAGAGGCCGATCATCAGCAGTACGTAGATGATTTCCAGGTTGTGGCTGGCACTTTTGACCTGGGAAGGTGCAGAGCTATTTGTCTTCTCCAGGTAGTCTTGAAGCAGTTTCGAAAGGAGTGAATTCAGGGCTGTGTCATTAGAGAGCACCAACATCTTCATTTTCTGTCCTTTGCACTTTTTCTTCCTTAGTTATAGTTTAGCTAGAAAAGAATAAAGATAAGTGGTATGCCATCAGATAAAGATGTGATTTCCTTTGTGTGCTTTTACTGGCTCCCCTTCTCAGCAGGAAAGCTACCTTGGGGCCGGCACAGACACAAAGTGGCTGAATGAGCCTGGAGGGACCTCTTCATCTCCTGTTCCCAAGCCAGGCTAGCTAGGCCTAGTCCATTCCCCATAAATGCTTGCCTTACAAACCCTTCTCCGTCTTCACAGATGGTCTGTCACAGAGCACAGCTGCCTCAGCTGCTGGCCACTCACCCAGATACCTCACCCACGCCTCCAGTGCTGCTATTTTTAAGGCCTGTGACTTCTGCCCCGAGCCCTCACAAGCATGAGGAGTGTCTCCCACCCTGCCACAACTGCTTCTGGCTTTGAAGATTGTGATCATGGCATCCCTCAGTCCTCACTTCTCTACTGTCAGCTTAACGATTGGATTTGATTGTAAATGATCTTCAGTGAGTGGAAATCAGTCGGTACTTGCAGCAAGCTCCTCCTGTCCACCCCTGCTGAGGAGCATTGCCTTTCTTCTGCAGCACACCTATAATGTTATACAGCATGTGAAACTGAACCAAACCTCTGACAGAAATGTATACCACACTAACTCAATGCAACTTCCCAATGGGCATTTGCCCAGGGTGTGGACACAGAGGGAGCCCACAGTAACTGCCTACCCAGCAGTGGAAAGGAAAACCATCTCCCTTCATCCTCCCTCTTACAGACTAGCAGTCCTTCCCCAGGTGGTTCATTTCCTTCTCCTCCAAACTAAATCACTATGCAACCAGTGTTTTATTGTCTGATTAGGAAGATTTCCACTGGCATCACTGCAGGCCAGGAACAGGGCAGCAGATGGTAACCCTAAGAGGCACCTGGATGTCCAAAGCCTCCTAGCCATGGCACGCTGCATTGACAGAGTGCCACAAGAAGCTGAAGGGTCATTTTCCCCTTTCCAATGTCAGCTGTAAATCAGTTAATAAGAGCGATCCTATCAACCTTTTGTCCCAAAGCCTCAACAACCAGGTAACAAAACTGACAGTTTCACTACAATGTCTTATTTAAATGTCTTTAGAAAATTAAGACAACAGTCTCCCTCTGGTTTTGCCCTTAGCACAGCTGAATGAGGTACTGTTATTCAAGGTGACTTCCATGATGGCAATCTTGTAATCACATGAGATGGCTGTCAGTGCTTTCTACAGTTTTAAATCTGTGAGAGCAGGCCAGCGTGTTAGCAGCAGCTTCTCCAGCATGCTTACCTTTCATTGTTTTGATTTATTTAAGAGGTACTATATTATAATCATTTATAATACATCAAGAATGAAATGAACCCTTGGGCAGAAAGCCATTGAAAAGTCTAGGCAGCAATTACACCCCTCCACAAGGGTGACATTAATGATTCATGGATGTTGCGCAGGACATCTGCACTGGGAAATTTAGCTGTGTATACAGCCCCAAGCTGCTGGTAATGACACTGCAGTAGACAAGATGTATCTGGAGGCTTCTTTGAATTGTCTGTGCCTTGCTATGGCATAGATGCTGTAAAAGGAGATGCTGAGACTGAGGAAGTGAGAAGAGGACACTAATCGTATGACCTGCCACCCTTGTATGAAGAGATTTTTACCCAGTGTGGTCTGTACTAGCAGATGCTCTTCGGAGCTGAACGAAATACACAATTAATGCAGATATGAATGTGACCAAATATACTCACATAAATGAACACTCTTCCTATGAAAGATTCATAGAATCGTAGAATGGCCTAGGCTGGAAGGGACCTTAGAGATCACTTTTAATCCAACCTTCCTGTCATGGGCAGGGATGCCTCTCATCTAGATCATGCAACACATGAGGACCGAACGGGAATCGAACCCGTGACATTTGGTGTTTCAGCACCACGCTCAACCGACTGAGCTAAGCCTGAGAGAGTTGGAGTCATTCAGCCTGGAGAAGAGAAGGCTTCAGGAAGACCTTATTGCTGCCTTCCAGTACTTAAAGGAGGCCTATAAGAAAGACAGGGACAACCTTTTTAGCAGGGCCTATTATGATAGGACAAGGGGCAATGGTTATAAACTAAAAGAGGGTAGATTCAGACTAGCTATAAGGAAGAATTTTTTTACAATGGGGGTGATGAAACACTGGAACAGGGTTTCCAGAAAGGGGGTAGAAGTTCATGGAAACGTTCAAGGTCAGGTTGGATGGGCCTCTGAGAAATCTGATCTAGTTAAAAATAGAATCATAGAATCATAAAGGTTGGAAAGGACCTTAAGATCACCAAGTCCAACCTACAGCCCTACACCACCCTAAACCATCTCCTGAAGTGCCACATCCAGCCGTTTTTTAAACATGTCCAGGGATGGTGACTCCACCACCTCCCTCGGCAACCCGTTCCAGTGCTTCACCACCCCTTCGGTGAAGAAGTTTTCCCTAATGTCAAAAATGTCCCTGCTTACTGCAGGGGGGTTGAACTAGATGGCCTTTAAAGGTCCCTTCCAACCCAAAACATTCTATGATTCTATGAAATTAACTGCTAATGAACTTTATGTGCTGATTTTTAGTCTGATTTTTTACTACACTCTCTAGCTGTGCAGTTGTGGATTTGGGGACAGGTCTCACTGAAATTTAGACCAGGATGATAAATTCTGAGGAGAAAGCCCTGTTCTCAATATGCAACCCTGGGAAACATGAGTGGCACCAGCCCACACCAGATGACAGCAGAGCACTTTCCCTGGCAAGTGGTGACTGCTGAGACCCAAGGTCGGAGTCCCGTGGTCTCAGCCTCACCATGATCCAAGCAAGCAGTTCCTGTGATGAGGTGTTTCACCAGCAGGAAAAATGAGCACACCGATACCAAGTACGCCTTGGTGTTTTGGCTTTAAATAGAGCTGAGCCTGGGGGTGGCAGAGGGAGACAAAAATTGCCAGTACAAAACAAAATTCTGATCCAATTTATTTCTTCAGTTGCATGAGTCAAAGCTACAGGAAATAACGTCTTGGCAGCTTGGGCTTAATAGTTAAAATCTATTCACATTTTACAGCTGTTTTCAGATCCTTTAAAAGGAAAGGAAGAGAAAAAGAAGTTTAAACCTTTATCTGAGATTACTCCTCCTAAGTGTGTAGAACATGTCGACACTGTAAAATGTAAGACTGATAACAAATCATTAAAGACAAAACAAAAAAAGAATTTCACTGGATCTCTCAACTTTTCTTCCAGAGAGACAGGCCATTATTTCTCATAATAGCATTGAAGGCACTTCAGGTGTTGATAAACTGATAGTTTGAATCTGAATATCCTCAGCTACCTCCCTATATTCTTTTGGGAGGTTTCTGGGGATTGCGAGGTATTGTCCATCTGTGGGTTGCTTACACGCTGGCTGGACTAGAAGTTGGCAATGAGCTGGGCGACCTCATCTCCATAACCACATCAGATGGCAGTAACAGCAGAGGTTAAGGGAAAGAAGTGGCATGCTTCTGCTTGCCTGGAAATCTCCTGAGATCTCAATAAGCCTAGAGGCCTCCCCCATCACTGCATAAGCCCTGTACAACTCCACTGAAATCCATACTGGAATAAACGGGACTGGGAAGAGAGACCTGTGTCACTGGTCTTCTCCATGACAGATGGTCACATCTCTCTTTCCCAAAAGCTCTCTCTTTTGACCCTGATCAAAATGGCTAACAATGCACTGCAAATAGTTTGACCCTTTTGACCCATTTGACCCTTTTGACCCTGATCAAAATGACTAACAATGCGCTGCAAATCGTGATCATTCCGCTCATGGGGCTTCCCCTGAGGAGCTCTGAGTAAAATCGTGGTTCACCCAAGCTGCAACCTGGTAAGCTGGGACCTCATCTTGAGTGGGGGTCCCCATCCCATCCCATCCCATCCCATCCCATCCCACAGGACGTTTCAGTGCATACTGTGGAGTCACCTCTCCCACCTTTCTTGGGAGGGGCAAGAACTGAGCAGTGAACTGCCCATGTTAAAAATTAACTTGGGCAAAGCTGAACAGCTCAGCAACTTTTTCACATGCCAGTGATTCAGAGGGAATTCCCCAAGGTTGGCAGCAGCCTGGGCCACATCCTGCTCTCAGATGCATTGCTACGTCTCCATCCATTACACTAAATGCAGGTGACAGATCTCCAAAGCAAAAGCACTGGGCTCAGTGCAGGCTGCATTCCAACACGGGCTTCCCAACAGTGCAGGTGTACTGCTAGCATTGCCCAAACTCATCTTCCATCAGGTGTCAACAATAACCTGAACCACTACCCCATCGGCTATGGTCCTCGATGCTGAGCAGCACCATTGAAGATGGCTCTTGCTCCCTGAACCTTGTCCCTTTACTCACTGTCACCTGCCACTTGTCCTCTCTTTCTCATGTCATGCATTTCTTCTGGGAGGGGGAGAGGGACCTTCTCTAAATGACATTTTCATGCAGAGCGTGGGTTTGAGATGGCAAGCAAGATGCCACAGGCAGGTTTCTGGAGTTGAGAAATGGACAAAAGTAGAGCTCTAGGAGACAGATCTACACCATGAACATCCCTTTGTGATCAGATACATATGGTCTACAGTTTCCATGATCAGTGAAGGGAGAAAAAGGATATGAATAAAGCTTAATCACTCCTTCCAAAGCATTTTAAAATATTGCTTATAAACTAACAGCTTCTCAGCAGGTGTAAAACCCTGCAGCCCGTCTAACTTCAGTGAGGATTCTAGGCAGTGTTTGCTTTCTCTGACTGGTGGGTGTTACTGCTTGAAATGTCTTTAACCCGGACATTGCTCTCTACAAAAGTTTCCCCAGAGATGTACTTACACAGGTAAGCTCCTTGCAGTGGTGACACTCCCCCGGTGGGGAAGAAAACCCAGCCAAATCCACTACCCTGTTCTCTCATACACCCTCTTACATAGAGAAGGTTTTAGTCTTACTCTGCTTATTTCCCAGCACATGAGAGTCAGTTCACACTGCTCAATCCCTCAACACCTCCCTGCATGCCTAAAGGAGTACTTGCTGCTCTCCCAAGTCTCTGTGCCTTAGGCAAGAGCTGTGGGCTGCAGCTGAGGGAAGGGAGACCTCCTAGAGATGAAAAGCAGCTCTTTAGAAGGAAAAGTGAAAAATAAACCTCTGACACCCAGTTTGTTCATGGTGGTATCTTCACTCTGGGGTAGGAAGGAAAACTGGCCCAGCACTGATCCTGAGAGCTGCCTCTTGAAGGAAAAGGACGAGGGGTCTCTGGCAGAGAGCATCTGCCAAGGCTGCATTTTTACAGCTAACAGGAGAAATTAGGGAAGAAAGCTTTAAGCCACCAAGGTCCCTTGGTTTAAAAAGCCTGGAGGGCTGTGATGGGAAGCTCAGGGAAGTCCCAGTTACTCCCAGAGCTATGAAGCAGGGAGATTGAAGGATGGCGAAACATGGGCAAGTGTGGATAGGCTCCACGTGCATCATGTCTATCTGCCACCTCAGAAACCATCCCTGAAAGTGGCTGAGACTATGCTTCTCCAGTATGACCATGCTATGAGAGACCTACTCCTAATTTTACTCTTTTGAACATGCAAATGCTCACAGTTACGGAGTACTAGAGCTGCAAAATGCAAGTCCATTAGACTGCCTGTGTGATGTGGAGCTCAGTCCTAGCTGAGTCTGAAAAGAGGCTGAGCTGAGCCGCTGGAAAACGTGGTGTGCCTGTCTGGATGCTGAGGCAATTGTACTCACTGCTGCTGGGGATGTAGGACCATGATGGGGATAGAGAGCTATAAATTGACATTTGAGTTCAATAGAGCAATTTGCCACTACAGAGCATCTGGCATTTATTATAACTCCTGTCGACATTATAAATGTCACAACTGGCTTGCACCTGGCTGGTTCCCAACAAAGGCAAAGCAGAATGAGTTTGTCTGCTCAAAAGCAGGCTGGAGACTGCTCCCTCTTGTCAGCCTGAATGCTGCTGCCAGTGGAGGGCACCCAACTCCGCTGGAGTCACCAGCTCCAGCGTGGTCCTTCCTGTCCCTGTCTAAGTTGAGCTTATTTCCAACAGCTGAGCCTTAGTGAAGTGCGCGCTGCGAGATGTTGTTGGGTTCCAGTTGATCATTGGGGTTTAAAAAGAAGAAAGGCAATTTTATGTCATGTGGTGTGCCTAGAGGATGTGATATTTGGCTTTGGAGCTCAGTTGGAATTTTGTCCTTGAGCATTAACAGGGCAAACTGATTTGCTTTGTCTAGCTGTGGTTTTCTTCCCTTCTGAAGTTAAATGTGATATTTATCATGTAAACAGAGATGGATGTTAAATGACAGATGCTCGCCTCCTAATACAATTTTCTCAGTTCACACACACCAAAGGACCTATATTTTAATTTATACTAAGCAAACATCTCCAACAATCTCTCTCATATTGCTCCCAAAAATATCGATAACCAAGCAGCAGAAACAGAGGGAGTCTAGAAGAACACATTCCTTTAGAAAACAGTACTTCAGCAACTTCTCATGAACTGATGACACACAAAGAAAGTCTGTGCTATGCTCGTAGCAAACATTAGCACCGCATGTTGCTCCCATGTTCCCACATCTTCTGACAATAACATGCTTCACCACCATAGAGCAACGGTTCTGCTGACCTCCCTGGCTCATTTCCCTAGCTCTTCGTTACAGGGATGAGTAGGTCAGACAACTTTCTGGACACCAGAGCATTGCACAAGATAGACCCATTTCCTCCCTCCAGTTCCTGGGCATTTTGCAACAGTGCAGCATCCAGGACACGGTGATTCCGTCAGAGATGGGACAGCAGGGCAAGATAGAAGCAAGCAGGGTTGTACAGACAGATTTGCAGTTACACATAAGATGCACACACCTTCCACAGTGCCCACCTTTCTCCAGCAAATCTGCAGCCTCTCCCAACCAGTCCTAGGGCGACCCACCACTACCCACTGAAGCAACACCTCAGGTCCCTGTGTTGCTTTAAAAAGCAACCCTTATTCAGCAAGGTATAGAATCACTTATTCCTTCCCAAAAGTACCGGTGTTATCTGACCACAAGACAGAAATATAGTGCTCTTTTACACAGACAATGCTATGTAAGTACCACACTACTCTGAAGTGGAAAACCCAGCAAACCCCCCAAACAATATGCAACTAAATTTATCCTCCCAGATGCAGCTGCCTTAGGCTTGCACCCAACCTCGAAGAGCAGGCAAACACTGGCATGGTTGTAACAGCAAACAAAACCTGGCAGGCAGAGCCCGGCTCCCTCTTCTCCTCCATCAGTTCAGCTCTGCAGCTCGGTGGCTCCGTGGGTCTTGCAGCCTCCTGGTTCCCAGCCACCCCCCACTCTCATCCCCAGCCCCTCTGCATAGAGTGTCGGTACAGACCTGGCAGCAAAGCACGGCTGGGTGCAGGGCTCCAACCTCTCCTGAGGAAAGAGAATTAGGGAAGATGTGGGACCTGGAAAGCCCCCGGGGTAGTACCCCTCAAGTGTGAGCAGGCAGAGGGTGGCTCCTGGCTCCTGCAGGGACAGCAGCCTGGCTGTCACTGTCCCCTGTCCCCGGGATCAGTGCAAAAGGTAAGAGGCAAACAGGAAAACACCCAGACTCACCAGGCTGGGGGAGGGCAGGAGCCCGTGGCGTGGGTGCCGTCAGCCGGGTGCAGGTGTCGCCTCCAGCCCTGGGCGCTCAACTGGGAGGTGCTGAGGGGACATGGGGGCAGCTCCTGTGCTGGCGCCTGGGGGTACCACAGGCCCCTGGCACCGCAGGGTGCAGGGAGGGCAGCACACGAGGAGAGGGAGGAGGATGCTGGGGTGTCAAGGCATCGCCAGGTCTGCTGCTCTCGCACCCTAACACTCGTCTCCCCACTTCCATGCACGCTCATATGCACAAATACACCCGTGCCCCTGTGGCTTTGGGTCCAGACAAGGGACAGAAGCTGTGCAGGCACACACATACCGGCACATTTCTAGAAACAGCAACGGTGTCAGCAAAATCACCTAGGATTAGGAGCTGTGACGACGAAAGTTGAGGTCCATCTTTCAGCTATATTACAGTCTGTGAGGTGGGAGGAGGAACGGGGGAGCGATTCCCAGGGCTGCCCCTCGAACCCAACAAAAACAGCTCACTACAGGGAGCCCTGGTTAACTCTTATCTATCGTCTAAAATGAAAACACAGAATCCTAAAACCCTATTTCCCATTTCAGAAAGAAGTGTCTGTAGTCACCAATTAGCCAAAGAGAGGGTTAATTAATGCCCACCTGGAACTTAGAAAATTAATTTATTAGCTTTGCAAGGCAGATGCGTTTACAGTCATTCAGATGATGCTGGTGTTGAGGGAATAACAGGACCTCTGGCACTGTGGCAAATCCTCACTGGTGTGTCCTGTGGCCCCTAGCAGTTCTCTGCTCAAGACAGGGATGGCACCCCCTCAGCTGCTGCTCCTCAGGTTTGCCAGATGCTGTTGCTAGGATGGCTGCTAGGGAGGGGAATTTATATGGTGGCTGAAGTATTGAAATGAATGGATAAAAACAGTGTCTTGATATTTTCTTGCATGACCACTTTCAGAAGTCTTATTCTGTGTTTTTGGTGGAGTTTGGGATGTAGCCCATAACATTGCTGCATCCAAATGAGGGCACAAGCTGTTAACAAGGCAGGATAATTTCCCAGGCTGCATCAAGACAGGGAGATACCTATAACAGCAGATTGCACTGGAGAAGCAAATGGGCAGTGCTGGTGACTCTTCTGAGCTGTGCCTAAATCCCTGGAAAAATCGAGCTTGCTTCTGGTCCAGCCCCTGTTTTTTGCTGGAGGCTCAGTATCTGTCTTCCAGGGCAGCAAAATTAAGTTTGATTTTGCTCCTGGGAAGCCTTGAGGCAGATCTGATGCTTCTTGCTTTCACACACCCCCTAGTACCCACACAGCATTACCCTTTGAGACATTTTAGTTGCATTTTAGTGCCTGCCATGAGGCACAGCATTTGTAGGGCCAAGGAAGGTGGAGAAGTTGAAAGGATGGTCTAAGTTCAGAGAAGTTGGTGACAGCATGGGACTGCTCCCCCAGTACTGGGGAAAGTGTTTCCCTTCCTCAGGAGACCAGTGGCACCAGCCTGAAGCCAAGCACAGCCACCAAAATACCAGAATAAAAAGAAATAATTTGGCCAGATGCATAATCTCATCCAAAACACAGAAGGGTGTCCCAAGCATTTAACTGAACACTTGAAGCGTTACTGGGGAAATATGCTTCTGTAAGGATGGGCTGTGGCTAATTAGGACAACTGCACTGACTGATTAACAAATTGATTAAAACTTCTGGTAATGCAGACAGATCAAAAATGGGTTAGGGCAGTGAAGGCTTGCACCTCACTGCACTTCAGGGCAGCTTGAGTGTGCTGAAGGGTGCTGCCTCACGCCTGGAGAGGGTCCAAAAGGTGATGAGGGAGGAGGAGGAAGAGAAAGAGGTGAAGAGGAGAATGTACTTGGTCAGTGACAGCAGAGAGTGAGCAGCCAGGCTCTGCTTCCTTCTCACAGGGGAAATTTTGGATGAAATTAGATCATATCACTTCCTGGCCCAGCCTTCCTCTTCCCAAAGCTGAATACCCAGGAAGGTGTTGTGAAAGAGGAGTATTGCTTTAATGTGGACCTGGAGGCCGTGCCCGTCCTTTGGGAGAGGTGGAAGAATGGGGAGGGATCTGCTGGGACATGAGGCAGGCTGAACACCAGCGCCCATAGAAGGCACTCTGAGTCAAGGCTTAGGTGGTTAACGGCCCCATTTCTTGTCACCTCCGCTCCAGACAAGGCTCTCCACTGGCACGAAGGATGGTGGGTCATGGAGAACACCTGACCTGTGCTGGAGCAGCATCACCTAAACCCATGCTGGGGCAACATCACCAGGCCCATTTTGAAACATGCAAACAAGCACTGCGGAATGCAGGAACATGTCACAGGGAACATCAGTTGTGAGTGACAAATTCCCTGCCAACACCTGAGTAGGCAAAGGGTGGGGTGTCAACCTACCATCCGAAATGCAGCAGGGAAGTTATCAACATAAGGGGTGCAGTGGGCCCCTGGCAGGGAGTGAATCCTTTCTGCACAGGGGACGAAGGGTAAGTCTCACTTCGAGCCCATAGAAACACTATTGCGCCTCTGGGGTTTGCTTTATTCTTGTACAGAAAGATGTTGTTCACAGTCATATTCCTAAAATCAGCAAGAAATCTGTGAACGGGAGCCCACTTGCTAACATCCCATGATGGGGAAGAGAACTGCAAATACAGTGACTAACCGCTGCTTTCCCCCATCCCATAGCCTGCTTGTACCACTGAGCACTGGGGTAACCTCCAGCAAAACTGCTCCATCTGATGCAGTTCCAGAGGGGATTAAGCTGTGAGGCTGGGCAAACCAAAGCAGAGATTGTTTTTAAGAGATCTCATGGTCTGGGTGGGACCTCACTCCACCCCACCATCACACCAGCATGGCTCCATTGAAGCCAAGAGGAGAACTATGTCTTCATTAGGCAAGAGCAGATTTATTCTCTTTTAGAAGCGGCTTTGTAACTTCTGTTTGACTTTGGTGGGACCTGAGAGTGCGCCTGACAGGGAGATTATTTTTTTATATATAGCAATGACAATATACGAAGGCTATGTTCAACATTACAAAACCATTCCGGCCAAGAAGTTTCTTTGTCTTCCCGGATCTGTCGGTAGCCAAAAGTTTCATTTTCAATGACGACATGTAGAGTGATGAGATCCCTCAGAAAGCAAATGCAGGCTTTCTCAGAAGGTGATAAGGAACATACCACAAGTACAGGAGTCTGTAGATCTCTTGAAACCATACTCCTGGTGGAGGTGTGGTGGTCTTTTTAAATTGGTCTTACTCCTGTTTTGAGGAAAGAAATACTGAAGTAGGTATGGGGAGTAGAGAATATAGTTCAGTCTTTCAATGAATCACTCTTAGAAAGGCTGCTGCTGTGGCTTTTGTACATAAATAGATGAAGTCGAACATGGTTTTGTTCAGATAATTATCTTTGGCACTTTCCCATACATATCATGGGAAAATCACCAGAAAGTTATGCAAACCCTTAGTTGCAGAGTTGTGCTGGGCTCTGGAACAAGTAATGAAAGGGTTGCTTAGGGCAACCCAAGGGGAAGGATAAACAGCTCAGAAGGTGCCTTTGGTCTCCTCTGGCCCCACAGTGACCTGAACTGGGCTCACCTCATGGCAGGCACCAGGCTGGCTGCTTGCCTCTGCTTCCCTGTGGCCGAGCCAAGGGGACGGGAAGATGACAGGGATTCAAGACCTTCTCCAGCTCCGTCCCACATCCCAAGAATGTCTTCCCACCAAACCACTGTATTGCTAAAGGTCTCAGCTAGCTGCTTTGGGATATGACTTTCGATTCGGCCCAAATGCTGTAGAAGTGACTTTGGATTAGGGGTTATCCAAGACATCTTACAAATGATGGGCTTTCAGGAAAACCACAGCACTGGCATTCTGCTAAAGAAGATTGAGTTGGATAGTCACAAATAAAAATACTCAGAACTTCACATAACTTTTAGCGAACCTGGCCAAGAGGGTGACACTAATTCACTTGCTGATATCTCCGCAGTAATGCAAGCACATCCAAATTCTAAAATCATGGACATGGACCACCTGCTGCCTTACGTTTGCACAGCCTCTCCTATTATGCAACTGCAAAATTAAGGCTCACTTTGCTGCAGCAGGAGCAATGCCACAGGTCAGATGTGCAGCTGGCACAAGTCATCAGAGATGCAGGAAAGTGAGCTGAGCCATGTGGATTTACACTAGCTGGGGAAACTGGCTTGAAATTTGCAGTCCGCCATAGAAATATAATTTAGAGTGAAAAACCTCACAATGTTAAATTAAAGAAGTGCTGGACACCTGCAGCGTTTGGAAGAGATGCTGGACGGAGACACTTCTAACCCCCATAACAAGGTTAAATGGAATTCCCTAACTGAAGAGTAATTCATAGATGCCTGCAGAGGCACAAATGCTGGAGTGTTATATTTTTATGATGATGATTCAGATGAGTCCTCCCCAATCAGCAAACGCTCATTGCTTTAAAGACCAGACAGGGAAAATTCCATTTAGCAGTGACTGATGCTGCAGTTTACTCTTCTGAACATCCACCAGGTGTCTTAGGAAGTCTATACCATCAGCTACAAATTCACATACACTCTGGACTATGTCTCTTGAGAGCAAGCCACAGTTATCAGCTCCCACAGTACCTGTGCTGTGGCTCCTGTTGCTTTCCAGTAGCAGCATTTCAGGTGATTTGTGACCTGGTGCCTGTGGGGAACGGACCGACTCCTTTTCTCACCACCACGCAACACAGCTCTGCTGTCCTCACCACTCCGTCCCCCCAGCACTGCTGCAAACACACGTGGAAAGCAGCTCAGTTACCTAATGCTGTGCAGAATCTCATTAAAAAACAAAAAAAAAAGTCATGCTCCATGGATACATGGAGACAGCCATAAAATTCCTGGACATGTTTGTACTGGTGAGCAATGTTGTTTCACAATTGCCCCGGACTTGCCAGGGGACGAGTGCTTCCTGGGTCACGAGCACAGTAATCATGTTAAATGGTCTCGGCTCGGTGCTGGGTAGGCAGGTGGCCAGAGCTTAATAGCCACCAGCAGCCCTTGGGACCCTGCAGCAGGGCATGTTGCTCACAAAATATTCAATTCCCTTTTCAAACAAATGGTGGTTACTCTTTTTTCCTCAGATGGGTAGCTAAAAGTGGTTTTTTAAATAATCCTGTTTACATGGACAACAATTCCCCAAGCCTTCCCTCACTCTGAAGCCAGCCTGAGGAGAGGAGGCCAAGTTCTGTCACAGGCAGTGGTACAGGAGACCAAATCATGACAGAGCCATCACCTTCCTTCCTGCTCACTGTGCCTTTGTGCATTGCTGCTCCTGGCTCCACAGATTGAAATGCCACATTAATGAGGGGGAGGAATAATTATCATGTGTTTTCCTTTAGAAAGTGCAGTGATACAGGCACCTTTTCTGCTCTAAGTGATGCTTGGATTGTTTTTTCCACTTTTCTCCAGCTTTGTTCCATGCAGGGATAAATCAGCGGTGGAGTCTGCTCTGGAGGTCTCTCTCCTCCTCTGAAGCTATCTCAGGCACGTGTGCTGCACTGGGGGCACTAACAGAGGCGTCTCTATGGCTAACAGCATCCTTGCCCTGGCACACATCCTGCACCATCACAAGTCCTCCACACACCAGTCATGGGGCACTGCATGCCAACAGGCAGTTGCTGCCTAGCAACAGGTTCCCCCCTCCATTTAGGGCATGGATGCTACCTAAAATGTCTGCAAATTCTTGACTGGTCATTTCTGACACAGAGGCTTTTTTTCCTCAGGAGGAGCATGTCCAGATATGCCAAGCTGAGGGAAGACATAGTTTAGTAGATTGATAGGGCTGGGACAAAGGCTGGACTTGATGATCTTCAAGGTCTCTTCCAGCTGAAACTATTTTATGATTCTATAATTCTATGATTTGATGGCACAACGCAGAGGGGGAAGCAGGTGTTTCCCAGAGGTGCCTCACAAAGAGCCGCTCCATAGCTGATTTGGAGATCAGGCCAACCTGCCCCACACTCTGCCTTTGCTGGTGCCATCAGCTCTTCACCCACTGAAAGTTTTAGGGCAACAAGCCAAGGGGAGACAGCACTGTCTCCCTGCTCCCCTCCCCTCTGCACATACCCATCGGAGGAGATGTCTGGGGCTCCATTTTTGCTCAGGCTCTCAGCCTGGCATGGGTAACAGGTCTCTGACTCTGCAAGCACTGAAGGTGGGGAACCTGCCACCAAGACAATGTCCCTGAAATGTCCACCACATACAAGCAGACAGGAATTTCTTTGTTTTGCTCTGCACCTATTTGGGAGACAAAAAAAAAAAAAAAAAAGTCATTTCTCTGCAGAGATTGTTGAGTTCTGTCTTTTTCAGAATATTGTGCTTCTTAGCACACTGAGTTTAGACTGAGAGCCCCTTAACCTTTCAAAGGTTTCCTAAGTGATCTTTACACATTGCCCAAACCCATCTAAAATTGCAATTTAGAAGCAAAAAAAAAAAAACCACAAACCAAAAAAATTAGTTGCTGCCTAACTGCGTAAGTGTCCAGCCTAACCTGCTAATGGATGCTGAGTTTTTTCATGCCCCGGAAGGGGCACACATAGCCACCTAGAATGGCCTGCAGCAGCTCGGTGCCTTGCTGCTGCCAGCCCCTAGCCGACCCCTAGCTGTGTTCCCATCGAGGCCACCTGGCCAGCAGTGCCCCTTGGAGTCACACATACATCTGAGCAACCAGCCTGTGTCCTCCATGTGGCCACTAGCCCACCACACTTGAGGATGCCTGGGAGCACTGGCCATGCCACTGCCCTGACTCCCATCACTCAAAGCCTTAGAGATGCAGGAGGCCCCAAGGCAAGTGTCTGTCTCCTTGGCCCAAAGCATTTCAGGTCTTCGCCACTGATCTCCTTAGACACAGCCCCACAGAGCAGGCTGCTGCTCTCACCACCATATCATGCCCCTGGCCTCATAGGTAAGTGAAGAGGGTCACCTACTGTGCACGCTGTGAGTGGGGACCCTGTCCTGGAAGGGGAGAGACGTGAATTCCGGCACTTGCCTCAGTTTTTGCACTCAGCAGAGTGATGTGAGTCTGAGCTGCTGTGGAGCTGCTGAGGTACACCCAGAGTAGCTGGCAAGGTGTTACGCTGGAAAGTAGGTGATCCAGTTGGCAGTTTTTTGAGGATGCAATCAAATCCTTATCTTTAATTACCTATATAGTTGCTGTAACCTCTCAATGCCACCAACAGCAAGTTAAACACAAGCAGTTAAAAATACATTTTACAAGAAGTTTAATCTCACCCAGCCCATGTTAGATGTGTCCTGCAAATACCCATTGGGCTGGAAATGTACCATCGGGATTTAGGCAGAGGGAGAAAGGTGAAACTCTGGATTCCAAGCTCAGACATTCTCCCCAGGGGCGCATCTCGCTGTCCTCTCTGGTGTGATGTGCAGCAGATCTCCTCGGGAAGCTGCTGAACAAGGTCGGGCACCTCCAGGGTTCTGCAGGAGTCAGAGAGCACTCACTCGGATTCCTGTTCTGGCTGAGTGTACTAGAAGGCCACATTCTCCTGTATCATCATGGAGGACAAACATTTTGGAGGTCCATAAGGAGCCACGTGCTCAAGTTTCTGTATACTTTTTCCTCAGGTTGTCCAAGGGCGATTACAAAGGGTTTACATGTATT
Organism: Trogon surrucura; assembly: GCA_020746105.1. Classification (NCBI taxonomy): domain Eukaryota; kingdom Metazoa; phylum Chordata; class Aves; order Trogoniformes; family Trogonidae; genus Trogon; species Trogon surrucura. Next base: position 103,164,206 of record CM036617.1, on the reverse strand, counting down.
TTTTGAAAGAAAGAATTGTCTTGAGCAAGGTGCAGACATATTTTGAGGGAGGGTTTAAAGATGCTCTCTGAAAATCTCACTTAAACCAGGTGGAATTACAAAAGCTACATGTTCATAAAAATAAAATGTTATGAGAAAAGAACCTCAGAGAACAGTGCAGTTGAAAAATACCACAGATCCCTCCCTACTTTGATACCGGAGCCATGCTAACACTAATTAGTGAGTGAAAAGTACTGTAAACTTTCTCCTGCTTTGCAGTATACAGAAGTTGAAATTGATGTCAGATTCCACTAAGGAGCCAAAATGGCATTTTTCCAAAGAGAGCACACAGAGAGATGCAGATTTCAGGATGTACCAAACACAAGCATATGACTGAACAGGAATCATTGTCACTTGTTCCACCCAACCGCGTAAGGATAAGATAGCACAAAAATCACCCCTGCTTCCTCTTTATTTATCAGTTTATATCTGCAAGTCACTGTGCAAGTTCTGCTGCTACAGGAGTTGCCAGACATCATGCAATGCCCTTCACAACCTAAGCTTAGCACCCAAAATGATGCACCACATCTCTGCTGCAGAAGAGTGGTCAGAGTCCCCTTTCCCATCAGTAGCACCCCTGGCTGAGCAAGGGATTCCCAGATGATGCTCCCCTTCACTGCCCCGTCCCTCTGCGGTGCCCAGCTTCCCTCTCTTTGGCGAGGGAAAATGTAGGCCTGACAAACCACAATCCCAACCCAATCAGGTGGCAAAATTCAAAATTTTTACTCACAAAGCACATCTAGCAAAACAAGATCCCCGGTGTTGAAGAGCCCACATCCATTAAATGATAGGATCTCCAGAAAACTAGGAGTACGGCAGAGGGTTTGTACTGGCATCGACCCACGAAGAACTGCGGCTTTTGGAGGCCACCAGAGCATCACCATGTTGTTGGAGGTGTGTAAACTCCCAGAGTTCAAAGCATTAAAAACTTAGCAGGTTTTCGTTGTTCTCATTTGGCAGTATGTTGCTTAAGCAAAAATAACATTGAACTTTTGACTTTACCTTCGCTGAATCCAGCCACCTCAGAGAGTATTTTATACCCATGTTTTTATCAGCAGATCTCCCAATACACTGAGAAGCAGAGATGCTCTATGCTCAGAAACCAGTTTTGCTGGGCAGGAAAAGAAAGATCAAAGATCCCCTAATGGTGCAGAAACAGTGAGCTATCCAAATGTCCCCTCTGATCTCCCAGGAATTTGCACTAAATTGCTAGGTAAGGTTAGGAGAGGAGGGCCCTCCATGCACTAGGAAGGATATTCTCAAAAATGCACCCATTCAGGAAAGAAGCCAGATCATGGGGGAAGGGAAACCTTGTATCCCTAGAAGCAAATGTGTAAAATACCTTTCTTTTAATTTAACTAAAATAATGAAAGCTATATGTTCACTCTCTCGCCCATGCAACCCACAGCTTCCTGCGCCTCCACATCCCTGTGGCAGGTGCATTCCCCCTAATCTGGGATGCCTCCCCGCACAGCGGTTGCCAGGCAGGTGTCAGAGAAACTGCTAGAAGTTTCTGGCTAGTCCACCAGCCTAGGTGTACACCCAAGAGGTTGGCTGGTAGCCAGTGGGAGGCTGATGACACTTTGATTGACCACAGTTCAAATCCCATTGAGCTTTAAAACGAGGTCCTGCTGAGGGCGTGTGCGAGAAAGTCTCTTTGGAGCAGCAGGTCCTGCAGTCGGGGCACAGACTTCTCCTTGGCTTGGGATGCAGGCCAGGGTAATTCCTCGAGGTCGAAAGTCCCTGTCTTTATATGGATGAGTGTATGTACAATCCAGATCGCTATTCTAAGCCTAAGAGTTGAGTGTTGCTCTTCTCAACTGATAGCAGAATGTGTAAATTTGTGGGAGCTTTCTTAATAATTCCAGTTTAATTGCACTTTTGGATTAACTGAGAATGGGAGTGCTCCTCACAATGACATAAGGTCTAACCTTGCCTGCATCATCAAGGAAGTCCTTCAGAGGTTGTGTTAGTCCTGATTTTCTTTTTTTTTTTTGCCTCCTCTTCTAAAGCAGCTGCCTGTTTTACAGTGTGAAGCACAGATAAGCTTTTTTCCAGAAACAGCCACACATATCTTCCTGCTGTGCTGTTTTTCCACTTAAGCAAATGCCAGATGCAAGCAGTAGGAGCAAATCACCACCCTTCAGAAACCTCCAAGTTCCTTTGTGTTTCTGGTCTACTGATCCACGGTGAAGCGAGAAGGCCAGGACTGCCCCTGGGACGTGCTTTCTCTGGACAGGCAGCTATGCCCTTGTAGCCTTCACCAAAGCAGTGTCATGGATTTGCACCACCCTGAGCATCTCATCTCTCCTTACCCCAATGTTTCATGGATTTAACCATGTCAATGTGAGTAAATTTTCTCCTAGTTCAATGTGAGGGAAGTCAGACCTCAGATATCACCTCCAGGGCACAGCCAGAGCTTTTGCAGTTGCTGCTGAAATACTCCCCTGAGCAGCAGCAGAAGAACCAGATTAGTTCAACAAGGACAAGGCACCCCAGCAGCTCGGCCAGAAAAAAACTGGCTGCTGTCATCCCAGCAAGGATCTGCACAACAGAAACACATAAGGCCTGCACTCCAGCATCTGTCCTGTCCTCCTCTGCCTTGGGTCAGTGCTGGGCACAATCTGACCTGGCCATCGTGGCACCCCATGGACCATTGACAACTCTAATGCCGTGGCTCCAGGTTCCTAATCCCTGTAATTTGGAAGTGGTGAGCAAGAAAACTTCCTGCTGCTCAAATCTTCTGTGAGTCAAGGAGAAAAGACTTTCTGTATTTATAAACTAAACCGGACATCAAAGGTAAGCGTGAGCCACGTCACGTGTATTTTCTTCAACAGAAGTGATGCCACAGGGTCCTGTACATTAGCTGTTTGGGCTACATAATAACTTGCTTGTGGCTTTATAAATCGAGGGGCAAGATCTTTCCTTGGTTCGTACACAATGTTAGTACACGTAGGATGTCTTTCTTCTCTGATCACAACCAAGCAGAAGGAAACAAAATCCTGAGCCTTAGGAACAGAAAGTACAGAAAATTCAGCCCAAGAATGGTATTACTCCACCTGGAGCCAGCGTTTTCTGCCAGGTTCCTTTTTTCTTTGACACGCGCATTTCATGGGAAAAAAAACAAAAGGGCATGAGCTGACTCAGAGGACTTGAATATCAGACAATACTCAGCATCTGAAATGCCTTGAAGCAAAGGTACAAGCAGTGATTCTTTTCTTCCAAGAAAAGTTGACCGGCTCCTATATGCACACAGCCATAACTGCTTGATTCCATTTAACCCAATCTTTTGAGTGGCCAGAGCACATGTTTAGGGAGCACTAACTCTTTGGGTGAAGAAATTTTTCCTGATACCCAGTCTAAATCTCCCCTGGTACAACTTGAGGCTACTTCCTCTCATCCTATTGCTTGTTACTTGGGAGAGGAGACCAACCCTCACTTCGCTACAACCTCCTTCCAGGCAGTCACAGTGAATGATAAGGTCTCCCCGCAGCCTCCTTGCCTCCAGGCAAAACAAACCCCAGTCCCTCAGCTGCTCTTCATAAGACTTGCTCTTGAAACCCGTCCCCTGCTTTGTTGCCTTTCTTTGGACACACCCAAGCATCTCCATGTATTTTTTGCCATGAGAGGCCTGAAACTGAACACAGAATTTGAGGTGTGGCCTCACCAATGGCAAGTACAGGGGCACGATCACTGCCCTGGTCCTGCTGGCCACACTGATATAGGTCAGGATACTGTTGGCCTTCTCGGCCACCTGGGCACACTGCTGGTTCGTGCTCAGCTGGCTGTCTACCAAGTCCACAAGATCCATTTCTGCTGAGCAGCTCTCCAGCCACTCCTCCCCAAGCCTGTAGTGCTGCCTGGGGTTGTTGTGACCCAAAGGACCCAAGGACCCAGCACTTGGCCTTTTTGAACCTCATACAATTGGTCTTGGCCCGTGGATCCAGCCTGTCCAGGTCCCTCTGCAGAGCCTTCCTGCCCTCCAGCAGATCAACACTCCCACCCAACTTGGTGTCGTCTGCAAACTTGCTGAGAGTGCACTTGATGCCCTCATCCAGATTATTAATAAAGATATTAAACAGAACTGGCCTCAATGCTGAGCCCTGGTGAACACCACTTGTGACTGGCCACTAACTGGATTTAAGTCTATTCATTACCATTCTTTGGGCTTGACCAGCGAGCCAGTTTATCACCCAGAAAAAATAGACCCCTAACAAGCCATGAGCAGCCAGTTTCTCCAGGGGAATGCTGTGGGAAATAGTGTCAAAGGCTCTACTAAAGTCCAGGTAGAAAACATCCACAGCCTTTTCCTCATCCACTAAACAAGTCACCTTATCATAGAAAGGGTTCAAGTTGGTCAAGCAGTACCCTCCTTTCCTAAACCCATGCTGACTGAGCCTGATCACTGGTTGTCCTGTACATGCCCTGTGATTGCACTCAAGATGATTTGCTCCATAACCTTCCCTGGTACGGAGGTGTCGTGGGTTGACCCTGGCCAGCCGCCAGGTACCCACACAGCCGCTCACTCACCCCCCCCTTCACTGCTGAACAGGGGGAGAAAATATTTCCAAGGGTTCAGGGTTTGAGATAAGGACAGGGAGATCACTCTCATTTACGGTCCCGGGCAAAACAGACTCAGTTTTGGGAAAGTTAGGTACATTTATTAAAAGAACTAATCAGGGAGGAGTAGTGAGAAGTAAGAAAGAGCAAACAAATCTTAAACAGAACACCTTCCCCCCATCCCTCCCTATCTTCCCGGGCTTAACATCAATCCCGGTTTCTCCACCTCCTCCCCCCGAGCGGCGCAGGGGGACAGGGAATGGGGGCTGCGGTCAGTGACGTTGGTTCCACCGCTTCTTCACTCCGGGGGAGGACTCTTCACTCTTCCTCAGGCCATTGTGGGGTCCCTCTCACGGGTGACAAGCTTCACGCTCTCTTCTCCGCGTGAGTCGTCCCACGAAGGGCAATTCATCACAAACTGCCCGACGTGAGACACCTCACGAGGGGCAGCCCACCCCTCGTGAGTCTGAGGCGCAGTCCTTCAGGGGAAACTGCTCCAGTGTGAGCCACCTGCAGCGTCCCGAAAGTCCCACCGGCCAACCTGCTCCAGTATGGGCATTCCTCTCTTCCATGGGCTACAGGTCCCGGCAGCGACTTGCTCTGATGCGGGCTTCCCACGGGCTACAGTCCCCTTTCAGGCATCCACCCACACGGCGTGGAATCCTCGGTGGACATCTACGCGGTGATCCTCATGGTGGACTTCTGCACCTCGCCCATGGGCTGCAGGGGGACAACCCGCTTCACCATGGTCTTCACCATGGACCCGGGGGACTCCTTCTGCTCCGGCGCCTGGAGCTCATCCTTCCCCCCCCCCTCCTTCTTCACTGACCTTGGTGTCTGCACAGATTCTCACTCCTCCATCTCTGTGCCAGCTGTTATAGCGCAGTTCTTTTTCCCGTTCTTAAATACGTTTTTCACAGAGGCGTTCCTCTGCTATCACCTTACTGATAGGTTCAGCCTTGGCCAGCGGCGGGTCCCTCTTTGGAGCCGGCTGGCATTGGTTCTATCAATCTTGGGGAGCTTCTAGTAGCTTCTTACAGAAGCCACCCTGCAGCTCCCCCCCCGCCGCTGAAATCTGGCCAGGCCAAACCAAAACACGAGGTCAGGCTAACAGGGCTGTGTTTTCTTTTCAACCCTTCTTGTGGATGGACATCACATTTGATAACCTCCAGTCCACTGGGACCTTCCTAGTTATCCAGGACTGCTGGTAAATGATGGAAAGTGGCTTGGCAAGCACTTCCACCAGCTCCCTCAGTACGCTTGGGTGGATCTCACCCAGCCTGATAGACTTGTGTGTTTAAGTGGTGTAGAAGGTTGCTAACCATTAGAGACAATAGTGATGTATTTGGGTTAAGAACACATAAGAAAACATTGAGGCATCTCCCTAATCAAAAATACATTTAGAAAAACAAACACAGAGGTAGCACTGGATAAGCATAATTCTGTTTGAGGGTTTCAGCTTTGCCATGGGGCTGAGCTCACTCATTCAGTATCACACAGTACCTCTGAACTGTTAAATGCATTGAAAATGAGAAGACGAAGACCACGGATTTTTGTATGGCAGCACCATTATTGCAGCTGGTGCCGAGTTCAGATCCATCTCATGCAGCACCTCCCACCGTACCTGTCCCTGCTGCACCTGCGCACCGTCTGCTCTGTTAACACAGCTACTACACAGTTTGCTCTCAGCTCTGGAAGAGAAACATGTGCTGCAGAGGCTTGAGCAGCAAGTCTCTGCTCAACTGATGGACAAGAAATCCTATTTTTACCAAAAATCAATACATAATTCTCCTCCCTTTCAAAGAAATTCGTCTCGTTTAATATCTACCTGGCATTAGTGCCACAAGTTGCCTGCACACCGCATGAGTGGCTGGCCAGCGAGGCTTGGGGGTTAGGAGTTGGTTGTGCTGGTCGAGATGAAGCAGCCTGCCTACAAGCAGAAGGCTTAACTAGACTTGCCTTGGGCTGAGGTTATGCCAATTCCATTAGTCAATGCATAAATTCTTACCTTTGAGCAGGGCCTGCAGGAATGAGGTGAGGAGGAGAGTAGCAAGGCAAAGCTTAACACACAGGGTCTACTGCTGGGCTGCTCAGTTCTTCGAGGCAAGTCCTTCTCTTCCTTATCTATATCAGCATCGTGTGTTAACTCTGACTTCCTCACAGCAGAGACCTCATCTCTCGCTTACCTAGAAAATGTCTCACAGAGTTTAGGCATGATATAATTAGAGGCAATTATGATAATAATTGATTGATTTTGAAGTTATCATCCATCTTCAGTGTGTTTAATGAATGACAGAGACAGAGCCTCTCAGAAGTGCCAGAGGCTGTAGCTCCATCTAATGATACTGCTAAAAGCGAACCTCAGATGCATGTTGGAAGAGATTAATCGTGGTAGATAGGCTGCCAAGCTCCAGTCAAACTTTTATTGTCAGTCATTTGGAGACATGAGCCCAAGGCTTCTGAAAAAGATAGAGCTGAAGACTATACCAGCTAATGGTTCACACAGCTAGCAGTCAAAGGCACCGATGAGGAGAGTAATATTGAAGCATAGCCCAAGAGTTTCAGACCAGTCCACTGAAAAAAATGCCATGATGATTCACAATATCTATACTGCTGGCCTTAAAACCCAGCCCCTCAGTGTACTGTCCGATTTTTTTGTGCAGACATAAAAGAAAGAGAGGAAGACAGATTCGTCAGTCATGCAAGTTCAGCAAAAAAGCTTAGGAGAAGGATCTAGTTCTTTGAAGTTCAGGAGACTGGCAGACAATTATGATGGTGAAAGGCACACCCACATAATACGATGGCTTTCTACGAGCTGTGAAACATTATTATTCTACACCATCAGTTCCTAGACTGTCAAGAAAGAAAGAATATTCTTGCACTACCAACTCTGAAGAGAGGAACTGCTGGACAATAAAAGCTCTGTCCTGCTTTCACTGTCTGTACAATTTCCACCTGTAAAGAAATTCTAGTAAACTCAAGTCAAAAGCACACATGTAGGGGGGCAGAAATGTGGCACCTCTGCATTGCCAGCTGGCAGTGTGCGGATGTTGTGGATCAGCCAGCAAGGCCGATGCCTCCCACCGTGCTCACCAATCCCACTCGCTTGGGTCCCTTGCTCTGTGCTTCTCCTCTTCCCCTGGGTGTTCTATATGTATATTTATATCCCGGTCTGAGATAAAACAACCAATTTTGTTCTGTGATTGTACTTTTCAGCTCAGTCTCTTCTAAGAGGCTGCACTTTCTGAAGTTAGCAGCATTGTTTTTGCAGACAGTGTCTGCTACTAGAAGTGACAACACCTGACATTTATAGTTACTACTAGGGACTGGTGTGCAGAAAGGCTCTTGCTTACACTTGCTCTTATAGTGCTCAGAACCACTGCTAAATTTTATGTAACGCATTGGAGGTGCCAGCAAGTAAAAGGGTTGCAAGTAAACAGAAAGTCACAACGCTGGGGAGGTGCAGACAGGACAGGGGATCCAAAACTGACCAAGAAAGTATTCCATTCCATATATGTCATATTCAGTACAAAGCTGAGGGACCACAAGCGTTATGCTCTCTTCGTTGATGTCCAGCATCCAAGCAGGACTCTGTGCTGCCCTCTATCCTAATCCATGAGTCGCTTGAACTCAGTTCCTAAACCCAGCTCATGTATCCACCTCCTATCTTGCACGGAGTCCAGTCTGGGTCTTCCCTGGTACTCGCCTGCTCTGCAGCATCAGTGGTGATGGCCATCGAGAGGGTTGGGTTTGATATTGGTTTTGTATATGTTTGCACACATTTCATTATTTTCATTATTTTTCTTATTAGTACTATTATTGTTTCATTAAAGCTGTTGTAGTTTTCTTCTCCCATCCGTGAGTCTCTCTGCCTTACTCCCTTCCTCTTTGGGAGGGGAGAGGGGTTAATAGAGAGCACCTGTCATTTGTCTAGTGGCTGGCCCAGCCTTAAACCTTGACAGTTTATACACACATGCTTGAAATATGCACATGTGGACATTTTCTCCACACACCCCATACTTCCGTTACCTTAGGCATTTCTTTTCCTCCTAGGCAAACAAGCCTTCCCATTTTTTTGAATTCCCTCCTACTCAAATCAATAGGCTAGACATGGAGTGAAACTGTCCCTCCTTAAACCATGCTGCCATGCATTCCTCTTGCTTTAAATAAGGCACTATTGTTAAACTCATAATTTTCATTCCTTCTCAGTCAACACACAAGGCTGATGCCCATGCTGGTTCTCAGTCGGGGCTGAAAAAGCAACCTCTGTTGCCCACACTTTGCTTCTTGCCTGCAATTGGCCATACTCAGTCACAGTCCAGGGGTAACAAAACCACAAGCAAACACTGAGGTGACCTTAATCACAATGTTTGTAGAAGGGTTGTTTGATGTTTTAAAAAACTACACTATTTTCCTGCTTTTAAAAAATTCAGGCTGAACCTATGCATTCTCATTATTGAAGTAAACTTGCCAATAAATGAAAAGCTAAAAATAAATGAAAATGGAAAAAAAAATGAAAAAAAAATGAAAAGCTAAAAGTAAAATTTCAGATCCAGATGAAAATGCTTTGGAAGACCTAAACTTACTATGGGAGAGCAGTCCTCTCACTGGAATCCCAAACTGCTACAAACCCCATCGGTTTTGAAAGAGCTATCATGGCAGAAGCGGGTTTTGAAAGAGTTATCATGGCAGAAGCATTGGTGCCATTGATACATCTGAGCTCTGCTAGCTTCCCAGCAAGCCATCCTCAGCAGCAGCACACTGCTCTGGCCTCAGCCCACAACACCTTTTGCAAATACATCCTAACTAGGCAAAATCCAGGGACTCCTTGTTGCTGACTCCTGTCAGTCCTCCGAGACCAAATTCTCTGTCACACACAAATGAAGATGCACAAGTGTGAGATGCCAAATGCTCCATCTTGCTGAGACCCACGTGCCAAGCAGAAGGTCCGTTTTATTTGGAAAATCGCATATAGTTATAACAAACATTTTCCCCACGCAGTGGCATTAACTGACCATACCATTCATAAGGCAATGACTAAGAAATTTACTAATTTTAAGCCTACTTTGTTCCCCACCAGGAAATGGAAAATAGGAATTCCTGTTGCGCCAGATATAGAACATTATTCCTTTTGTTTGGAAAGCTTAGTTTCCAAACACCATCCATTACCCAAACCATATTCATGCAACAAATTTACCATCCAAATAGTTTCCAGTAGATCTCACTAAGAGGATGTTTTTTTTTTCTGGTGTTGTGACCAGCTACACTCATGTTAAAAAATCTCCATTTGGCATCACTTTTAGTCCAATGGTTTAAAAATGTAAGTGGGATTTTTGTCTGTTCGGGAGCTTTAACTACCTGTGATTTGCTACCTGCGAACATCACAGAAACACCCTAGACAGCAAGGACCACTGGAAGCTACTCAGAAGTTTTAGCACCTTAATCTAGGATATCTCAACCAAAATAATTTGAGTGTTGCAGAGCATTGCAGGCTGAGTCCCCAGCTACCTGTCCCCATTCTATACCACCCCAACAGGAGCTCAGCTTCTCTGGGAGTTTTTTTTCTCCATGCTAGGTTGATGGGAAGAAATCAAAGTGGTCTGAGCTCCCCTCCAGTGAGGGTTTGGGAAGCACCACCTGATGCACAGGGCAGACCAGGTTGCACCCGAGGCTGTGCGTCATGGGGTGCCTGTGGCCACCCCGCTTCCATGTCTGGCTGCTCTCACCAGCTCATCCACCACAGTCTCTCTCGAAGGCTCAGCACCACCACCATTGTACAACCAGAGGCAGGTAGACCTGTGATTGCCCCTCGCACCTCCTAGCCCGGCACTAAGAGCTGCAGGTCTCACCCACCGATGTCGAGAAGGAGAAATCAGGCATTTGCTGTGCATTGCCCCTCACCTTTCTGTTCTTAACCACATACCCACGCTGCAGCATCAGTAATAATGAGAGGTTTGCCATGACAACCGCTGCTGGGAGGTGGATGAATGCTTGAATTCTTTGCATAGATGCTGCTGTTTGTTTGGAATTCTCCTTCACTCAGCTTTGCCCTAGCAAAGCCGATCTTTAATATCTTCAGTGTTTCTCATCCGTCACAAAATGTAATAATGCTTCTGATGGCAAATTAATTGAGCACGTTGACAGCCATGATTTAATTGCTGGAGATGAGACAACCTCTTGGGAAAAGTCAAAGAGAAAAACTTACCTTAAAGTAAAGCATTCTAGGACAAAGCAGTAGAATGTAAACTATATTTTTGCTTACTCTGTCACATCTGGTATCGTCTCGTCACTACATCTCAAGTTCAAAATCAACCACTTACGTTTTCACTGAAGAGAAAAACGTTCCCATGGGGTTTTTTTTCTTTTGAATCCCATCCAAAAAGTCACGCACACAATTATATCAATAGTTGTTCGTGATCGGAATGCTGATGCATCACACTAGCGCATAAACAAGAACATCAAAATTGCTTGAAGAGTAACAATAACCAACGTATCAACCCTTTCCTCTTCAAGCAAAGCTGCAACATCCAAACCTTCTAATGGGAGAGGGGTCCCCTTCTTTTGGGGGCCCTGTTATTGCAGCCCCACAGCTGGTGAACAAGCGCTGCCCAGACCTCCTCCCTCCCATCAGCTGCAGCAGCAGCACAGGTGGGTCTCAGCAGAGGTGGCTTCTCCTCTGCAGGACAGGGTACCCTGACACTTGTTGAAGGGTGGATTCACAGCCAGGGAACCCTTTTCCACCTCCTCTACAGCACACACAGGACTTCAGATGGGAAGGGGTGGAGATGCACTATCAGGACTTCCAGTAGCCGGACCCAGAGATCCCTGTGCCATCACTTCTGCCATCGCTGCTCCCAAGCAGCACCGCAGTAAGTCACAGCAGCATCCTCACTAGTGAGAGGAGCATCCATAATCGGAGGGAAAAACTGACAACTATGACTTATCATACATTCAGCAAAGGCATTTTTTGTTATTTTCGCACTTCCATAAAGTTGGAGTTTGTGTTGGTTTTAGGTTTTGTCTTTAAACTAAGACCCACAGCAAACCCCCTTGCAAACATTTACACCTGTAGGAAGAAACATCATCCAAAAAAACAGTTGTAAAAAACCCTTCACAACTAAACAAACAGAAGAAACTATATGCCAAGTCAGTTAGCAACAAAAGTCACTATTCAGACAAGGCAGTAGTACAAAATTTTTATTTTAGCTTTCTTCTAAGCTCACCTTTCTATATGCTTTGTTTTTGAAACTGAACCACTTAGTAGCTGGAAGGAATGTATAGGTCTTAGGTCATCTGCTTAGGGTAATGATATTAATGCCAAGACCAAGTACACACACTAATGTAGATGCTGTCTTTGCAATAAGGACTCCACATCTGAGATGGCTGGTGATGGCAAGAGAACCTCAATCTTTAATATCTGCCATTGCTGGATACTCAAGCTCATGTATGTTCATCCCATTGCTGAGGCAATACAGTCCCGAGCACTGCTGCAATTCTGCCCAAGCCCTTTCATGTGACTTAGTCCGCCTGTTTAGAGGTTTCCTTTCTGCTGCACGACCGTCATCAGATTCTACAGATTATAAAAATACATGTAGTTGTTCAGGTCAGAAGAAGAGAAGGCTCCAGGCAGAACTTATAGTGGACTTCTAATGCCTAAAGGGGGCCTACAGGAAAGATGGGGAGGGACCCTTTACCAGGGTGTGTAGTCATGAGGACTAATAATTTCAAACTGAAAGAGGGTAGATTTAGATTAGATATGAGAAAGAAATTTTCTTCTGTGAGGGCGGTGAGACACTGTGACATGTTGCCCAGAGAAGCTGTGGATGGCCCCTCCCTGGAAGTGTCCAAGGCCAGGCTGGATGGGGCTTTGAGCAACCTGGTCTGGTGGGAGGTGTCCCTGCCCACGACAGGGGGTTGGAACGGGATGATCTTTAAGCTCCTTTCCAACCCAACTCATTCTATGATTCTGTGATTTAAAGAGCAGGTGTTTATGTTGATTTTGTTTATGAGTTGCCGCATTCAGCCCAGGCTCAGTGAGAGCTTCCTTGCTCCCAGTAGGCACAACTCCCACTGAAATAAAGACCACAGCAAGGCAAAAGCAACTGTCGAGCAAGTTTGGCATGGCCAAACTGTCTGCACACAGATGATCTTTTTCTCTCTTTGTAGAAGAGGAACCCCAGGCAGGACACAAGGCACCCAAGTACCTCTGAATGACAGGAAGGGTCCCTTACACCATACTTGAACAAACTGATCCGGTAGTCTGCAAAATAAAAAAAATGATGTGGTTTTTTTTTTTTTTTTACCCAAAGCCTGAGCTGGGTGCCTGTGGCACCTGTCACAAGGCATGTCTCCCCTCAGCAAGCACCCACTGGCACCAGGCAGCTCGCAGGCTGATACCTTGACAGCATTCTTTGTAGAGAACCTAATGCCAGTCAGATGTGTCAAACCACAATTTTCTTTTCTTTTGAGGTGGGTCAGAATTTACCTACCTGCTCAAACAGTATCAGCGAAAAAGGAAGCTGCATTAAGAGCAAGGCAAGTGTGTCAAACCAAAGCTTTTTTTTTTTTTTCCTTTTAAGATGAGTCAGAATTTACCTCCCTGCCCCAACAGCATCAGCCAAAAAGGAAGCTGCATTAAGAGCAAGGCCAGTGCAAATAATTTGGGTTTTTTTTTTCAGTTAAAAGGGGAAAAGAGTGCTTCCCCCACACACTCCTCCCAACTCCACCTAGAGTAAACCAAATACAAAAGCCTTCTGTTCTGTCTTCAAAGTAAAAATCCCCTGGCATTTGAGTTTGTTTGATAATATGCTATTAACTAGCATTAAAACTGTGGAAATATGTTGATTTGGAACACAAGGACTCCAAGCATGTGTCTATCACCATTTCTGGGGTTGCACATGCACAGGGATACATCTTCTGCTCCATTTTCTGTGCCAAAAAATAATTAGAAAGAAAAGAAAAAAGAAAGAAAGATATGGGGTAATTCCCATTAAGATGCTCTCAGTACAATCCTTCACCTGGCAGTCAGGACATTGCAGCCAAAGATGAAAAGGAGGGGATAAGTTCCATGGCTCTAGTCCTGACCCTTTGAAGTGCTAAGAAGAAAAGGAAATTGATTTTCCCTTGTTGGAAAAATCTTTAGGTGAAATTACACAAATATCTTCTTAATTCCATTTTTAATAATCATAGAATTGGATTGCACTGGTGGGAAAGGGCAGGGTATAGCACTTTGCAACTCCAAATCTGCAAGGTAGAATTAAAAGGCTTTCCGGAGTTCAAGTTCAGTCTTCAGTACCAGAAAAACCTCTGTCAGCAGCTGGGAGTGTGGCTTCCAGTTGCAAGAGCTTGATGCCTACTGGGTTAAAAGTGCTGCCTGGGGAATTTGAACCTACCAGGGGCCTGGCAAAACGTACAGATTCTCCCCCTGCCTCCCACCTCCCCAAGTGGAAAGTTCTGTGCCTGCTGAGGAGACAATGGGAAAAAACCAATTTTAAGCAGGTGTTTGTACTTGAGGATTCATCTGCTGCACCGCATAGAGCTTTGATGTCCATTGTCCAATTTACTGATAAAGGGAATGATCACAAGAGGCTGGATGCTCACGTGCTTGCAGATTTAGACTTCACCCAAATGACAAGGTTGGCCTAAGCTGGAGTCAGCTTATTGTGTCACCAAGACAGATGGCCTGGACATGATTCAACAGTAGATGAACTCAGGTGTTTAATACAGTCACTTTTCTGTTGTGTTTATGGGCCTTTGGTAATATTCCGGAAATATTAAGGCCTTGCTGCACAAACCAGGACACAGAGTTTTAAAAGAGTTCTGACCCCTGTGAAGAGAGCTTGTACATGCTACAAAAAGTCGTGCTACACTTTCTAGCAAATACTTTAAAAGCACTTTTAAAGCTTCGTCACTGCAAAAATACCATTTTTACCTGTAACAGATATTTTTAAACTAATTTTTCCACAAGCAGTCGCATGAAGAAAACTTGCTTTCCTATGGATTACCCACTCTACAGCTGGATGTTTTTTGGTGGTCCCAAAAAAATCAAGAAAATAGTGAAAGTGTTCCAAAGAAGGCAAGACATTAGTGTGCATTTCCCTCACTCATTTTGCTTCCCAGCTCCATCTCAACTTTCTGGTCTCTTTGTTCCCTTGCCCTCACTAAAGGCACTAGCAGGCATCTCTCCTGTATCTGGCTATTTATCATCTTCTCATGGAAGTCCCACATACCTGGCCAGACAGCAAGATTACCTGCAGTACACGCTCTCCATGTGGTTTCTGAGTGAAGCCCTTTTTGTGGAGTTTGTTTGTGGGACTGGAGCAGAATTTGCTGCACCATCTGGTAGCGTGTAACCAAGTGGAGCGCAGGGAAATTGAGACATTTGGAAGCAAAATAGCTAGCATCTGCAGATAACAAGCAGCCTTGTAGCCAGCCAAGCTGGGGTGTCATCGGCAAAAGTCTGCCATTTCCAGATCCAGGCTCAGTGATTTTGCAATGTCAGCTGAGGAAGCACTTGTTTTCACGATGACTGAGGACCGCGCTGCTGTTCAGGTTGAATTAACAGTAGCAAAATGGCAGCCTTCTCACTTCCCACTCACCCTAGGCAAGAGGTGACAGCTCCACTAGCATGTCCTCAGGCTATAATGAGCTACCCTGTGGGTATCAGAGCAAGCACATCTCTTCAGTGCATTTTCTTTTCTGCCAGCAGCCTGCATCTATTTAGACGCACAAGCAATTCTGCGTGATTCAGATGGCCAAATGAAGGCACCTACTGCCAAGGAAACGAACGGCACGAGCATCCACTGCCTACACTGTCCCTCTCACCGCTCACCATCGCCTCGCACACCCCAGGCTGAAGAAGTGACACAACTTCTCAGAATTTAGATCAATTCTCATCTGCCCTAGGGTACATTAAATTGATTTCTGGTTGGATTTAATTTTTCAAGTGTTCTCTTGCGTATCTCTGAGAGCTTCCTCCATGCTGGGGAGCCGTAGACCAGTGCTCTTTCTGCCGACACCTCACTTGTGTTCAGTGACTTATGGTCTCTGGGCTCCTCTGTCTTCTCTCACATGCCTGGGTGCCTAGTCCTCTGCTCGCACTGTAGCTCAAAGTCGCTTGAAAGAGAGACCTTTCTGGAGCCTGGTGTTTGCAAAGCACACACATCATTGTGAGCTTTGGTGAACAACAATTAATCATAGCTTTTAACCTGAGCAGTTCTTCCCTCCTCCTCACAGCTCATACATCTGCCACCACCCTCAACAACTCTGATACCTGGTAAGCAACATACCCCTAAAACAACACGGCAGCACCTTGTTTCTGTATTGACATTCTGACATGGAAATCGTGCTATGCATAAAATGAGCCCCAAAACTACACTGGCAACATGTCAGATGTATAAGCAAGGCAAGGGCAGAGAGATGAAGTACTGAGCAGTACTATGTGGAAACCTTTGGTAACAGAAAGAAACTACAGGACATGTTAATTCACTGCCATGCTCTATGGAGAGGAAAGATTGGGTATTTACTACTAACCAGCACAACACTCCCCCGAAAAATTGCTAGTTCCTTCCCTGGATGGTTCTACAGGATGACAAAGCATAGAAAGTTCTTGCTAAATGTCTCTCCCACACAACACAATTTGGCAGACAGATAATGTACTGCACCTTCTTTTTAATCTCATGTAAAAATTTCAACTGCTAAACCACTCTCCCTAATCAGCAGTGAGCCATTACAACTGCTCCTCAGCAAGAACATGCTGGAACACTGTCCTATGCTCAGAGAGCTTTTTGACCTACCTACAGGAGCTATATTATAGCAGCAGCACTAGTCTATAATTAAGGTTGTGTCAAAGTTTCCATTCTGTAATGGTGACCTGGGAGAAGAGAACATCCAGAGCTAAAGGTACCTAGAAAACGCATGGTTACTCAACAACAGAAAATGCTTAAGTCCTTAGCTTTAAAAGTAATCTTAAAAAAATTATATTAGCTCATCCTTTTTAAAACAATACCATAGTTCTGCTTGGCAGAATCTTGAAACAGAGAGATTCTGATCAGCAGCACCATGGCCGTCCACTTGGTTAAAGTGATGAAGGAAGGTCAGTGAAACACAGATGTGCAACTGGAGCATAAGAAAGTAGAGTCTTACTCTCCGTGAACCTCAAAAATAAGGAGGAGGGTAGGGAGTCGAGAGGTACCTGGTGCTATGTGAGAACCTGGCATGTGTTTTGGGAGAGGAAAGTGAAGTGCCAGGGGCACAGGTTCAACTGCTGGATCAGTTACTATTACAAAGATAATCAGTGTGACAGTCCCTACGGCAGTAGCATTGCCAGGAAGTATGAAAAACGTGCAGCTTTTAGAGTTCGCTGGCTGTCTGCTTCTGCAATCCTCAAGAGACCAGAAACAGCATTTCTAGAAATGTTTGAATGGGACCATAAGATACCAGAGGGACACTGAGAAGATACTAACACACACTGAAAAACCTGTCACATTCTAGAGAAGTAAATGCACACAAAATCTTCACACATCTGTTCTGGTAAAGTGCCATCTGACTGCTGAATTTTTCATCCCCACTGAGGAGCAGATAAACCAAAAGAAGGGTGAGTCCCTCTGGTCACCTACACAGAAGGGCTTCAGCACCTGAATCATTCTGGTCACCGCTGAGTATAACAAGCACCTCAGCTCCTTGCTGCTTCAAGTCACACCAGATTGGTGTGATTAAACTGTTGTTTCTGAGAATGGGCAAAGTCCTGAGGAGTGGAAAACAAGAGGTACACAGGGCTGTGCAACTGCATTTCATAACAAGTTGTATATATCCCCAGCTCAAATAACATCAACATATTGATCATTACTTTACTTACAACAAAGGCTCGGTCCAATACGTTTCAGCTCCAGTCCAGAAAAAGGCCAAAAAAAATTCCCTGCTGCTGTTTAAAGCTCTTTAAGTATTTGTCTTAGTTTGACAGTAACTCATACTAAAAAATGCTTTTGGATGAATTCACCTGTTTATGCCAAATCCACCCTGTGAATTAGCATCACTTTATACAGCGGCCACAAGGAGCTGGACATCTGAGCTTCACCCTTCATACTTGTAACCAGCAAGTTTGCACTGTGCCCCTATTTGCCCCTTTAAATCAAATGGTTTTAAAAAGAAAAGTTGAAAAGAAGTTTGAAATTTTTCTAGTAGTACTTTAAACACATCTAATGACTATATAATGTTAGCTATTTTTACTCTCGTTCATGTGGAACAAAGCCAGGCCAGGGCAGCTGCTAGAGCGAATGATAACATGACACAAACAAAACTACATCCCCGGTAGTTTCTATACTCTGGCATAAAATCATGCCCTGCTTTTACAAGTAGCTGCACTACTGGTTACACTTGGAGTTGGCGTGCTTAAATATGAAAGCTAGATTAACACTAACTTGGAAAGGTACAACATAAACACATCTGCAAAATGACAAGCATTAACCAACACTGCAAGACTGCAATGCACGCCAGCCTTTTACAGCTTGTTTTTCCTGTTAAGTGAACATTGCAGTGATTACTTCTTTTCAGTGAAGAAAAGCTTGTCTCCACCGAACTGCTTCACCTCAGCATAAATAAGCCACATACGGAATGTTTTATGATTTGAATTAAGCCCATGTCACAGCACACACCCTTACCTGCACACAGGGATACCCAAAAGGAGATGCACAAAGTTACTCAAGCACTGGAAGCAACCTTGCCATGAAATATTGGACACATGTTCGATGTGCTTTTTAGGGGTCATAAAGCACAATCCGCACAAAGTCTTCAAACCTGTGCTGCATCCTTGTCGCCTTCTAACAAGCTGAGATGTGAAACTAACTGACAGCTAGCTTCCAGTAGCTAACCTGCTCCAAAAATGAAGATGTCTTAGCAGGTTGATTCAAACACTTCACATCTGTGAACTTTTTTCTCACGAGTGACAGCAATGAAATTAAGTAGAGCACAGTGTACCAGATCACAACTTACTGCTACAATGGGTTATGATTACCTACAGAAAGTACCTTGCTACAAGATTCCCTACATACCACAGCTATGTTTCAAATCAACTATATTCAAAGGGATCAGAGACAAGGAATATCGTACTTAAAAACTTCACTGTTAGATTATGACTTTTCCACATCTGCTACCGTGATGAGAGCCTTAGCTGGAGGTTGAGTTTTGACTTTTCTTACGGAGCAACGACATTGCTTGATATTTAGCTCCACCTATGGGCACCTCCAAGTACCTCTTTCAATCGAAAACAATTTTGTTGTGCTGTAAGGTTCTAATGACGTTAAGTCTCCCCTAACTCCCAGCCCCAGGAAAAAAAAAAGTAGATGTACAATTCTGTTGAGAATTGCGTTGAAGTTAGCTTATCAGTTATTATTCAAATCTTATATTGGTTAATAGAAAGAGCAGGAATGAAGGAAAAGGTGGTGGGGGGGAGGGAAGCACCAGACAACTACATCTTAGAAATTAAACAAACAAAAAGATCAAGATCTCTTTTTAGAGAATGTACAAGAATACTTCCTTATTTTTCAAGGAATTCCTATTGACTGACTCTAGAACAGTCATGAGAAAGCCAGCCTATTTTATTTAATTTTCCTGACAAGAGACATACACTATAAGGAAACAAGATTAAGATGACTTCACCAAAATCTATTTAAAAGCCTGTCAGGTTTTCAAAGACGCATTTTAAAGCTTGAGAAGAACTACAGCAGAAAAAGTTGAAAAGGACTTAAGAGTCAGGGGACATAAGTTTATGACATCAGGATGAGGGGAAAGTAAGGACAGGATTTTGGCAGAGACCTGACAGTATAAACTTCCAACCACTGAAATGCACAGAGGCAGGCACAGCTTGAATGGAAGCTCCAAAACATGCCTAAATCTAGTAGCATCCCTAGGCACCCCAAAAAGCACAACACATTTCCACAAAAAAAACTCAAACCATGTAACGGTAATGTCTACCTGAATGACATTTAAATGACCTCTTTACCAGTTTCATAGGCTTTTAACTGGAGTAACTCCAATTACTCAGTTGAGAGATATAACGCTCAGTGGCACAAAAAGCCTCAAAGACAGATTTTCTACCTCTTCCTCCAGATTTCTGCAGTACCTCAGTAAGCCCTATTTTCTAAAACCTTGACCTCGAATAGTGAAGCTCCAGGTACTAAACTGAAAAAAAAACGGACTTGGAAACAATGGAGTTGTGAGCAAAACACTGAAATCCTCAGTATCAAATGCAAGTACTCCAAGATACACAAAGTTTATCCCGACTAACAAGTAATAAATAGGTGATACGCATTAAAAAAAGATATAAAAGTCAAACTCGTGCCAGTACTCTAGGACTTTGTATACTTATCTTTGAATGAGCTTCTCCCTGCACTCAGGAATTGGTACAGCAGGACAGCCACAAACATTTCTAGAAATTTGGGACACTGGTAGATAGCAGCCAGCATTGCACTCCTGAGTCTGACTTGTTCTCAAGCCTGCAGAGGTATTGAAGGTATCAGCACACATTCTGTGAGGTAGAGAATTGATAATGGCTTGGCCAGTTACAGATGCACGGCTTCGGGACACAATGCAACAATCTGCACCAGCAAAATTAATAAAGGATACGAATGTCTACATGACAGTAGGAGACATGCAACAGAGCAAACAAAATCAGATATAATTTCATTAGGATTCATAAAGGACATGACACCTTGGGCATTAGGTGAATATTGGAAAAGTTCTTAGTCGCACTTAGAGCTTTCATTCAAGCGGGATGCAGTAGAAATGAAACTGCAAACAAAATTAATTCCTGACACAACTTCGGGGGCAAGAAAACACGCATATACTCAAAGTGTAGGCAAGTCCACACAAAAAATTAAGGAAATAAAATGTAGAGTCGAAGGATGATGGGACAAAGACACAAACTCCCCAAAACCCCACTCTCTATAAAAAAGACTGATCCTATGAAATACAAGCTATAAATCACTCCAGATACGACAGTTATTATGGACAGACTCCAAATGTAGCAGCAAAGGCAGATCGAAGACCACTGAAAAATTTCCTGTTGGTGCTTCCCTCCATGCTGTGCTGCCAGCATGCAAAACCTTTGCAAAACCTCTGGCAAGCGGGTAACCAAGTTCTGAACCTGCAGACACTGAGCTGTGCCTAGCCTTGGATACAGAGAAGCCATTTCAGAAAGAAGTCTCAGAAAATGCTTGTAAACCTCAAGGGTCTCTCAGTCTTTTGGAAACCTAGAATAACATTTTGTGGAAGAATGGCAGAAGTGGGAGCAGGAAGCCACATTAGGAAGAACTAGAGCTTCCTGAGCTGGTTTTTGAGAGGCAGAAAATGCAGAACAGAACAGGCAACAGGATTGCCAGAAATTACAAAGTGCCACTTAGAGCCTTTGTCTCTTCCTCTACTTGTTCAACCTTTCATACTTAAAACTCCTATTTAATTTCTTTTCATATCTCAGATAATGTGTACCAGAGTAAAAAACAACTGCAAGTAACTAAAAAAAAAAATAAAGGTGCAAGATAGCAGAGATACTACAATTTTAGACACATTGATACACATCAGGTAAGTGACAAAAAGTGTGATAGTATTTTATCAATGGAAATTTTGTCAGAGAAAACAAATCTGGTTCTGACAGATCCATCCTGTCACGTACTCATCAGTAAAATCTCTTTTGTGTTCATTTTATTCACTGTAATGTACAGTATCTTCAGGGATGTCTTGTCTTTGTTATTACTGGTTGTTTTGTTGTCTTATTCAAATTATTAAAAGCATTAAGCAGGTATATTTTTCTGCAAAATGGTTCTAGAGTGTGTTGGGCAGGATAAAAGCAAAAATGACAGAAGCAGCGCAACAACTGAAACCAAGACCTAATAAGCAAATTTAATAACTTAGTCTATGCCTAGAGTAAAGGCGTACCCTTTGCTATTCATTTTGTATGTCTGGAACTGGGAGAGGGGGCTGGGGAACGTATCAGTACAAGAAAGCAAGCTTTATAGATACAAATCACAGTTTCAAGTTAAAGAAATTGTCTTCCCCAAGACATTCTTTCTAGTGTGACAAAGCAAAACTTGACTAGGCGGGTGATTATGCCTAGGGCCAAATCTGTGCTGTAACTGTTAAAGTGGTATGAGAGAGAGTTGCTGGAGTTCATTCCTTCCCCACCCTCGACAAGTCTGGACAACACAAGAAGAACTTCTTGTACACTTGTTCGGTATTTCAAATATCAAAGTTACTACACTTGTTGCTGCTCTGAAAAACAAAACCCTGCTTAGGAACAAACTTGCATTTTGCATGTTGTTGAATTCACCTTGGTAACAAAAATATGGTCCTTAATGCAGTAACGTGTGCATAAATGCCTAATCCAGCAATAGGAATGTGTATCTCTAAGTTGGTGACAAGTGCTAGGGATCTCGTGCAGATTTATGGAGGTTGTGCACACTATCCTTATGCTGAGGGCAAATAAAACATGACCTATACTTCCAAAAAGAGAAAATAAATTAGGTCTTCTATGTAAAGCAAGACGGTTCAGTTGGAACTGCTATTTCATCTTCTGTGTTTTGTTAGATCACTGAA
This sequence comes from Trogon surrucura, assembly GCA_020746105.1. NCBI lineage: Eukaryota > Metazoa > Chordata > Aves > Trogoniformes > Trogonidae > Trogon > Trogon surrucura. The sequence continues at coordinate 103,142,021 of CM036617.1, read as the reverse complement.
GGACCAAGTTATTTCTGTTACTCTACACAGCAATTCCCCTGGATCAGACGGTTCTTAATGAGCAGCAGCACTTGGCTATTTCAAACCAGTCCTGTGTATGGAGCAATTTCTGAAAACATCAACACTTGCCAGTCATAAGTAGAGAAGAATGATGAGCATTAATATTAACAACTCCTTTCTGCCCTGAAAGGATTTCTGTCCATACTGAGAGTAAAATGCATTTTTTGCCTAACATGTTTTGCAACACAAAGACTTACAGTTACTAGGTAAAGTCATTTAAATGCTGATACGTTTTCATATTCCAAGAGCTTTAACAACAGAATTATTCGTGTCATAGGAGAAAACTGGTAAGGGTATTATGAATGCACCGGGATTGTTACAGAGTAGTAAGATGTTGATACTTTATTAGGAAGCACATCAGCTTCAGACACAGAAGAGTCAGTTTTTAACTGGAATATTCTGGACTGCATTTCACTTAGTAGATTCCTATCCTTTGACTGAGATCATGCAAGTCTCTTAAGCAGAAGGCTTAATTTGACTAGTAAGGATGAAGCCTGGGACAATGTTCTTAGCTTTTTCAAATCAGAAGTGTTTAGAAACTTAAAGTTCATATTTTGGCGCGAAATTTTCAAGTAGCTTCATGCATAAATACCACAACATTTACAAGAAGACAACAAAATATTTTAATTTAAATATGCCCCATACTATACAACTGTATAAAATACCAACTAAGCATTCATTTGAACATTTTAAAACAAACAAAAACAGAAAAAAGCAAGCAGCACACTGTAGAAATGGTAACAGAAGGTGGTACAAGCCAGATGTACCACCAGCAGTAGACAGGCAAGTTACCGTCTCATCACTTTTGTTTCCAATTACCTTCAGAAGGGCAAACACACTGTAACCATCCCTTATTAGCCCCCTTACTAGGCAAACATCAGCATACTAAAATGATGAAAACCATCTTGGTATTTAACACTCTTGGGTTTTTAACTCAAAACTAGTACTGCTTTCTTAGAATTGCTTGGAAACAAGGCAGCAGCTATCCGGGTTTCTATGATGCAAAACTAATGCTTTGATTGGTAATCACGGAAAGACAGGAAAAGGACAGAATAGGAATTATTCCAACAATTTTAAATTAAATGAAGCGAAACACTAAGTCCAGTAGTAATTTGAGAGACACGGGGAAAAAAATATTGGAAAGGTTTAAAGGTAGCTGTAGCAAGCCTTCGAAGTTTCTCTCCATTTAATCTATTTAATTTGTGTGTTAATAAGTTGTACATGTATCCAGCTGATTGACTACCTCAGTAACATAAAACAATCATAAAACATGGCTCTGGCAATACATGGCATTAGCTCTTCTTAACACTGTTGACATGGAGAGAGCATCACTGGAGTTAGGTCCAAAACAGACACCAAGTGCTAGTGTTTGCTTCAGTTTATAGGGCATACCAATCAAAACAAGATCGTAAATGCAAGTATTAGTAAATTTCAATATATTTCTGCTCTCTGCAGTCACAGGATATCAATTTCTATTTTGCTTAGTATAATGACAGGCCATCAATAACACCATGTTATGCTGCGCCACAGCCTGGAACAGCTCCGTTATACACCTTACTTTTTAAAATATATATAATTTATTCAAAAAACAAGGTGTGAACCTGTCAATGTTTGCTTCAAATGGCACAGAATGGATTTCTTTAAACAAACTCTGGTTACAAAACGCATTCTCAGAACAACAGTGGCAAAACCAAACCAACAGAAAATCATGCTTTGATTGCTATAAACACACTGAGAAGCTTCAAACATGTCCTTTCTAAAACTGTGATATTTTCCCCACAGATATCAATTACTATTTCTTAAAAAAAAAAATAATACCGAAACCTATTTCAAAATGAGGATCTCCATTTTTAAAAAACCAAGTAATAAAATACACTTCTGTCATCTTTCTTTCTCTAAACTTGTATGTCATGAGCTACTGTCCTGAAACACTAACATATGAAAAAAAAAAACGTAAAGCTTCTCCCACATATATACCCATTACTTCAGTATGCATCATTACTTGACATTAAGCATTTCTAAATACCAGCTTATTTTGGAAGCAAAGAAAATTTATATTCATGGACATACAAAGCCAGTAGAAAAAGATACAAGTGTGCAGCCTGTAGAACAGTTCACATCAGGAATGAACAAGGAAAAGGCACTCCATCTCTCTCCGCTGTTCTACACACGGTGTGCAGTTTTTCAATCAGTATTAAACCTTTGCTCACAGTAATGCAGATTCACATACTGAGTAGAGTTCACGTCTCTCCATTACCATGTTTTTTTACTGAAACATTACATTGCTGTGAATATGCAACATTAGATTTAGTTATACATTTAAGAGTACTTTTTTTTTCCAAATGAGAAAGTCAAAACTACCAAATAAATGTTATTGAAGATATAAATTACCTAAACTTAAATAATTTAAAATCAACTTGTTGTTTAAACAACTTTCCTATTGCACGTTTTTCCATCACTTTGCCAGATAAAACCCTACACAGGCATTTAAAAGGTTAAAATTTTAAAAGCACAAGTTACATAGCACCAAAATGAGATGCTGAAGAAACTGTATGCCTGCTGGAAAATGAGTGCCAATAAAAACAAATATAAATATATATGTATATACATACATGTCTAGTAGTAAGTCTGGGATGCTGAGATAATAAATACTTTAAACAATTTCCCAGATTTCCAGAAACATGTGAGAAACTATAGAAAATAACGCAAAGTTACTTTAGAAGACCGAGAATACACATGCATGAAATCTATTATAAGAAAAAGGTTTACAATTCCCATACTTTAATCTTTAAAACCACCTCTGTTATCGCTATGTACTCCACACAATGACTAGCCTAGTAGTTTGAGGATTTATGTGAGTCAGAACAAAGAAAGCTTCCCCCAGTTAAAACTGAGCAGCCTGCAGTACCCCCCCAAAAATAAACCTAGTTTGTCCCATTACGTCTCAAAGTGTCTTCTGCCTATTTCTCGTTCCCAGTGATTTGGGATTACACTCATGACATCCATCAACCTACGGCATCAAAAATAAGGATGAAACCTCCTTTATTTTTTTCGAGCAAGCTTATATTGGAATTTCTCCTGCTGTAGCTGCTGCTGTTGCCACCAAACATGTGACCTGCTGTTTCCACGGTAAACGTTTCCTTTGCATATGTCTACCTGTAGCCCTTGGAAAACCAACAGCAGTTCAACTTAAATGGGTAGGAGTATAATCTGGCCTTCTTGTCTGAATAATTTTTGGTTTGGGTTTCTTCGTTTCTTCTTCCACATCGTTTTCCTGGTCACTCTCACATACGTGGACGACAACACTAGGAGTCGTGTCAGTTGCAGCATGTAGCTCATACTTTTCTCCTGAAAGTTAAAATATTAGCAAAACTGGTTAAAAAGAATCCGTTCTGTAGAAAAGCACGACAGAAACTACTAAAAAGACAGAGTTACATAAAAATGTAAGTAATACACTGATGACAAAAACTTGATGCCACAATGCATTAGATGGTGCAGGCACGTGCAGTGCCAACAGTCACGTTTACCATTCAGGTTCTGTTTTCGAAGCAACATAGCTCAGCTGCTCTCTCAAAAACAAGTCCACGTAAATTACCCTACACGTTCAAGAAAGCATTCTACATGAGCGGTCAGAAGTCTGCCTGGGGTTCTTTTTGTCATTTTAAAGTGTACAAGATTATCTCTCCAACATATTACATTCAGGAAGACTTTGTGTTTCTGAATGACAGCAAAACCACAGGATCTTCCTTCCCTCAAAAGCTTTCAGTGTTAAGGAAGCGGGATGCAGCTCTTTCCACCTCATGCAGAGGTGCTCTGACACTGTTCTGGCATTCCGTGGAGTAGCAGAGCTATACACACATAAAGCCTGCTGTCTAATGTGAAACACTCGGATACAATACAGCCAGTGTGATACAAATTTTATTGACCACTGATCTGAAACCTGTTTTTTTTCCATAAAGAATCACTTTTACATCTAACTAGGTGTTAAATAATTTTAACCTGACATTAGGTCAAGGAAAGAGCAAACTATTTCTCTTCACCACTTCCCTGCTCAGCTCCCCTTACTTTTATTTTTCTTGTTACTTTATACTGATTATGTCTCAGTGGAGAGACCAGTCTCCATTAAGATTATGACGACGACCCGTAGATCAGTTATTCAAAAGACCTGTGGCAAGCAGCACACTCTAGTGTGTCAAGGCTCTGAGGCGCTCTCTGCTCTGGTTCCCTGAGAAATTTCAGAAGGAGAACTGGCACAAAGAGCAGTTCCACAGAGGCTCCAGTTCATCAGAGATACACAAGCCATTGTGTTAGAGTAACTCCTGCTTGCTCCTTGGTACCAAGTCATTAACTCCATGTTCCAACAAACATTGGTCAAGAGAGCTTTATGGAGCTCAGCATTCACAATATATACAAAAAAATCTCATAGGAAAAGGGATCACAGATGTGCTAATGAGCTTACTGCAGGGCACCTCAATAACAGCACTTTCGGGGGGAAAAAAAGATTAACTTTTACTATTAAGTAAGCGCCTAAGTAGTTATTTTAAGACCTACAGTTTTCTTTTTGGTATTGCTAAAACTTAAAAGGAAAGCTTGTAGTAAAGAAAGCAGCACCCGTGGAGCGAACTCTGAGCTTTCATAAAAATCAATAAGCTGTAACATTATTTGTTTATATTCATTCTTCATGTGTTTCCTTCAAAACAACTTTCATTCCAACAAGCACAGTCTAATGGGATTTCTGTTTCAAAAACTGATTTCAGGAAAATAAAATCTTTGATAAAAACATTTATTATGTTTGTATTAGTATTCTGAATAGATGGTTTTAAAGACCTAAGTGCAAGGCTCATCTGCTTAGTTTACATATTTCTGATTAAACAAATAATTTGTGGCAGTATTTTATATCTCCACTTCTAACTGTACTCTGCCCTATAAAATGCTCTTGCCATTGTAATTCACACATCATTTACAAGATGGTATCTATTAAAAATTGGCAATAACCTACCCTATTTTTTATGCCAACATAAACAGATTTTTGTCCCTCCACAAACTGCAAAGGGCTGAATTTTTGCAGGTAAGAAGAATTTCACTATAATCTTTGGGTATCACCAGCATACAGTCAACCATAAACTACTACAGAGAAAGCTGATGCACTGGACTAAAAGTTCTGCCCTATGCTCCTCTCCACTCCTTACTAGGAACATAATAGGATGTGATCCCTAAGGCGGCAGGTAAAAGGGTACATAAAAATACTACAGTTAAATGATTCAGACTACAGGTTTTACTGTCTTTGATACTGTTGCTACACGTGGCCATTTCTCCTGTCCTCTAAACTTACTAGCACAGTTGCAAACAAGTGAAATTAGAGTTGTAGATTTTGGGAAATAGAATTTGCACCAATTCTTATTAAGCAGGTTGTTTTAACCGAGGTATAAAATTACCTCAGGGATGTGATCATGAATCATTGAAAAGCAGAGTCATGTTTAAAATAAGAGTTCAGTTTAGTGGAACTCTACATCTACTTCTGAAAGTAGTACTTGGTTTAAAACACAAATAGCAGGTATAATTGTTTCTCCTACCTGGGGTGCTATCTATTTTTAATAAACAGACCTACAGAGAGTCTACACAGTATGGTTAGCTCTCATGGTAAGCAGCTTATTGGGACAGCACTAGAAAGAAGGGGTACGTGTACATTCTTAGCATCTTCTTTAGTTTGGACAGTGGGGAAAAGGAACCCAACTAAACTTTTTTTTCCCTTCCAGGGTTAAGCTACCTCAAAGTTTCCAATAAATGTTCCTCACAGAGAGGGTGATCAGACATTGGGATGCACTGCCCAGGGAAGTGGTGGAGTCACCGTCCCTGGAGGTGTTTAAGGAGAGGCTGGAAGTGGCACTTAGTGCCGTGGTCCAGCTGGTGTGATGGTGTTGGGTCATAGGCTGGGCTTGATGATCTCAGAGGTCTTTTCCAGCCTCAATTCTGTGATTCTGTGATAGTTTGCCACCTACACATACCAGTACTTCAGATGCAGAGGTAATACTAGCACAGGGCTACACAGCTGTTAACTTTGTCTGAAACAGGACTTTCCCACCCCTTCAGAAGGTACATAACTACACAACTGCCTCTTCATTTTTAAGGAGCTGCTTCTTGAAAATTCTGATGAACAAGCTGGCATATTATTGAAGTGACATTCATGCTCTCTACAAATCACAAACAGATCCCATCGTGGGTCCGGGCTCTCCAAGTGATCCTGTGGAATTACCGAGTGTGTAATAAATTACTCTTCACTAATACTTCTGATATTACAAATGCAACCGGTAGATAGTAACTCACTTGAGTTCCAGAAATTGGGAAAGTTCAAAAGGTGTTTTACTAAAAAAAAGTAAATAAATTTTTAAAAAAACCGTAGTGTTTCTACTCTTTCTTACCTGGTCCTAACTTGGAGATAGCATACAGAAGGTCATAGTTAATGACTGGAGTAGCATCTTCTACTTGCTTCCAATCAACAGGTGGAGAGGCAGGAGGTGAAATCAAAAACTGTTTGTCTGGATTCGGTGGTGCCAAATGTGAGCTTCCAATGTGCAAAGTCTGAAAAAAGCATAAAAGCCAAAGCCGTTTCACTATTGTCAATGAATCCTCCATTCACAAGGAATTTGAAGGCTTGGATAGATGTTATGCTGTAACAGGCACTCAAGGTGGCAGCATGTAACTATATTATTGAAGAGAGCTATATGAAAGACCCAGAATACAAACTACAGACAAGCCATCACATTCATTAACTCTGATGAAACATGCAATGAAGTATGCACATCTGCATCTTCTCATTATGGATTTTAAAAAAAAAAATTTCACCGGAAAATATCTGTCCTTAAAATACCAAAGTAGGAGGAAGCTGGGTATGGGCTTTAAGGCCTAATGACAAATGGTGTTGAAACTCATTACCACAAGTGAGAGTGGTGAGAATTCTAGAAGGTATATAAATAAACTGGCTCCTTCAGGACTGTCCCTAGGGACATCTGAAACAGACACACATAGATTAATTTTCCCATTAAATTTACAGAGGAATATACAAAGCAGCCACCAAAAACAGCACCCAGATTACCAGAACCTGCGAGTTTCACACCTCCAGCAGCAGATGCTAGCCAGCTATATAGCTGCATGGATGGCCACCTCCAGGTGCAAACATGTGCTAGGCAAATGATTTGCAGGAGCAGGATCAACAGGTAGAATCGTGAACGTGCAGCTGTACGCTTTGGATTCCCTCAGACACTACTTGAGCACGCATGTGTGTGCTGTCGACAGAGCACATTTGACTTCCCCCACCCCGTTAAACTCTACCTCTGACTGTGCTGATCACTATCACCTACTCGCTTTCCCCCAAGGTTATCAAAACAATAGAGAGGGAGACATAAATGCAAAACATGCAACACCCTCCAAATACTTATAGCGCTGGAAGAACATCTGATTCTCTGATCAAACTGAAAAAAATTAACGGCATTCATTAGCATGACTGAAGACCTGTGGAAGCTTATGACAAGTTATACTTGTAAGGACAATCACAAGAAGACATACCTGAGCAAAATACAGCTTTATTTCCTTTCCAAGGAACTCTGTCTTGTGCAACTGGATTCTAGCATCTGCTGCAGATAAAGGGTTACTGAAATTTATTCGTACTCTTTTGAAGCTCTTAAAATACTGAAAGGTGATATCTCTGTCGTATGTTCTAAACAGTGATTCAAATTTGGCCTGAAAAGAAAGGATCAGAGAAGAAAGTGAATATGCAACACACTACATTTTCTCTAAAGAAATGCAGAAAGAAACTGCAGTTACTAGTAAAGCCATACCACCACTCTCAAATATTAATGTATTTATAACAGCTTAGATTTAGTTTTCTTCTCTCTTTTTACACTGGGTTTTACTAACATATCACTTGTTTTCTTTAGAGCAGCTTTTTTCTTCCTTATTAAAAAAAAAAGGAAATTATCATTAATAAGTGTTGGACACGATACTGATTTAGTGACATAACAGAAGTAGCATATTATAAGATATTGAAAAGAAATGTTTGTCTTCTAAAATTAATATCCGAAGGCCTTGAGAAAAAGTCTGCCAACCATGCCTTTGTTTAAGTGAGCAACTTTTAAGGAAGCCAGCACAACAGTTTTAATAGAGAAAAAAGAAAACCAAAATATTTGCAAGCTAAATGTAATTTACTTCAGTGATTCAGCATGCATAATATGGTTCATGAACATCTCCTGTTTTAATAGCTGATACTTTCATTTAGGAAAATGAACATACTATTACTGACCTCTAGTTTAATAGCCTCCTCTATTTCTGGAACTGAATTTTAAAAAGGCTCCCACTATCTTTTCTGAAGAAATTTTAAGTACTAACCATACTGCTCCTGAAGGCTTTTGACAGACTCTGTTTTGACTGTCTGCTAAGAGTAGAAACTGGGCCAAAACCTCAAACCTTCCTCAGCCTGCAGCTGAGTTACTTTGCTGTCCTATCTGTGTGAAAAGACCGAAGCACATTTACCAACAGCTAGCTATCTCCATTTTGCACTTCAGGTTTGCACTCCTAGGGCATCTGCGCAAACCCGATTGGGCTGTTTTTCTTATCACTTATATGAAGAGCGCTCCCACTCTTACTTTAGGATGCCAGACCAAAGGAGACAGCAGCAGGAGGTTCTGAAGCTGACAGGCTCTTACAAAGTGTTTCAAGCTCACACAGAGAATACAGTAATCCGTGACAAGCCTTATTTCAGTGATGGCAGTATATCAAGCATTCAGACTTCAGCTGTTTTCACAAAATCTTACTAGAAGCTGAACGCAAAGCCAAAATAAACAAGTATGTAACCCACATTGCCTTTTTTATTGTTAAATTCCGAGTATAAAAAAAGCACAAAGATTACATAAGAAGTCAGCGATTACTTCAAAATGTAATTTTCCTTCCTGAAAAGCTCTCCTTCACAAACTCACCACAGCTGCGGACAGAACTACTGTATTTCAAAGATATTTTAAAATATCAGAGCTGTCCTGCCTCTTGCTGAGCCAAACACTTAAGCTTTGTCAAAATGAGCTCTGAAACAAGAGCAGGACCCCTCTGCACACAAAGCCTGTGTTTGTTAAGTCTTCCATACTCCAGAGAGAGCTGGATGCAACTATGAAAAGTAACCCAAACCCATCCCAAAAATGGCATTTCAGTTTACATTCAACATTCAAACTCTGAGAGTACCAGCAAGATTTATGCAATACATATATAGTTTTTAAAACGCGTAATTTTACAGAGGTCATAAACGTCACACTAGACATATGACACAAAATGAAATGTTCTTTTTGCCCTTAAAAGTATCTTAGCAGTCAAAAATTCACTGTACCAGGACTAGATTGCTTACATTATATTAATTCTAATGAGTTAAATAAAAATCCGAGAGGATGATTTGTAGGTTTAACATTATGCTCTTACTACAGTGCCAGTCAAAAAATCCCATGAAAAGTATGAAGTGCACTATAAATTTTGTGAATCTTACTACCAAAACTATAATCTAAACATCTGCTGAAAATGCATATGCAAGTGAAGAATACACTACACAGGCAGTCAAGGAAGTCTGGAGGCAAACTTCTGATAATTTTCAAAACCACATAGCTTAAGACCTCCATTTCCAGAGTTAGTCCTTCTTATCAGAGCATATTGTTGCAAACTCGTAAAACCCAAGACCTTTACATTAAACTAAGATCTTCTTACAAGTCAAAAAAAAAAAATAAATCTATCGAGGCATCTGTATTTTAAACAATTTGAAACAGCACCTACATACTTTAGTATTCCAGTAGTTCACAGAAATAAAACAAGAGATAAAGCATACCCTTGTTTCTGCTTGATTGAAGACATCGCTATCTGCCACACAGGCAATAAGAGAACTAAAACTGTAGTTAAAATTTCTAAAATGCATTTTGCGCTGCGCCCAAGCGATACTTGCCGTTCCGCAGAAACCAATGACTTTTAAGGAAGCTGTTTGGTCCTGCAGGCAGCGTTTATAAGGGAAACAAGTCCAGCCCCTCCAACAAAAAAAAAAAAAAAAAAAAGGGTTTCAGAGCATCCTGTATGTGACGGCGAATTCCTGAACGAAGTCCTGCATGCTTTGAGGCAGTCAGGAACAAAATGTAAGCTGGGACTGGAAAGAGGTGACATCAGCACATTAGTCAGCTTCCCTATGCTAATTACCAGCGCTCCGGAGGATGGAAAAAACAGCTGAGGTTTGCACAGCAGCTGCTTTATCAAGCCCTCTTGCAGCATAGTTTCCACTGGTAGTAATTCCATTCAGCGCTCAGACAACATGCTCTTCACTGGAATGGGACAGCCCATCTTAAGATGGAAAATGTTACTGCTAAAGGACCAAAGTCTAGAGTAATAGGCTGTAATTAGCTGGGAGGAAAATTTCAAGACTTCGGAACGGAAAACAAATCCCTCCGGTCAAGAGCTTTTGGTAATTTTGTGGAAAAAATACAGGGACTAAAATTTAGAGATTAGAAGGAACTGATTTGGGAAAATACTTTTCCCCCCCATTACAGGGAGAATTCAGTTTGAAGCTTTCTTCAAAGCAACTATATGGACTAATTACCATTCTCACTTTATTAAAAACTCATTCCGAGCCTCAAACTGCTGAGGTTTTTTCCTTTGGGATAGTCAGGGGTTGGTTGTTTCAGGGTTTTGGAAGAGGGGTGTTTGGGTGCTCTTTTTGTGGTTTTGGGTTTGTTTGTGTGGGTTTTTTTTAACAGGAGCTTTAACAGAAATCTGCTGGCAGGGTTTTAAGAGACAACCTGAACTACCAACAACAGTGATGAGGTATGAAACCTACATTTTTGACATTTTCTGGTCTATTTGCATCCCAGTTTCTTAACATTTCCCAAAAGTAGCACAGAACACAGGGTTTTGAGAGGGTTTGGTTTTTTCATGCTTTTTGATATTGGGGTTTTTTTTGCCTTGTTTTTTTTTCTCTTCCATTTATTGCTGGTTTTTGGAGGTGAGTTTTTTCCTTTTGTGTTTTTTTTTTTAAAATCAAGAACCATTTTAAAAAAAATCATTAACATGTAAAGTAATTCATGAAGTTTAACCTGAAGCTTTTACCAGCTAGGAACTCTCCTACACAGCTTCAGATCAAAATTTATAATGAGGTCAAAATTGTAAGTGCATTTAGCTCATTTTACTATAACATGGGGCTTTGACAGAAGGATCAAGTTTTATGAAATAATTGCAAACAGTAGACAGTCACAAGTTTAAAACTTGACTTCATAAATATTTAATCATATATAACTATTCACATGAATAGCCCTCTCTATTTCTATGGATTCTACCTACTTGCTTAAAGTTAAGGATGCTTATTGTGCCAAAGCCTACAATCCCCATTTAGTAGTGAAACTCTCTGCTATTGTAAAGTTATCTTCATATGAAATACTACTCAGACCAAATTCCTAGCACTGTTCCTTAGAAGCCATCACTGAAAAATAAGGTCGGCTAAGGAAAAGAGAAAGTGCCTTGAAGGACAACTCAACAAACAACTAGTGGAGATGCTGTTAATGAGATCAAACTCAACTCCAGAAGTAATGGGTGACAAGCCTCCAGAGCTCCAGGAGCACCTGACATATGGGGTGCCCAAAGGACAGAAAGATAGGAAGAAACGGCAGTTCCTTTCCTCTCCCTGGGCTCCCAGGACAACGGTGTGCAGTGGCTAGCCAACTGTGCAACACTGCTGAGATCTGGACTGGGCACGAACACATAACTGAGAACGGGTCTGAGTTCCCAAGCTCACGACCTGTACCCAGGAACACAGATACTTAAGAGGAGGATTCATAAACAGCTACCATGCCAGCAGTGAACCACCTGAGCTCACACAGAAAGTCACGTTGAATATGTCTTGAATCCTGCCCTTGCCCTGGAATTAGGTCTTCAAGTGTCTTAAAGACTTCGGAAGTGGAAGCACCAAGCATGACTCCATAGACCAGCAGTCAGGATGCTCATCTGGAAAATATGGTCATGAATCACCTGAGCACGAAAAGAGAACAGGCTTTCCACATCCTAGGTGAATGCTATAGTTGTTGATAAAAAAGAAGGTCGTCCCTTTAACCTGCTAAATTAGAGTAATTTGTCATAGTCTGAGGCTACGGAGGTGGCTGCAGCATCTCTGTGGGTGACAGGTGGGAAGAATATTTCTTCTGTAGAGCCTTATAGGGCCTACGCAGGAGGCACTTTGAACTGCTCAACTGAAGGAAGCCTTTGGCAGCCTAGCTGCAGACCTTTATGCAGCTAAGCATGTCAAAGCTTCCTAGCAGTCCAGTGATCGTAAAAAGTCTTCAAAAGCCCTATTTAGGACTTCACAGCTTAAAGTAGGCAGGTAGCTCCTAGGTACTTGCATCCCTTTGTAAGTCTAGATTTACATTTTTATGCCCAGATCCCATGAAGAGCAAGGCATTAAAAATACCCCTGTCTGGCATCCTCAAGGCCATCTACACCTTACTGAGACCCAAGGAAAATGACTTTTCAAGTCTTATTAGAGCAATCTTTCAAATATAACTGTTATCTAAACCAAGACTATAGCCTGTCCTAACATGCCAGCTGTAAAGAAACCAACTATTTTTGAGAACATTTAACACCTCACAAAACAATTTTTTTACACTGTGTTCTCCAGATTCAAAACATTGAGTCTTCTACTGAAATACACCAGGGTTTTATTTTGCGCATTTAAAAAGACAAAGAAAATAAACTGGTCCTAGTCTGTTCCATTTTATCATTATCATCATTATTTTTTGGTAACGTGGTGTCACCTGTCACTCTTGAAAAACAATTCAGGCCAAAGAAAAGATGGTTGCATACTAACACTACATTGACAACACCGAACAAAATCAAAACTAGCATTCTGAAGGAAAAATGATAAAATCACTTTGAAGCAGTCTAATACTATTATGCTTGCTCTAGAACAGAAATGCAGCCTACAATGTCTCAATTAGTAGATTAAATAAACTACCTTAAATTAGTAAAAACAAGCAGAAGGACTTACTCTCTCAAAAGAAAAAAAAAAATCTCACTACTCCTACTTCATTTAATGAAGTATTATTTAAGGCAGCAGCATTATGCCTAGAGCCCTGACATCTACTGTGGAAACCAAGAGTCAAAGTTACAAAAGCGCTATTACAAAATCCTGACAGTATTGCAGTGTTTGTTCTGTGGTGTTCAGGTCCTGTAACATTTGTTAACCACATGTTAACGAGCAGTCTGGAACAAGAACACAGCAAAACTATCAGAACTTCTGGATTTGATGTTCTGATACTATCAGAGTGTAGAGTTTTTCTTCTCCTTTTTCTTCAGAGAGTTTGCTGCTTTCTGTCTTCTCTTTGAGGCTCCCTAGTGATCTACAGAAAGAGAACAAGGGCAAGGAGATCACCTGCTTAAATATATGTGTTGTCATCCAGACACCAAATAATGTCTGATACTAAAGAACCCAACTTCATCAGTGCAATGGGATGCTCCTGTACTTGGGCAACAAGAATCAGGGAAACCAAACAGGTAGGAAAAGTATGATATGACAACACAGTCAGCCCTGCTTTCTCAGGTTTCACTTTTCCGTTGAAAGGCAGTGATTCTGGAGCTCAAGTTTTTAAAGTTAATTTCTAATAACGCTCAGTGAAGACCTCAAGTACTCCCTAACATCAATAGCACCCGACAGATCCACCACTAGTAGCATTTCCGAGGCAGAGAAATGTAACACAGACAATATTTTGATTACTTTTGGGGGGTGAAAAGAAAAACAAAGAGTCAAATGAGCATATGGACTAGTGGGAACACAAAATAATCGGATGCCATAAAGAGTTCTATAATTTAATCTCCACATGCAGTAAAATAGTAAGGCACGGAAGAGGAGGAAATGAGGTCACAGAAGTAGAAAAAAAAGGCACGCCACAAAAATGACTGTTCATTGCTGATAACTACATTAGCAAAGCTAGCAATCTGAAGAAGAAAATTAACATGAAAATGTGGTGTTAATTATGTAAGCTAATAAAATTATCACCTACAAGCTATAAATCAGAACAATGTTGTCCATTCTTCTCTCTCACCCCTGCCAGACTTTCACGACTGCCCTGGGAGGGCGCTCTCTACATAACCCCCATGCTCCCCTTGCATATACTTGCTGATCCTCTGTTATCAACATACAGTTTCTATTCCTGTCTTCATGTTAATTATCTTACCTTAGCCCGCCCTTACAACAGAGATAAACATCTTGAAGTTATCTAGGATGAATAATCATATTTAATGGTTTCATTTTCCTACTGGTTGGGAAAGGAGAGGGAGGGGCAGACAGTAAACAACTTCCAGAGCTATCCATGCATGCCTAGGGTCAGTAAGCTCTGCTCGGTGTGCACTAGCCCGTACCTGAATTGAGGTGACCTTCTAACCTGCATCGATCTGTCAGCGCAGGAGCAGGGGTCCCAGATGTTTGCATGCGACAGGCACACCAGAGGAGAGAATGGGAAAGGCTGGTAAGCTGTCTAGAACTTCGCACAGCTAGAATGTCGCTTCATCACACATTCAGGTCAAAATAAAAATCCCCAGTACTCAGACCCACTGAAAAAGTAAAGGAAATTTAACATGTGAAGGGCTAATAAGCACATGTCCTTGACAGTGTATTTTTCTCCTTAAAGGTGTTCTGAAAACTAACACTGCTGTCAGGAAATAGTAACATCCATCAGTGGAAAAACTGCTTTTCCCTGCTCTTGGGATTCAAGAAGTAGACTGGTTCTATGCAGAGGTTTGTGTTGCGGGGTTTGCTTTGTTTTGAAACTTACCAATAAGCAAAAGAAGTCACGTCAATGTTGGTTGGCTCAACCAAAGAACTAGGCATGAGGGCAACAAGTTACCTGCATTAGTGTCTGAACAGTTTTAGTCTAATTTTACTAGCCAAAAATTGAATCAACACCCTCCTCACTCTGCTAACAAAAAAAAAGAAATCCCCCAGAACAAAGACTACTGAAACAAAACCTGGACATGATTTCTTTTTGCAAGCCTGACAGGATTTGTTATGAAGTAAAATTAACTGGCAGACCGGTTATACTTGTGTATATTTTTCTCCTCAAAATCCTACTTAGAACAGCCTGAGTATTGGGAGACTTGCAATACTAATGCCTAATCCAGAACACTGGAATGGCTGTAACACACCTACTCATGCAGTCAGATGGTAACACAGCCCTTAACTTAGCTGTATAAATTCCTCCCATGCCGAGCAAACCCAGAACAGAAACACAGGAAGAAGGGAGTGAGAACTGTCACACAACTGAAGGTGTCAATACAGCTTCTTCTACTTTGTGGTTATGAAAAACCTTAGTTGTTTCAAAGTTCCATACTCATTGATTTTATATTCTACAGATTGATCAGATCATCAGAAGGATATTACAAGCAAAGAAAGAATATACACTGAGTTGGTACATCAGCAGAGAAATAATCTGCAACAAGACTTTCTTTAACAAGCAAAACGAGTCTTTAGTATTAGAGAATAAACTGCACAAATAGCATCTGCACATGTAATTACAGTAAAGAAATCACAGCACAGCAATACAAGTACACTAACTGGTTTTCCAAATTACACAGAGCTACGTGCAGTGTAGTAAGTCAAGGTAACACCCACACAATGACAAAATGGAAAAAGGGGCACGAAGCATGGAGTTAAGACTGTCATCATCAACTCCTCTCATTAACTTTGTTTATAACGTGGAACAGAAAACACATGACCATTTGCTATTTCATATGCTTACAAGCATTTTAGTCACTAAATTTCCAGTCATAAAAATAGAAACAAAAGTTTGTGTAGTTTTACCAATATTTAAGCATTTGATCTCATGTAACAGGCTACACAAAAGAAAAGCCCATCTATCTGTGCTACATCAAGTTATGTCAAGCACAAGAGCGCCATTTGAAAAAGGTAATCAGTTGCTACGAAACTCTGAACTGCTGGGCAATAGCTTCCTATCTAAAAAGGAACTTTTCAGAAATAAAGCTTGAATACTTGCCAGTAATATTTGCCAGAGCAGTGATTTAGCACAATTATCACGAGCATACTTTGTATGTTAACGTAGATACTTAGTGCAGATAGACACGGATAGACTCGGCTGTCATTAAAAATTAAACACCACACATCTGGGGTGTAGTGTCACCTCTGCTTTAGTCTTTTAGCTGTTCCAGGAAAATCTTTTACTCTTCCAAACAGGAAACAAAGCAGAGGAACAAATGACTGTTTTGTGAGATGTTTGGCAAAACATGTAAAAGCAAGCAGAAAAGCTATGAAGATTCTGCACCTTTACTAAAATGCTACACGTGCTTAAGACGCAAGACTCAGATACCTTTATATACCTAAACTTATAGAAGGATTCATGACAAATCAAAACAAGTTTTTCAGAAAACTCTACTTATTTCTCCTGTATTGATTTCTGTTTAAAGTCATTAACTGATTCACTTTATTTACAAAACTATCTACAGGTAATATATCTACAGTAGAAAGAACATATCATGAAATGCCAAGTCTTTTTGCAGTAGTTGGGATGGGGGACTAAAAAAGGGAAGGAGAAAGGTCTTACAAGGTCAATCATAAATGTTCCCCCCCCACCCCCCAGAAAGAGAAACAACCTTTAAGAAGGTAAGATGGTTCTGGCAAGTGTATGAAAATACCTGAAAAAGGTATAGCTCAATCCATTACATGGAAGTGAGGGTGGGGGGGTTGCAAGAAAAGGAAAAAAAATCAGAAAATCTACAAGATAAAAAGCCAAAGACAAAAAGGATAATCTTTAACTAAGACAACTGTAAACAAGATCATTCCCATGGCCAGATGCAGCTGCAGTGTTGATTTCTTATTTCTATTTAAGGTGGAAAGGGGAAAGAAAAGGCAACAGGGACAATCGCAGAGTCTCTAAGTCAACACGGAAGTGGTGCACATGCCACACTAGAAAAGGCTAACTATGGAAAGGGAAGGGCAGGAAATCCTTAAACAGCTCTTCTAACTTGAACTTGTTGAAGGTTTCTATAAATATAGGTATCTATATAAATCCTTTCCTCAGAGTGGAGATTAAAAAAGCAGAAAGAGAGGAAAATTCTCCAAAGATCATCTATACTCATTATGAACTAAAAAAGAACAAGGGCTTTTAAACCAAATTGTGTTAATAGGTCATTTTTTGCCTACTACAGAAAAAGCAGCTGTAAACTACTTACAGCACAACTGAAATGTTATTTGTTAAAAAATGTTCCTGCACGCTCCCCAAGATATAAAATACAGGCACTGTGTAACCATGAAATAAAGGAAACATGAGGTATTCTTCCTACCTCTATAACTAGGAAAAATCTGCAGCAGGTCTGACCTTTTCAAGGTTATTTATTTGAATACCAGCATGGGAAAAAATCTAGACAGTAAATTAATAGATAGGTGGATTCAAAAGATGAAGTAATTTAAGAAAGAAGGGACATGCTATACACATCAGCTACTAAAACAAAAACCACCCTTCTCATAATTACTTCTTGAGTGAGGGGGCAGCTTCTGAAGATGAACACTGTTTTGTAAAGAGGGAACAGCTGTAAAGTTATTTATAAGTTAGATTCAGCAGAGGGAGAAGTGCAGGGGATAAGGCACATGCTTAGAGTTGGATTCATGCATTCTTTAAGCACGTCACACGTATTCTGACACTTACCACAGCTGGAGCACCACACTCCGATGCTGCCTCTGCATTAGGGTGAGCTCAGGGGCACTGAGGAAACATTGGTGCTGGGCTTTTACACTGGTATCTAAAAGATACCATGATTGGAGACTGAATGGGGACCAAATCTCAGAGAGATAGGCCTTAGTGTTAACCTAGATATATTTAAATGTTGACGGTGACATAAGTAGAACTACCTTCAGCAGCCAAAATGAGAAGTGGTAAGGAGTGGAAGTTCTTGCATAAAAGCAATCACGTCGTGAGAGCTCACAGGAAAGGATGTAGAGTGAAAGACACAGAAACCAAGTTCCCCAAAAATCTCTTGCTCTAAGAGGGGTAAAAAAGACTCCAAGAAGTGATCCAGCAGTGTCTCACCACCACCCAGGCCAATAACTCAGTATTTTATTCAAACTCTATCGAACTGAAACCTGCGTGGTCAAAGGTCCCCAATACTCAGATATTTCAGCAGCAAGCACACAATTTCAAAATTCCCATCTTCCACCCTGGAGCTACAAGCAGCATCCACAACATAAATGAAAAATGTTAACAGAACATTTTTCATAAAATTGGTTTAGGATTTAAAAATCACAAGCCAGTAAGCTATTACCTGTTTTGATATATACACATACAAGTACAGTGATGAAGACACAATATATTTCACAAAACAGAAGTTCTTAAAAGCTAAATTTTTAGATGATCATGCAGGGTTATGACCCAGATTCAAATACTAAAGACTACATCTCCTAAATATACTTTTTTTTCTAATGTGTTAGATTAAAAGCTTGATGCCAGCATCCTAGTCTTTTAAATACTGCTTGCGGGAAAAATATTTGTCTGGTTCTCTGACTTTATGAAACACACACTGATCATCACAGCAGGACTAAAAGGCAGGTGGCATTTTTGGTTCAATGTGCCTCCAAATTCATTGAAACTTTTCTGAAAAGTCCAAAAAATGTCAAGATATTTTTATCTCACTTCGTACATTCTAGATAATGAAGATAATGATAAAAGGTCAGTACAGAGGAGAGAAAGCAGAAGGAATGAGTCTGTGTCAGCTTATCTTTATTCCCTACTCAACATCTAAATCAAGAGTTACCATTATAAAATGTGAATCATTGCACATTAAAGCTTCAGATAAAACAAGAAGCCTAACGACTTTATCTTCCAGCAACCTAGGCTTTGTTTTCCAGTCTGTTCTGAAACAGTCAGTATTTCAGTGGTTTCCAGACTTGTGACCAAGGATCTCTGATGGGTATTTCAGTTCAACTGTCTAGACAGTGAGTTCCCAAGGACATTAATGCAAGAAAACTCTGAAGCCACTTTTCATTTTAATGATCATTTTGGAGGCTGCTAGGAGGACACCACTAACCTTTGTTTTGGTATGACTTGCACCATTACTTCTACCTTTATTCAAATCAGTGGCCTTGGTGGTCCTTCCTTCCAGAAGGTGCTTCTCAATGTTACTCTGGTAGACTTTTGAGAATTTGGGTATCATCTTACACACAAAGATAACATCTCGGTGTCATTCTGTGGACTACTCCCCCCCACAGATGGAGTACAGCTCATGCACAATCTTCAACAGCTATTATTACTCTTCGATGACATTTGGTGAACTAGCATACTGGCTTGCCCATAGTCCAATTACATTACAGCAACTTTGGAGCACTTTCTTTTGAATTAAAAAAGAAAAATAAAAAAATGGTTCGGCGCAGTTGGTCAGTCTTTCCTCACAGAATCTCCAAAATTTGCGAGACCCAAAACAATTTTGTTTACCATTTAATCAATAATTCTTGAAAATTCCAACCTTATTTCTTCCCCCTTCACTTAAAAACTCCACCTGCTAAAGTTATGTGAATTGCAACTCAAGTTTGCTCCAATGAATGCCAGTTAATTTCCTAATCTTCTGGATCTAATTTGGCAGCTTTTCACATGACAGAAGAAAAAAAACAAGAAGGTTACCTGCATCTATTGCTATTATTTTGAAAAGAGAATAAAGAAGGAATCCTACTCAAATTAGGCACCACTGCAATTACAAATGTTTGTTTGAAGTCTGAAACTACAGACTGTACCCTGAAGCTGTATGTTTTGGTTTTTTTAGCAGAAAGCTCTAATGCCAAGGGATCCAGAGTTTTGACCACAGAAGTGTGCATCACCTATGGACGTCAGCGAGGTTCCTAGGAAGCCATTTCTCTGTACACAGAATTATTCCACTGAGGGATTAAGAAAAGACTCAAATAACCCACTGATGATTTATTATTTATTTTTTTTAGAAAAAAAACCCACAAATTCCAAAAGCACTGCCAAGAAGCAAAGTAGCTCTTTTTACTGAATAGACTCTTACAAGATTTTTTTTTTAAACAGGAGCTTAAAATACACAAGCTGTTGTCATGTTTGCATTATGTAGCTTACATACATTCAAACAGAATATAAAAAGCTGTGCCCTATCACAGAAAGGCTATTTACAGATTCAGTGTGTGACAGTTTTCCAACCAACCGTCTGAAAAATAAATACCTACAGTGTGCTTATTCCTTCCTTGGAAAAATCCATGACTTACACTTCCATTTCCAAGCATTAAACACTGAATTCCTGTTCACTAACTGGTAACATAAAAGTGTTAATTTGGAAATTCCACTACAGGATATTTGAGCAACTAACTAGAATCATTTAGAAAACTTTTTAATATAGCAAGTATATTCCATAATGTAAAGTCTTCTTTAACATGTTTCCACACCTATAAGGAACTTACTTAAATGATGCATAATAAACAGATTACAGTTTTGCCCTTATTCAAGTATTCAGGAAGGAAATAAGCATTTTAATGCAGTATATTTACTGGCAACTATTTTTCTATTAATGTTAAAAAAACCATTCCACCTGGAAAAAATGACTTTTAAGTGCTAAAAACTAGTACCCAAAAGTCTGCAAAACTGCAGAGACTAAGTAGAAGAGTGGATTGGGGGGGGGGGGGGGGGGGGGCGGTGGGAAGTATCTTAGAATTTTATATCCTGAAAGCATTTTAGAAGAGATACACAACTTCCATTTAATGAAGTTTGCTTTAGGGCCACAAAAGATGATCCAGGGGCTGGAGCACCTCTGCTACGAGGACAGGCTGAGGGAGCTGGGATTGTTCAGTCTTGAAAAGAGAAGACTTTGGGGGCACCTAATAGCTGCCTTCCAATACCTGAAGGGATCCAACAGGAAGGCTGGGGAGGGACTTTTTACAAGAGTGTCCACTGACAGGACAAGGGGAAATGGGTTTAAGTTGAAGGAGAATAGATTTAGATTAGATCTTAGGAAGAAACTCTTCAGTACGAGGGTGGCAAGACTTTGGAATAAATTGCCCAGAGAGGTTGTGGCTGCCCCCTCCCTGGAGGTGTTCAAGGCCAAGTTGGACAGAGCCTTGAGTAGCCTGATCTAGTAGAGAGGCGTCCCTGCCCGTGACAGGGAGGTTCGATTAGATGATCTCTAAGGTCCCTTCCAACTTAGGCCATTTTACGATTCTATGAGAATAACATTTTTGTAAGAGGCAAAACCAGAACAAGTAAATAAGAAATGCACAACATTCTGTCAGTCGGTATGGACTGGCAGAGGCTATTCAAATGCTCTAACACCTCTGCAAACCAACATTTTAAACTGACCATGAATAAACCTGCTGAGGAAAGAACAGAGATCTGTACAGAAAAATCTCCAAGAAACCTCTCTACTTGGTTCAAGAGGTGACATCCTGGAGCAAAAGTGTTAACCTGAAGTGAACAATAATGATGGCTCAGTTATCACCAACACCACCTGAAAGCGTGACCAGCTCTAGAATTCCTTCCTCCTTATCTATACCTCAAAGCCATCCTGCACTTGGGAGCTACAAACCATTCAGTCCAGAGCAGCTGGTGTCTCTTTGGAAAACACAAGAACAGAACAAAGAATATTTATGACTGCTGTGTAACTATGAAGTTACATCAGAAAACCCCTAAAGTCTGCTTTCACCTGGAAAGCAGAAAATGGTCTTTAGCAAATATCATCTTAAAAGGTTAGGAAATTCTGAGGAGCACTCTATGTTCACTCAGACGATTACCAAGAGCCTATAACCCTATATACAGGCATCATTCAAGGATAATCTCCTCAGGACATTAGTTAATTCTTTAAAGAATGATCGGGGGGGGGGGGGGGGCGGGGAGGGAAGGCATTGTTTATTGTATTTTACTTTGAAAGAGCTCCTTCATGTAAGTATAAATCTACAGAAGAAAAATGTTCCTTAAAGTGATAGGGAGAGTTTTCTCAAAATCATCAGGCAGCAGGCAAAAAGATGGGCTGTCTTGAGCTTCTTAGCAAGTTTCAACCAAGTGTGATACTGGGATGAAGGGTTAAAGGATTGTATTTGTGATAGGGTTGCATGAAAATATCACAGTCTGGGCAGAGTAGGAAGACCAAGAAAGAAGCACGCAGAACTCCAGTGTCAGCTATTTCACTTGGCAGAAGCCAGTGAGACAACTTACATGGGCCTCCAGACAAGCTCAAACAAGTATCAGCATATGCCACAGTATGTAAAGAAGGGAGAACTTAGAGATTTGTAGAAGGCGATGGCCAAAGACACAAAGGCAAAGATAGGCATTTGTGGAACAATTTCTCAAGTATGTTTAATGTACAAAGAAACTTGCAAGCTTTAGGGGCTCACTTAATCCACGTGCTCTAATAAAATTTTAAAAATAAAAATCACTGAAGTTAGCTTGGGGAAAAAAAAAAAAAAATTGTCTTGGTTTTCCAGGAGTTTCCAGAGCTCAGAGCAAATGTTAAGAATTAGTGAGAGCTAAGGATAATTTAGAAGGACCACTTCCTAACTTGCACATAAAGGTCAAAATGCATACTGAACAAGTAACAGGATTCTGAAAAGCGTATTTGTCACAGTATGCACACTTTTGGTTTTAAGAATGAGTGCCAAGGCCAGAAGTGACAGAAAGAATTACGAGTGGCTATCTGGGGCATGCTAAAGTGGTCAAAAATTGAAGAGTAAAAAAAAAAAAAAAAAAAAAATCCAAATGGATAGGGAAGTGCAGTGATAGGTTCAAGCTTGGTTCTGCATATGGAGGAGGGCAGGACAGTGTTCAGTTCAATGGTATCTTGTACGGCTAAGAAGTAACTTTTAAAGGCCTTTTCTTATTATCACATATTTTCACTTAAATACATCTGAAGAACAAACACCCATCCACTTTCCAAAGAAATTTAAAGTTGCCTATAGCACCATTCCTTTACATTGCTCTCTTCTAAGAATAGCCCAGTAAGTTAGCAAGTCAGTTCAGTACAGCTGAACAGGAAAAGTGAATGCTGCAGGTTTTACTTACTAAATAATATTCAAAGTATTCCACTAGACCTAACCAGTCTAATCAAGAACATACCCATGCACACGCTGTTGCTCACAAAAGAAAAACAAAACAACAAAAAGACCCCAAAAAACTGAACCGCACACAAAACCCGAAAAGACCCAAACAAACAAAAAAAACCTAAACACAAACGAGCTTCCTATGCAGCCCCTTGGATGCAATTATCTTGGCAGAACCAGCTCTTATCAAGGAAAAGGAAGCAGAAAAAGTAGACTTGTCAGTAACTCAATAATCACAGCTTCGTATCTCTGAAAGGATCTCAAAGTCCAAGCAACTCCCTTCCAAACAGCGAGAGCTCCCCTGGGCTTTTGGATCAACAGCCCATGCCACAGAAACTACTGTAGGATTCATTCCAAGGAAGACTGAAAGCTGTATTCCCTCACACCATGCACCTTTTTCTGGCATTTCCGACAGAACCTTTTAGTTTTGTAGTGCCATAATCATTAACAATGTTTGGATCACACATACAAGCACAAACATTCACACATTTCAGCGTGTTTACATGACTGAAATACACAACAGAACTTGGTTGATAATTGCCCTGATAGCGTGAAAAAAACATGTTCATTACTATCCAGTAAAGAAATATTTGGCCAATTTCCTGCACATGAGGATACCATTTTCAATCAGTTCTCTGAACAACAATAATCAATACTGTAATGTGCATACATTAGCAAGTATTGATGCAGGAGCCTTCATTTCTATAGTTAGGTTGTTGCAATTGTTTAGTCTTTGACTTTGCCTAGTTGTTACCCTGAAAGTAAAAGCCTGGCAGTCAAGAAAAGACAAGTAAGAGTTTCAGAAAAGAGAATGAAAACAGCCCCCACTTCTAAATTGTGCCTGTAGGAAAACACATGTAGAAGCAGCAAGTTCAAGGAAAAAGGAGAGAACTTTCCTGAGCATCTTAAAGATTTCCCCCTAAATACATCTTTTTTTTTTAATTTTAAATTTCATATTTTTTTCAAAATAAGCATTTTAAGAAAGGTACAAGAAAGTCAAAAAGCAGCAATTGTAATTGCTTGCTATTCTAACCATAGCTTCTCATGCTACATGATTTGTATAAAATCATGGAAAGTTGCACTATTTCCTGATAGGAGAATGCAAAGGGTGGTCACTCAAATATTTCTTTTACTAATTCATTCCACTGGGTTTTCCATAAGTGATTCATGTCTGTACTCAACTTTCCTGGAAAACATTTCACAAAGTCTGTACAGTATGTAAAGTAGTATATTTTCATTGTCTAGTTTCTAATTGTCAATCTTTGCGACTCTCTCTTTAAAACCAAACAGCATGGTTTAGTTATTTCACTCCATCAAATACTATTTTTTTAACTCCAGCACTTCTCTACCCCGAATAAGTGCTATCATGGCAAACATACACACACTTATTTTCCTGAACAAGTTACTCCAGGCTTAGACACAGTTCTAGTTCAATATGTAACTAGTCTTAGAACATGCTTTAATTTATCCTCTATTGCCCATCCATTCTGATCCTGACATCACTATTTCATGGCTTGATTCTGTTCCTAGCTAAAGTTCATGCCATAACGTTGCCAGTTTCCTGAACGAAAGGAGGATCAAGTTCTTATGTGCAAGGTCCTTTTAGCAGGGATTTATCACTGTTTAGATGTTGCTAACAAAATGATATGATAAACCCCTGAAAACTATCAATAAGTACTAAGGTATCTGTTTAAAATAACCAAAAGTAGGACTATGAGGATGGGTTACAACAATCTGACTTTATGGCAACCTCAAAAGCCAGAGGCTGTTAGGCTCCAGTGAAAATAGAAACAGTTCCTGCAAAAAAGAAGCCTCAAAGAACAGAGCGGTCAGCAGATCTAATGCCCTTTCCATTAACCCAGAAAGGGCTACTGTGTTTAAATAGCAGGATGCTTATCCTCCATCAGTGCCTGTGTGGCAAGAGAAAACAGCCAAAGTATATACAATGGAATCCCAAATCTATAGACACACTCATAAACAGAATTAGAGTTTCACAAACAATACTTCTTACTTTTGTATAGAAGGTTGGTAATTACAAACACTGGCCTGGTTCAAGATTTAGGTAAAAAATGATGTTCAGTGTTCCACATGGTGAGAAATTTACACTCTCTCTTAAAAAGAACATCTCTGAGGAAACCTTCTTTGCCAAATGCTCCAAGACAGAAGTCTTGAAAAACTGGGAAAGAGAGAAGGTTGGGGATGGGGGGCAGGGAGTATGTAAATTAATTTTGTTTAAAAATTTTGAAATTAAATCTAAATGGTTATTTTCAATGCTTATTTTTTTTCCCAAAAATATCATGAAAAAACAAAATGTACGCATATTTTTCACTCCATTTCCTCTATATCCCTATTTACTAGAACTCTACCCTTAGATGTCCGAGGAAATCAGTTGGTTTTGGGTAGGTTTTTTCAGTGACAAGACTTCAAAAGCCTTCCTGAATACCTGCATCTTCTGTTAAAAGTTTGTTCTTTTTTTGGAAGTCACAACACTACAAAGGGTTAGTTTACACAGAGGGACTGTGAAATAATTACAAGCTCCCCAAAACTACTTGCCCAACTGGTTTCTAAAATCCCTTGTGTCAGTTGAACACAGCACACACCAGTAAGGCTGACTTCAGTACTTGATCAAAGTTCTGGTTATTTTCTGTCTGATCAAGCCTGAGTCAGGAGGGTACTACTTAAACAAATGAGTCTTCAAAGTAGTTCCCAAGACCCTCATCTCCTCCCATTTTCTTTAAGAAATTTAAGGGCACATAATTTTGCTTAGTATGCAGATAAGCTCTGGGTACAGTAAAACTACATGTAACATCATTCCACATTCTTAATACTTGAGTTGCTGCCTCTGTGCAATTCAAAGGGTAACAGGTTGATTTCTCTCACCAGACATTCCTTCCTGCTTAAAAGGGCAATCGATTACCTAATTCCTTCCCTCCCAGTCAGTCTGACAAAGCACTGCTCACATTTCCCATGGTTTGAATATGACTTACAATTTTCATTTTGATAAGAACTTTACAGTTCTTGCTTCAGGCAAGTTCTGCTGGGCTTCCATTAAGTCTCCCTTTGAACTTTGAGTGTTTACACTCTATGCTCTATTCATTTTTACCAATTTTGGAAATAGACATTATAATACATGTCAGTAAAAAAAGGGCTATCAAAGGTTTTCAATGTTATAAAATTGTTCCTATTTCTCAGTGAAGGTTAAATGATAAAAACATTTCAGTGAAATATTAAACACGGACATAATTTCTCAGGTCTCCCTTGTGCTTTCAACTACCTTGCAGGCCCCCAAACGCGTTTTGGAAAATACAACCGTGAAGCCTTTTTTCTGGCCAAGGAAGAAAAGCAGACAGCTCCCTTCAGGGCGCTGCCCTGAGCTATTCTTAGTCTGTTTGCTATTAATGCCACTCTCCAAGGTATTTCTGAGGAACTTCATTAAGTTACCGCAACAATAACGTCCTAGTCAAAGGAAAAACTACTATTGTATACTTAGCCTTTAAATAAATACAGAAAGAGAGACATGTTTCCCATGTGACCAGTTAAAGCTTATCATTTTTTCCAGATGAACTGGGTTTTGATTGAACTACTTCTGTAAAAAGCTTGGAGATAAAGCACTTTATTTCGTAGGTTTGACTGTGAGGAAAACACACTAATGTGCTTGGGTGTTCTTCGTAAAAACATTTTGTGCATGACTAACAGATAATCTTTTGGAAGGCAGAGAAACACTGTATTTTTTAACCACGACAGACCAGTCACTTCTCAAAGTCACTCACTGGCATCCTCTAAGGAAAGCACTACCTTAGTTGCTTCTAAAGCCAACTCTCAAATTTTAGCTGATGTTTCAAACCTGTCAAGCAGAGCAAAAAAGAGCTTACAACAAGCATTTCCAGTTCTACATTACACAACCTAAATATTACAATAAGGTTTTTGCAGATTTAAATGCAAAAGAATTACACAGTCTTCAAATAAAACAATATGCAATGCAAACTACTAACTGGAACCATCAGCAAAAAAAAGTGATACTTAAAACAAGCAAGGGGAGGGAGGTGGGAAAGGAAGGGAAGAGAGATTAAATAATAATATGCAAACACATTAAAAGATTAAGTGTGCTGGAAAAAGAGAAGTGTTGAGAAAAAAAAAAAATCTTACCAGCAATTCTTTTAAGAAACCACGGTCTTGTGAATTTACAAGAGAAGCTACATTGTCAAATACCAAAAAAGGGTCAGCTGCCTGTTTTGAGGTTCAGAAACCACCAGGTACATTAAAGATAAAACAGTTTGCAACAACAAAACTTCCCAGGGTATGTTCCTCCTTATGGAGAGAGTTAAAAAAAAACCCAAAAACAAACAACCAAACCATCCCACGCTACTAAACTAGGAACAATGGTCAATTGATCTACTGCATACTGTTACATCTGCAGTTAAAAGTGACTGCAGCATGTAGCAATTACAGTAATGCCTTTTCTGTCTGATACGGATGAGGCTCCAATATACTATAAGATAAATGCAATCAGATCTGTCCAGTAGCAAACGTCAGTGTCTCACACCTGATCTATTAAAAAATACGACTGTTCAAGATTTAAGGCAATCTGGTTGGGTTGACACATTCAAAAGCTTTTCAGCACTTTCTTGTTTACAGTCATTCTTTGGTTTTAGATTTATAGATCCTGCTACTATTTCCCCCTCAAACTCTCATGGCATGTCACACAGCTAACTTCTCAGTCTTCCTAGCCTTTACTCCTATTAGATACGTCCAACTGTTCAGAAAGAAGGCATCTGACCTTCTGAGCTAACATCACCGCTGAGCGTAACTGTTAGCAGTGCTGTGCCAGCTCCTTAGTGCCACGAGCAGCAGGATGTCCAGCCAAAGAGCTGCCCTGGTGTGCAGGGCCTGAAAGGGACCTGGGCTCCTTCCCTGACACTGCCTCAGCTTTTTGACTGTATTAGCGCAAACTGCCGATAGCTTATCTGGAAGTGGCTGTGCTGCATTGCAGTTCTGAACCGCTGAAGTGTTGCAGCTGGCTTTTGTTTTCCTATTACTTGGCTTTCACAGGATCCTTTCTCTCATACTTAAAGCATATACCTGGGCAATTTTGAAGAACAAGATGATGGGGCAACTGTCCTCCCAACAATTACAGTTGAACTATGGGTCCCAAACACTGAGCTGTGGGAGTTTAAACCAGGTGTTGTGGATACCCTACATTTTAGTTAGCTGTGCTGGCAGCACTGCGTTGCACAGTTAGGACTTTCGTCCTTGAGCTCTTTCCTAAACAAGTGCATAACTCTTGCTTCCTAATTATGAAAAGAGACCCTGACCAGCCAAGTACAGCTCGTGTTGAGAGCTTGCCCGTGAGAATGAACAGATAAGGTGCTTCTTGTACACCAGATGCGCATGGGAGTGAACGGGAGAGTATGATCAAAACAGACCTGGGAAAATCTGTTTTCCCTGTGTGATAACAGAGTGATTGAAGGAGTACATGAGCTAATAACAACCCTGGCTGTATAGTCTGATCTCTTGTTTGTAACCCAAAAATAATGCTTCGTGCTAGTAGGTATAAATATGTGTGCCTGCTTGCAATAAAGTGAATTCCGTTTTCCATCATCTCGGAGTTCGTGCGTGCTTCTCAACAAATGGCAGCCCGAATCGGGACTTAATCATATCCAAGAGAAGTACCCCCCAGTGAGCCGAACGGGGTGATGAATTAACTGACGCGTCCATCCTCGCCCTTCAGGAAACAGGTACGAGGACCGCGGCCGGGGGACAAAAATGGGGCAAAATGCAACACGATCGCAACAACTTCATCATGATGTACTGATGTGTATTGCAAAGGAGCGAGAGTATAAGATTAGCCTGCAGAAAGTGACTCTGTTACTTTTATGGATCGGTCGTAATTGCCCCTGGTATCCTGAAACAGGATCTTATGAAATTTAGGACTGGAAACGTGTAGGCGAAGAGCTAACTAAAGCACAACATGCTGGTCATGACAGTTCGCCTGATAATACAGAGACACAGAAGCGTTGTTTGCGGCGTTGCGCTCACCGAAACCACGCGCTGCTGATGCTAGTTCTGAGAGCAGTGTGGCGAGCACTGCGGGCTCTGTTGGTACAGACCTCACTAATGATTTAATTGACTTAGTACCTACGCTACAGAAAGAGACTGCAAGTCAAACGAGTTGTGTAAACCTTTTGTCTTCTCAAACTGAAACGGCGGTACAGACTAGCCAGATTAATCTTACAAGTTTGCAAGAAGGATTGATGAGTGGTTATGAGGGAATTGCGCTGAGAGCTGGAGATCCGGAGGAGGACGACAGTTCCTTTGATGTTGGTCCTGGCGACCCAGAGACACAACCCAACCTTTATCCTCCGCTCACGCCGAATAGAGCCATGGTGGCATCTGCACCTACTGCTCAGGACGTTTTTTCGGGACTTTCGAAAAAAGGAAAGGGGCTGTCAAAATCTGGTTCGCAGCTGTGTCAAAATAAGGGTCAGATGAACTCTCTTGTTCCACTCAGTTATCAACCCCCACCCTATGCACCCCCTCCCTTATCTTCTCCACAGGTTTGTCCAGCACCGTCTTCTATTACTAGGGTTCAGATTTCCCTGACGGATATTTTAACCGATCGTGATGAGCACGGTTTCCTTAACACTGACTTTTTTCCTCAGGTAGTTAAAGCTATGCCAGTAGTTATGCATACGCGGCCGGACGGGACTCAGGCACCAGAACATCAACAGATTTCTTATAGCATGCTGAAAGAGTTGCGGCGTACGGTTGCTGAATCGAGTATTCAATCATCCTATGCTGAAAATTTAATAGAGACAATGAAAGAGGCTTTTCTTATGGTTCCTCATGATTGGAAGGTGATATTTAAGTTGATTTTAACACCCAGCCAGTATACAATTTGGTATGTAGAATACAGGGAATTATGTATGTCCCATACTACAGTAGCTCAAAATAATAATGCTCCAATTAACCCGGATCAGTTGTTGGGGGAGGGTCAGTTTGCGAATCCACAGCTTCAAGCTCATTTTACTGCAGAACTTTTACAGCTCGCTGCTCAATTAGCAACAAAAGCTTTTAAAAAGATTCCTGACATGAAAAAGTCAAGCAAACCTTTTAGTACTATCAGGCAAGCTAATGACGAACCTTACATTCAATTTATTGATAAATTACAACGAGCTATCGAAAGACAGGTAGATGTACCAGCGGCAGCAGATGCATTATTACTGCAGCTTGCTGTGGAGAATGCTAACGCGGACTGTAAAAGAATTCTGGAGATGCTGAGATCTAACAAAACAGCTACCATTCTATAAATATTGTTGCTGATTCACATTATGTGTATGGCCTTTTGTGCAGAATTGTGTTTGCCTTTTTAAAACATGTTTCTAATCGTGTTCTTTTTATGTTGTTTCAGAAATTATGCTTACTTTGTAGTAATCGGATACACCAATACTTTGTGACACATACTCGTTCTCATTCTAATCTACCTGGCCCGTTAGTTGAAGGTAATGCTCGGGCCGATTCTCTGGCTGCTATGGCTGCTGTTCCTGATGTATTAGGACAGGCTAGACTTTCGCATGATTTTTATCATCAAAATAGGAAGGCTTTATCCAAACAGTTTAACATAACATCTCGACAAGCTCAAGATGTTATTTTGTCATGTCCAGATTGTCAAGCGATCATGCCACTGAACTCTAATATAACAGCAGTCCCTCGTGGTCTTGCTCCCAATGACGTATGGCAGATGGATGTTACACATATTGTGCATGTTACTGTAGATACCTTCTCATCTTTTATTGTTGCCACAGCGCACAGTGGTGAAAAGTTTAGAGATGTTCGACTGCATTTGCTACGTGCTATTGCCACATTAGGAGTGCCATCACAGATAAAAACGAATAATGGTCCAGCTTATGTTTCTAATAATTTTAAAGTATTTTTGCAGGAATGGGGAATATCCCATGTGACGGGGATACCTTATTCACCAACGGGACAGAGCATTGTGGAAAGAGCACATCTCACACTGAAAAGAATGCTACAGAAACAGAAAAGCACTGTCGTTGGGATGTCTCCACGTGAGAAGTTGTCCAAAGCAACTGACATGATGGGACTCTGAGGTACCGATTACCAACGATGACATGGATTGGACTGGGAGAAGATGGTTACGGCTGATGGCAGAGCAATTATGGGAAGATGTAACTGTTTTCAATGTTACCCGTTGTACTGATATGTATTCTCTTTGTGTGACTAACACTGAAGCTTATATTGGTTGTGTAAGACTGTCTAATCAAAGCCACATAGTAGGTGTTAAGGTTTATGGTACTAACCAGCAGAGTGATCTTTCTTTAGCTAAAAGCAAGACGGGGAAACCAGCTGTCTTTTGCTTCGTTAGAAGTCTGTGATTAAGGATCGAATTGATAGGGAGACTCCCTTGCATTCTTTCTTCAGCCCTGGCCAAGCTGGGAGAAGAATTCAACGGAGCAAATAACACCAGATGTTCCCGCATTCAATGTTATATAAGGTTGTTTATTTAATAGTATAAATGCTGGACCCTCTTGCAGCGACTTCAGAAACCTCACCTACGAGTGGACGCACTGTGTAGGATTTCCCAATTGTCGGGAGGGTTCTCCAGAAACGTCGCTGCAACAGGGGCTCCCCAGCGACTGCGGGTCTGGATGATTTAGGGATTTGTGTTTAATAGAATTTGTTGTTGTGGGAAGTGTTTTGTTTTGTTCTTTTTCATTATAGTCAACGATCTCACCTGAAGTGCTGCCCAAGGGGTCCGAAGAACTGAAAAATACATCTTATGACTTTGATGGTGATCCAAAAAACAAAAAAGGGGGAATTGTGGATACCCTACATTTTAGTTAGCTGTGCTGGCAGCACTGCGTTGCACAGTTAGGACTTTCGTCCTTGAGCTCTTTCCTAAACAAGTGCATAACTCTTGCTTCCTAATTATGAAAAGAGACCCTGACCAGCCAAGTACAGCTCGTGTTGAGAGCTTGCCCGTGAGAATGAACAGATAAGGTGCTTCTTGTACACCAGATGCGCATGGGAGTGAACGGGAGAGTATGATCAAAACAGACCTGGGAAAATCTGTTTTCCCTGTGTGATAACAGAGTGATTGAAGGAGTACATGAGCTAATAACAACCCTGGCTGTATAGTCTGATCTCTTGTTTGTAACCCAAAAATAATGCTTCGTGCTAGTAGGTATAAATATGTGTGCCTGCTTGCAATAAAGTGAATTCCGTTTTCCATCATCTCTGAGTTCGTGCGTGCTTCTCAACAAGGTGTAGTCTAGGAAAGGGAAACATGGAAGCAAAGACAGGACAGATAACACAGATTTAAGTAACTTGTACTTTCCAGTTTACAATCAACCACTAAGTGATCAAAAGTTAATTCTCATCATTCCATCTTGCTCTCCTATAATCTAGGAATTTTTACTTTTTAAAGCATCATATGCCTTCTGTTTCATTACTCACCATGGTATTTAAAAGAATGGATCTACTACAAATAACTTTAATAGCTGATTAACTGGGGGAAAGAAACACCCTGCAGAAAATAGCCACCACTGTCATCATCCGTTTCTCAGACCAAAAGACTCTCTAAAATAGCATCAGTTCAGGTCCCAGCTATGTCATACAAGACTCTTCTTCACTGCCCCTGTACTGCAAACTAGTATGCCTTGTCTGTTCAGTATCTCTAGTGACTTCGTGCAGTGACAACTTCTACAGGCGTCTACCACAAGATAGTAAAAAAAAAAATTCTTAATTTAATGAAAGCCTGCTATTGAATAAAAAGCTAGTTCAGAACATGTTTGGAGATAAAAGCTTCAAAATCAGTGTGGTGTTCTGTAACATCTGAACTTCTGTGCAATATGGAGAGGAAAAATGCAAACAGCAGCGTATAAGAATAAAGTAGCTACACAATTTTATATTGGTTAATTCGCTTTGACTAGCAAACATTTTGTATATCTTTTAGGCTTCAAACACACTTTCAGGACTGCATCATCTATGGGGCCAGACGTTTATTACAGTAGGTAATACAGTAGGTATTCTTCTATATAGTAGGTATTATTTTTAGCTAGCAAATTAAAATTTTCTGCCACTTACAGTATCTAGAAAGCAGCTCTTCAGAGGTTCCAAGAAAGAAGCCAGCCATTTTGTTTCCATTGAACATGCACAGATCTCAAAACTGTCATCAGCTTTAAGTAAATGCTTGGCATTTTCAGAAGGGATGGAACAAGCACAAGAGACAAAGGGGCAACAACCTGACAGAAACCCAAATCATTCGCGTGGGAACATGACCATAGTTTGACAATACTGGGGCAATCTCATGCATACGAATAACCTAATGCTGCAACGCCTCGTAACAATTCTGTGGTGTTTCTCTTAGAAGCTGGGCCCTGTGCTATTGGAAGCAAGACATAACCTGCAGCAGCTATCCAGCTGCAGCCTTGTTATCTACCTGACCCACTTCAGAGCTCTGAAAAGCCCTGCGAGCCCCTGCCCTAGTGATAAGGGCACTGGAGTGCAGGGCAGCTGCTCAGAAAGAATGGGCTCTTCCATGACAGCAAGGCCGGTGTTGTCAGGATGCCTCCACAGCAGCCTAACTCATCACCTCTCCTCCTCCTCCTCTCACTTTGGTTCTGCTGCTTCTGTTTTCTACAAGCAAAGCAGGGAGCTCGGGGCATTTCTGGTCATACAAATATGCTTTGCTGCATGTTGTCAGCTACCATTCTGGTGCACTTAATATGGTTTATATTTAAAAATCAGTCTCCATGTGTGTGTCAAATTCTAACTAGAGTATCCAGTTTATCCTTTAAATGACAAAGATGGTTAACAAGTGAAACAATCTAGGTATTACCTTGGCTTTTTTTTTTTTTTTTGTAAACCTGCATCACAAATGTTTATTTTATCAGGTGCTTTTTCTTTTAATCTTGAGCTGTCATTTCTGAAAATTAAAGCAGGAGTTGTCCCCAAAACATTTTTTCTAGATTGTTAGTGTTTTTTTCAGCTATGACAGGTACAGGAACCATCATACTTAATGAAGATATGGCCATAATCCTGATGAATTTTAACAAAAACCACACAAATAATTATTTATCAATTTAAAATGCAACTATAATATGCTAAAACTAAAACAAAAGGTTGTGTAAAGTTAGAAGGAAGGTAAGGACTAAACTGTACAAAACCAGCATGTGCTTTGAGGTTTTATTAATGATTAGTTCTTTATAGGCTGACAACAGTATGTGTTTAACTTAAGTATGAAATATATTATCATAAGCAATTAAAAGCTAGTCTCCATATTCTGACCACTCTTCTGATACAGTCTCTTGTGACCAAGGAAAAAACAAAATTCAAGGGGAAAAAAAAAGTTATACTCTAATACAGGAGCCTTTAGAAAACCACAGTAGTTGTTCAGAAGCAGACTGGTATTTTTGTGAACTTTAAAGAATGAAATTTTCCACTGGGGTCAGGGAAGGACGAATGGAAGAGTTTCAAAATATTTTTCAAGGAAGTTCTGGGTGGGTAGCAGAAGAACAATTTAATTGCAATTAGTTATTGTACTTCTAAGAACATGCTAAGTGCACCTAGAAGTTTCCAAAGCATATAAAAAATATAAAGATAATAAGAGAAGCCACAGAAGAGTCTGGGTTTTATCTTAAGTCACATGCATTTTTTGATAAGGTGAATGGTTCACACACTGTAATTTTCTCAGGCATGTTAAGTTAGTGACATACTAGATACTGTGATAAATTATACAACTTATATTTGTAAACATACCACAGTATAATCAATTACAGCTTTTTAGTAGTCAAATAGCCTAACCATCTACAAAGTTTGTGAAACTTCCTGTGTAACTCTTTCATTGCAGCAGCCACACCATAGCAACACAAGGCCTGAATAACTGCTAGTGGCAATATCTTAGCATTAAAAAAAACCCCAGCAAAACAGACATATGACCATCTGACCTAATCAGAAATGCCTCAGGGGAAATTTGCTGTTGAAACACTACTGGTAACAAAAAACACTGGCATTTAAAGCTTTTGAAGTACTTAGCAGTAGAGCCTTCAGGATCCATTTAATTTATTTGTTTATGTGGCAAGAACACATCTGTTTTGATTGAAAGGGAAAAAAAAGATCAGTATTAAAAAAATACTTCCTGCAACTATTACAATTTCCTGAATATTCAAGGCAGCGTTTTTTATGAAATTATGCTTCAATTAACATTGCTGAACACCAATATAGTTCCGCATTTCATTTTATCCTCTGCTTCCCCTGCCCTTCTTATAGAAATTATCACTTTTTTTTCAGCAGGTGAGATGAAAACATCATTGCACTCTAATATTGATAAGAACATTTTTCTTTTTGGCAACTTACTAAGGAAGAAACAAGAGACATAGCAGCATCTTAAGTAGTTAAGGAAAAATCTCTCCTGTGAAGACTTAGTGCACTTAATCCTCAATAGACTAGGTGTATGCTTGGCATATACCAAAGAAACAAAAAATTCAAAACTTGTTCAAAGTTGTTATACACCTCTCAGGCAAAGGACCTTCCCCCCCCACACTCCCTTTTCAAGACTCCTGATGTGAAGGCTTTATCTGCTAATGCCTAGTAGGTGGGCTCTATTTAGTGTCCTTAAATTCTATGCTGTAACGAGGCGTGAACACAGGGCCTAACAGCGTTTTTATTAGAAGTCACAATGATTTAACCTCGCCTCTGATCCGATTATTCTTTTAGTTATACAACCCCAGGCAAGAGTTATTCATACTTTCCACTGCCTGCAACAGCAGCTGTTTCACTATCACCCTGGAGCCTCAGGAAAATTCAAGTCCTTAATCACTGTTTCCATTAGCCAACTGATCTTCGCTATCAGCTTGATGTGGTATGGCCAAAGTGCCAAGTAGCCTAACTACAGGAAATTGTTGTTCTGCAAAGAAAAGTCCACATACCTCAGAAGTTGGACAAATAACCACTCATGAGTTCCCACTGTTTCCCCTGTTGTTTACATAAGCCACGCACATAAGCTTTCTCGACAATACGTCACAAATATATATGTCCTGCCTGACACAAGATATCTATTATTTAATATCACAACCTGCAAAGAAATACACATTTTAGTTCTTTTCTTTTCTTTTGCCCATATTTAATTTCATCCTTCTCCCTGAACCAGACAAACCAGTCTGCAACATACATATTCCCACTCTGAGACAAAAAGCAGGACGAAGCATAGCTTCAGCTTTCTATAGTAATAGTTGTATGAGTACTGCAGCTTATAAGCAAAGCCACCAGCCCTGAATAATTATCAAAGTTCTAGAAAGAAATAGCAGAGATGGGAGTTGTTCTGAACACATTTTATAACATATATTAAATAGATTTGTTTGGTTACACCCTTTCTTGCTCCTATTTTCACTAGAAGCCCACAGATGTATTTTAACTCTACGGATTATAAACAGCTTCTTCACCTACCAAAAAAAACCCACAAGAGGAAAAAACAAGTTTATTATAACAATACAGCTTGTGTTTTCTGGCAAATCCCCAACTCAGTTACAGTGGCTTCCTATCTCTACAGAGAAAGGAAACAGTACATCTAGGAAAAAGAGAAACAATTCTCCATGCCTTTTAGCCAGTTTTTATTTGGAAAGCATCCTGATTCTAAGAGATCTTTTCATCCAGACAGTCCCTTCTTTTGAAAGCAGGCCCAAACCTTCACCGGAGACTCCAGAATGGTATTAAGTCATTGAATGAAAATAATTTTATTTTGTTTTACTTGCCTATACAGCATCTAAAAAAGTCAAAGTCTGGCTCTTTTTTTCTTTTTAAGGATACCAAAATTGTTGGTGTTTTTTTAAGAGTGTGATACAGATGCATACATATCTATCCATTTCTCAAAACAATCCTCCTCTCACCATAATCTTCACTCAAAGCCAACATGCAATCCAGCATATTTACAGCTAAAAGACTCAACATACGCGTATTAACAGCATTAAGCTTTTACAGTAGTTACTAAGTATGCCTCTCCAGAGCTTCTCAAGAGCAACTACAACAAGGCTTCCAGGAGAGAAGTGGCAAAAGCACCTTATTCTTCCCTTGCCAATGATATGCCAAATGACTCATGTTTATCACGTCAGAAACATCTTTCAGCCAGGCTGAATATAGACAGGAAAAACTAACTGCAATACTTTCAACTCACTCCTACTTCACTCCTGTAATAGGGCAGTTTGGTCACACTTACCACTCCTAAAGCCATTGCTGTATCAAAGAGGTATATTGTCTCACAGTATACAGTGTTTGTGGTATGTGTTGCATTGTCACAACACCTTTTGTTCTTCAGAAACAATAAGTAACTAAAATACAACTCATTAGGCTTGCAGGTACTCTCAGCTCAATAGCTAGGAGTGCGTTTTCCTTCTAGGAAGTCAGCCAACATCAAAATAATTTAAAAAAAAAGTCTCAGAAAAGGAAAAACAATTCAAATCCAACTATTATTTTCTGAACTATTTGAAAATCTGTCAAATGAAGAGGAAAGTTTATCTTGGACAATAAGGTAACATTTTAATACATGAAATCCACTGCACACACTATGAGTATCGATAGCTTTGCTTTTATGGATGGGACCAGTAATAAATAACAGCTCACATAGTTAATGAAAAGAAGAAAGCTATTCTAGTTATCTCTGGCAGTAACAAATGCCTGGAGAAATAGACAAAAAGATATAAAGCCAGGTACGAAAACTTGCCTCTAAACCTGGCAACAGCATTTCCCAAACTCTGAGGACTAAATTATACCCTAATCACTGTGCTTGACAGATACTACTTCATGAATCAGTCCCACCCCTTTTTTAATATTAGTCTCCTGGACCCCCAAACATTCTAGGACAATGACTTCCACAGTTTAATTATGCATTATGAAAAAAAAAAAAAAAAAAAAGCATATTTTTGACCTCAATCCCTACTTCAGGTTCATGAAAAGACAGCAAATATTTCAGCCTCCCTAGTTGATCTCCAGCATATTCTCATATTCCATGAGAAAAATAAGAGTACAAGCATTCTACACGGTGGCTCACTCTCACACCTCCCCTGTAGTGGAAATGACAATCCTTTACACTGCGAACTTTTATGGTAGAATTTGATGAAGACTGAGGTTTTTTTGCAAAAAAAAAAAATTAAAAAAAAAAGAAAAAAAGCCCCAAGAAACTCAACAAGCTTGGAAACCCTTCATAAACGTCAGGTTACAGTAATTCATGCTCTTCAGTCTTCAAAACCAGTTTCCCTTGCAGATAGAGGCAGGCTTTGGCTACCTGTATGGAAAAAACTGCAACTAATTTTAAAGTGATTGCTAATTGCTTTTAGGCCAGAAGTGTCTAGAAACGTCTCATCACAGACAAAGTGAAGCCCTTATGTTACAGACAAGAGTCTCAGTTTAGTCCATCCCTCTGATACTTCTACAATCAGCTGTATCAAGTCTTGAAGGGAAAGAAAAATCCACCACAAAAACTCACCGACAGTCTCCACATCACAGTTGTGGGACTTTTTGTTTCACAAAGTTGAAGTCTTGACAAAAAGCAGGGCTTCTGAACTATCCTAATTTTTTTTTATCAATTCGTACATAGAAAACATTAATTAGCTTCACCAACTCTTCTTTTACATTCAGTTTTACCTGCCACATTGGTGTCAAAACAGTTCGTAGATTATGTATCAGAGGATACAGCAACAGTAACAATAAACCCACATTTTTTTTCTCACTAATGTAAGAAGCATCTCCATGAAAGAAGCGTATAAACATACTTCAGTCCTGGTCCCACTTAGAACAAGTCGGGGGAAAAAAACAAAACAAAACAACAAAAAAAACCCCAAACCCACTACAATTAAAGCTACCTAATATCCCAGTTGAGGAAGGCAGCACATCTTTGTTGGAAGAATACCATTAAAAACCGCAACAAAAACAAACCCACATATCCAGATCTCCAGAATGCTTTCACACATAGAAGAACAAAACCCAAACTGCAATGTCATTTCTATTTAATATACCACATATGAACTTTGTGTAGCCATTTTTAATTAACTTAATTTATCATTTTTGGTTCTTCTAGCATTCAGTTATGATAGTAAAAAGCATATTCTTTATTACTTATATATTACAATATATTATAAATGTATATTATAAACAGACATTTATAAACATTGCTTACTAAGACTTGCCAACTGAATAAGCAATTTCAGTAGCAAACTACTGTAGAATTAAGCTTTCTGTATGACTGCAGCCAAAATTACTCTTGCCATTGAAGCCTATTCTGCATAGGACAGTACAGTCATTGCTGAACTTAATAATGTTATTAACGCTTATGTTTTTGAGAGGTATTTCAGCAAAGTTTCAAGTTAATATCACATCTAACATTCTGCAGTTTTAGTGTTTTTCTTTTTACATGGGTATGTCTGTGCCACTGTTCCTGGAGAATAAAGTTAGATTTGTTTCATTAAGAAAAAAACAAATAGCAAAATATAAGGAAATGCAGACCACAGTGTTCTAATGTGTACTAGACTTGTTGGTGTGACCAGAGCACAGTGATTTAAACCTGGTAAAGTTCTTCCAAGTTTCCATTTGATTCTCCAGGAAGAATAAAGCTCTTAATCTTGTTGCAGGACAAATCTTGCCTATGATCTTTTTTCATGACTTTGAGCTACTGATTAGACCATTGGATCACATGGAAATATTTTTGTTAATATCTCCAACATCCATGCTATTAATGACAATTTTACAATCTTTCTTTTTACTGTCAGGTACTTTTATGCCACCTGACAACCATCTTGTGCAGCATTACTGAAATGGTGACTATTGCTTACTCTTATTTTCATCCCATATGTATGACTTGGCATATTACATAAATGTTACCTACTTTCTTTTTATTTCTACTTATATTTATTTCTACTTTTATTTCTATTTATTTGCATGCTTTGCTGAAAGAATGGAATGATCAGTACGCTATAAGGACTTAACTAGAAGTGGATTTTTGACATGTAAGTAAGCATTTCATTATTTCCACCTGACCTAGGAGACCTACAGAGGGTCCAAGGGTGATATGGACCTGAACTTGCTCTCAAATACATTCTCTTAACAAGGCTCAAAGATGCAGGATAACGGTTCTCTGTTACTCTCTTTGGGTATTTCACCTCCTCATGACTACTGCTAAGGTTTCCATACAGAATGCATATATAGCATAAAGTGTTAGAACTCATATTTTTCATGAAGTATACCACCTTTTTCTAGAAGAAATCTTTTTTGCCTAAGACCCTCAGAAACTGAGGAGGTTGGACATCCCAACCACTCTCAGGAATTCATGTTTGTCCTTAGATGCCGATATATGAACAAGCTCTGCTTGTGCACTTGGCAGACTGGATGCAACCTTGGAGCCATAAAACTGCATTAGTGTGGTATTATACTGTACTGTAATGCCAAGGATTATTACGTCAGCCATAGCATTATATTTATATGGCTTCCAGACTTCAAGTCACTCAAAATGTCTGCCTTAACCTGTTAATTGCCACAGAATTAATCTGCATCATTTGAAAGTACAGAAGTTAACACTTCCAAAAGTTTTACAGCAAAAAAAATCATTCAGTTTTTCAATTTATTTTTTTTTTTAACATCATCCTCGATTGTTTTCCTGTTAAGTGTAAAAACAGGTTATTTGGATATGATTCTGAACAACAGTCTTAACCCTGGGCTTTTCTGGAAAGCAATAGCGTAGAAAGTACTATAAACACTGTCACACAAAAAAATTATTTGAGAAACACACTGACAGAGAAAAAAAGAAAACTTTCAAAATATAAGCAGAAAAGTATCAATACCATTAAGTAATTTTTACATTTCCATTAGGCAACATTTCACCAAAAGCAGAGTTGTAGTCACTAAAACATACCCATGCAAAAGCATCTACCTTTTTGAAATTTACTCTTAAATTTTTTTTTAAATGTGATCTAAGAAGATTAACAAACTTTAAAAGGATTAATGAGGCATGCGACTGAGACAGAAAGAGATTACCAGAAAGCCCAAGTACTATTTTATAAAGAAAGTTTTGTAAATACTCCCAAAAATTTTCACAAACTTCCTGTAAAGTAGAATTAATTCTCTAAGTACTTAAAAAAAAAAAAAACCCACCACGAAATACATTCAACAACTCATGATTATTCTAGTAGGCTATAAGCCAATTAAAAATTTCTAAAAGCATGGCTCATTTAACAACGGTTTTATTTTCAGATCAGTTCACAAACAAGTTTTTCCATACTGAAACCATAAAAAGGTAAAGGAAGAGTATAATTAAAGCTATGATAATCATTAACAGGATTCAGTACACCTGTCATTACTGCTTTTTTTCTTGGTTACATTACTGCAGAGATTTTTTTACCTTATTTAGGCCTTATCTCCAAACACAAATATCCTTTTTTTTTTTTTTAATCATTACAGTGTTTCACAGCTAGTTCTACTTTTGCTTACCACTGAGGGTTATGTGAGGACACAGACTACTGCAGGAGACTGGCTCAGTTGTAATTCTAGTGCACTGAGAAGCAACCAAGCAAAGTTTCTAAAAAAATCCATCTTTCAGTGAAGTTTTCCCTAGCAAGCTCCAGAGAAAAGCTATTACTGTGATATAATAGCCTGTTTTCAAGAGTTATCTATGAATGTAAGTTGTTGGTTTTTTTTTTTAAATTATGGGAAACCTTCTGCTACATTCATTAGTTTTCAGTAACTTGCAAGATTTTGCAGCTTAAGACAATTAAAGATATTTTAAAGTAATTTAAGAAACTCAAGGAATATTATCTGTCTCAAAAATATTTTGTCTCTTAGCCCTAAAACCCAATTCTTTTCTCAGTATCCCAAAGTTGAATTCTTTCTAGGTACTTCTGTATTCCTCTTCTACTCTTGACAAACTGAGTGATACTTGTCTACAATTAAGCTGAAATGGAAACCTGACAGTTAGAACAGACCTAGGTAACCTACTTAGCAAGGGACTACCAGGACATAAATGAAGTTATTTAGCCCCCCCTGTGGCTGTACTCAGAACTTTAAAGTCATCAGTGAAGTATGCCACATCCCTTCAGGATTACAGGATACAAGCAAGCGTATTACCTACTGGACTTGCCATTTGACAGTACAAGTTCTATAAAAATACCTGAGTGTCCTCTACTGACATTAAAAGGCTCTTAAAAATTGAATACCAGTTAAGGAGGATGGAAATATGCAAAAGCATAATTGGTGGCTCTGGTAATTAGCTACTGACACCTTTTTTCTTTTCAAATGAGTACACAGGAATACAATTACAATAGATCAAACTCATCTGCATGTTGTACGAAGAACTCTTTCTCCAAGAATAAGAACTCCTCAAGCACAGTCAACTTTAAAGCTACCAAAAAGCTGGGAGTTCAAGATAGGAGACATTTCAGGAAAGCAGAACAGCATTTTTCCAACATAATTAGCCAACTCAAAGATCAGATAATGGATTTTAATTTAAGCTGGTTTCTTGTACTTCAGTAAAAACAAAAGAGAATGCAGAATCTATAGGTATCCCTACAAGTGTGTTGCAGGAAAAGGAGTGTAAGGATTTAACCAGTCTCTGGAAGATTTGGAACTGACACTGAAAAACTAGCCATGAGATATTTAAGGAAGTCAGACTCTTTCTTACAAGAATAAAGCAGAGAACAAACTGTCATTTACTAGAACTATTACCTTACTCAATAGGAAACTCTGTTTTTAAGAGATTGATTGAAAACCAAATAAAATGCCTTCAGATTCCTCAACTGTGACATCAACATCTCAACAAAAGCAAACAAACAAAAAAAATGAGGAAGAGCAAGAACATAAAACCAGTGCAAATCACCATTTGGGAAGGGGGAGGGCAAACCAGAAATAATTGTCAGCCATCGCCTAGCTATCCTATCTCACCTTTGATTGGATCAACCCTCCTAAAATAGGGCAATCCAGGATTATCAAGGGGCCTACTGAAATGAAAAAAAACACTAACTTTGTCTACAAGGTATTTTAGGAGTATTACACACACCGGAAAAAGTAGGAAGTTCACAAAATAGAAGAAAACACATTGCATGTAGCAAAATTAACAGAATATTTATAAAACACCAGCTTGCAACACCTTTACTCACTCCCTTCTGATCACAGAAACAAAGTTCCACACAACTGTTTACTACATTGATAACAGCAAATTTGATTTTTCTGTATACACTTTATAGTGAACTGAGTGAATTTTCTTAAAATGAACTCCATAAATTAGCATAGACTTTAAATATTAATATTTTGGAATTATTTTGCAGACACTAAGTTGTCACTCTAGACCAAAACAATGCTAAGGTGAAACAGGACGACTCTTATCTCCTCCCACCTTTTAATGTAACCTTGTTCTTTCATACCATCCAACAACACCACAGTAGGCTGAAGCCACTTTTCACACATCCAGTTTGACATCCAGCCTTGCGCCTCATTCTACCTCTTCTCTCTTTGCAACTCCCTGACATTGGGCCAACAGAACACATTTAAAATGTATCCAGTCCATGAACCTCCTGCTGACCTACACAGCAGTCAGGCATTTCCAGCTTTGAAGAGTTGCCATCACTGTAACTATTAAGTGAAGCTAAATTGTGTATTTCAATGGCTGAGAAACCTAACCTGTTTACTCGATCTATCAAAAGCTTCTGCACACCCACCACATTTATAAAATACCAGGTTTAAAGCACCTCGACATTTTTTATTTCTTTTCTGTTATTTATAAAACTTCAAGAAAGTCTTTCCTTCCCACTTGGATACACTTATTTATTCAAGTTCAATGCAATTCTTCCATTCTTTGCCATAGGAATCTAAATTTTAAAAACTACAGCTATGATGCAGTAACTGTGCATGCTGTCACCGTGGTTAAGATGAACAATCTCAAATTAATTTGTTGTTATTTTAAATAATCTTCATTCCTTCCTGCTGCAACTCTTGGCAAGAAAAAAAATAAGGTAGCTAAAACAATTTTTATTGTGGTGTTTAGATACATAAGATTTTGTCCCAATCTAAACTAAGTGTCAGGAGACAGAGACTCTTTGGAATCAAAACAGAAATAAAAATGGTTCAAGTGTTCAGCTACTTCCTGGTCTTGCATGGGATTATGCATCTATGTTTTCACCCCTCAAACCGGTGTTTCAAAATATGCGCTTCCAGGTCAGAAGAATCCATCTAAAAAAATACTTGTACTACATGACACTTATGATACTACAGAGAACTGATTATAGGTGTTGTCTTAAGCCCATTTGGAGTGAATTTGAGTTGAAGTAAATAAGGTAAATCCCAATAAAGGTGCCATTCCCATCACCCCTGCAGGTGCCTGAAGTGTACAAAAGTATGTAACTGGAATACAATGTTGCTCGTCTCCTATTTCCAGCTCATTTTTAATGCATTATAACTGTTAATACAGTCGAACTGTTGGACTACAACAACTCATAAGCTGTTCTTCACAAAGAGACAGCCAATTATTTTAATAGGATTTTAAACCAGTACATTTACTGCCTAATTT
Organism: Trogon surrucura; assembly: GCA_020746105.1. NCBI lineage: Eukaryota > Metazoa > Chordata > Aves > Trogoniformes > Trogonidae > Trogon > Trogon surrucura. The sequence goes on along the minus strand of CM036617.1, from coordinate 103,097,319 downwards.
TTCAAGTCCATTCCATTTAATTTCATTCCGTTTAAAAACTAAACATCTCCTTCAGTATCAAAGTCACTAGAAAATAAGAACTTGAAAGCAAAACCAACTGCAAAAAAAAAATTTGTAGTTAGCTTCACTCATTCTTTAATTCTAGCCAGTGCTGAGACAAGTAAAAGAAGAATGAAAAATTAAAATTGATTTGAATCTCTTCTTCATCAAGAAGGCCACAAATAACACGAGAACAAATTCTGAAATAGTTCTATCCACTTCAGTATTATTATCTTAATATGTATACCCACCCAGAGCTACGGTTTACTTCAGACAGTTTATAGTATTGTCTGACAGCTGCTGTTACCTTTCTCTGCTCTGCAATAACAGTAATTTTGATTAATCACAGTGGTCCTCAACTGAGGCAAGCACTACAGGTCTGGGTGTGCTACGCCTCCAAAAAATAACCCCTGTGCATGCAGGCAGGCAGCTTCTCCATCCACTGGGACTCCTGCCTACTAACTGCGGCCTGCCACCTTCCTAGGTCTCCAAGGCTGCCTTCGGCCTCTCTCAATGTCTCACTGAACGCAACAATAAACCGCTGTTCACGGCTCAACCAAAACTGCAACGATCCGAATAGTGGTCGAGGGCCCTCGACCCGCTTCAGGTTCATGCCTCTCTTCGCCCTGACCGACGGGTCCAGGTCAGCGGATCCGCCGGACCGAGCCTCTGGATCAGACCCGAGGGGCAGGGACCCGAGAGCGGACTTGACACAGGGCACAGACACGTCAGGAGAGCGGGCGGGGACTCGGAGCCGCAGCCTCGCTCCCCATCCCCGTCTCCCCCCTCCACGTCCTGAGGGAGGCGGCGGCCACGGATCCGAAGGCTCCCGCCGAGCCCTCGGCGGAGGTGGGCCGCCCTTGCTTCTCACCACCCCACCCCGCCGCCGCACTGCCCGCCCCCGCTCCCCCAGACGAGCAGCCTAAGGCGGCGGCTCCGGCAGACGGGAACCGGCCGAGCTGAGCGGCGGCGGCTCCTGGCCGGCAGAGGGAGCCGGCCCGGCGGCCCTACCCGCGGTTCCCCCGGCGTGGGGCGGGCCTGCCCGCCGCGCTCACCCTGCACGGGCCGTCCTGGAAGACGCGCGGGTCGAGGTTGTAGGCGATGGTGGCGGTGGGCAGGTCCCGCAGCGCCACCGCCTCCATCTCGCCGTCAACGAAGCTCCAGTCCGCTTCGGCCTCGGGCGGCAGCGCCGCCTCCTCCTCTTCCTCCTCTGCTTCCTCGGGCGGCAGCGGCTGCTGGAGCGGCGGCTCCTCCTGCCCCGCCGGGCCCCTCCCGCCGCCGCCCTCCATGGCCGGGGGCGAGCGGAGCCCCCGCGGGGCGGGGCGCGGCGGCCGCTGAGGCAACGCCTCGCGCCGGGGGCGGTTTTACCCCGCTGCTCCCCCCTCCCCCACCTGGGCGCGCGCACACACGAAACTTACATGTGCGTCGCGCGGGTGCCCCCTCCCCGCGCCTTTTTCGTTTCCTTAACCCGGCCCGGCTCAACCGGCACCTCCCCGTTCCCCCCTCCCCGGCCCCGCGCGGGGGGCGCAGCGCCAGCCAATGGGAAGGCGCCGCCGCGGCAACAGGTGGCCTTGCCCGAGGTGGGCGCCGCTTCCGCCATCTTGAGTGAGGGCAAGGGGAGGCTTGCGGGGCGTGGGGCTGCAGCCCGTGGGGCAGCGGCATCACGGGCGGGGAGGACACGATCGGCGGCCAGGGCGGGGGTGGGTTAGAGGGCGAGGTGACCCTGCAGCTGAGGTTGGGCACACGCCTCACAGGTGTGGCTGCGACCCGGCGATCAGGAGTGATGGCAGGGCCAAGGCGGCAGGGCAAGGCCAGGTGTGGTCACACGCCTGGGGCACGGAACAACAGGTCTTGGGGTAAAGGACAAGAAATACTATGCAACAAACAGATGAACTAAAAAAAAAACCACAAAAAACACCTCACTCAAACACTTAGAAATTGGCCAAAAGTCACCATCATGTGTGTCTTAAAGCTCTTACCTGCCTTAAGGGTGAGGCAACCCCAGCCCTTGATGTTCTGCAAAGAGTTTGCTGAACAGACAACAAAAAGAAAGCTTTGAATAAAAAATAAAACGCTGTAACATTGTTTGGGCAGTTGCGCCTCCTTGTGCTGGCGATTGATGTAGATAATCCTCACCCTTTCTACTTTTTTCAGAAGTGTCCCGTTGCTTGGCCAACATCAGAAGTGTTCTGACTTGAAAATTCATGAAAGATGGTACATAAAGCCATGTCTATGTCCTTTCCTCCTTACTTTGGACATGAAGGAGACATTTTTTACAACCTTTCTTTTTTACCAGTGTGAATAAGGCCAGTGTGCCCAGGTGGCCCAGAAGGCCGACAGCATCCTGGCCTGTGTCAGGAACAGTGCGGCCAGCAGGAGCAGGGCAGTGATCGTCCCCCTCTACTCAGCTCTGATGGAGCTGCACCTCGAATCCTGTGTTCAGTTTTTGGCTGAGGGACACTGAGTTGCTGGAGTGTGTCCAAAGAAGGGAAATCAAGTTGGTGAAGGGTCTGGAGTACAAGTCTTAGGAGGAGCAGCTGAGGGAACTGGGGTTGTTTAGCCTGAGAAAAGGAGGCTGAGGGGGAGACCTTCTCACTCTCTACAACTACAAACATACTGACTATAAACATACTGAAAGGAGGTTGTGCTGAGGTGGGTGTTGGTCTCTTTTCCTAAGTGATTAGCGATAGGATGAGAGGAAGTGTTCTCAAGTTGAGCCAGGAAAGGTTTAGATTGGATATTAGGAAAAAAATTCTTTACTGAAAGAGTGGTGAAGCATTGGAACAGGCTGCCCAGGGAAATGGTAGAGTCACCATCCCCGGAGGCATTTAAAAGGCGTGTAGATGTGGCGCTTAGGGACATGGTTTAGTGGTCATGATAGTGTTGGGTTGACGGTTGGACTTGGTGATCTTAGAAGTTTTTTCCCCACCTTAATAATTCTATGATTCTGTAAAGGACAACTGCACCTTACCTGGCTGCACTCAAGGATCTACTTCTGTCAGACGCTCCTACGCAGAAGAAAAAAGTTCACATAATGTGCTTAGCTGATTAGTCTGACCTAACTGATCTAGACAAAAGCTTTTCTTACATACATATTTGTAGCATCACCTTTCAGGGGAAGGCCCAAAAGTGAGCTTCAGAGGTTACAGGTTTTTTACAAAGTTATTGTAACATTCACACATCTACCTCAAATGTCCTATACTAGTACAAGGATAATGCAGAATAGTAAAAGGCAGCAAGGATAACACAATAGGAAAAGGCATCAAGGAGTGAGAGGAAGCTAGGTAGTAGTTGGCAAGGTACTAGCCTACTATGTTCCCCCTGCAGGGCTGCATAAGCAAGAATGAAGTATAAAAAGCGCAAAGAACCATCAGTGAAAAAAATGTTTTCTAACCTAAGACCTGTTCAATAGCAAAAGCGTAACTACTAGCAAAATGTACTTGAGTTCCTGTAAAGAACAAGAGCTGATGGTAAAGTATGGGAGTTCCTTCTTATTGTGAGAAAACCTCTGAGAAGCTAACCCTATTCACATTTCTAGTTACTAGAAACTTCCCAAGGACGTGAAGGAGGAGACAGCTGACATTTATACTATAGCTCAGAGTCCCAGGGCTTACTAAGAAAGCAATATTTCATCCACATACTGATCTTGTCATCAGGTGTCATCTATCCAGATACTGAAAACAAATTGCTATATTTCATAATATCTGGTATTCTAGATGACAGGTTTTTAACTGTATATTTGTAGGTAGTGTTAGTGTGCACTTGAAAAATATTGTGCCAAATAAGGGACTGGATTTTGTAACTAGACTATAAACATACTGATGCAGGCTATGATGGGTCACTTCTGGTACAGCAAATATTTTCAGTGGTGTTCAAAATAAAATACTCTTACAGATCTTTTTTTTCCAAAATGCTGCAACTAAACTAGGTGAAAAACTAGTTTTGAGTGTTGCAAATGCTGTGCCCCTTACTGATCCGCACTGCGCAAAGTTTACAGCAGAAGCAATAGCCCAACTCACAGAGATACCACTGTTACCCTAAGTCAGAACTGCTGACCTTTTGTCCCTACAGATCAAAGACTTGAAACTGGTGAATTACTGGTCTCAGTCAATTTTAATGAGATCTTGCAGGATACAGCAAGAAGGAGAAAAATACCACGTGAAGAGATAATCATTTGTCTTCCCCCTCCTCTTCTGTTAGAAGTTTTTTCAGTCTCTTTAATCTGTTTTGAACCATTTAAGCCTTTTTCAGAGAGAGAAGCTCTCATCTTGGATACAGGATATTTTTGTAAGTCTGGATGTTCTCACACCAATTTTCACAAAAATTCGGACAAATGGTATCTTAAAAGAAAAGCCACATATGTGAACAAGTTGAAAATTTTTAATACTAAATTAGCATTAAAACCTCAAGACAAGCTAATGCCATTTTTAACCTTATTCTTTGATCTCAGTGTTGCTTCCTGACAAGAGTGGTGACACTTGCCTCTTTGAGAAGAAGCTGCCTGTATTCTGTGCATCAAGATCTCTAGACCCCTACAGAAATCCCACCTGAGGAATCTGAACGGAAGTCTGTTGTTGCCTGTATTTAAAATCTTAAAGTCGAGAAGCAAGACCTGCCGACAAGAAATTCCTGTAGTTGCAGCCCACCATCTTACTATTATGAAAGCCATTTGAAAATATTTGTCTACTACTGGTCTAATGGCACCTGCCAGCTGCTTATTGTAACTCAAGTGTCAGATCGGCGGGTAAAAATAAGTTATTAATTACATTTGGATCATAATAACGCCTAAAGCTTAAGACTGAGATCATTATCACATCCTGCCAAGAGCCACACTACTCCACAGGCAAAGGCCCTACCTGCCCTAAGAGCTTGAAAGTTGAGACAGTTCAGTGAAAGCAAGCATTGCTTGCTCTGAGCTCCATTCCCCCTGGCATTAATTAGGTCACAGACTTCAGAACAAAAAGTAAACCCGAATCTCCCTAATCTTAGGGTTTAATGAGAGTCATGCTTTCTATTTGTTATATATGAAGAAATGCAAAGTACACTTTTGACTGGAAGAGCTAGTAAGCTAAGAAACAAATAGATCTTCACCCCAATGTTCAGCTTTGGGGACAGAGTATATCTTTCAATATAAGCGACAACGATTAACGATAATGATTTCAGTACACGCAGGGAAAAATGATTCCTGGGTTAAATCGCCCAATACACACCAGAACAGTGCCGTTCGAATGTTTTAAACAACACACACTACCATCTAGTGGTGAAAAGAAAAGCGTGAAGGCTACTTTTATTACATGCACCTGCAACAAAAATCCTCACTTCTCAAGTGAAACGTGACTGAGGACAACAACAAAAGAATTTAACTATACAGAACTTGATTGCAATTAAATAAAAAATGTTTGGAGAAAGACTGAACCCGTGACCTTATGGGCAAGTTTACTTCCTAAACAACCTTTTAAACCACTGGCTTATTTAATATTCCTCAGAATAGTTTCATTGCACCTATTTAACAGCTATGCATTAGCAGATACAGTTAGAAATTTAAACACATGTATCAGTGACAATACTTCAGAAGACTTTGGAAGTTTTTTCCTGCATAGAAGCCTATTGACAAGGCAGTACTGCAATCATTTTTTGGCTGTAGACTTTAACAAAGGATATGCATATCTAAAATATGCATATATTAACACTGAAGATTGATTTTGGCTATCAATAACATGGTTTACTTTTCATTAAAATAAACTTTCTTTAATTACTCCCATATCCTGCAAGTACGAAAGCACATGTTCTCGGTTGCTTCCTTACACTGACATTGAAATAGAATCATACAATCATAGAACAATTCAGATTGGAAAAGACCCTTGGGATCATCGAGTCCAACCATTAACCCTACACTACAAGTTCACCCCTAAACCATATCACCCAACACCACATCTAAGCGACACTTACACACATCCAGGGATGGCGACTCAACCACCTCCCTAGGCAGTCTGTTCCAGTGTCTGACCACTCTTTCCGTGAAGAATTTCTTCCTAATGTCCAGACTAAACTTGCCCTGTTGCAACTTGAACCCATTCCCCTTGCTTCTGTCCCTAATGACCTGTGAGAAGAGACCAGCATCAACCTCTCCACAATGTTCCTTTCAAGTAATTGTAGAGCATGATGAGGTCCCCCCTCAGCCTCCTCTTCGTCAAACTGAACAGTCCCAGCTCCCTCAGTCGCTCCTTGTAAAACTTATTCTCCAGGCCCTTGATTTCTTAAACCTTCACCAAATAACCACCTAGATTTACAATAAAAAATGTCCAGCATATTCACAGACTTAAAAGGTCAAACAGCCCAACCAAAGCAGTTGATTCTAAAAGGCAGTCAAAAGAACTCGATCCATACTCATACTTTCCCCACAGTCAAGCGTGTCAAACCAGTGTGTGATAATGGCATTTTAGGTATTTACACTATTTCTCTTGTTGCATCATACCAACTTCATAAAAGCCTGACTGGTTCAACAACACTGACTTGTGGGGATCTTCTTCATTAATGAAGTTCGAGGGAGAGGTTCTCAGACTCTCATGTGGAAGGGCATACCTTAAGCATGCCGGTCACTTTTTAATCCAGTTCTTTTGCTGGAGGGGAAATGCCCACCCCTGATTCCTTCTTAGGGCCAGGAGGACCTTTCCACCCATGGGTGGCTCCTTCACAGGCTGCTCAAAGAACTTTTCTTCCTATGTTTCCCACAGCCATCCTGAAGGCCTTGTTTTCTAGGAGATTCCACTAAAAATCCTACTCAGTAAAGTCTTCAGTTTACCTCTTTGAAGTGCTTATTATCTGCCAAGCAACCTCTCTGAGTTAATTTCTCAGACTTCTTCCCCTTAAAACAACCTTCCATAGACAGTCTTACTGTCTTTGAAGCAAGTCAGTCATCTTAAAGTGAATATATAAAGTACACCAAGTCTTACTATTTTTACTTTAAACTCACTCTGAGCAAAGCACATGCCTCTCCCTCAACAGATATAAAGAAAATCCTCAGCCTTAATTAATAGTGTGTTTTGATGGTAAATGTTGTTAACATTATATTTTATTTCTAGCTTGGATTTGCCTGTTTGCAAATAGCTATTTGTTCTTGTTATGTTTTTCTCCACTGTAATAAAAAGTCTCCCAGTGTTTGACATTTTATGTTGGAGTCCCTCCTCACTATTCTTTTTGTTCAGCTAAGCAGATCCTGTCCTGCAAATCTCTCAAGAGTGTTTTTCCTCTTAGAGCTGCTGGAAGTGGTTTCACACCCGGTCAATACTTCTCCGCATCGTATTCCCTTTCCTTCCCTTGAGTTAGTCCAGATGTCCCAAGGGATTCCCGTTTCAGAGTATTGTCACCCTTGCCCTCCGAGGGTCTGGATGCCTCCCAGTGCTGCTTGCCAAGCTCCTGCCGTACCTCTACAGCATCATGCACCCCCCTCCCCCTACCTCTCCCCCTGGATGCCTGTGGTCTTCTCAGCTCAGCCTCTGTCCATCCATAGCTACAGCACTTCGGTGCACCAATACAACATGCCATCTTTTTTTTTCCTTTTTTTTTTTCCACTTAACTTGTGCAGTCTGATACTTTTAGTCTCAAACCCACGGTAGTAAGAATGAGAAAGCAGCATGATGGCCTCTCTGTCACATATTCTGTAGGTGGGTCTTTTGTAGAAGGATCTGGCACCCACAGCAGAGGTAGGATTAGCTGGAGTGTTTTTCAGAAGAGCTGCTAGTGTTTGGAAGAGTAGGAGTTGTCCTAGGGCAGAGAATAAAAATACAAATAAAATGTTGTTAAATAAATACAGCGGAGCGAAGGTTTCTTTAGCTTGATATTGGTAGGAAGCTAAAAAAAAACCCAAACTTGAGGTACAGCAACTAAGGCTTGTTAAGGAGCCTTTAAAGTAGTAGGCAATGTACAAAGCTCATGTAACTGATTCAGATCAGTTGCTTTGTTAAGCGTCTATCAGCACAATCTCTTCTCTTTTATACATGTCTCTCCCTTCTCCTGTGGCTCACTGTGCTCCTTCCCTGCCACTGTTCTCAGCTGGATGGTAAGTCGCCCTGGAATGCATCTTCCTATATTTGCATTGTGCCTGGCAGGGTTGGACTCCCAAGGTCACTGCCACCTTTGGATGCCACCCCAGATCTCACAACGATATGCTTTTCATTACAGTAACATAGCAGGTTACTGTGTACCTCTCACTGATTTTTAAACCACGCTCTGGTAAGTCAGTTCCTAAATTAGGTAGAAAAGAGTAGAGGTAAAAGAGACATTTATTTCAGGAGCAATCAGTAATAAGCCTGGTTACTGATTTACTGTAGAGCTCATTTACAAGTGCTGCAGAACAAATGGGTTTTGTCAGTAAGCACTTCTGAAAAGGAGCAGTAAATATAATACAATTTCAAACAAAAGCTGTGTCAAAGCTCTTAACAGAAAGACTAAGGTCGGGTTCCTAATCCTGGGAAAAAGAAAAAAAGAAAAGAGAAAAGGAAAAATAAATAAAAGAAAAAGAAAAAAAAAGAAAAATAAGTAAAAGAAAAAGATAAAAAAGAAAAAAAGAACAAAATATAAAAATAAAAAGAAAATAAAAAGAAGATAAAAAAAGAAGAGAGATTGTGGTATAACCTACATGCAAATAAAACAAAATGAACATACAGAACCCATACAGGCCCATACAGAACAAGGTGTGTGTAATTCCATCCCAAGGCAGATGGTACTTGCCTTCTTACTCTTTATCTTCAATTCTAGAGTATTAGACATCAAAACCAGCTTCATTAAACACCTCATCAAAAAAAAAAAAAGAAAAAAAAGTCAGCTGCATAGAGGTTGTGGGAATTTCACATTCAAATTAAGCAAAAAGAAAGTAGGGCTGAAAAAAACATCTGGAGATGGCTTATTCCAGCCTCTCACTACAAGGCTGCAAAACCGTTGATTTCTTTACTGATGATAAGAAGAACTATTTTCAGGACTATTATTACAGCATTGCTTTTATATCAGCTAGGTATAAACACAAATATTTTTATTACTATTTCATAATATTCTAAGTTTGATTCCCCAAAGCTATAATTATTTTAAAAGATATATTTTTTAAAGTTCTCTGAGTTTTGCAAAGAAGAGTTGTATTAAAAGCCAAGTTCAAGTGGAAATTATATAGAATATGACTCTATTTTACATGGGGGAAAAAAGCTGTTAAGAGCTATAAAAGGTAAACTGAAATTTAAAACACAACCAAGAGTATGGAAAGATCAAACGAACTGTGATTAGGGAATTTTTTTAAAGAAATTATTTCAAGATGCTACAGGCATAATATAATAGGAAACTAACTTAGAATAAATGACCATTTAAGGTAATAGAAATGAAAATAGGCACTTTAGTAAAGTGAAGAAAATATGCTTGATCTTAGAAAAAAGCTCTGAGTTAGTTATTTCCAGGTTCCATAGTAAAACGATCTAATGAATCTAATTAGGACTTCATATGCAACTTTGTAAACCAGATTAATGTGAGAAAAGCAGCATTTATAACATAGACAACATAGGAACACCATATGTAGTTTATCCATTTAGTTTTGAGCATAAATATGTCCTGGGCACTGTGCAAAAGTAAGGCTGTGTTTTCTTCTCTGAAGAGCTTATATTTTAAGAATTAGTCTTCAGATGCCTTGAGCAGATGAAATTCAGCTGAAGTTGGAGGAGTTCTTCACTTTTGAAAACTTGTGCCCCAAAATGCAGTGGCACAGTAGGTGTCAGAAAATAGAGGGAGGGAGGAACGATGAGGATGATAATAATGAAATCACAGTTACTTAATAAGACCCAGATCCTTGCAAAGGCTCTTAGCTTTAAACATATCGCTAATCCTATTGAACCATGTGCAAATCAAGATGGTCCTTTAAATAGTGTTGTGTGCACGCCTTCCCTAAGCAATGGTGCATGAGGTAGGGGACAGGAATGGTTGAAAGGCATTTGAAAGTGATGGGGAGGGGGGGGAGTCCCGTGAAGTAAATTTGACTGGGATTACCCAAGCAGAGTCAAAAGCCTGGGCAGAAGCCTAGAGCAGTCCAAAATAAGAGCAAGTCCAGAGTTTAAGCCAGACGTACCGTTAACAGCAAAGGGAGTGCCGAGCTGGCCTTACTTAGCTAGAAAATGAGATAATACGAGGCTCCAGGACAGGCATTAGACTTTCTAGGACCTTGACGCTTCTGCGGCACGTTCAAAGCTAATTCCAAACCACTGTTTTATTGAATTAGATATGATACTTAACAATAAAAAACTACACATAAGATCTTCTCGTTACCTTGCCTGTGGCACATGGAGGACATTATTTCTTCATTAAAATAGCACTGCTTAATGAAGAGGTAAAAACAGGAAAGTCAAAGAGTTTTGGAGAATGAACAGATTTAAAGTACTTCAAAAAATAGTAAGCAATACAGAGTTTATTTTTTTGAAAACTTTGTTATTGATATTCCATTTTTTTAACACACTGCAGAATGATTCATTCAGAATTTAAGTACAGGCTGCTTTGGCTGCTGCAGCTTTGTGGGATGCTGGGAATTTGGGTAACTGGATAACAAACAGGAGGAAGAGAGGGACTGGTGATATCTGTCAAGAAGTTGCACCTACTCTTCCCCTCTGCTTTTTCAGCCATGGTTAGAGGTAGCTTGGCTTTCTGTACTTCCTAGTCCCGCAAACAAGGCTTTTTCACCCCTTGCCTGTCTACATCCCTATGTTCTCTGCAAGCAAACTGCCTCTTAGCAGCTGGGAGGGGAGGTGATTGCCCCTAATCAGCTTAGTGCTGAGAAGCTCAGAACACTAAATACAGATGGCATCATCCCCCCAACGCGCAGCATGCTGCTGCAATTTTCAATGAGGCATCTCTCCCTCTTAAATTTGTTTGGGTAGACCGAACACCCTCTTGGCAGACATTTAAGAAACACGGGACAAACACAGCAAATATACATGTGTTTTGAAAGCAGTAAAAATTATAGTCCTTCAATACAGCTTTTTCATTTGCTACTTTGTCTGTTCCATAATTGAAATGACGTGTTTTAAACAGGAGAATATAGGACTAGCTTACATATAGATGTTAAAACAGATTTGGATTTCTTTTTTTTCCGTCACAAAGGGCTGGGCAGTCATATTCTTACATGGGATGATATTTTATACCACAAGTAATCCATGGAAAATCCAGTTAATCCAGCAGATTCAATAAAAGTAACACGGGGTGGGGGAAAAAATAATTGAGCTTTGGCTCAAATTTTGCTGACTGTCCATTTTCAAATTTCAGTCTGTAAGGGAATCACCTGGGGCGGGATTCCTCTCACACGAGTTCAGATGTGTCCAGCAGAGACACCCCCTCCTGAGTCAGTGTCACCTTTGTGTTCTTGTACAGACAGTGTACAGAAATAGGCACTTTTATGTGAAGGACCATCTAGTCTGCTTTAGACATCTACCTTGGAATGAGAAGAATAATTTCTTAGATTCTGTTCGCTAGATCTCTGTTGGCTCTAGAGTCTGCAGACATGCAGTTTGTAGCCATCTATGTTTACTCTTACAAATCTCTCCCTCCATCCTGTGGTGAGGAACCCAGTTAAATGCCACTCGATTTCTGGAGGCTCTGTTCGCCCCTATTTCCCACTGAATTCAATGCAGAATAGTTGTTACCCAGCATCTGGCAGAAACAAGCAGAATTCAGATCCAGCTTTTGGACTGGGGATATGGAACTTCATTTCTGAAATGTGACAAACCCTGGGGGGAGAAGATGCACATGCTTGAAGAAAGAGCAGGCACCAGGGAATAGACAGAGCGGGCTTTCGTGGGAGGCAGCAGCAAGCACAGGGAGGCAAAAACCCTTGCTGACTCTGTTACACCAGTTCATTGTTCAGTGTATTAAGGTGAACCATTAAATATTGGGCATTTACATCTTTGGCACTGTACAGGACCATGAACTGTGGTTGCAGGGGCATGAACAAATAACCTGGTTTGCTCCCTTGGCAGAGGGGCTGACCTATCCAAGGAGTTAAAGTGGCTGGTGGGGAGGGCTCTCTCTGAGGCATTTTTCCCTGATCTCAGGTTGCACAAACTACAGCCTTCATCTGCAACTCCCTGTACAGTCGGAGAAGGAAACGAATTTTAAATAATCCAAGCTTAATTGATAACCCCCAGGGATATAACTTGTTCACTAACAGACTATAAAGGGATCTTCGTGTTGTCTGCTAATGTCTAACATCTGTGATATTTAATTACCTGTGGTCATCTTTTAAAGAAAGAAGGTGTGCAGTAATCCTGCCTGAAGCCGAACTGAGAAAATAATATTTATTAGCTGAGGGCCTATTTTAGAAACAGATGGGGTGTAAAGAGCTTGAAGATAGTGTACAGGAGGAATGTGAAACAGGAGAGATTAATTGCTAAGTAATTGAGATAGAGGGGGAGAGTGTTGAATGCAGACAGCACAGAACAACAGATACCCAAAGCTCTGAGATTTCACTGGGAGAAATCTAATTTTAATGGCATATTTCCAAAACTGCCTTTGTGAAATCACGATGCTAAAGAGTGACAAGGAGCAATGTTGGGCTGAGTGGCCAGCTCTCCTCTGAACTGTGCCCACCCTGTCCCTCTTTTCCCTGTTCTCTGGCTCTCTGACTTCCTCTTTTGACCCTCTTGCTTGCACAGGGACCTCAAGGCATAATCAGCAGCAGAGTGACCTGCTAGAGCATGTCATTGCTAGGTCTAAACTCCACCAGAATTAGAAAATGTGTGTTCTTATACTTGAGGAAAACCACAGCAAGATCTGTTAAAAATTATTCCATCATTACTCCATCAAAATGGCAACGGTATCAACCAGTATACCTTAAACTTTTATCTATCCCTACAAAGATAATTAAAAACTTGGTTATGTCAGCTGTTAGTCCTTTTGCTCTTCCTTTGTCAGAGTTCCATGAGTGTTTAAAGAGCTAATCTCTTGTTACACTTAAACATTGCCCAGTGTTATTAACCAGGCAATGTTTATCAACGAAAGTTGTGGGGTTTTTTGCCAGCCTCGAAATCCTCACCTTCTTTTGTACTAAGAGCTACAAAGCAGGGAATAGGCAAATAAAGAAAAATAGGATATGTTAATGAACAACCTGTGCGATGAGTTAGTGTAGGTGAGAGACAATTGTCTCTCATGTTGTTCCATCAGATCAGCAGGATGCAAATCCCATGTCAAACTCACAACCTGAGCAAAACCTAAAACTGATGCCATAAGAGGTATCTAGAGAAGTAGTACAGATCCAAGGGACTGATGAAAAGAAGGAACACTCTGGAATGGGCAGCTCCAGTGAGCTGGAGGAGGCTGTGCCACATGGAGCTGCAGAGGGAAGGGATCCAGCTGTCAAGGGCCCATCAGCCACCAAAGCTGAACAAAAAAAAGCTGAGCTCATGGGGACCAGGAGCAAGACAAGGCTTCTCAAAGAGTGCAGCCAAGCACAGTATTCATATCAACATAGCCAGCTGACTTCAGTGGTTGTATCTATGACCTACAACCATTTCTCCTGCAAAATTCCCCCCACTTTTATGTCATGGATGTTTTGCTCTTCCTTCCCACTGTGAAAACCTGAGGTGGGCCTTCTTCCTTCCAGCCAGAGTCCTATCCACCAATGGACAGGAGACAACACGACAGTGCTTGTGGATGGTCTGCACAGGTGTCTTCAGTTGTGCAGTGTCTCACATCTGAAAGCTTTGTAAGATTGAATTTGTATTGCATGTGAGGGATGTAAAAAGCATAAATTCTATGAAAAATAGCTGCAGGATTGTTTATTCCTTTGTTTATTTTTATCAGAGAAGGTATTTGACCTGACGAAATTATTTATTCTGCAGTATTTTCCATCTCCTGTTGGCTGCATCTTCTCCCTTCTCACCCATTCCAAAACCTTCTATTCAGTGTGTCCCCATTCTTTCCACTTTCAAATACAAAAAGGTGGTTTCAGATACACATACATAAAACTGTTTAGCTGCGTGTTTTTTAAATACACTATCTCGCTCCTGTCAGTTAACTTTCCCATCCACTGTTCTGTCTGCACTTAGAAAACTAGGACTATTTTTCATTCAAAGAGCATAAGTAATGCTTTCAAACAAATCACTTCTGAGAAGGGTAGGGCTAGACCAGGCTGCATCTCCTAGAAAATTACTTCTTGCCTACAAGGAAAACTACTAAAGCTTATCCTTACACCTTAATCTCCTGATTGTCTTCTTTGTGTGAAGTGTCTCCATAAGCCAGAGAAATTACCAAAAGTGTGAGAAGATGTCTTTTACCTGGAATAGAAGGTGACCTGAGGGATGAATCGGAAGCTGCCTTACCCAACCCAAAAGTTACTGCTTCTTTCCCAACAGCTGCCTGCTCTGCACGTAAGTACAAACTCTTGAAGAGGTGCATAGTGCTTAACATGGTCACATATGAAGAAAAGCTACTTAAAGGTATGCAAATCTAATTTTTTACACAGAATTGTAGAATTGTTTGGTTTGGAAAAGACCTTTATGATCATTGAGTCCAACCAAGAATTTCAACGTTCCCTTTTACAACTTTTGCAAGGTGATAACAACACATTTTCCTTCCTAACAATGTTTGGCACAGCTCAAAGATGGCTTGGAGAGACATGTTCCAGATACTGTGTAGCTGCTTTGATGATGTATTGGTTCATCTGCATTTTTCAGAAACTGTGCAAGACTGTCCTGGCTCTGCCAGTTTCGGTGTGTCAGCAGCAGTGGGGGTGTTAGTGGTTCCATTCGTAAACCTGGATTTGGTGGCCAGCAAACCCTCAACCCCTGGGTGGCTGTCCACCTCACTTGCCAGCGGGCCTTAGGGCTTGAGGGTGCCACACTGATGGCTATGGAGAGCAGCAGGACGTCTGGGAGAGCTGCAAAAGACACCTGGGGCTATGAGCTGCAGTGAAGGGGAAAAGCAAGGGCAGAAACGGGGCTCAGAGGGGCTCTGGGGTGAAAGGTGAGGTCTGGTCAGGACAGGCAGCAGGTGCTTGGCAGGCATGCCCAGCCAGCCCGGGTGAGGTCGCTGGAGGTGGGGTGGGCAAATATTTTGGCCACTCTTTGCAAAGGCTCCAGTCCCGTTGAACACCTGCAAGCAGCCGTCGGATCGGGAGGAGATGGCCGGGAGCAGGGGGCTGGCAGAACTTGGTGCCACCACGGTCACGCTCTGCCCACCTCCTCCCGTGCCACCACCTGCAGCCAAAAATCAGTGAAGAGATTTACTCGGGGACGCCGGGAGAGGAGGGGGGCAGACGGCGACAAGGGACTCGCTGGCCTTTCGCTGTGCGGGGGAGGTGCGGGAGGCGGAGCGCGGGCACCTGTGGCTGCCGCCCCCCCGACACCCGTGGCCTCGGGAGCGGCCGTGCGCAGGCGCCGCCGGCCCCCCGCTCCGTCGGTGCCCGGTCCTGATCCCCGGCGGCGGCGACGGCTCCGTTGGTCTCGTCTCGTCCCGGCGGCCGGACGCGCCCGCCCCGCTGCGCTCTTGGGCAGCGGCCCCGGCGGAGGCTGGCATGGCGGAGAGCCCGGGGCGGCCTGATGCTCCGCCGCCGGAGGGGAGCGACGTTCCGCGGGGAGGAGGCGATGAGGAAGCGGCGGCAGGGAAGCCGCAGCCCGGGGTGTTCCCTGAAGGGGCGGCTGAGCCTCCCGACAGGTACCCCGCCGGCGAGGCGCCGCGGATGAATGGGGACGCGGCGGCTGGGCTAGAGCCGGCCGCCGCGACGGTGCCATCCGGGAAGAGCGGCTCCCCCGAGGGGGGGGCGGAGACGCCGGACGAGCCGGGCGCGGGGCAGCAAATTTCGTCGGGGGCTGAGCAGCGAGACCCCACTGGGGATGGCCCGAGGGGCGAGGGCCTGCCAGGAGGGGAGCCGATAGCAGCGGCCGCGGTGGTAGACGGGCTTGAGGGCTCCGCGACGGCAAGGGCAGACCCTGAGGAGGCGACGGGGGAACCGACGGGGACGGAGCCCGGGGAGGCAGCCCCGGCGGAGATGGAGGCCGAGGACTCAGTCCCGGGGGGAACGGAGGCCGAGGAGGCATCCCCGGCGGGGACGGAGCCCGGGGAGGCAGCCCCGGCGGGAACGGAGCTCGGGGACGCAGTCCCAGGGGGAACGGAGTCTGGGGAGGCAGCCCCGGCGGGGACAGAGCCCGAGGACATGGCCATGGCCCCGACGGGGAAGGAGCCCGAAGAGGTGGAGGCGGCCCTGGCAGGGCCAGACCCCGAGGAGATGGTGAGGGAGGCAGCTTCAAGGGAGACAGACCCCGAGGAGGCAACGGCGACAGCCCCGACAGGGACAGATACCGAGGAGGCTGCGGCCACAGCCCCGGAGGGGCCAGACCCCGAGGAGGCAACGGCGACAGCCCCGACAGGGACAGATACCGAGGAGGCTGCGGCCACAGCCCCGGAGGGACCAGACCCCGAAGAGGCTGCGGGGCCAGACCCCGAGGAGGCAGTGAGGGAGGAAGCCCCATCGGGGACAGACCCCGAAGAGGCGGAGGCAGCAGCCCAGTCGGGGACAGACCCCGAAGAGGCGCCAAGGCAGGCAGTCCCAGAGGGGACACACCCCGACGAGGCTGCGGGGGCAGTCCCCGAGGATGCGGTGCGGGAAGAAGCCCCGGCGGGGACGGTCCCCGAGAATGCGGTGCGGGAGGCAGCCCCAGCGGGGACAGTCTCTGAGGATGCGGTGCGGGAAGAAGCCCCAGCGGGGACAGTCATCGAGGATGCGGTGCGGGAAGAAGTCCCGGCAGGGACAGACCCCGAGAATGAGGTGCAGGAAGCAGCCCCGGTGGGGACAGTCACCGAGGATGCGATGGGGGAAGAAATCCCTGCAGGGACAGTCCTCGAGGAGGCGGTGGCCCCGGAGGGGAACGAAGTGGCTTCCGAGAGCCGCAGGGAAGCGGAGGTGGCGTTGCCGGCCGGAGGGGAGGGCGACGGCAGACGCCGGTCGTCGGTCGGTCCCGACGGCGAGGACGAAGAGGAGACACCGGCGGCGGAGCGGGGAGCTGCTGCCCCGGCGGTGGCAGGAGCGGGGAGCGCGGCCGCCAGGGCGGGGGAAGCAAACGCGGCGGCGGCGGGCAAGGGCGGGGGGGTCTCCGGTCCCCGAGGGCAACGAGTGGGACGCGGTAGGTCGGAGCCTGAACGGCGTGCGGGACCGGGCGGAGTTCGAGGAGGACGAGATGGGCTCACCGGCCGCTCTAGAGGAGGAAGAGGAGGATGAGGAGAAGCAGGAACATGACATCTCCCTCTTCGTCAAGGTAGGGTGTGAGGGGCTGCTGGGGAAACCTGGGTTCGCGACCCCCTCCCCAAGGACCCACGGACGGCTCCTGTGACGAGTGCCATTTAAATCTGGCAGGCAGAAGTCCAGCCTGGCTAAGATTATTTGGTTATTAACACCCCAAATAAACTTGCCTCCGGCTCTTCATTCCTTCAGCAGACGGCAGGCAGGACAGAACAGGGCTTCCCCTGCAGTGTCTGAAGGGCAGTGCTGCCTGTCCCCTCCACCCTGGGAGCTGGTGGTACCACTCAACCTTGAGAAGCACAGACCCGACCTGCAAGGTGGTCTCCCCCATAGTTTCCCCTGATGCGCCCTGTGCTGAGTTGCTTGAGGTTTCTTTAGATTTAAATGGAAAGCGCGTACAGGAGTCTTGGTTTCTGTGGACTTCGGGGCTCTGCTTGTGCCCTCATCACCGTGGGGCTGGGACACAAGTCAGGGGTGGGAACATACCCAGCAGCATCTATTTGGAATCGCTAGCTGCGATTTGTGACATAAGGAATTATCAAGGAATTTTAGGGTCTCCAGAATGCAGTAAGGAGGGCACACATCACCTCGTGGGAGCCGAGATGGAAGACACTGGAAAATATAATTTAAAATGGGGTACTGGGTTTTCCGGCATGGTCTGCATTTAGATAATTGCCCCAAATTTTGGCAAGGCTGGACTCAGTGAGTCAGTAAACTGCCCAGCAGTGTAGCATCTCTTGTGATTGTCCAGTTTGTCCATGTTTGAGCAAACAAGCATGTTTGATTTAGGTTAGATTGAAATGGATAAAAAGAAAAAAAATCAATGGCCTTAAAATTAGCTTTTGGTATTTTATAGTATAGAGATTTAGAGCTTATTTCTAGCTTGTGCCTGAAATCCCACCAAAGTCAGTGGGACTTGGTGTTGAAACAGCATGCATCCACAGAAATGAAATACCAGATGTGAAATTTCTGTGCGTAGAAACCATCCTAAAGTTTTTCTTCCCTATTCTCTGACCTCTCTGGACTAAATAAAGTGTGGAGCAGGGTGGGATATTTTTCTCAGAGTAGACCTAAAACTAAGGAACTAACACTAGGGAAGTAGAAGGTGTTTGGCACTTTCTCCACTACAAGCCATATCTCCCATGCAAATACTGTACCTCCTGGGCTGGCTGAGGCTGCCTCTCTGCAGCAGCTGGAATTAACTGGGAGAGAAAAACTTAGTGCCAGCCCTCTGGATGGGGGGTGTTAGAGCTGAAGCAGTTTGATCTGTCCCACCTCAGCTCACATTGGGTTTTTTTGTGTGTGTGTTGGTTTGTTTGTTTGTTTGTTTGTTTTCTCAAGGCAGAGTCTTCTTTGAAGTGTTGTTACTTGAAAAAGTCTGGGGAGTGCTCTGAGGCTTACACATAGTAGTGTTGGACGTGCTGTGTGATGCTGTACTGGAAAGACAAATGATTGTGAAGGCTCATGTTGGTGAATCTCCCCAGCCCCTCCCCAGTTTAAGCAGTTCCTTAGCATGCGGACTGGGGTGGATTGTGTGGTCTAAAGGCAGCTCTGTACATCAGGTTGGTGTACAGTAGCTAGATGGTAACACTGGAGCAAAAATCTAATTTTGTGTCGAACAGCAGGAGCAGTTATTGTTGAGCCTGGCAGAAGTGATTTATGAACTTTCAGCTCCCTTTGCAGGGACACTTTTGTAACTTACTTTATTTTTGTTTAATGCTCTTATATCCATCAGGGAATGTCAAAGAGTAGCAAAGGCTGAAGACATGAAGGCCATGTATGTATTATTGCATTTGATGCATGCTTTATAGAAGAACAACATGGCCAATACTAAAAAGCAGACTATAATAAAAGCATCTGTTGTTACTCTGTAGTAACCAAATATTAGGATTAAGCATGTTTTTTGAAAATATTTATGAATTAATAAAGAGAGAAAGACCATTTTTATGATTGACTTAGCATTAATAACTTAAGAATGCCTAGAAAATAATACAACTGCTTTCCTAATGGTTTCAGTGGAGAAATATTGCAAAGCTTGAATGTTTTACTTTACCTGGAACTAGGTTTTATTTTAGTTGAGATTGGATTAGTTTTTTAGTTAGAAATTGGCATGAGTTTATCCAGTTTAATGGAAGAAAAAACATGCCCATGGAGAGCTCCGTGACTTCCTACCCACCAAAATGTGCCAGGGCTGCCGTGCTGGGAAATGAAGAGGACTTCTCTTTCCTGCTGTCAAGAGAGTTAATGTTCATGCTGCTCTTGCAGTCACCTTGAGACAGTATCTTTTTACCCTTCTCTTGGCAGTAGGAAAGGGGATATTAAAAGAGGAAGCCTTGAAGTTCTCTGTGGTGGCTTAAAGTAGGTTTTAAGAGCACGTTTAAGTTGTGCTTAAATGGCTGCTGATGTATTTTAATGGTAAAAAAGGGGGAGAGTGGATTCCAACGTCAGACAGTGTGAACTCTGGCTCTTGGGGATTACTGGATGTTTGTGTCTGACCACAACATGTGGTCCACAGATGTGCTCCTTACTGAGCAATCACTAAGACTCAAAGGTTAAGGAAACAAGATGATCCAAACTGAATGCAATCATTCATTCCCAGCCTGAAACACTTTCGTTCACGTGCATGCTTCTAATGCATGTGACTGCTCCTCTTATGCTTTATTATATCAGCATTCTGTGCTCGCCTATTAGTTCTTACGTACTTTTGAGATCTTGACACCCACCTCTGCTTTGCAAGTGCTGCTGACCTCCTCCACTTTTCTGCTGTGTTTCTCAGCAAGCATCTTGTGCACTTTCCTCCCATGCAGTTGGGGGCTTCCGTGCAAATATATTATCCATCAGCCATCTGACCTTCTTCAAACTTCTGTTTAAAACTCTAGAAGGGTATTCTGTAATGCTCCTAGAAACTGGGAAGTGATTAGGCAGTTTGAAATACTGAGATTATTGTCTGTCCTCCTCTTTGTCACGTCTATTTCTGGTTCATTACGCCTGTCTTTTGATTTTTGGCTTTTTTTGTAAATGGTCAAGGTGGGAATTGTCTGCCTGTTGTCTGTGCCTGCATGCACAGAGCTAGGGCATAGGAGGTCTGTGCTGTGATTTGACAGCACCACGCGAACACAGAGAAATGTTAAAAGTAAGTCCCATAATAGGAGAAAACTCACAAGAAAGTAATACAATAGTAGTGATTGAGTGATCCTTGCAGTTTGCCTGCTAGGGAGCATTACACTGGACTTGGCTGACATTGAACTACCCAGTTGTCTTTCAATAATGGTCTGAGAATAACAAACAGAAGCAGCACTATCAGAAAGAAACTTTTCAGATGTAACTGTATGACGAGCAGCATTTCTTGTTTTTACTGTTGTTGATCAGCTTGTTCTTTTTAGAGGTTTGGTTTTGTTTGTCTTTTTCCTCTTCTGCTTCCTGATGCTTTGCATCAGTTCATCTAATTTTGAATATATATCTATTTGAGTATTTTGAATATCGTGCCACCTCGTGCCTCCCATAGTGAGGTGGGTGGCAAAATTCCTGCTAATTCCATAAGCATGGGTACGAGCAATTGTGCTTTTAAGCTGATTTGAGTTGCTACGCAGTGCTATTTAGTTTGAACTCAGACACCCAGAGTTCATCATTGAGATCTCATGCTGTCTGTGATACCCCAGCACTTAGCAGGGTTAGCAGGGTCTGTGGGAGATCATGTCGTTCTGCTGGATGGGCTGCACTAAGGTGTCTCCAAAGACGTCAGGCATCTGTGTTTGGGTGACTGAACTGTGCCCTTAATGAAGCTGAACTACGTAAGACTCCTTTGCTATAAGTGCAAGACTGTATCTAAATTTCTTTGAGGTTTTTCTCTAGGTGCTTATTTGATTGCAGTTTTCCCATGAAACAACGTGCACGGTATATTTCCTTTAGATAGTACTACTTGATATTTATGGTTTTTTTCAAAGTCAAATGTTCACATAGGTCACCCAGATACACTTCCCAGATGGACTTTGGTAATTCAACTGAGCATGTCTGGCACCTTGGATAGATCACCTTGTGGATGTTGCAGCTTGCTAGATCGTCTTCGAAGGTCAATGGTATATGTAGGCTTTTTTTTTTTTTCTGTGGCAAAAGCCCTTTTTTTTTGGTCAGAAAACATCTCTAAATGTCGTAAGGTTTTTTTACCGTTTGAATATAGTAGAACTCTCACCAAAATTATTCAGTTAATTTTAAGCAATTTAAACATCTATGTAGGACTTAAAAGTTTATTTCGAAATTGAAAAGAAAAAGCCTCCAAGGTTACCTACTAATCAATTTTTCAATTTTCTTACGGATAGAAAACTTGAACATCAGACACAAATGCAGATTTTACCATTCCAAAGATTTCTAGGGACGGTGATTTATTTGTAAGTGCTAAGCACAAACCGTCAGCCAAACAACCCATCTTGAGCACAAGGCCTTCTGTGAGATTGCTCATCTTCTGAAACAATTCTTGCTTAGTTTCTGGGTTAAATGATACAGAGTAAAAGCTGACCGTGAGTTTAAGGTAACAGATTTTTATCCAATGAAAAGTAATAGGCTTTATTCTGTTTTGTGACATTCTTGGTCTCTAGATCAAAGTAATTTATTTTCATTGAGAAAGTTATTTCATTCCTGCCAGGAACCAAGGTTACTTTACTGATATGGAATTTCCTTGCACCATTCCCAAGATGTGTCTGACAGACTTCACATACCTAGAGCTGTGCTGAATTATCAAAAGTGCTGATAGACAAGAAATTAAAAGCCTTGCTGTGAGTAGAGACACAGGAATAAACAGTGCTTGCATCTCTGCCTTCAAACATCACAGTTAATATATCCATCCTAAATGGTAATGGGTGTTTCATATTAGAGCACAGAAGAATATCTAATTTTCTGTGATGTTGACAGATTTGTGTTTTCTATGTGACTTGCATTTAAAGTCTAAATGGACTGTTCTCAAACTGAACTTGTGGGCTTTGAGTGCTGTGTGTGAGAAGTCCATGGAGAGCAGGAGCTCAGATCTCGGCAGAAACTTCCTCGCCTGTATGCCCATTCAGGGGGTTTCGGGCTGTACCTGATGCTTGATGTAAACATTTACAATATAATCACTTAGTAGGTATTTGTGCTTAAGATCTTGATTTTTGGCCATTGGTGCAATCAGTCTGTAAATGAGTTAGCCGAGTGTGTTTTACAAGGAGAATAGCTGACATCCTGTATCAAAAAGAAAGTAGACAGATTTTTACTGTCCTTTTTTTAATGTAGTTTCACCATAGAAACCTGATATTTAGATGACTGCAGGAGAGTGAAAGTTTTATATGTACAGAGTTACACTAGCTTCATATTTATGGATTAGAAGAGGTTTGGGGGGGAAGTTTAGTTACTGGATATTTGCCCAAGCATAGAGCGTTATCCAAACCAGAGTGTGCCAAAGGTGCACACGTTGGATTTGCATGATGCTACAGAAGGACAATGAAATGAGCAGGGGAGCATTTGATATGGTTTGGGCAATGGCAGGAAATAGATGACTCCTCTTTCCATTCATACCGACCGGTGCTTTTGACAGTGCATTTCACTTTCTGTCAAAACCATGCTGTGTTTTCCCCTAGAAACACATCTGCTCCTTTCTCCTTACTCTTTGTTTTTATCATTTGCAAGCTCCATTTCATGTACCTTCTTCAGGAAAAAAAGGACTTTTCTCAGGTGTCGTGTTGCTGCCACTAAAATCCTGTCATTTTTGTATATGTTGTTTCCCTTCACCATTCTTTCAGGTATTCTGTTTTATGGTTGGCTATGAGACCTGTCTGCTTTTATAACCGAGTAGTTAGTAAAGTTACCCCAGAACACAGGGAAAATCATCCAGGAGAAAGCTCCTTCCTTGGAGCAGAGCACAAGACCCGTGTAGGCCAGATCTGCTGAAACCAGAATCAAACCAAAGCGGGTCAGGACTGAGCCCTGTGGGGCTGCCTGGCAAAACCAGCATAGCCTTGCTTTCCTGGCTGCTGGTTAATTAGCTGTTTGTGTGGTGACTTTGGTTCTTTGGCTGAGTACAGCTGTACAAAAGGTACCAAATTGGCAGAGGTGTGTTTGTTCAAAGACATTTTGCAGTTCTGTTCCCGAGGCTGTGTACAAAGCAGGAAGCTGGCTCCATTCCCATGGGTATTTGCCCTTTCTCAGCTTTTTTTTTTTTTTTCCCCCCCCAGCTGAAATATGGCAATTTCAGGTTCCCTAATGCAGATTAAGATGAACCGGCATTATAAATTCCTTTCATAACTCTTCAGGTTATTGTGCGCTCTGGGTGCACCTGCAGCAGTTTTTCTTCAGGCTGAATACTCTTCCAGCAGTCGTCAATAAAACTGTGCTTGGGAGACTTTGGTTTGAAAGGCAATGATACCAGCCTTTTTTTCTGGAAGAGCAATGAAAATATTTGGAATGTACAGTATTTTTCATTTTTACTTCCCATGCTTTCCTTTCTAGTCATTCAAGTTGTTACCTTTTGGAGCTTTCTTGGAATTAGTTCCTTGGAGTCACTGACTAAAGAATAGCTTTGAAAATTACACCAAAATCAGTTTACCTGTTTCGCTCCTGGAGGAGTGCTCAACAGAGCAGTAGTGTGCTCTGTTTATGCCAATGTCAGTTCTGACAACTGATAGGCCAAGTCCTGTTTCAGAGAGACACAAACTAACAGATGTGATCAGAAATATGAAGTTCCATCTTAATTTTCTTGTTATTATTTTAATTTCAGTATGATCTAATCATACTTCATCTTTCGAGGTCCCTTCCAATCCCTAACATTCTATGATTCTATGATTCTATGATTCTTGGAGTCATCCTTTTGTCCATGCTTTGGAAGTCCTCGAACTGCATGTACACATAGGATTGTACAAGTCTTCAGCACCTATTTGTTCTCAGTGTGACAGATCTCAGTGACTTGCAGGCTTATTTAAGGAAAAAAAAGAGTTTTGAAATAAAGTAAACATCTTCAAAGCTACATTCCTGGACCTTTCCCTATTTTATTTACTCCCAGCTCACTGCTTCAGTAAAGCACCTCACGATGTGTTTTACTTTAAGCACAAGATTCAAGTCACGTGTCATTTAAGCCCTTAGCTGAACAGGGGACACTTTCCTGATTCAGTCCTGGGGCACAGCCTGTATTTCTTGCTGGCTGAAACCAGCAGAAACGTCTGATGAGATCAGCCTGCTGCCCAAAATTCAGCTTTGGAATTTTCACTCTGTCTGTCTGTTTATTTTGAGGCTTGATTCACGTTTGTGTATAAACAAGTAACAAACCAGTGTACAGGGCTCATGGCATTCACAAATATAAAGCATTAGAGTGTGGTGAATGATTTTCTGGGTGAGGGGAGGAAAGGGATTTGGCCAGTTAGCTGAAAAATAGAACTGCACTCAAACTGAATTATTAATACATTTGCGTGAAATTTTAGAAATGGTCTTCATTAAATAAAAATCAAGATTATTTTTTTTTTTTTTTTTAGAAAATATTACCTGTCTGTGTTCAGTCTGGATTCATCAACGAAGGGTTTAGGCACAGTTGTCAAAATAGAGAAGGCAGCAGTAGCTGCATCGTTAACCTTTACTTAGGGCACTGGTGTAGGATGTGGGTGATAGAGGTTGTGATGTTACCTGGAACGTTAAGTGGAAGATCAGTGTGTGTCCCTCTCCCAAGCCGGTGCCATACACACAAAGTTACAGAGTTATTTTTTTGATACTATCAACATGTAATAATTACCTGCAAAGTGAGACAGCGAGACCAGAAAGATGAAATGCAAGGAATATTCATCAACCTTATGGTTAGGCAGTGTATGACTGCTATTTCCTTCATATAAGTATGTAGATTTTAAGTGGTATTGAGTAGTCTCCGGCTCCGATGGATTTTGGGATTGCTTGTGGAATAAGAGATGTGTTACTTATGTGCTTTAAGGAACAAGAATGTGGTAGGCATTAATAAGATATAAAAGTATTGTCCCATTCTCAGCGTGGGTACAACAAATCGTGCCCAGGCCTTGTGAGAATCTGGGGTTTGGCTTTACAAGCATCCCTAACAGTAAAAAGAGAAAATTTTTTTTTGTTGATTAAAAAAAGTCTACTTCCATTTATTGGATAACTTTAATACTAAACCAACTTTTTCTTCCATGTGTTCTTCTATTTGAAATCAGAGCTCTCCAGCACTTTGCTGCCCTGTTCACAGGAAGAGGATTAGGCAACCTTGTGATTGCTCCGCTTCCACAAACAATTCCTCCTTTTTGGGCACTTCACCTTGATGGGTACCAGCTAGGGTTAGCCATCCCAGGGGCTCTGCTTTTCAGCCTTTCTTACAGTCTCATGGGGATCCATGCAAAATTATATATTTGGCTTTTGGGTTTTTTTTAGAAGTTAGTTTAAATATTGGTAAATAGAAGTGATAAGGGAAGTTATTAATATGATGACACTTTTTTTAGGCTGCTTGGTGAAATGACTTTGAATTGGCAGCGACTGTACACATTTTTGCAAGAGAAAGACCCCTCCTCTTCATAAGGTAGTAAAGGGAATAAGTAGTGACAGGAGATGTTATTTTATGGAAAGGGAAGTGAAGCGTGGAGACTTAACTCCTGTCCCATCTCTGACTGCATTCTCTGTGTCTTCCCTAAAAAGGCCCTACAGCTTCTTTTACAAAGTAAGAAATTGCACGTTCCTCGAACTCTGCACAAGGAGTGCAAGTAAATGCCATGTGAAGGTTATGTGATTATTTTCTTGCTCAAATAATGAAATCTCATGCCGTGATACAGACTTGTATGCATTTCCATTTGCAATGTCTGATTATTTACTGATAAAAACCTGAACAAGCTGAGTGACTCCGCTCCAGTTGCTTTCAATAGCACCCGCCTTGTCAGCACTACAGGAGACTGTTTTAGTTCCTTCGTAAAAATATTTAGCTTCTCAAAGCAAACGGTGGCAGCTCGTACAGCCTGCCACCGGCTTGGCCATAGAAGGCTTTCCCAGGGAGGAGGGTGCCTGTCACAGCCTCTTCCCTGCAAGGAGCCCAGGGCTGGTGGCTGCTGCGAGGTGTGCCCTGCACTGAGAGATGGTTATTCTGAAGCCTCACAGACAGACAGAGGTGCAAAGGGGATATTTCCCATCTCTCCCATTTCCTCTTCGTAGGCTGAAATTTTCAGCCTATTTTTGAATATTCAAAATAGGGTAAGAGTATAATTGTTCTAGAATGAAGTAAACTACACAAGGATTTGAGTCACAAATGCACGCCCTTTCCCAGGTTATCCAAATGGCAAAAGAAGTTAAACATTTACTCTGATTAAAGAGAAATTCTCGTTTGTGACTGGGAGAATCATTGACGTTTCCCTAATAGTCATTTCTGAAATTATTTTTCAAAGCTGTTACAGAACTTGACCGGTTTGTAAGAAATCAAGTTTCTTTCCATGGTGGTGGCAGATAAAACTTGAAACGGGAACCAAATATACCCTAACCCCTAAAAATTTTACTTGGTGGCATGCTACCAACTCCCTGGGCAAAACCATCAGCCTCCGTTTTGCCAGTAGCACTGCCGGAACTGGGTGGGGGGGGTTCCCTGTGGGCCAGGACCTCAGGGATAGTCATTGTTTTGGGGAATATCAGTGTTATAGCTGTAGACACTGGGGCTGATTGGTTTGCAGTGTGATTCATGCAGTATGTCTTTATTTAAAAGCCATATTTTATTTAGCAATACTGTGTTTCTCCTAGATTCCTAAAGCCTGTGAATGGAGGGGGGAGCAGGATGAAGAATATCCTTGAATTTCAATTTACACTAAGAACAGAAGGAATAGAGTCCAGCCCTCTCTCTGTCAGGCTAGTGGGTTTTTGCTGGTATCTGTGCCCAGTTTTCAACTGCTCTTTCAGGACACGTATTTGCCAGTTCCCACTGGAGCTGACAGGTTTTTAACATAACATTTTACCTGGTCATTTGAATTATTTCCTACAAAACCAAATCCTTCTTTTCATCTTTCACCTTCACTTCCTGATTTAAATGTCAGTCAGAAATACCACAGGTAAATTATTTTCTCAAGCCTTCAATGACCCAGTCCCTGAAGCTGCATAAAACAGCTTATTTATTTGGTTATTTCTTATTTATATACTTACTTGTTTACAACACAAATCACATATTTTATATATGTGTGTACAGTTTCTGCATTTAGATTGAAACAGCACGACTATGTGTCGCAGGTTAAGTATCATATGGTGAAGTGTAAAACAGGATGTGTCACTGAAATACCAGTTAATCTGTTTTTCCCAGACCTATAATGTGTTTGAGAATATAATGCTCTTTTGTTGAAGTAATTCCCTGTAAGAATTTAAAAAGGATATAAGATTTTTGTCTCCATGTAGAATGTTCAGCTGGCATCTTGCCATGTTATTAAATACGGATTAGGAATAGCATTGAGGTATTTAAACATAATTCTTGTAACAGGATAAATAGCTAATAGCATTTGGTTTGCTGCTTGTGTGCTTGTGACCTGGTAATGTTCCCATTAACACAAACACAGACGGCGTGAACTCTGTAGGCAGAATTCACAGCAGAAGGAAATTCAGGTTTTGAAATAGTTGTTATAAGATTAAGGCCAGTGATCTGTAACGGGGTGGCAATTCCCAGCTCTGAGTTTCACCTGTGTTGTGTTAAAAGACTCGCAGTTTTCTTAGACTGCCAGAAGGTTTTTGAAAAGGGTCTTGAACCTTAAATTAAAGAGTGGATAAGGATTAGGGGGAGTGATCTTTTTGAGGGCTATGTATTTTTGTTAATTAGCTGGCATATTTCTGTTGTGGCTGATGGCATTCTCTCCCTCACTTCAGGAGGAGTGGAACAGGGACACCTCTGCAGCCATTTCCCTTTGCCTCTGCTTAAATCCTTCTCTTCTGAATAAAACACTTTATTTTTTTTTATTTTTTTTTACAAGCAGTGGAGATTTTGTCACATGTCCCATTAAAATAAAATGGCTTCAGTTTTGGAGGAGTGGCAATGACTACTTACATTGCTTTGAAAAATCTTGATCACTGTGTAAGTAATAAACATATGATACATTATCATGGTGTATTAAGCAAGTAAGTGATGACTGAAAGTAATGCTGTTTTGAGTGCCATAAAAAACCAATTATAATTCATGCAGTATGAGAGTAAACTGTGTAGGAGAACAATATTCCTAAATTGGGCAGGATTAATTTAAGCCCTACTAAGTTGTAGCTGCAGTTTTTCAGTCTTTGATAGCCACAAATTAATTTTCCTACTTATTTTTACATTTAATTTTTCTTGCCTTGCCTCTGTTCTTGCCATGCACAGTTCCTGGAGGCTGGCCTGTCACTGTCATCTAAGTAAGCCTTGTGAAATAAAAGATAAATAAGTAATAATGCATTGATTATTATGATGGGGTAAATTACTATTTGTCAAAATAATTTTCAAAGCTGTCTTAGGAAGAAAGTAAACTGTCACAAGGGGTTGCTGTATTCATGTGTCGTTGCTGGGGGCCAGGCATTTGAAAAATGGTAGAAAGGACATTTACTTTGCCTTAAAGTGTTTCATATCTGGCCAAGAAAAGGCTGTGCATGATTGCTTCACTATGACCTGGAGATGGAAACCTGAAAAAATGCTGTATTTTGGTCAGCTCTCTACCAGGGCTTGCTGGTTCCCTCCCTCGGGGCCTGCCTGCACGAGGTGTGGCACGAGAAGCACCACAGGCCACGTCCCAGGTGAGCATCCCTGAGCAGCAGGAGCGTGAGACACAGATCTCAGACTAGATGATCTCTAAGGTCCCTTCCAACTCAAACCATTCTATGATTCTGTGATTCTATGATCAAAGCCAAAACAACCCCAGGGAAACCTCTTTTTGATGCCTCTCCCAAATGCAGCTGTTGTCACAGGAGCATCTGATTTCTCTTTCCCCCTCCCTGCAGTGCAAGGAGCCTCCTTTGGACAGCTCTGCTTGGGGCGGGCAGCCCTTCTTACTCAAACTATTTATTAATTATTTAAACAAATGATTGTTGAGCTCATGGAGCAGTGAATTCCTGGTTGCTGATTGCTTTTATGTTATTACGTTTGTCTCCTTCTATGGAGACATTCAAAACCCACCCGGACATGTTCCTATGTAGCATTATCGAGGCGTTCCTGCTCTGGCAGGGAGATTGGACTTGATAGTCTTTCGAGGTCCCTTCCAATCCCTGACATTCTGTGATTCTGTGTGATTACCATGTATTTGTTGTGGACGGCGGGTAGCTAGATGCAGGTGTCCTCTATGTTTAATTAGTTGCCTTCCTATCGTGAGAAGCACCAGAGGCTTTGCTCTAAAATCAGGCTTAGCATCGTCCCAGGTTATGCTGTTGTAGCTACCAGAGTGGCTACGAGCTGGTATAGGTAGTTGTAAGGTATCTGAGCAAATAAACATGTAATTTGCTTTTTTCCTTTGTAATTGTGTTTGATTTTTGGAATTCTGTAAGCGCAGCCGTTGACTGCCTTTATCTGCCCTGTAGAGAGACACACCTGTAGTTGAAAATACCTGTGACAATGTGAAAGGCCCTGGCCCATGGCTAGCAATGGTGGCGTGCGTTTACTTTTCTCTTTTGGAAGAGTGTATACACATGTAATTTTAATCTTTCATCTCTTTAATGTAAGCATGAATATTAGTAAAACCACAGCCTCTAAAAATGTGTTGGAAGACACTGCATATTTTAATTTTCGCCTCCACTCGTGCTTTGTTCACATTACAGAATCATCATTTAATGGTTCATTTATTTATAATCTTTGTCGGAACTGGAAGGGCAGAGTGTAGGCAGACCCACTGCTCCATAGAAGTACTGGTCAGACTGTGATACTAAACTAAAACATAAATGGATCTTTCATCTAAATAACAGGAGTGAGTCTGGGCCTTTTATTTCTCATTATTTAAAAAGTAACTGGACAAAGGTAAAAAGTTTATTGCCATGAAGCTGCTTCTTAATGAAGGAAAATTTCTTCCTATGCATCAAAAGCATTTAATAATTTACTAAGCAATTAAGTTAATTTCAGCAATAATTACTTACCCAGCAGACCGTGAATAAGTAAATAATGCAGTGAAAGTTAGAATAAAAGAGGCTTTCTCTGCTCTGAAATGGCTGCTGGCATGTAGGGGAGAGAGAGAACTGAAACCGGAGGAAATTACAGCTTCAGACTACTTTTCCTTTCTGTCACCTAGAGAGGATTAGAATTTCCAGATGCATATAACCCCTTTAAGCTGTGACCACTGCTCACTACATAAAAACAGGGTTGAGGGAAATATCCCATGAAGAAAGTCCAACACACTGTTAATCCCTCAACATGAATTAAAGACCAAAAGCATTCAAAGAACCGTTTCGAGCAAAGAGCCTTACTGAGCATATGAATTATGAAATCTAATAAAACAAAATAATTGTAGTAAGTTCATGCAAACACTGCGTGAAAGAAAGTATAGTATGATTTCAGAAACCTAACAGAGTGAGAAAAGCCTGAATAATGAAATTGTTAGATGTTATGAAATGGTAGTAGGTGGCCAGTCTGGGAGACATAAACTTTGCCCAAGCTTCAGATGTTAAAATGTGAGGTAACAAGGGTTTTGTTATTTCTGCAGGTGGGAGCTGAGCCTGAACTTATATTCAGTGCTAGAAGAGCTATGCCCCAAGACAGAGACCATATTTTATTGTCAGTAATAATAGCAGATGACTAATAATGAGATGGCCACTAATGTATAACTGCATCATTAAAAACACAGTAGAGGGCTGTATCTAAATTGTTGTCCTGCTTGTAGGTAGATTCAACCTTTAGCCTGCTACTTATAATCCGTAATCACACAAAAACCAATTTAATGGTGTTCTATGGTCAGTTAAAGCTGTGCAGGTGAAAAATGAATTCATTTTACTGTCTTGCACCTACACTTGATTTCTTTCATTCTCTTTCCCTTAACATCTCTTTTTTTGGCCTAGCTTTAGCTAAAAGCCTCAGTCTACAAGTCTACACAGTGTTTTATAAAGACTTCAAAAAATCCTTTGGCATTCCTACATCCCAACTAATGGTCTACATATAAGCTTTCTGTTTGGTTTTTTTAGGGTAGAAGCAGTCTTTTGGTTCTACAGAAGTTCAGCATTTATACGGTGCTGAATTTATAATGCCTAGATGCTACTTTAAAGGTCTACATTTCCCTATCTCCATGAGGAAGAAAAGAAAGCTGGGCTAAGAAGACCTTATGTCTAAGAATCCCAGCCACACCTTTTCCGTAGGTCTGTATTTGCATCGGTTTGGCAGCAGCTCTGTGCCCCTGAGCAATATTTCCTGATACCACTTTAAGGCAAGACTCCTAAGGTACCATCTTTGTAGCCAGTTTGGTGGATGGGCATTAACATCTGGTGGATACGAACAACTGCTGATGGGTTTCAGCAGCTGATCTTTGGCTCTTTGTCAAGAGGACTGACTACCTGCCCGCTGTGCCCCAGCAGCAGTCTTCCCCAAGAACCTAGAGCAGCCTCCTGATGTCTGGTCCAGGCACTCAGTGACTTAGACCTGTCTGTAAGTTACCATTCCTTATCACCAACCTTTTGGTGGCTCATAATTTTCCAGGTATGCTTATCTTTGAATCAGCATCCCACCCTTTGATGGCGTTGCTTTTACAGGTAGGAGACTTTCTCCCTATCCACTGCTGCTGCTGTTCTCCTAGATGGCATTATGGTACCACGTACACCTACACTGTTTTGATTATCCACAAGCAGACAAGCTGGTGGGTGAGATACCTCCTGAATCCTCCTGCACTTCCTTAGGCCTGAGCTGCTTGGATGCCCTTGCTGCCTGAGGATGCTGCTGTTACAGCCATCCTGGGTTGTGTTTGGATCCTGTAGCTGCCTCAAGACTTGTGTCCCATTGCAGCTCAGACTCTGTTGCCTTTTGTCAACGCTGTGTGAGCCTCCTGGGCTGAGGAGAGTGTTTGCTCAGTTGCCATCCCTGGGATCCTTGAGTTGCTCCTTCTGTTCTGTAAGTTGGGCAGTTGCACCTGGCCAGAGAATGAATACTGGCCCATACTAGCATGTGGCCCTCCCTAGTTGTAAGCATGCATCAAACAAGTGCCACCAATTAGATTTGCAATGATTTACTTAAGCCACTTCAAATAAAATGCTATTTTGTGCTAACTGCTCTCCTGTTCTCCCTCAGAAGAGGGCAGTCTCTGGCACTGTTGACTTTTTGCTGTCTGGCTATTCTTAACACATGGACTCTATTCATTGCCAACAGCTTCCTGTCCTGTCTGGTGTCTGGCTGGAATTTACTGTCAGATATACCATATCCATCATCTTATTTCTTTTTCCAAGGAATCATTCAATTATTTTAGGGTGTAAAGTCAGTTTAGGGTAGCTGCTGCTGTTTACTGAGCAGTAGCTTTCCCTTCCATCATTACCCTGGAGTTTGCCACACATTATTTTCACTTGGACACGTTCAGTGGCATGGAATACCAAAGCATGGCCCTTGCCATCACCTTGTCCTTGGAGTGATGACCATGTCATGTGCAAAGAAACAACAGGCAGTAAGGAACCTTCCAGTAGAGAGTTAAGTCTAAGTCCCTGCTGAAAGGGATCAGATCTCATCTTGAAATAAAATGTGTTTTTTGTCCTCTGGTGCTGTCACATATTGGTACAGTTTTTAATCCGAGTGGAAACTGTGTCAAAACCTGCTGTGGTGGTTACGAACCCGTGTAATTGTCAGTTAGAAACATTCATGGCCAGTTTGTACCTGTTTGTTTCAGCATCGCCCCCCATTATCAGGGAAAGAATTACACTTGCACTGAGTAGTTGTATCTTCCCTCAGTCTTTGCTTTCCCAATTTGAACACGAATAAGTTTTCCTGTCTTCAGTTGTAAAATAGATTCCTCTTTTAGTCGTCATCTTAGTAGTGCTCGTCTGAGTTTGTTTTAATCTTTCATGAAGGCAGAGGACCAGATTTTTGCAGACACCTCTTCAGGAGATATAGTATCTTCTGCTGTGGCTTGAGTGCTGTCCTGCCTCCATCGAAATGCCAGCTTTGATGTAACCTAAGGCAAAACCACCTTTTCCTTACAGCTCCATTGGGCAGTTGGATCAGACATGCTAAGAGTAATGCACTCTGGTCTTGTTCCTTCAGCAGTTATCTCTAGCTGATAAGTAGCCTCCAGGGAAGGGATTCAACTCAAATTAGATGCCTAAACTCTACAGGACTATTTAGTACTCAGAGAAAACAGCACTACCAGAGATCACATCATCCCAAGTAGGTGGGTGGGTGAGACAGGCAAGATGATGAATCCTCAAGGAGCTTCCCTCCCTCCCTCCCTCCCTCCCTCCCCTCCAACCAGAGACCTCAGAGACCTGTTTTTTTCTGGCTGACTCTATGTGAAGTGACTTCCAACTTCAGTATGTAACAGTTTGTAACCTTTTTCATTGTTTTTCCATTATTCCAGCACTTGGGGCTATCAGTGTGTGGGGTATTCAGTCTGTTCCAAAAAGCACTGTTGGTGCTGCTGCTGTTTGTGCCTCCTGGGTTGCAGGCTCCATCTGCAAGTCTGGTTGTTATCATTAGATGATTCTCCAGCACCTCCTTGACTGAAACTTCCCTTAGGTTTTGCTGAAATGCCAGACAGGACCTCCAAGGCTCCCTCTTGGAACAGTGCAGGTTTTCATTTTTTGTGAGGGTGAGGAAGAGAACAGGAAAGCCAGCATACCTGGTGATTTGTCTTCCAACTACCCTGATGCTCTGGAAGACACATGCTTTTTGGTTAATCACATTCATTATTATGCAATGGAACACTCTGTACTGCTGCCTCTCTTTGTAGCACACAGCATCCATTGAGCTGGATGGAGAGGGCATCATGTTTCTGTAACAAAACCAGGCTTTTCCCTCCAGGGTGGTATCAGGTCATGGTCGAGCCAAGTGCTCACAAATTGAGTTGTTGGTGTCTCCTCCAGATTTACTTCCTGCATTTCCGCCTGCACCTGTCTTCACGTTTTGCACCGTTCCCTCATCTGAGCACCTACCCTTTTTTAACACGCCCTTTATTAACACAGTCTTTTCCCAGAGTGCCTCAATTTGCAGACTGGATCATTGAGATGTAAAGTCATCTGATGCTCTACTTTGTCATTTCTCCTACCCTACTGAGGTTACAGGACTTATAATGAAAGTCTGCTTTATTCTGACAACAAATTTAAATCCACTTGGGCCAACATACCTAGCTGCACTGCAGGTTGTCATTCAAGAGGCTACTTAGCAGATACAAAACTTAAAGGAGCCATGCTTCTATCGACAGTTGCTGAACCACCTTGCTTATTTTAAAGTTATAGGCACATCTAAATGCGTTGACTGATTGTGACTTGGAAGAGAGGTAGGAGAAAAGGAAGAAAGTGGAAGTCATCCAGAGGCTCCAGGATCCATTTTTCACACTGTCCAGATTACTAGTTTTGCATGTTCTGTAAGATCTATTGCACCACATTGGCATGGTAGTTTGGATGAGTGGTCATGGGGATCCTTTCAGTCTTACATTGAATGATCTCACTGCTGAGATTGCATCTTAAACCACCCAAACACATGCTTGAGGAAGGGTGTATAGAGTGAGAACTTGTCTGTGATGCAGCTGGAGGCTGCAGCTGTGGGACTCTTGGAAGCCCTAACTTGGTCTTTCTTATGTAGGGGGTTAGTGGGGTAGACAATGGGGATCATGCCTGCTCAGGTGGAAAAGGGCCGTGGTTCCTACAAAGGTGGAGGTCAACACAGACACCCTTCTTCTGATTGAAGACTCAGCTACTCAACAACTAGAAGCTGTTTGCAATGGAAGGAGAGTGCTCAGGGTTTGTCCCCAGTTGCATTTGAGTCAGCAGGGGCAGACTTCCAGCGTCAGCAGGAAAAGGGGCCTTACAAGTGAATCGTAGGAGAGAACGGTAAAAGTCAAACTACCTCTTCATTCTTCAGGGAAAACATTTTAGTATACTTGCTGCCTCCTTCCTCTGCATGCTTTTTTATCTTAGCACCTTAAAAAGAGAAAGAAACTATTTTTAGTGGAATGCTTGTAGTTATGTTTACTGTTGCCTCCTTAATCTGAAAGCTGAATTAGGGTGTAAGACAAAAAGTGTGTTATTGAACTTGCGTGTTCAAAGTTGTAATCCTTTAAGTATATTTGGTGTTCTCTGAACCTTGTAATACTGTTAAAGATGAATGATAGATATTATTAATATTTCTAAATATAAAATAGTTATATTTCTTTTTGAAACATAGCATAGCTACATGACTGTTAAAAAATATTGGAATAATAAGTGGCAGAATTTCTACCCTGTCCATTAAAGGATATTTTGTATTACAGATGCTTTATCTGAAACTTAGCCTAGGAGTACAATTTCAGCATCTTAAGTATTCCCACAGTACTGTTAGCTAAAGGCAAGGCATCTTGCTGGTGGAGGTGGCTCGGGGGCAGAACCTCACAGGATGAGATATGCTAACGTCTGAGGCTGCCACTGCTCATTGCTCCAAGAGCAGAAGTCAAGATTTCTATTTCAAGCCCAGTAGGTGGCATCAAAAGAGTTCTCTAAAACTCAGCGTTTGGGTATTCGTGCCCTAGCCTCAGGCCACAAAATGAACAGAGTGCTTAGATAAAGAAAATTCCAGGTAATCTGTCTCTTCCTCATGAAGAGCTTTGGTTTGAATGTGGTCTCTCCCAAATGACATGCCTGGGGTGCTTCTGTGCCTAGCACAGAATATCATGTGTTATTAACTGCATTATAGATGCCTTCAGTGAACCAAAGTGACTTGTAGGTTACATTTTTTTATTGCATTTATAACAGAAGTAATATTGCAGAACAGAAGTAATTTAGTAGTTTTTTCAATGTTGCGATACCTTAGGAATCTGTGTGAATACTGCAGCGGGCATCAAGAATGTGAAACACACTTTGTATCCTCAAGGAGCATATGCTTTTTTAAAAAAATATTAAACCAAAATATCTGTCACAGCAACTAACAGAACATAGTTATGCCTAGAAAATAGGCATTTTCTTGTGTAGCTACTTCTCACAACCTGTTGCCAAGGTTGAAGGAGATCTTTGCGCTAGTGGGTTTATGGATGAGAGTGTAGTCATACTGCTTCCCTCTGTCTTTCTGCCTGTGATCTTCAAAAATGCCCTTTCAAAAAAAAAAAAAAAAGGCTTGGGCACTTCATGGTAAACCAGAGGGTTGTGGGATTTTCTCTCTGGGATGAGGAGGAGAAGAGAGGCACTGGGAGCTCCCCTCCGCTTTCTCCTTGACCATCAATGGCTGATCCCAGGGGTGCAGCAGGGCAGGGAGCGAAGTTCTCTACTATAGGGGTCTTTCTTGGATTGTCCCTACATGTGGAGAACCAGAGGTAGCTCTTCATGGCAGCTGCATCAGGCTGGCATTGCAGGGCTTACTTCAGGGAAAGAGTTGGTGCTTGGAATGCAGTGGGCTCAGTTAGTCTGTGCCAGTGTGGAACAAATAACTGTCTCAAAGGAATTAAAGCAAAATACCTGTTGGTCTTGAAAGTCACACCCAGCCTTAAAGTTGCTTCCCACAGGCGGCCCAAGCTTGCGAACTCCTTGTAGTTTTTCAGGCAGTTATTCTGAGCTGGTTGCCGTGGTTCCTGTTCTTTGACAGGAGATCAAATGCGTTATGAAAAAGGAGAGGGGAGTTGTTGGTGTGGTATGAGAAGGAGGAGCACACAAAGACTGCCTGATAGCTGAAGATTGAATAAGAAAACTTGGAGGAAAGTCCCAGTTCAGCCAGAGACAGCTAGCTTAGCAGAACAGGTAGGAGCAGATCCATGATGCTGGTCCAGGCTGGACGGTTTGTTGTCTTCCAGTAGGCAATGGTTCTGCTTCACGCTGGGTAAAGTCACCTCATAGATAGTATAAATATTGGGAAGGACGTAACTTAGCTTCCTTGTGCAGAAGAAAGAAAATGGAATTGGAGTTCAGCTTTTGGGAAAAAGAAAAGAAAAAAGTTATGCCGTTTGTTCTTTTCAGTGTAGCTTCAAAGGGGTTATATAATTATACGAAAACAAATAAAAAAAGGGTTCCTTGCTCCTTCTGAACTGTTTCTTCTGTGCTTAACCTTCAAAAGGAAACAAAAAGTCCAGGAAAAACAAATTCCACTCATCATGGTTTTGAAGACAGAACATTTGAGGTCAATAGAAGAACCTTCAAAAACATGGTTCCTGAGATGTTTGGACAAAAACAGTTACAAAACAAATTCTTACAACAGCTTCAGGGACAGAGCAACTCCAGCTCAGGGAAGGCCCAAGATACTGGCTTAATAATGACATACGGTGTGTGACTCCTGGGTAGAGTCACCATAATTAACCTCTTGCTATGGAGGGAGATGTGGAGGTAAGTGACCTCTTCAAGGCTGCTCAGAAAAGAAGAGCTGCTGAATCAAGGTGGCAGCAGCAGCTCTAGGAACTGAGTATAGTTCTTTTGGGACCGTCTTTAGTTAATCTTGTGTGTAAGGTCTTGCTGCCTAGTGAAGTTAGCCTAAGGCATGGCGGTGTTCCTACCCATGAGCTTAAGCACTAGTGGAAAGGAGGGCGTGGAGAGCTTGTCCCTTTCCCACCATCTTTGAGTAAGACCGAGAACAACAACAACAACAAAGACTGAAGAGAGTGTGGAACAGTGAAAAATGTGTGAAAACAGAGAGTGCAGGCTAATAATCTCATTAACTAAAGGCACATGATTACAGAGAGCTGTCTTAAATCGATACTGTCACAATATATGATCTCTGCCTAGGGCTCTGAAGGCTCTGAACAGAAGTTTCTATGCACAGCCTGACATTTTTCTCCTGTGCAGCAATGGCTGTCTTAATTGTTTGATTAATTAACTCATTAAATCCTATTATTACTAGAAAAAGCATATTGACCTCCTGACCAATCACAATTAAAATGTAAATGCCACTTATTCAAGACACTGGTTAGCCATCTATTTAAACAGCAGAAGATCATAAAATCCGGCTTTGTGTTTTAGGGTTTTGGCCCACTTCACCCACAAGTCTGGATGTTAAGGGAATGTCATAACAACTGCAGGTGGAGGCAGACTTGCAGCATTACCTACAATTATAGAAGCACTTGCCTGGTTATGAAGATTGT
This sequence comes from Trogon surrucura, assembly GCA_020746105.1. Classification (NCBI taxonomy): domain Eukaryota; kingdom Metazoa; phylum Chordata; class Aves; order Trogoniformes; family Trogonidae; genus Trogon; species Trogon surrucura. Next base: position 103,058,902 of record CM036617.1, on the reverse strand, counting down.
AACCAGTATGGAAACACAATCCTCCATTGAATCAACAGCAAGAAACTCCAGCTGACTTCCCTGGAATTAAGATTTCACTCTGCACCATTGCTAAGCACAACAGCGAGGAAGTGTAATTAAATTCTGTGCGTGTACCAAGTATGGCTCAAAGTTAAACGTCCCTGAGCGGTGCTGTGGAGAAAAAGGCAATGAGTTTTGCTTCCAGGCTGCAATGCCCGTAGCTGTGCTATCTTCCTGGGGGTATTAATATGGGACAGGCATATTTCTTGTGGTTGTCTCACTACTGCATTGTATCCCTGCAAGGTAAGATGTTGACATACAGTCTCACTTCTTTAACAAGTCCACCCTTGCTTTGTTGGAAAGAACATGATTGTACGATGATGGCATACTTCAGATATTGTCGTGGTGTTTGATGCACAGCTATAAAGCTATTTTAGCTTCCCATCTCATGATTTTTGAGTGGCTGATGTCATCGTGGCAGACCCTCTGTTTGGAAACTTGAACCAACACTTCTGGCATGTGTCACCGATGCTTTTATGTCCAGTGGGAATTGTAGCTCCCTGGATTAGATGAGCTGAGTTAGAAGAACAGAGTTGTCTGCTGTAACCCAAAGTGCATGTTGATGTATCTGAAGACATTTTAGCTAGCTGTGTTCATCCTGTTTTCCACAGCAGGCCAAAATATCCATGTTCTGGGCTTTCAGCAAAGGTTACAGGAAACTGTAGCATCTTTGAGCTGCCAGGTCAAACTGTGTCAAGATCTGAATCTGATTTGGTGTTCGGGGTCTTACAGTCACTTCAGACTGCTGTTTGCTCTTACAGTAGGGAGAGGACTAATCACTGCTTATGCTATTGTGTGGGCTACTGTAATCTGCCTCCAGCTCTGCAGGACCGAAGGAAACCTAAAGGTATCCACCACCAGCCCTGGCATGGCAAGTCTAGAGATTTGTTCTCCCCTTACCCAGAGCTCAAGTCCCTGGGGACCAAATGACTTTCAGCTTCCTAAAGCTTGATGTGGTTCACCAGCTTCCCAGTTGTCCCTACCTGAATGGCTGCTGCCTCCTTTACTGTAGGACCTCAGCAACTGAGGCTTTTGACTAACTCCCAAAGGTCTGCTTCTTGTTCTCAAACCAGGCACAACAACCCTAGAGGACGCAGCCCTGTTTTGGACGTCAGGATGCACTATACAGCCTGGATAGCATGGGCTTTTAGAAGAGACTTATATTACTAAAGTGCACCAGTGATTTCACAAGGAAACTGAAATCAGATTTCCTCCTTAGTCTGAGAGAAGGATCATGGCCACATCAGAAATGGGGAAACATCTTTCTGCTGTAACAGCAGGATGTTTTACAACACTTTCTGCTGTAAAAGCAAAGTGCTTACCAGAACCACTGGAGACAGCAAAGCTGGGCAAACACTGCAGCACTTCACTACAGACCATGGTACCTGCATTGCACAGAATGCAACTGAGGTGGCAGTATGGTGTTAATGTCCCTCGTAGGCAGTGTGGAAGGGGAGACAGCACAGTACCTGAAAGTGAGATGCCCTGTGGGCTTCATCAGTGTGTTTAAAACACCATCAGAACTAGTCCACAGAAGTAGTCAAAAAGTACCAAATAAACAATCATTTCAGTCGTTACAGCTGGCAGAGCATTGCTGTAATTAGTCATACTTAATCCCCCATTTTATCCAATTCCTTGGAGTTCACGTGACTTTTTTTAAATTTTTTTTTTTTGTGGAAGGTTGCTAGCAGGCTAAGAGGCATGAAGTTAGAAGGCTGAGAGATTCACTGTTTGCTATTTTATCCATTGCAAAATATAAAAACAGTAGTGCTGCAGTAAATTGTTCTCCCAAGTAGGTATGGACATTAAAAATTTTGCGCTTAGAAACAGGACAGGAGATTGCTGCTGTAACATCTCCAAACGTGCCAGTCCCCCACCTTCCTGGTTGCCTCCATGTCATTCCAGTTGAAAACAAGCTGGAACTCAGTGCCTGCTTCATACCAGTGTTTGCCGTGGTAACACAGCTGTCCTGACCTGGATCTCTGACTTTACCTGTAGACTTTAAGATTATTTCTTCACAGACTTAGTGTAATGGTTGAAATTCCGCTACAATAAACTGAGACACCAAAGCACAGGTTGGTACCAGGTTGGGCTGCTGTCCTCTCAGTGTCCTGCTCCAGGGGTTTCACCGAGAGCCCATTTCAGATGAACAGCTGGCTGTTGGCAGCACAGCTGGTGTGAGGGCAAGGTGCTGCAAGTGGTTGAGGCAGCACCTCCACTGCCAGAGAGCGAGGGGCAGCTGGAAAGGAGCCAATAGGAGCCAACTCATACCTGCCTCCCTCCTCCAGATACATCACTTCTGAAGTTATGTCCCCTGTCTGCTGCTTCTCCCCTTAGTGCAGCCTGGCCCATTGCTAGCTCCGAGGGGGTCACAGTAATACCCTTCTCCCCGCTTTTTCCTTGGGGAGTGGGTAAAGATTCACATAAGAGGCAGGGTGAGACAAAGTGATGGTGACATGTATTTAGCTCAATTTTAAGCACATGCCAGCAGCATTTGTGGTCTCGTTTTTACGAAATACACAGTAGTTTTCTGTCTTGTTGCTGTAAACTGCACAGTGCTGGAAAGCAGTGCTCTGAGTAGGAGGAAAAATACAATAGTAGCTTTTGACTCGCTTTCATTTTTGCCACCTACGAAGCAAGGCTCTTCTAACACAGCAGCCCAGCTGTTTTAGCATTTCTACAAGTTTTCATTCCCTGGCAGTGTTTAAGGCTATTTTGGTTTTCACTGCCAAGAAAGCCAGTGGCTGTCACACTACCAGAGGCAGAAAACAGAAGAGAGGTATCAGAGGAGAATTCTTTGGGTCGATCAGGAGCGTCCCTCCTCATGCATACCTCAAGCTCCATGGCAGAAACCTGCCTGCTCCAGACGAGGTGCCTGTTTCCAGACATAGAGCTCTTTGTGAAGGTGAGCATCGTAAAGCAATCCCATGGCAATGCTTGTTTATGGAGAACTTTTTGCTGTGCTTGACATTCATTTGATAGCATTGAGGAAGGTGAAAGAGCAAGCAGGACTGGTTTCATTAATGCATGTTGTTTGGTTATAAGGGCTGCAAACCTTAATGAACTAACCTATTAACTAAGTAAATGATACATCTGTTTTTGTTTTTGGTTTTTTTTTTGCTTCTGCACCCTTACATGTAATCTGAGTTTTAAAACTGTGCTTTAGGAGAGTCGTATGAAGGGCTTAAAAATTAGACCTCTGATCTCTCCCCACAACATCATGTCAAGTCTAACTTGACCAATAGCAACTATGCTGGACTTTGTCTCATTTTAATAAATTCTTTCAACAAAATGCAGCACAAAGTACATGAGAGCAACCCTTCTGTGGCCAAATGTACAGTGAGTTGCACCCCTTGTGCTTTACAGTGACACTTGATGATGTGTTTAGCTGGAAAGGGAAGTCTATCATTACAGGAGCACACAGAAAGAGGTTATGTGACTTGGATATGGCCATACTTCAGCCTTAGAAGTGGGAGCCTTGGGTCTGTTAACGAGGAGGGATTGGCCAGGGGGATGTGGCACTTGTGCTTTGTTAGTCCTCAGTTCAGCAAAGCTCAGAGACGGGTGGGTTCAGCTGGAGCAAGGCTACTGCTGAACCTCCATCCTTCTCTGCGGCCCCCATAGTTGTTTAGTTTGAAATTCTTAATTATTTGATTTATTCTGTTTGTTTCCTTAAGTGTTTTAGATGTTACTTCTCAATTTATGCTGGTAAATCTTTTAATATTTGTTTCCTATGATCATAAACTGCTTTTACTTGTTTTAGTCTTGCAGTGGCTTAAGTAGATTTATGTTCACATAGGCAAATGAGGTGAAGACTATTTCCTTCAGAATAACTGCTGTGATTTCAATTTTGTTTTCTAACTTATGGTAATATTCACTATGCATTTTAATGAGAAACTATATCTCCAAGATGACAAGATTCTTCATCATATCTGTGTGCATGTTTGGAGAAAGATGTAAAGAAACTTTGCATGAAAATACATATTAGTAGAGATGAGTAATATGCTAAAGACTCTTATAGCAGATCTGGGTTTTCTGCATTCCTGCTGCATCTGCTATCAAAGTTTGCTATCATCACAGTTGTATGTATACCTTTTTTTTTTTTTAATTGTAGGCTGGCAGTGATGGTGAAAGTATCGGAAATTGCCCCTTCTCTCAGCGTCTCTTTATGATTCTCTGGCTAAAAGGTGTCATATTTAATGTCACAACCGTGGATTTGAAAAGGTGAGATTTTAACCAAAGTTCTCCTTTTCAGAAAAACCTTTCCAAAGTGATGATTTTAAAGTGATTTTAAATGGTGACTTTTTTCTGATAGATTTAACACGCACTGTGTTTTGGCATTGCTTTGCCATTCTGGATACCCGATTCCTCTTTAAGGTTCACTAGTATCAAGTGGACTGACTCCTTTGAAGAAGTTGAGATGTTACTCTATTTTGCAGTAGATCTCTGTAACACAACGTAGAAGTTGGGGAGCTTTTTAAAAACATTTCAGAGAACATTCAGATACGGGCTAGTGAATTCTCACACCACTGGTATGGGGCAGCTGGCGAAGTTTTGTTTTCTAAGAAATACGTAGAGCAGCTTGCTCCTTTAAAGGTGAAACACTTTGTTGCAGTCAAGTGTAGAAATTGCAAATGTGGTTCCCATTGTGATTAACCCCATCTCTTTCCTCCCCTTAGAAAGCCTGCTGACCTGCAGAACCTTGCCCCGGGAACAAATCCTCCTTTCATGACATTTGACGGCGAAGTGAAAACTGATGTCAATAAGATCGAGGAGTTTTTGGAAGAAAAGCTAGCACCTCCCCGGTACTGTATTCCTGGCTGCTTCTTTTGCTTTTAGGCCTTCACAGTCCTTGACGGGGGTCAGGGACCAAACCCCCTCAGTTTTGGCAGGTCAGGCCCTCACTGAGCTGCATCGTGTTATAACTGCATGTGGGAGGCGTGGAGGGGGCGACCTGGTTTGGCCTCCATGGTGGAGGTTGCAGGGAAGGGTGACTTCAACTATCATGAAATGGTGCTGAAGCCTGGCATCAAGCAGGGGGTGTCTCCTAAATGCCAACTGTGCTCCTCCTGCTGCCCTCACCTCAGCCCTGAGTTGACTGCTTGGTCATTCCCAAGGCATGAAATCAACCCCACCACAGAAACCTGATCTCTTTTCCTCCACTTGCGTTTGTTTGAGGTTTCCCTCTTCACGTTATGCAAATAATTAATGCTTACTGGGATCAGGTAGTTGGAAGAAATGGGTGGTGAAAGCCTCCCATCCAGCAGATGTGCTGGGGCGCATTTTGAGTGGCCAGGTGGGCCCATTTTAGCATACGATAGGGTCTGGGTTTCAAACTTGTCCTTCCACATCCCAGCAGCATTTCCCACCTCACCCCAAACCCCGTTGTCCCACCAGCAGCAGCATCGTGTCCCCTACCCATGCACCTTCTCTTGCTTGGGACAGCAGCCTCCTCCACAGTACTCCCTTCTCAAGCAGCTGAACCTGACTTAAACTAAGCAAGCAGCTGCTCATTTCCACTTTTCCCCTCCTATCTGCCCCTGGCAACAACAGCTGATACACCAGCCCCTCTCAGCTTGCTTGGCAGGAGTGGGCCAGGGGAGGAGGCTGGGAAGAGCAGCAGCTGTTGTGAGTAGGGACTTTCCCTCTACTCCTCCTTGTGGCAGGAGGCACGCTCCATGCAGCCTCAGCTCCAGAGGAGGAGGCTCAGGAGAGGCACTGGGCTGTTTGGGCAGTGTCTGTAGCATGAACAGTCATTTCCCATCTCCCTGGGGAAAAGGAGGTCATCTGCATGGTATAAATTTGCACTTGCTAAGTGATTTTTAGTTCAGGATGGTTCCCTTTCAGAGTCCTGTGTGGCCATATATTGTGATGGTGCAGTATAAATACTGTATATTAATTAGTGGACATGAAAATAAAGGCTAGTTGTATAACTTCTTTTTGTTTCTTTTAACTCCTCAGGTATCCCAAACTTGCACCAAACCACCCTGAGTCTAACTCTGCAGGAAATGATGTGTTTGCTAAATTCTCGGCGTTCATAAAGAACCCAAGAAAAGATGCTAATGAAAGTATGTGCTGCAGGCCCTTCACCAGCTGTGGTAGTTACTGGAAGAAATTAGAGCTGTACAATTCTATCACGCTGTGCTGGAGATATCCCGTTTAAAGCTTAGATTAAAGTCAGTTGCCAGAGTGTAAAGGCTGTGGAAATCTGGGCCTATTCACTCTTTCGTTTGAGGATACCCAAAGTTAGTTTATGCAGATACCACTGTCAGCATGGGAGCACCGACTCCAGCTCTTCCTGGTTTCTTCAGCTCTCAAGCCTGTAACACTGCACCTTCTCCACAGCTCTGCTAAAAGCACAGCCCACTTGAACTGAGACCTTCCCTTTCTACTCCATTTCTGTAAATAATGAGGTCTGTAGCACCGTGGCACATGTCTCTAGAGCAGGACCCTCACTACCACCATGCACTCACTCAGCTCTGCCCTCCATCTTTCAGCCCTGTTCCTTTCGCTCTTCTCTTCTCGCCTCTCCACAGTGGCACACATGGGCACCACCAGCCCACGAAAACCCCAGCCAGCCTTTGCCAGCCCCTGCTGCCTCAACCCCGCTCTTGTGCGCTCAGCCGAAAGCACAGGACTCATGGGCATCCTGAGGGTTTGCTCTTATCGCTCCCAGCCTTGCTGTCCTACCTGTGGCTCCCAAGGCGAGTCGATGTGGAGAAAGAGCCACTCTGCCGGGCCACTTTCTGCAAAAGCACTGCTCCTCAGAGGGGTTTGAGGAGCCATTTCTGGTAATGTGGCCCCAGTTTGGTATTTCTCAGAACCCCCTTTAGCTACTTAGGGCTCTTATCCCAGCATTAAATGTTAAGCTTAGGATAAAGGAATTGCAGGAGTTGGCATGGTTGGGTGTCTGTGAGCTGGGTTGGCGCCAGGAGACAGGATGCAGGAGTCGCTTTTCTGCTTGGTGTCAGAGAGACCTTGGTACAGGCTTGAATGACCTTTTTATTGTCTTAACCTAGATTTGGAAAAATCTTTGCTTAAAGCCCTGAGGAAGCTGGACAACTATTTAAATAGCCCCTTGCCTGATGAAATTGATGCTTACAGCACTGAGGAGATCACTGTTTCCAGCCGGAAATTCCTGGATGGAGATGAGCTCACCTTAGCGGATTGCAACCTCCTACCAAAGCTCCATATAATCAAGGTTTGCATTTGCATTTTAGCTTCCTGTAGAGAAGGGCAGCAAAGAAGCTCAAGTGCTTTTCTAAAAGGCAGAGGAATCCTCTATCTATTCTGAGGCCACACAGGCCACACAGGGACACCGAATGCTAATGCACAAGGCCATTTCATTACAGCACAGCTAGGCAGATCCTCAAATTGATGACTGGAGCTAGAATATCTGGTTTCATATCTGTGCTGTGACTGCACTCACTAAGCCTCTCACAAGTATGAAACAAGCGCTATATTCAGTGCTGTCGAGAAGTATTTTCATTTGTATTTCATATGCAAAATGTATATGACCATGGACGAGTAAGGTTAGATTACCTTGTTCATGGCAATTCAAGAAGGCAACAAAAGCTAAAATTCAAACCTGTCTCTCCCACCTTTAATCCAAAACTCTTACTTTGCTGAATATCACCCCTAGTAGCAATAACACTGGCAGGGTAGCCACCACCTGCTGCCTTCCAGCCAAGGCTCCCAGCCTCTTCTTGCAGGGCTGCGCGGCATCGACACACAGCCCTTAATGGTCCTGGTCACTGAGACGTCTGGATGTTCCCTGGGCTACTCTGGAGCCACCCGGGCTCTGGAACAGAAATGGCCACACTGGGAATTCATTAGTTTTCAAACAAATAAGGTCACTGCAGAAAGTTTCCTTTTTTTACTAATAGTTTGTCAGAGGACGATTGGATTAATTGCTCTCTGACACCTCCACAAGTAAAAACCTTCCCCAGACATGTCCTGGTTGAACCTATTCCAGAGAGCAGTGAGGGAATGCGCCGTTTCCCACACCCACGCAAGGCTCAGGCACAGCAAAGCTCGAGAGGCCACGAGGGTCAGCAGAGCTGATACAGGGAGAATCATCTTATGTCAGGTCAATGTCTGAGGGATGATGGAGGATGAGCGTCACACCAACCTTGCTGGCCAACAGGGAGAGATTAGGTATTGGCCAATAGTGGTTTTCCCTAACCATTTGAAATTTAGTATTTTAATCCAAGTTTCTCCTTTCTGTTTCAGTGAAAGTATCCAAGTGTGGGCCAGTTTATTACTGTAAGATTACTCTGTTAATTCTGGTTTATGCTAGCTCCTTTGCTATTTTTAAGCTGTATCTCTTCCAGGTGTGGTCTACTGGTCCACGTAGCTCTGCATAGCTCTAGCAGAATATTTATACCGAGTAAATCCTTTTAAGCGAGTTAGCTTGTTAGCTAGCTTTCTTTATCCCATGTCTTCTCTTTTTTTTTGCCTTCCCTTGTCCTTTCCCCCTACATTGCATGCAATGACAGACTTAACACACTGAAAATTAAAAATGTGCATGAAGAGTAGATTTGGGGTTTTTTTCAGTTCATGCGTATAATGGTATTTTTCTTTTTTCTTTTAATAAAAGGTTGTTGCAAAAAAATATAGAAATTTTGATTTTCCACCTGAAATGACAGGGATTTCAAGATACTTGAACAATGCATATGCAAGAGATGAATTTACAAACACTTGTCCTGCTGATCAAGAAATTGAGTATGCATATTTGGATGTTGCAAAGAGAATGAAGTAGACAGAAGATTGCTCTGTTCTTCACTGCTTCTGAGATTTAGATGGACACCAGCCAAGATGGAAAAAACAAAAGCCAGCATAAGTTCTGCAGCGTAATTTAAAGTTCTGCTATTGGCCAATCCTTCTTTTATAATGATTGTATAACATCGTTTCCTCATTCCTAAATTAGGCATGTATATGTTTGTGTGTCTGTGCAGATGTCTGCACATCTGAATGTCTGTTGTGCATTCCAAGCTAAAGGCATCAATCAATATTAAAGCATTTGTTGAAGTTAGGGAAACGGTGTAGGTCACACAATTATAGCAATATTGCAGACTAGTGACTTATGCTAAATTACTGAATTTTGAGAAGAAATAGCCCTATTTCTAACAGACATTTAACCTGCCATTATTGCTGCCTCTGATCTCTGTTTCACAGTTGTTGCCAAACTTCACAGTAACTGGGAGGGTTTTTCTTTGCTTCTCTGCAAGCTTAGGAGGGCCACAAGCCAGCAGCTGGTGCCCATGCAGCACCCTGGTTAACCCAGGAGAGAGGCCAGCCTTTAGGTGGGACCACACCGACATCCAAGAAACCCTCTCCTCTGTGCTAGAGACCTGCAGGGCAGGTCAACGAAGAACAACTTTTTTTTCACATTGTGTGAGTCTTCTTTGGTATTAATAAATAAATATTTCCTGCCTTTTCCTCTCTCAGGGCTGCCTAATCCATTGAACTTCCCTCCTGGTGCTCCCAAAGAGAGGAACACAGACTGTCACTGGCATGTGGACTACGCGATAATAGATATTTGACAAGGGAGGAGGAAGAGATTTGATTCTCACTGTAGATAGAAGAAATGAGTGAGCATCTGTCCCCAGCTACTGATGTAGGATTTCTTTGTCATCCTTCCATGACTCTCACTTGGTTTTAGGAAGAAAAAAGGAGGATGGGGGTCTAAGAAAGAAGCATTGCTTCTACACTTCCTTTTTCTGGTTGAGCTCCACCATATTGGCTTTCCCAGGGCAGCTGTTAGAATTCATTGCATGTACAGCTGATCAGATGGGTATTTACCTCCTGCCTTAGGCAGGGAATGGATTAGATGAAGCACCCCAGCCTTGTGTGACCAAGGCAGTCTGGTGAGAAACATCCTCTAGTCTGGCATCCGGGAATGCTTTGTTAGAGATGTAGAGACTGGAAAAGTGGTGTCCACAGCTGGTTTCTGCTGAGCCGGCCCTCAGCAAGCACACAGAAGTAGAGGGTGCAATGCTTTAGTCATAGGGTCACATGGAAGTTTCCTTCTGATGGATTTTGCCTGTGTGTACAAAATAGATGTGAAAATGGCTAAAAATAGCCTTCACAGCACCTACACCAATGAAAAGTCTCTTAGAGTTGTTTATCCTTGCCCATGTCAAACATCGCTTGCTTCTAACAAAGCATTACTTGCAATAGTCAGTGTCAGGTATATATTGTGTCTGTGGTGTCTACATCTTACACCCAGCACAGTTCTGATGCAAATGCGCTACCAACACAATTATTTGTAAGCAGTGTTAATTGTGCACTCTTAGTTTGCCTTTAGAGAAAACAGGCACAATAGCTTTCCCCTCCCACCCTCAACTGTGAACTCTCATACTGGGGTTGATAGCTGAGCCGTCGTTCATCACATATTACTAACTGTTACTTTGTGTTTTCAATACATACATATATATATATAAATATAATATATAAAAAATGAATCTGTATACTCTTTTCATATGCCTTACAAATTTAAATAGAAAATATACAAATTCATAAGTAATTTGAACAGTGTTCTGTCTTTATTTCCTTGGTAAGTTCCTGGTAAGCTGCACTGCAACAGATTTTAAAGAAGGTAAGGCAAAATTTAACCCAACTTTCATTTCTTCTGGAGAAATCACTGGGAACAATACATAATGGCTGTGCCCGTTACTGGATGAATAAAAACCCCAAAAGGCCAGCATGTAATCCTTGACTGCTGAGCCACCTAGAACAAACTGTCCCACATTCATGGTGGTTTGGGGCTGGCCACATTTGTAACTGTTTGGTTTTAGGGTGCCCCTGGGATGATCCAAAAGAGCCAGGGACAGCCCACACTGCTTGGCGGCTCTTGCAGTCATCTGAATACATGAGATGGCTCCTGGCCCTCTCTTACTTCTCACCATAAATACACTTATAGTTGTAGGCTGAAGGGGGCCTACAGGAAAGCTGGGGGGGTTTCTTTATCAGCGTGTGTAGTGATAGGACAAGGGGCAATGGTTTTAACCCGGAGCAGGATAGATTTAAATTAGATATTAGGAAGAAATTCTTTTCTATGAGGGTGGTGAGACACTGGAATGGATTGCCCAGAGAAGTTGTGGATGTCTCATCTCTGGAAGTGTCCAAGGCTGGGTTAGACAGGGCTTTGAACAATCTGGTCTAGTGGGAGATGTCCCTGCCTATGGGGGGAGGTGTTTGGAACTAGATGATCTTTAAGGTCTCTTCTAATTCAAACCATTCTATTATGATTCTATGATTCTATGTTTATCACCAATTAATAACAGAGAGCCTGGGCAAGGTGTGATTCATATCTGTATGGCTCTTTTCTACCTCCTGGAAACAGGGTGGCCATACTGGCTGTGGGGAACAGTTTCTGTTTCCGAATTGTGCCAGGAGGTTGGTAAGAGCAATGCTCTTTGGCACAGGGCAGAATATCTGTTACATAAGTCTTGAAGTTGGTGAAGATGAATGAAAATGTGTGTGTGAAAGCACTAGAAGAAACAGAAAAAGGTTTAAAAAATGAAAAGGTTAATTGCTACAGGGCATTGTAGAAGTAAATTCAGTCAAAGGAGCAAGAAGGAAAAGAATAAACTGAAGCCTCAGGCTAAGGTAAAGAGATGAGGAGGAACAGGAGGGCTGCCATAAAACATACTGGTAAAGAAACAACAGAACATCTGGAAGCAGGAATTTTGTCTTTGGCTTAAAAGATCCTGACAGATCTCTAGGGGATATAAAAGGCACATCCAGAAAGCAGTTTGTTGTCACCAGTGAAAAACCCAAGAGCTGTGCCAGGACCTGACAGCTGGTGGCACTGGCCTGCCTCCTCAGACACAGACTGTCTGGGTGAGTGTCTGGGTGCAGGTGACGAATGGGACACTGAAAAGTGAGTAAAATATGTGCCATTTAGATTAGGTACCACCCTTTTAACCCATAAGGTCCCACACTGGTTCCCTTTCCCTGGACCCACAGTAAAAACCACCCTGTGGCCTGGCCCTGCCTGCTTTCCAAATCCAAATTCTGGCACCTGTGTTTGTGTCCGGGGTTAGATGCAGCTCAAGAGCTGGTGTGTCAGGGTTGAGCAGGAGCCCATCACCATCCAACCTTACTGACCGTGAAAGGCAAGAGCCATGTCTGTGTGAAACACCATGTTGCTTTGTGTTATGCTCGTGTTTATGGTTTACAGACACCATGAAACTTCTTTTTGCCTCCGGATCACCCATTTAAGCTCCCTCTTTTTCTAAGACTTAATCAGTGTCCCAGTTGGAGCTAAACAGAACCAATTCTGCTCAGTGGTTTTACTTTTCATCTCGGTTTCTTCTAAGAGGCTGCACTTTCTGAAGTTAACAGTATGTTTTTGCAGACAGTGTCTGCTATTAGAAGTGATAATGCCTGACGTTTATAGTTACTGCCTGGGATTGGTATGCAGGAGGACATACTTACTCCTATAATAACCAAGGTCACTGCTAGATCTTGTGTGCCATGTTGGAGGTGCTGGGAAATAAAAGGTATCGCAAGGAAGTAAAAGGTTGCACCTCTGGTGAGGAATGGACAGGACAGGTGACCAACAAGAGTCTTCCATTCCATATACATCGTATTCAGTATAAAGCTGAGGGATCACAGGGGTTAAGCTTTCTTGTTTTTCCACTTCTTCAGTGGCGGATGTCCAAGGAGGATTCCATCCATTCTTCTGCCTTTGATCCTGATCCTGAGTTCCTGAAATCCAGCTCATGTATCCAGTTCCCCTCTGCTGCTGAGCCTGGGATTCCCCCAGTGCCTGCCTGCTCTGCAGCGTCCATGGTGACTGCTATTATCAGCAGGGGAGTCAAGATCAATATTGGGTTTGTATGCATTTGCATATAGTTCTTTACTTTCATTATTTCCTTATTAGTACTATTATTGTTTGTTTTAGTTATTATTGTTTAACTGTTTTAGTTTTATTTTTCCAATTTGTAAGTCTCTCTACCTTACTCCCCTTCCTTCCCCTTTGTGGGGGAAGAGGGGTTAGAGAGCATTTGGCATTTGTTAGCAGTCAATGGCCAGCCGAGCCCCAATCCCTGAAAACCAGAATCACACACCTGCACTTCTAGTACTGTCAAGTGAAGGGAAAAAAATGCTCAGACACTCAGCAAACAGAGGGTTGGGTTTTTTTCCCCTTTAAATCTGACATTGTTTGGAAGGATATTTGATTAAATGCTGCCACTGATAGTTTTCAAATATAATGTTCTGTGGTTTCCTCACACCTCTTACTCATGCAAAACAAGGTCATGGCTTCAGCCCTCCACAACAGATTGTTGGGCATACACGATGTCACCAAACCAGCATGTCAGGGTTTGTGTTTGCATATTTCTGGCAAAACAGGGAGGAGATGTGAGTAGAGAAGTCATAGAAATGATCTGGCGTATCAGAAAACTGCAGTCACTTCATTTGTCCTGGGATGGCGTGAGCTAAAGTGTACGCACAATCCCATGTACCATCATGACCAAGAAGGCCAATGTCATCCTGGGATGTATTAGAAGGGGTCAAAAGAGGTTCTTCTCAGCCTGTGGTCACCAGACTACGGGCGCAGAGGCACAGAGCTCCGAGGTGGCAGTTGTCCTGCTGGCTGGGGGTGCCTCGCCATGAGCCTGCAAAGTGGCATCTCGGCAGCAGCTCAGCTCTGCAGCCATGGTGTGCTGATGGGAAAGCTGTCGTCAGCCTCCGTGAGGCTCAGGGAGGGTCCTGAAGCTGCCTGTCTCCACTGCAAATCTGATCTCCGTGCAGATGTTGGTCTGGAAGGCGCCTGTCAGCTGGAAGGTGCAGCACTGGGAGGAGGGCAGCACGGTTAGCTGGCAGTGCTGCGACTCAGGTAGAAGCAACCAGGCTGCTGGGACGAGGCGCTGGGCCCAGGTGGCAACCTTGTACACGTCTAAGCAGGAACCCGTGCAGAGGGTGCACAAGAGGTCGGAGCTCCTGTCCCGCAGCAGCTTGTCGTCGAGATGGTGGAGAGCACACATGGTCTCCCCCAGCAGCTGCTCCCTCGAGCACAGGCACTCCAGCAGCACACGGATTCTGGAGCGCCTTGCTGGCAGCTGCCCCGTGGTGTCCTGCTCGAGGCTGAAGGTGTGCCCGGCAGGTGGCCGCAGGAACACAAGCAGGTGATAGATGATGCTGCTCTTGTCAATGCTCCAGGCTTCATGGATGCCATCTGTACCAAGAGCTGGGTGCATCTGCGGCATGGAAGTAATAGTGGAAAGCATTTGGCAGACCCCAAGCAGATCCATCACCAGCTCCCGCAGCACCTTGCACCTGTCCGGCAGGCCCGACACCGGTGATGGGATGGACGCAGGCAAGGAAACGACACCACTGTGTGCGCTACTGAGGTCCTCTTCATCGTCTTCATCCACTTGATCCTCTTCATTGTCTTCATCTCCTTCATCCTCTTCATCCTCTTCACCCTCGTCCCTGTCAGAGCTCTCCTGCTCAGCACAGTCGTGTGAGTGAAGCCACCTGTCCAGGACCAGTGTGAAGACCACAAGGACGGCTCCTTCAACAAGCCAAAAGGGCCAGTCATTCAAGACAGAGAGGAGCGTGGATTCCTCCAGGCACCTCCTCTGCTCAATCTCCTCCAGCAGCCGAGTCATCTCCCGATGGAGATACTCCTGACGCTGCTGCATCCGCTTAGCCGCAGCCACATCCGTCTGCTCGCCGGTCTTCGACCCGTACTGGAGCGCCAGCAGAGCCAAGAGGAGGGCGACTAACGCAGCCATGGCCTGGAGAAAATGAGAGAAGAGGGAGCTCAGCAGGGCTGGGTGGGAGGGAGCATGGCTCTGGAGGAGCAGGGCAGGAGCCGGCTGGAGCTGGGGGCCTGTAGGAGAGGGGGTGAGGGAGGCAGGAGGGAGCAAGAGCAGGGTCTGTGACCAGTGCAAAGCTGGGAGCCACAGGCTGTGCCCGGAAAAGCTGTGGCCACTGGTGTTGACAGGCTTGAAGGGGCCGCAGGCGCTGGCTGGGGACAGCACGGGGTCCCTCCTGCCCAATCCACCCTGATGACCGGCCCCTGTCTGGGTTGTGCCACCAAGATATCAAGGCCCCCCGAGAGGAGTCTCCTGTGGCCCCAGCCCCACTACACAGCAGTGTCCCATGAAGCCACGAGCACCCAGCATGTCCCCAAAGGCTCTGGGGGTACCTGCTCTCAGTGGGAGGCCCCAGCACCTCTGCTCCAGCCCCAAGGACTGTACCATGCCCTGCCCTGAGGGGCTCGGCTCTCACCCTGGGTTCTAAAGCCCCGGGGCCTCTGCCCTGTCCCCCACCCAGCCCAGCCTTCGCCGTGCGTGCTGCACTCACCGATCGCCCAACTCCAACAGCAGTGGGGCTGCCTCGTGATAGCCCTGGGTACAGCTCCCATTGTGACGTGTCACCCCTGAGGTCACAGCCACCAGAGCTGCATCACCTAGGCGACGAGACCCCGCCTTTGTCCCTGAAGTGCTGGGGCCTCAACCGTAGGCCCTGAACTAACTTGACCTATAGGTGAACCTCACAACCCAACAATATATCTCATACATATGGTATTAATCACGATTACAAAATCACAGAATCACAGAATGTTAGAGGTTGGAAGGGACCTCAAAGATCATCTAGTCCAACCCCCTGCCAGAGCAGGATTACCTACAGTAGGTCACACAGGAACGTGCCCAGACGAGTTTTGAATGTCTCCAGAGAAGGAGATTCCACAACCTCCCTGGGCAGCCTGTTCCAGTGCTCGGTCACCCTTACAGTAAAAAAGTTTTTCCTCATATTTTTCTGGAACCTCCTGTGTTCCAGCTTCCACCCATTGCCCCTTGTCCTGTCAGTGGACGCCGCTGAAAAGAGCCTGGCTCCATCCTCCTGACATTCCCCCTTGACATATTTATAAACATTGATGAGGTCACCCCTCAGCCTCCTCTTCTCCAAGCTAAAGAGATCCAGCTCCTTCAGCCTTTCCTCATAAGGGAGATGCTCCACTCCCTTCACCATCTTTGTGGCTCTGTGCTGGACTCTCTCAAGCAGCTCCCTGTCCTTCTTGAACTGAGGGGCCCAGAACTGGACACAATATTCCAGATGTGGCCTCACCAGGGCAGAGTAGAGGGGCAGGAGGACCTCTCTTGACCTACTTGCTACTCCCCTTCTAATACACCCCAGGATGCCATTGGCCTTCTTGGCCACGAGGGCACATTGCTGGCTCATGGTCATCCTGCTGTCCACTAGAACCCCCAGGTCCCTTTCCCCTGCACTGCTCTCCAGCAGGGCAGTCCCCAACCTGGGGTTATTTTTTCCCAAGTGCAAAACTCTACACTTGCCCTTATTAAACTTCATAAGATTTCTCCCCGCCCAGCCCTCCAGCCTGTCTAGGTCTCTCTGAATGGCTGCACAGCCTTCTGGTGTGTCAACCACTCCCCCCAACTTCGTATCATCAGCAAACTTGCTGACAACATTCTCTAATCCCTCATCCAGATCACTGATGAATATATTAAACAGCACCGGCCCAAGCACTGACCCCTGAGGGACCCCACTAGACACAGGCAACCAGCCAGACTCAGCCCCATTGACCACAACCCTCTGGCTTCTTCTCTTCAACCAGTTCTCGACCCACCTCACTACTTGGTCATCCAGACCACACTTCCTCAGTTTACCTATGAGGATGCTGTGGGAGACGGTGTCAAAGGCCTTGCTGATGTCCAGGTAGACCACGTCCACTGCATGGCCACCATCCATCCACCTGGTTATGTCTTCGTAAAAGGCTATCAGGTTGGTCAAACATGACTTCCCCTTGGCAAAGCCATGCTGACTGCTCCTAATAACCTTCTTATCCTTGATATGCCTAGAGACAGTGTCAAGGATAAGATGTTCCATCACCTTTCCAGGGATGGAGGTGAGGCTGACCGGTCTGTAGTTACTCGGGTCATCCTTCCTGCCCTTCTTATAGACTGGAGTGACATTCGCTTTCCTCCAGTCTTCAGGCACCTCACCTGTTACCCATGACTTACCAAAGATGATGGAGAGTGGCCTAGCAATGACTCCCGCCAGCTCCCTCAGCACCCGTGGGTGCATCCCATCAGGGCCCATGGATTTATGAATGTTCAAGTGTTCAAACTGATCCTTAACCCACTCCTCATCAATCAGGGCAGACTCCTCCTTTGTCATGACTTCCTCTGGGACCTCAGGGGACTGAGGCTCCTGAGGACGGTCTCCAACAGTGTAGACAGAGGCAAAGAAGGCATTCAGCAACTCTGCCTTCTTTCTGTCCTCTGTCTCCAGGACACCCACCTCATTCAACAGAGGGCCTACATTGCCTCTAGTGTTAGTTTTGTCAGCAATGTATTTGAAGAAGCCCTTGCTGTTGTCTTTGACCTCCCTTGCAAGTTTTAACTCCAAGGAGGCCTTAGCTTTTCTGATTGCCTCCCTGCACTCCCTGACAGCTGCCCTGTACTCCACCAAAGTGGCCAGCCCTTCCTTCCACAATTTAAACACCCTCCCTTTCCACCTGAGTCTGCCCAGCAGATCCCTGGATAACCAAGCAGGTCTCCTGGATCTCTTTCTTGATTTCCTACCTGATGGGATGCACTGATCCTGAGCCTCAAAGAAGTGCTCTTTGAATGCCAACCACCTTTTATTTTAAGAAAACACCTTTGTCCACATTACTCTATTTTTAAAAGACTTGAAAGACTTTTTTTAAACAGTTTACTGGAGAACAAATTAGGTGAGATAAAGGGAGACAGAAAGCAAGTTGTGGTGCTAATAGTATCTCCAGCTGTCTGAACAGCCTTGACACGCAGTAAGATGTAATATCTAGACGCAGATTTGTAGTGCTTGATCTTATGCCAGGGCAGAGATCATGTTCTATTATTTAAAGGCATGTTTGTGAAGATAAAGCTAGTGATTTCCAAATGCTTACGAGCACAAGTAGTCTTCTGTGTGGTGCTGCTTGTACAAAAAATGTTTTTATTATAATTTTAAATACATTCTTTACATGTCCCTTTTAAACATCTATTATATGCAAGGCAAATATGGTCAGACAATTACTTGCTTAATTGCTCTTCAACTACTTGTGTAGAAAACTCCTCAAAGTTTAAAGATTTCTTTCTCAACTTCAGTATCTATCTTTGGCATGAAGGTTAAACACTATTTGCACTCCATGCGCTCTTTCCAAAAGCAAGCTGAAATAAAACAAAATGTACATTAACTAACTGTAGTGTGTTTCCCCTAATGCATTTTTTAAATAGCTTCAAAACAATGAAATATTAAACCTCGTGAAAACAAATTAGTATTGCTCACCTGTATCAATATGCTATCTGAGTATAAGCAAGTATCTAAATTTCACAAGCCCCTTAAAACTGGTTGAAGTTTTGTGTAAAGGCCTTTTTATTTTTTTCCCCCCTAGGTTATTAAGAAGATTATTTCTAAGCTGCAAAGAAGCAGTAATCAACTGCTAAGTTGAGGTATGACCCTGAAAGTTCAAGTCGAGAGAAACTACCAACAGCACAGTAGAGCCTTGACTAGGTTAGCAAACAACCCTCTCAACCAGCCACTCCAAGTGCTGATACCACCCAAGCACTGCTGGCCACCCAGGTGCACCCCATGGACCCTTAAAAGCTGCTTAAAGGTTCATAGTTGTTGTGTGGACACTCACGGTGACTTTGCTGACCACGCTTGGGAGCTGCTGCCCTACACACTGAGTTTCCTGGTGAGAGATCATAGAATGTGTGGAGCTGGAAGAGACCTTTAAAGGCCATCTAGTCCACCCCCCCTGCAGTGAGCAGGGACAGCTTTAACTAGATCAGGTTGCTCAGAGCCCCATCAAGCCTGACCTTGAATGTTTCCAGGGATGGAGCCTCCACCACCTCACTGGGCAATGTGAACAGGTGACGGGGCTGGGAGAGCAGAGGTTTGCCACGTGGCCCACTGCTATATTCTCCACTCAGCAGCCTTAGCTGGCATCATATCCCCAAACTAGTCTTAGTTATTTCATGTGACAAAGACCCAAATGGTTGCTCGTGAGCAATGGGGTAAAGTAAGCTGGTTACTAATGCATGGCTCAGACCAGCATTTAGTTTTCCTTCATTAGCAAACT
Organism: Trogon surrucura; assembly: GCA_020746105.1. Taxonomy (NCBI): domain Eukaryota; kingdom Metazoa; phylum Chordata; class Aves; order Trogoniformes; family Trogonidae; genus Trogon; species Trogon surrucura. Next base: position 103,039,755 of record CM036617.1, on the reverse strand, counting down.
GCAAAGAAGTGAAGTAACAAGGTTCTTCCAGGTCCTAGTCTAAATTTGACTCCTGCTGATTAAGCTGTTTTCATTCATAAGCAGAATGCAAACAGGAAAAAATCTCTTCTGGAAATGAATTAAGGGAAACAAGAGTCTTATTTCAAAATTCGAGAATTGTTTAACTTTTTGCTTAAATCAATCCAATGAACTGAAATTAAAATACATGTTCCTTTTCAGAAACTGAGGGCATTTGTTTTTCTTGTGTTTCTTCTTTCTGTGATTCTCTTCACTTTTATTTTGGGGTTTTTTTTCAGTGATGGAAGGGGAAAAATAAGAGGTAGAAGTGCTGGAGAAGAAAAGAGACCACTGAACACCAAACTCTGGTTTCTGGATTAAAAAGTAAACCAAGACCTAAAGTAAACCTGTATCTTTTTTTGTTGAAAAATATTTGAAAAGTTGCTTTCATACAACTTCTTTTCTACTTTGAAAACATTAGGATCAAAACCAAGCCACTAGAAGTTTCACTTCTCTTAAGAAATCTGCAGTAGAGACAAGAGGTTTTTAAAGGTGAAAACTCTGCTGCTCCTTTGCCTTTAGGAATAATCACTGAATAGATCCTGCACCTCACTCCACTGCAGGGTACTGAAATAGTTGTGAAACACTGGAAGAGGTTGCTCAGAGAAGCTGTGGATGCCTCATCCCTGGAAGTGTCCAAGGCCAGGCTGGATGGGGCTTTGAGCAACCTGGTCTGGTGGGAGGTGTCCCTGCCCATGGCAGGGGGTTGGAACTGGGTGATCCCTTCCAACCCAACTCATTCTATGGCTCTGCGTTCCAGGTAATGGAGCCGTACTCACAGGAGAGGCTACAGGGATTTGGACCAAACACAGGTTGCAAGGAGGATGGTGCATGTCAGATCCCCCTGACACGATGTACGAGCTCTGTGTGCCTCACATGTAACTGCACTGTAGCAGACAGAGTGTTAAAAGCCCCTCTGTGGCTAAGGATGACTGAGCTAACAGGCTGCAAGGTGATAAGGATGCATCCACATAGTAAGAGTATTTGTTATAATACCTTTAGATGTGGATAGAAAGTCCTACCAATGCATTGATACAAGTCTTCCTGAAGGCTGGTATCAGCAACCTCTCCTCTGATAGAGCTCATATCGCTATGGACGTAATTTGAGCTGAAGTGAAGGCCTCTCCCCACTTCCTCCTCCTTCCCTTTCCCATCTCATTCTAGATAAAGCTTGTGCCTTGGGAAATGTGGTAGCAAAGGTACACCCAGATAACTGCATCAAAGAACTGATAATGAAGGCAACCTGCTGAACCAGAGGTCAGAGCAGCTGTAGCAGCTAACCATGCTCCTGCATCCTCATGAAGACAATTAGTCACCTTGACTCTACAGGCTTGTGCACCAACACTCTAACCCAGTTCAGCTGTGCAAAGTGCCCAAGATACTCTGATTTTCGCACCAAAGTGGGCTAGAGTACTCTGCTTCACCGTAGAGAGAGGGGATCCACAAGAGCCTGCTTGTTTCATGTAGACACACCCCTAATACCACAGTGAAGTGGTTCTAACCGAGTTACAAGTTGTTTCGAGATAAATGTGAGAAGGCACTGGAATGCTTTTCATAAAGGTTGGAAAGGACCTTTAAGATCATCAAGTCCAACCTACAGCCCTACACCACCCTAACACTGAACCATCTCCTGAAGTGTCACATCCAGCCATTTTTTAAACACGTCCAGGGATGGTGACTCCACCACCTCCCTCGGCAACCCATTCCAATGCTTCACCACCCTTTCAGTGAAGAAGTTTTTCCTAATATCCAATCTAAACTTCCCCCGGTGCAACCTGAACCTGTTCCCTCTTATCCTGTCGCTATTCACTAGGGAGAAGAGGCCAACACCCGTCTCACTACAGCTGAATTTCAGGTAGTTGTAGAGAGCAATAAGGTCTCCCCTCAGCCTCCTCTTCTCCAAGCTGAACAGGCCCAGTTCCCTAAGCCTCTCTTCATAAGACTTACCCTTTAGTCCACTAATCATTCTGGTTGCCCTTCTCCGTACCTTGTCCAGCATGTCGATGTCCTTCCTGTACTGTGGAGCCCAGAACTGCCACAGTACTCAAGATGCAGCCTCATCGGTGCTGCGTACTGGGGCACAGTCACTTCCCTGCTCCTGCTGGCCACACTATTCCCAATACAAGTCAGGATGCTGTTGGCCTTCTTGGCCACCTGCACACATTGCTGGCTCATTTTCAGCTGGCTATCAACATCTCGAGGTCCCTCTCTGCTGAGCAGCTCTCCAGCCACTCCTCCCCAAGCCTGTAGTGCTGTTGGGGGTTGTTGTGGCCATGGTGCAGGACCCGGCACTTGGCCTTATTGAAACTCATACTGACGACCTTGGCCCAGTGATTCAACCTGTCCAAATCTCTCTGAAGAGCCTCTCTACCTTCCAGCAGATCGACACTTCTTCCCAGTTTTGTGTCATCTGAAAACTTACTAAGGGTGCACTCCATCTCCTCATCCAGGTCATTGCTAAAGATGTTAAACAGGAGTGGTCCCAGCACTGAGCCCTGGGGAACACCACTCGTGACCGGCCGCCAGCTGGATTTAACTCCATTAACCACAACTCTTTGGACCCGGCCATCCAACCAGTTCCTAATCCAGGCAAGAATATGCCCATCCAGGCCATGGGCAGACAGCTTTTCTAGGAGAATGCTGTGGGAAACTGTGTCAAATGCGTTGCTACAGTCAAGGTAGACAACATCCACAGCCTTTCCCTCATCCAGTAAGCAGGTCACCCTGTCATAGAAGGAGATCAGATTCCTCAAACAGCACCTGCCCTTCATGAACTCGTGCTGACTGGGCTTGATCACCTGCTTGTCCTGCATGTGTCTCGTAATACAGCTCAAGATGATTTGCTCCATCAGCTTTCCTGGGATCGAAGTTAAACTGATGGGCCTGTAATTCCCTGGATCATCCTTCCGTTCCTTCTTACATATGGGTGTAACATCATCTGACTTCCAATCTGATGGGACCTCTCCAGTCAGCCAGGATTGCTAATAAATGATGGAGAGTGGCTTGGTGATCACTGCTGCCAGCTCTTTCAGCACTCTTGGGTGCATCCCATCTGGCCCCATAGACTTGTGTACATCTAAATGTTGCAGCAGGTCAGTGACCATTTCCTGCTGGATTGAGGGGGTTCCTCCTGCTCCCTGTCCCAGTCTTCTAGCTTAGGAAGTTGGATTCCCCCTATATGACTGTCCCTGTTAATAAAGACTGAGGCAAAGAAGTCATTAAGCACTTCAACCTTTTCGTCATCTGATGTCACTAGTTGTCCACCTGCATCTAACAGGGGATGGAGGCTCTCCTTGACCTTTCTTAAGTTGTTAATATATTTATAGAAATTTTTCTTATTATCCTTAACTGTAGAGGCTAGATGAACTTCAAGCTGGGCTTTGGAGCTTCTAATTTTTTTCCTACATAGCCTCACAACATTTTTGTAGTTGTCATGAGTTGCCTGCCCTTTTTTCCAAAGGCCATAAATCCTCTTTTTCTCCCTAAGCTCCCTGTTAAGCCAGGCAGGTCATCTATGCCTCCAGCTGGATTTATGGCTAATGGAGATGACCTGCTGCTGTGCCTTCAGGACCTCTTTCTTAAAGAGCATCCAGCCTTCCTGAACTCCCAAACCCCTCAGTACTGATTCCCAAGGAACTTTGGCAATAAGAGTGCTAAACAAGTTAAAATCAGCCCTGCTGAAGCCCAAAATGGCAGCTTTGCTGCACCCCTTCCTGGCATCTCCAAGTATAGAAATCTTTATCAGTTCATGGTCACTGTGCCTAAGACACCCTCCAACCATCACATCGCCTACCAGATCTTCCCTGTTTGTAAAGAGCAGGTCCAGCAGGGCTCCTTCCCTGGTTGGTTCACTCACCAGCTGTGTCAGGAAGTTATCCTCGACACATTGCAGGAACCTCCAGGACTGTTCCCTCTCTGCTGTGTTGTAGTTCCAGCAGACATCAGGGAAGTTGAAGTTCTTCACCAGAACAAGTGCCAGCAACTGAGAGACTTCACTCAGCTGTTTATAGAAAATCTCATCCATCTCATATTCCTGGTTGGGAGTCCTATCATAGACTCCACCAGCCACATCAGCCTTGTTGGCTTTGCCCTTAATCCTAATCCAAACAGACTCAACCCTCTCATCACTATACTCCAGTTCAGCACATTCAAAGTTACTCTCTATATACAGGGCCACCCACTCACCTCTCCTTCCTTGTCTATCCCTCCTGGAGAGTTTGTAGCCATCAATTGTGGCACTCCGGTTGTGTGAGGCATCCCACCACGTTTCTGTGATAGCCACTATGTCAAAGTTTTCCTGTTGCATCATGGCTACAAGCTCCTCTTGTTTGTTGCCCAGGCTGCGTGCATTGGTATAAAGGCACTTCAGGTGAGCTAGTGATCCTAACATCTTTCTGTGGGAGCAGGTACTAATTCCTACCTGAACCTTTTCAAATGTTTCCAGGGTTTCTAGAACATCACTGCCTCTTGCCCCTTGGTTTACCATTGCATCTCCATTCCCCATATCTAGTGAGATAGGTGGAGTGAGAGTTTTTGCAAGCATGCCATCCTATAGACTCCAGCTTGTTTTCCCTGGACTCATTTTCAGTGGGCCTAGATTTAGCACCTTCCCCCTTCAAATCTAGTTTAAAGCTCTGTCAATGAGCCCTCCTATCTCCTGCCCCAGGATTCTCTTCCCCCTCCGGGATAGGTGCATCCCACCTCCTGCCAGCAGACCTGGCGACTTAAATACCAACCCATGATCAAAAACCCCAAATCCATTATGGTGACGCCAATCCTGAAGCCATGAGTTGACCTGATGACTCTTCCAGGTAACATCCTCATTCATCGCTGTCATTGGAGGGATAGAGAGGAACACAACCTGTGCCCCTGATCCCTTGACTAACTGCCCCAGGGCCCTAAAATCCCTCCTAATCGATCTTGAGCTTCTTCTTGTATAGTCATCACTACCCACCCGAAAGACCAGCAGTAGGTAATAATCTGAAGACCTTACAAGGGTGAGAAGACTATCTATGAGGTCCTTTGCCCAGGCACCCGGGAGACAGCAGACTTCCCTGTGAAGGGGGTCCAGTCTGCATATTGGTCCCTCCGCTCCCCTCAGGAGGAAGTCATCCGCTACAACAACCCGCCAATTTTTCTTTTCAGGGCCAGTTTTGATGTCCAGTCTAGGGCGAGAGGACCTGGGTGGCACTTCTGTGAAGAAGGGTCCCTTCGGAGAGCCGGCCAAGTTAACGACCATCACACCAATATGGCTACAGATCGTCCTCTCTTTATTGCTCCGGACAGCTCAATATATATAGTTAAGCAGTGTCCCCGCGCCTGCCCCTTAACAGAGCTGGTCAGTTACAGGTTCACACGCGCCAGCGCTCCATTGGGCAGTGCCATTCCACTATGCAAGCAGCTCTCACCCCCCCTTTCTCCCCCCGGCAAGGCTCTTCACAAAACAGATAAAACCTCCTCCTCCCTGTGTTCCAAGGCAGCTTCAAGGACAGAGCCCCTGTTTAGGCCCAAGCTGGGTTGTCCACACTTTTAAAGTTATACCGCACCTCTGCTCCACAAGAAATTCCTCTACATATCCCCCTTTTTCTTTTTGGACAACCCAGGCTCCGTCCAGTAGCTTGCTTATCATTTTCTTGATTACACTCATCAAACAACTGAACATAACTAACCCTATAACAATTAAAACTGCAATAACCAAAAATGCCTTAACTAAACTCTTAATTCATCCTGTCAAAGTTCTCACACCCATCACCCTAAATCATACTTTGATCTTTAATCACACACTTCTAACAAAGCAAAAGGCAGCTAGTTTCTCCGCCTTGCTTTTAGCTAAGAAAGATCACTTTGCTGGTTAATACCATAAACCTTAACACCTGTTATATGGCTTTAATTAGACAGTCCTACACAACCAATATAAGCTTCATTGTTAGTTACACAAAGAGAATACATATCAGCACAACAGGTAACACTGAAAACAGTTACATTTCCCCATAATTGCTCTGCCATCAGCCGTAAGCATCTTCTGCCAGTCCAATCCATGTCGTCATTGGTAATCGGTACCTCAGGGTCCCATCACGTCACTGGGCGAAACAAGGGGTTCAACAGGCAGTCCCAGTGCACGGTCGTGTTGCTGCTGCGCTGTTGAAGTGACAGGATGCTGCACAGCCACATCATGCAGGATCATGCGGTTCCCGGGTCCCTTGTCCGTTATTAATAATAACAGGACACACAATCTAACTGGCTGCTTCCCAATCTCCCTCTGTTATAGCGTCTCTGATGACACCGCTCCATCGCTGTTGCAAAGGATCCTTTGTGGTTCAACCTTGAAAATCAGGCTTTAGTGAGGGAGCTGATGGTAATGGGGGAGCTGAACTGGTTTAAGGGTTTCTTCTATTTCTTGCTGTCTAGTTGATAATTCAGCGAGTTTGTTCAGCATCTCTTTCAGGGGTTCATCCTGATCTTCCTTCTTCCCCCCCTCTTTTTTTTTTTTCCTTTTTTTTTTTTTTTTTTTCTTATTAGCTCAAGTATTACTTCAATCACTCTGTTATCACACAGGGAGAGCAGAATTTCCCAGGTCTGTTTTGATCATACTCTCCCGTTCACTCCCATGCACATCTGGTGTACAAGAAGAGTCTTATCTTCATTCTCACGGACAAGCTCTCAACATGAGCTGTACCTGGCTGGTCAGGGTCTCTTTTCATAATTAGCAAGCAAGAGTTATGCGCTTGTTTAGAAAAGAGCTCAGCTCAAGGACGAAAGTCTTAATTCGGCAATGCAGTGCAGTTTCTCCTTTTTCTTTTTTTTTTTTTTTTCCTTCCACCCAGTCGGGACGAGCAGGGAATTTCTTCCTTTGCCTTTTTCCTTTCCTGCCCTCCCCCCAATGCTTCGATCGCTGCCGCAGCAACTTTCTTTTCTGCTTGCATGATTTCTAGAGCGCGTATTACGGTTTTCCAAACTGTTCCTAGTTCTTTCACTTCCTTTCCTTCTTTTCCTCCTTCTAGAGTACAGTCCCACAAAAAGTCTCCTACTTCACGCCATTCCGTGGAACTAAAGATTAATGGTGGGTCGTTCATTTTCTCCCGCTTCCGAGCCCATGGGGCTAATACGTCTCGCTCCTTTACTTTTTCTCCTCTCTTAGAGAGTATACTAAGGAGGCGAGTTGCCGCGTCCGTTTCCATCGCGGTCTTACCTTGGCAGGGGCTTGACTGGTCGCTCAAGCTCCGGTCTCCGGTGTCCTTTTGGTCACACCCGGAACTCTCCTGCCTCCAGCTCTCCGGCTCCCAAATCGGCTCACGTCCGATGCTTCGGAGTCTTCCCACATTTAAGCAATCCGCATTTAAGCGTCCACAGAGGGTCCCTTGTTCAGGCGCCAGATGAAGAAGGGTCCCTTCGGAGAGCCGGCCAAGTTAACGATCATCACACCAATATGGCTACAGATCGTCCTCTCTTTATTGCTCCGGACAGCTCAATATATATAGTTAAGCAGTGTCCCCGCGCCTGCCCCTTAACAGAGCTGGTCAGTTACAGGTTCACACGCACCAGCGCTCCATTGGGCAGTGCCATTCCACTATGCAAGCAGCTCTCACCCCCCCTTTCTCCCCCCGGCAAGGCTCTTCACAAAACAGATAAAACCTCCTCCTCCCTGTGTTCCAAGGCAGCTTCAAGGACAGAGCCCCTGTTTAGGCCCAAGCTGGGTTGTCCACACTTTTAAAGTTATACCGCACCTCTGCTCCATAAGAAATTCCTCTACACTTCTGGCCTATATGAGCTCTTTCTTGCTCACAACCTGCATCTTCTGCAGAGCCCTCAGGATGTTCTGCAAGGGCACTGCAGGCAGAGCAGTTCTTAAGAGAACATGCTCAGTTTTTTTCCTCGGGCAGAGACCTTTTGCTATTGACCCTGCTCCACATCTCCATCTTCATTCACCCGGCCCTAAGGTGCCAAAGCCCCATACCTATTGTGCAAGGGCAATGGGGAAAGTCTTTGGTCACTTTCTTTATCTGGGTAAACACTATTGCATAGGTCTTCTCAAAAAGAGATAGAGATATATATATACTAAAATAGACCAGTAATACATTACATACACAAATAATACTAATTAGTTGCTTGATAGAGTCCAGCACAGAGCCACAAAGATGGTGAAGGGAGTGGAACATCTCCCTTATGAGGAAAGGCTGAAGGAGCTGGGTCTCTTTAGCTTGGAGAAGAGGAGGCTGAGGGGTGACCTCATTAATGTCTATAAATATGTAAAGGGGCAGTGTCAGGAGGACGGAGCCAGGCTCTTTCCGGAAGCGTCCACTGACAGGACAAGGGGCAATGGGTTCAAGCTGGAACATAGGAGGTTCCACAAAAATATGAGAAAAAAACTGTTTCACAGTGAGGGTGACAGAGCACTGGCACAGGCTGCCCAGGGAGGTTGTGAAGTCTCCTTCTCTGGAGACATTCAAAACTCGTCTGGGCACGTTCCTGTGTGACCTACTGTAGGTAATCCTGCTCTGGCAGGGGGTTGGACTAGATGATCTTTGAGGTCCCTTCCAACCTCTAACATTCTGTGATTCTGTGATTTTGTAATCGTGATTAATACCGTATGTATGAGATATATTGTTGGGTTGTGAGGTTCACCTATAGGTCAAGTTAGTTCAGGGCCTACGGTTGAGGCCCCAGCACTTCAGGGACAAAGGCGGGGTCTCGTCGCCTAGGTGATGCAGCTCTGGTGGCTGTGACCTCAGGGGTGACACGTCACAATGGGAGCCGTACCCAGGGCTATCACGAGGCAGCCCCACTGCTGTTGGAGTTGGGCGATCGGTGAGTGCAGCACGCACGGCGAAGGCTGGGCTGGGTGGGGGACAGGGCAGAGGCCCCGGGGCTTTAGAACCCAGGGTGAGAGCCGAGCCCCTCAGGGCAGGGCATGGTACAGTCCTTGGGGCTGGAGCAGAGGTGCTGGGGCCTCCCACTGAGAGCAGGTACCCCCAGAGCCTTTGGGGACAAGCTGGGTGCTCGTGGCTTCATGGGACACTGCTGTGTAGTGGGGCTGGGGCCACAGGAGACTCCTCTCGGGGGGCCTTGATATCTTGGTGGCACAACCCAGACAGGGGCCGGTCATCAGGGTGGATTGGGCAGGAGGGACCCCGTGCTGTCCCCAGCCAGCGCCTGCGGCCCCTTCAAGCCTGTCAACACCAGTGGCCACAGCTTTTCCGGGCACAGCCTGTGGCTCCCAGCCTTGCACTGGTCACAGACCCTGCTCTTGCTCCCTCCTGCCTCCCTCACCCCCTCTCCTACAGGCCCCCAGCTCCAGCTGGCTCCTGCCCTGCTCCTCCAGAGCCATGCTCCCTCCCACCCAGCCCTGCTGAGCTCCCTCTTCTCTCATTTTCTCCAGGCCATGGCTGCGTTAGTCGCCCTCCTCTTGGCTCTGCTGGCGCTCCAGTACGGGTCGAAGACCGGCGAGCAGACGGATGTGGCTGCGGCTAAGCGGATGCAGCAGCGTCAGGAGTATCTCCATCGGGAGATGACTTGGCTGCTGGAGGAGATTGAGCAGAGGAGGTGCCTGGAGGAATCCACGCTCCTCTCTGTCTTGAATGACTGGCCCTTTTGGCTTGTTGAGGGAGCCGTCCTTGTGGTCTTCACACTGGTCCTGGACAGGTGGCTTCACTCACACGACTGTGCTGAGCAGGAGAGCTCTGACAGGGACGAGGATGAAGAGGGTGAAGAGGATGAAGAGGATGAAGGAGATGAAGACAATGAAGAGGATCAAGTGGATGAAGACGATGAAGAGGACCTCAGTAGCGCACACAGTGGTGTCGTTTCCTTGCCTGCGTCCATCCCATCACCGGTGTCGGGCCTGCCGGACAGGTGCAAGGTGCTGCGGGAGCTGGTGATGGATCTGCTTGGGGTCTGCCAAATGCTTTCCACTATTACTTCCATGCCGCAGATGCACACAGCTCTTGGTACAGATGGCATCCATGAAGCCTGGAGCATTGACAAGAGCAGCATCATCTATCACCTGCTTGTGTTCCTGCGGCCACCTGCCGGGCACACCTTCAGCCTCGAGCAGGACACCACGGGGCAGCTGCCAGCAAGGCGCTCCAGAATCCGTGTGCTGCTGGAGTGCCTGTGCTCGAGGGAGCAGCTGCTGGGGGAGACCATGTGTGCTCTCCACCATGTCGACGACAAGCTGCTGCGGGACAGGAGCTCCGACCTCTTGTGCACCCTCTGCACGGGTTCCTGCTTAGACGTGTACAAGGTTGCCACCTGGGCCCAGCGCCTCGTCCCAGCAGCCTGGTTGCTTCTACCTGAGTCGCAGCACTGCCAGCTAACCGTGCTGCCCTCCTCCCAGTGCTGCACCTTCCAGCTGACAGGCGCCTTCCAGACCAACATCTGCACGGAGATCAGATTTGCGGTGGAGACAGGCAGCTTCAGGACCCTCCCTGAGCCTCACGGAGGCTGACGACAGCTTTCCCATCAGCACACCATGGCTGCAGAGCTGAGCTGCTGCCGAGATGCCACTTTGCAGGCTCATGGCGAGGCACCCCCAGCCAGCAGGACAACTGCCACCTCGGAGCTCTGTGCCTCTGCGCCCGTAGTCTGGTGACCACAGGCTGAGAAGAACCTCTTTTGACCCCTTCTAATACATCCCAGGATGACATTGGCCTTCTTGGTCATGATGGTACATTGCTGGCTCGTGGTCATGCTGTTTTCCACCAGGACCCCCAGATCCCTTTCCTCTACACTGCTCTCCAGCAGCGGCTGACTCCTTCGGACTGCGCGGACAGCGGCAGCGGCAGCTGCTGCAGTAAGAGCGGTTTTTTTCTCCGATTTCTGGGCGGATTGAGGCGAGAGGGGCTTTGCCGGGGACGGTGAAGCTGAGGAGAGAGAGCGGGACCCGGAACTGAGAGGGAATCTCGCGAGGCGGGAGCGAGTGACGTAGGCGAGGAGGAAGCCGGCAGCCCGCGAAACTCAAAAGCGGCCTCAGCGTCTGACTCTTGAGAGCGGCGCGAGCGTGGGGGAGGGGAGGACCTGCTGGACTCTGGTGATCCGCGGGCACAGCGGGGTGTTACTGCTGGCTCACGGAGGGCGAGGACCGCAGATCCTGGGCATAAGAGGTGAAGGAGTGGTTATTGGTCAATTCTTTTTTTTTTTTTTTTATTTTTTTTTTTTTTATTTTTTTTTTTTTTTATTATTGTTTTGTTTTTTTTTTTCATTTTTCTTTTTTTTCTTCTTTCCCATTATGGTTGCCACCAGACAGAAAGCCACCACGAGGAGGAGTGTGGGGACCCAAACAGTGCTCCAGCACAAGGACGCAGCTGTGCAGGCTGCCGGCTGCAGGGAGTGCCTGAGCCTGTGCTTCCCAGAGGCTGCATCTGACAGTGCCTGTGTGAGGTGCGGTCAGTTGGATGATCTCCTCCATCTTGTGGTAGAGCTAAAAGAAGAAGTGGAGAGGCTGAGGAGCATTAGGGAGTGTGAAAGAGAGATAGATTGGTGGAGCCGGTCCCTGATGCACACACAGCACTCTCCACATGCAACAGGGGATCCCCTCCCCTCTGGCCATGAGGTCAAAGGAGGGGATCAAGGTGATGAGGGGGAATGGAAACGAGTCCTGGCTCGGAGAGGAAGGCGGGTCCCTGCCCAGCCTCCCTCACCTGCTCAGTTGCCTCTACAGAACAGGTACAGTGCTCTGGAAGAGGAGAGCCATGGAAAAGAAGAGGTGAATGAATGTGGAGACATAGGGTTGACTTTGCTGAGTAAGTCAGACCCATGCATCAGGACTAGTTCAACTAAAAAGAAAAGGAGGGTAGTTGTCATTGGTGACTCCATCCTGAGGGGAACAGAGGGTCCCATTTGCCGTCCAGACCCAGTCCACAGGGAAGTCTGTTGCCTCCCTGAGCTCGGATTAGGGACATTACTAAAAAACTTCCCAGGCTGGTGAGTCCCACTGATTATTACCCATTGTTGATTGTCCAGGTTGGGAGTGATGAGATCAATCATAGAAGTACTCAGAGAATTAAAAAAGGACTTTAAGTTGTTAGGCCAGGCGATCAAAGGATCGGGGGCACAGGTAGTTTTCTCATCTATCCCTTTAGTAGGTGACAGGAATAGTGAAAGGAAAAGAAAAGTACATGCAGTTAATGCATGGCTCAAAGACTGGTGCCTCCAGCAACGTTTTGGTATTATGATCACGGGGAAGTTTATGCAGTACTGGCATGAGAGATATAGATGGTGTAGAGCTGTCTAAGAGAGGGAGGAGAATACTTGCTGGAGAGTTGGCGGGATTAATAGATAGGGCTTTAAACTAAGTTGGAAGGGGGAAGGGGATAAAACCCGAGCCTCTACACATGAACCAAGGGGAAGTATCCCAGGGTTAGGCATAAAATGCACAAGCAACGGTAACAGATGCCCATTAAATCTCTGAAGTGTCTGTATACCAATGCAAGAAGCATGGGGAATAAGCAGGGAGAATTAGAAGTCTATGTTCGGCTGGAGAACTATGATCTTATTGCAATTACAGAGACGTGGTGGGACAGCTCACATAACTGGAATGTGGGCCTTGATGGTTATGTTCTTTTTTAGGAAAGACAGGTTGATGAGGCGAGGTGGGGGAGTTGCTCTGTACGTGAGAGAGCAACTGGAGTGTATTGAGACCCACCCAGGGGCAGATGAGGAGCAAGTAGAGAGTTTATGGGTAAGAATTAAGGGGCAGGCTAGCTTAGGTGATACTGTGGTGGGTGTCTACTATAGACCACCTGATCAGGAGGTGAAAGTTGATGAGGCCTTTTACAGGCAGATGACAGCAGCCTCTCATTCCCAGGCCCTGGTTCTCATGGGGGATTTCAACTACCCAGATGTTTGCTGGAAGTCCCACACAGCCAGCCATCCTCAGTCCAGGAGGTTCCTCCGTGCATCGATGATAACTTTTTGATGCAAATGGTGGATGAGCCAACCAGGAGAGGAGCGCTGCTGGACCTTGTGTTCACCAACAAGGAAGGTCTGGTTGAAGCAGTGAAGGTTGAGGGCAACCTTGGCTGCAGCGACCATGAGATAGTGGAGTTCAGGATCCTGTGCGGTAAAAACAGAATACCAAGCAGGATCGCAACTCTGGACTTCAGAAGGGCCAACTTTGGCCTCTTCAAGCAATTACTGGGGGATACCCCTTGGGACAGGGAGCTGCAAGGTAAAGGGGCCCAAGAGAGTTGGTTGGCATTCAAAGACCACTTCTTTGAGGCTCAGGATCAGTGCATCCCATCAGGTAGGAAATCAAGAAAGAGATCCAGGAGACCTGCTTGGTTATCCAGGGATCTGCTGGGCAGACTCAGGTGGAAAGGGAGGGTGTTTAAATTGTGGAAGGAAGGGCTGGCCACTTTGGTGGAGTACAGGGCAGCTGTCAGGGAGTGCAGGGAGGCAATCAGAAAAGCTAAGGCCTCCTTGGAGTTAAAACTTGCAAGGGAGGTCAAAGACAACAGAAAGGGCTTCTTCAAATACATTGCTGACAAAACTAACGCTAGAGGCAATGTAGGCCCTCTGTTGAATGAGGTGGGTGTCCTGGAGACAGAGGACAGAAAGAAGGCAGAGTTGCTGAATGCCTTCTTTGCCTCTGTCTACACTGCTGGAGACCGTCCTCAGGAGCCTCAGTCCCCTGAGGTCCCAGAGGAAGTCATGACAAAGGAGGAGTCTGCCCTGATTGATGAGGAGTGGGTTAAGGATCAGTTTGAACACTTGGACATTCATAAATCCATGGGCCCTGATGGGATGCACCCACGGGTGCTGAGGGAGCTGGCGGGAGTCATTGCTAGGCCACTCTCCATCATCTTTGGTAAGTCATGGGTAACAGGTGAGGTGCCTGAAGACTGGAGGAAAGCGAATGTCACTCCAGTCTATAAGAAGGGCAGGAAGGATGACCCGAGTAACTACAGACCGGTCAGCCTCACCTCCATCCCTGGAAAGGTGATGGAACATCTTATCCTTGACACTGTCTCTAGGCATATCAAGGATAAGAAGGTTATTAGGAGCAGTCAGCATGGCTTTGCCAAGGGGAAGTCATGTTTGACCAACCTGATAGCCTTTTACGAAGACATAACCAGGTGGATGGATGGTGGCCATGCAGTGGACGTGGTCTACCTGGACTCAGCAAGGCCTTTGACACCGTCTCCCACAGCATCCTCATAGGTAAACTGAGGAAGTGTGGTCTGGATGACCAAGTAGTGAGGTGGGTCGAGAACTGGTTGAAGGGAAGAAGCCAGAGGGTTGTGGTCAATGGGGCTGAGTCTGGCTGGTTGCCTGTGTCTAGTGGGGTCCCTCAGGGGTCAGTGCTTGGGCCGGTGCTGTTTAATATATTCATCAATGATCTGGATGAGGATTAGAGAATGTTGTCAGCAAGTTTGCTGATGATACGAAGTTGGGGGGAGTGGTTGACACACCAGAAGGCTGTGCAGCCATTCAGAGAGACCTAGACAGGCTGGAGGGCTGGCGGGGAGAAATCTTATGAAGTTTAATAAGGGCAAGTGTAGAGTTTTGCACTGGGAAAAAATAACCCCACGTACCAATATAGGTTGGGGACTGCCCTGCTGGAGAGCAGTGCAGGGGAAAGGGACCTGGGGGTTCTAGTGGACAGCAGGATGACCATGAGCCAGCAATGTGCCCTCGTGGCCAAGAAGGCCAATGGCATCCTGGGGTGTATTAGAAGGGGAGTAGCAAGTAGGTCGAGAGAGGTCCTCCTGCCCCTCTACTCTGCCCTGGTGAGGCCACATCTGGAATATTGTGTCCGGTTCTGGGCCCCTCAGTTCAAGAAGGACAGGGAGCTGCTTGAGAGAGTCCAGCGTAGAGCCACAAAGATGGTGAAGGGAGTGGAACATCTCCCTTATGAGGAAAGGCTGAAGGAGCTGGATCTCTTTAGCTTGGAGAAGAGGAGGCTGAGGGGTGACCTCATCATGTTTATAAATATGTCAAGGGGAATGTCAGGAGGATGGAGCCAGGCTCTTTTCAGCGGCGTCCACTGACAGGACAAGGGCAATGGGTGGAAGCTGGAACACAGGAGTTCCAGAAAAATATGAGGAAAAACTTTTTTACTGTAAGGGTGACCGAGCACTGGAACAGGCTGCCCAGGGAGGTTGTGGAATCTCCTTCTCTGGAGACATTCAAACTCGTCTGGACACGTTCTGTGTGACCTACTGTAGGTAATCCTGCTCTGGCAGGGGGTTGGACTAGATGATCTTTGAGGTCCCTTCCAACCTCTAACGTTCTGTGATTCTGTGATTCTGTAATCGTGATTAATACCGTATGTATGAGATATATTGTTGGGTTGTGAGGTTCACCTATAGGTCAAGTTAGTTCAGGGCCTACGGTTGAGGCCCCAGCACTTCAGGGACAAAGGCGGGGTCTCGTCGCCTAGGTGATGCAGCTCTGGTGGCTGTGACCTCAGGGGTGACACGTCACAATGGGAGCTGTACCCAGGGCTATCACGAGGCAGCCCCACTGCTGTTGGAGTTGGGCGATCGGTGAGTGCAGCACGCACGGCGAAGGCTGGGCTGGGTGGGGGACAGGGCAGAGGCCCCGGGGCTTTAGAACCCAGGGTGAGAGCCGAGCCCCTCAGGGCAGGGCATGGTACAGTCCTTGGGGCTGGAGCAGAGGTGCTGGGGCCTCCCACTGAGAGCAGGTACCCCCAGAGCCTTTGGGGACATGCTGGGTGCTCGTGGCTTCATGGGACACTGCTGTGTAGTGGGGCTGGGGCCACAGGAGACTCCTCTCGGGGGGCCTTGATATCTTGGTGGCACAACCCAGACAGGGGCCGGCCATCAGGGTGGATTGGGCAGGAGGGACCCCGTGCTGTCCCCAGCCAGCGCCTGCGGCCCCTTCAAGCCTGTCAACACCAGTGGCCACAGCTTTTCCGGGCACAGCCTGTGGCTCCCAGCCTTGCACTGGTCACAGACCCTGCTCTTGCTCCCTCCTGCCTCCCTCACCCCCTCTCCTACAGGCCCCCGCTCCAGCCGGCTCCTGCCCTGCTCCTCCAGAGCCATGCTCCCTCCCACCCAGCCCTGCTGAGCTCCCTCTTCTCTCATTTTCTCCAGGCCATGGCTGCGTTAGTCGCCCTCCTCTTGGCTCTGCTGGCGCTCCAGTACGGGTCGAAGACCGGCGAGCAGACGGATGTGGCTGCGGCTAAGCGGATGCAGCAGCGTCAGGAGCATCTCCATCGGGAGATGACTCGGCTGCTGGAGGAGATTGAGCAGAGGAGGTGCCTGGAGGAATCCACGCTCCTCTCTGTCTTGAATGACTGGCCCTTTTGGCTTGTTGAGGGAGCCGTCCTTGTGGTCTTCACACTGGTCCTGGACAGGTGGCTTCACTCACACGACTGTGCTGAGCAGGAGAGCTCTGACAGGGACGAGGATGAAGAGGGTGAAGAGGATGAAGAGGATGAAGGAGATGAAGACAATGAAGAGGATCAAGTGGATGAAGACGATGAAGAGGACCTCAGTAGCGCACACAGTGGTGTCGTTTCCTTGCCTGCGTCCATCCCATCACCGGTGTCGGGCCTGCCGGACAGGTGCAAGGTGCTGCGGGAGCTGGTGATGGATCTGCTTGGGGTCTGCCAAATGCTTTCCACTATTACTTCCATGCCGCAGATGCACCCAGCTCTTGGTACAGATGGCATCCATGAAGCCTGGAGCATTGACAAGAGCAGCATCATCTATCACCTGCTTGTGTTCCTGCGGCCACCTGCCGGGCACACCTTCAGCCTCGAGCAGGACACCACGGGGCAGCTGCCAGCAAGGCGCTCCAGAATCCGTGTGCTGCTGGAGTGCCTGTGCTCGAGGGAGCAGCTGCTGGGGGAGACCATGTGTGCTCTCCACCATCTCGACGACAAGCTGCTGCGGGACAGGAGCTCCGACCTCTTGTGCACCCTCTGCACGGGTTCCTGCTTAGACGTGTACAAGGTTGCCACCTGGGCCCAGCGCCTCGTCCCAGCAGCCTGGTTGCTTCTACCTGAGTCGCAGCACTGCCAGCTAACCGTGCTGCCCTCCTCCCAGTGCTGCACCTTCCAGCTGACAGGCGCCTTCCAGACCAACATGTGCACGGAGATCAGATTTGCAGTGGAGACAGGCAGCTTCAGGACCCTCCCTGAGCCTCACGGAGGCTGACGACAGCTTTCCCATCAGCACACCATGGCTGCAGAGCTGAGCTGCTGCCGAGATGCCACTTTGCAGGCTCATGGCGAGGCACCCCCAGCCAGCAGGACAACTGCCACCTCGGAGCTCTGTGCCTCTGCGCCCGTAGTCTGGTGACCACAGGCTGAGAAGAACCTCTTTTGACCCCTTCTAATACATCCCAGGATGACATTGGCCTTCTTGGTCATGATGGTACATTGCTGGCTCGTGGTCATGCTGTTTTCCACCAGGACCCCCAGATCCCTTTCCTCTACACTGCTCTCCAGCAGCGGCTGACTCCTTCGGACTGCGCGGACAGCGGCAGCGGCAGCTGCTGCAGTAAGAGCGGTTTTTTTCTCCGATTTCTGGGCGGATTGAGGCGAGAGGGGGCTTTGCCGGGGACGGTGAAGCTGAGGAGAGAGAGCGGGACCCGGAACTGAGAGGGAATCTCGCGAGGCGGGAGCGAGTGACGTAGGCGAGGAGGAAGCCGGCAGCCCGCGAAACTCAAAAGCGGCCTCAGCGTCTGACTCTTGAGAGCGGCGCGAGCGTGGGGGAGGGGAGGACCTGCTGGACTCTGGTGATCCGCGGGCACAGCGGGGTGTTACTGGTGGCTCAGGGAGGGCGAGGACCGCAGATCCTGGGCATAAGAGGTGAAGGAGTGGTTATTGGTCAATTCTTTTTTTTATTTTTTTTATTTTTATTTTTATTTTATTTTTTTATTTTTTTATTATTATTGTGTTTTTTTTTTTTGATCATTTTTCTTTCCTTTTTTTCTTCTTTCCCATTATGGTTGCCACCAGACAGAAAGCCACCACGAGGAGGAGTGTGGGGACCCAAACAGTGCTCCAGCACAAGGACGCAGCTGTGCAGGCTGCCGGCTGCAGGGAGTGCCTGAGCCTGTGCTTCCCAGAGGCTGCATCTGACAGTGCCTGTGTGAGGTGCGGTCAGTTGGATGATCTCCTCCATCTTGTGGTAGAGCTAAAAGAAGAAGTGGAGAGGCTGAGGAGCATTAGGGAGTGTGAAAGAGAGATAGATTGGTGGAGCCGGTCCCTGATGCACACACAGCACTCTCCACATGCAACAGGGGATCCCCTCCCCTCTGGCCATGAGGTCAAAGGAGGGGATCAAGGTGATGAGGGGGAATGGAAACGAGTCCTGGCTCGGAGAGGAAGGCGGGTCCCTGCCCAGCCTCCCTCACCTGCTCAGTTGCCTCTACAGAACAGGTACAGTGCTCTGGAAGAGGAGAGCCATGGAAAAGAAGAGGTGAATGAATGTGGAGACATAGGGTTGACTTTGCTGAGTAAGTCAGACCCATGCATCAGGACTAGTTCAACTAAAAAGAAAAGGAGGGTAGTTGTCATTGGTGACTCCATCCTGAGGGGAACAGAGGGTCCCATTTGCCGTCCAGACCCAGTCCACAGGGAAGTCTGTTGCCTCCCTGGAGCTCGGATTAGGGACATTACTAAAAAAACTTCCCAGGCTGGTGAGTCCCACTGATTATTACCCATTGTTGATTGTCCAGGTTGGGAGTGATGAGATCAATCATAGAAGTACTCAGAGAATTAAAAAGGACTTTAAGTTGTTAGGCCAGGCGATCAAAGGATCGGGGGCACAGGTAGTTTTCTCATCTATCCCTTTAGTAGGTGACAGGAATAGTGAAAGGAAAAGAAAAGTACATGCAGTTAATGCATGGCTCAAAGACTGGTGCCTCCAGCAACGTTTTGGGTATTATGATCACGGGGAAGTTTATGCAGTACTGGGCATGAGAGATATAGATGGTGTAGAGCTGTCTAAGAGAGGGAGGAGAATACTTGCTGGAGAGTTGGCGGGATTAATAGATAGGGCTTTAAACTAAGTTGGAAGGGGGAAGGGGATAAAACCCGAGCCTCTACACATGAACCAAGGGGAAGTATCCCAGGGTTAGGCATAAAATGCACAAGCAACGGTACAGATGCTCCATTAAATCTCTGAAGTGTCTGTATACCAATGCAAGAAGCATTGGGGAATAAGCAGGGAGAATTAGAAGTCTATGTTCGGCTGGAGAACTATGATCTTATTGCAATTACAGAGACGTGGTGGGACAGCTCACATAACTGGAATGTGGGCCTTGATGGTTATGTTCTTTTTAGGAAAGACAGGTTGATGAGGCGAGGTGGGGGAGTTGCTCTGTACGTGAGAGAGCAACTGGAGTGTATTGAGACCCACCCAGGGGCAGATGAGGAGCAAGTAGAGAGTTTATGGGTAAGAATTAAGGGGCAGGCTAGCTTAGGTGATACTGTGGTGGGTGTCTACTATAGACCACCTGATCAGGAGGTGGAAGTTGATGAGGCCTTTTACAGGCAGATGACAGCAGCCTCTCATTCCCAGGCCCTGGTTCTCATGGGGGATTTCAACTACCCAGATGTTTGCTGGAAGTCCCACACAGCCAGCCATCCTCAGTCCAGGAGGTTCCTCCAGTGCATCGATGATAACTTTTTGATGCAAATGGTGGATGAGCCAACCAGGAGAGGAGCGCTGCTGGACCTTGTGTTCACCAACAAGGAAGGTCTGGTTGAAGCAGTGAAGGTTGAGGGCAACCTTGGCTGCAGCGACCATGAGATAGTGGAGTTCAGGATCCTGTGCGGTAAAAACAGATACCAAGCAGGATCGCAACTCTGGACTTCAGAAGGGCCAACTTTGGCCTCTTCAAGCAATTACTGGGGGATACCCCTTGGGACAGGGAGCTGCAAGGTAAAGGGGCCCAAGAGAGTGGTTGGCATTCAAAGACCACTTCTTTGAGGCTCAGGATCAGTGCATCCCATCAGGTAGGAATCAAGAAAGAGATCCAGGAGACCTGCTTGGTTATCCAGGGATCTGCTGGGCAGACTCAGGTGGAAAGGGAGGGTGTTTAAATTGTGGAAGGAAGGGCTGGCCACTTTGGTGGAGTACAGGGCAGCTGTCAGGGAGTGCAGGAGGCAATCAGAAAAGCTAAGGCCTCCTTGGAGTTAAAACTTGCAAGGGAGGTCAAAGACAACAGAAAGGGCTTCTTCAAATACATTGCTGACAAAACTAACACTAGAGGCAATGTTGGCCCTCTGTTGAATGAGGTGGGTGTCCTGGAGACAGAGGACAGAAAGAAGGCAGAGTTGCTGAATGCCTTCTTTGCCTCTGTCTACACTGTTGGAGACCGTCCTCAGGAGCCTCAGTCCCCTGAGGTCCCAGAGGAAGTCATGACAAAGGAGGAGTCTGCCCTGATTGATGAGGAGTGGGTTAAGGATCAGTTTGAACACTTGGACATTCATAAATCCATGGGCCCTGATGGGATGCACCCACGGGTGCTGAGGGAGCTGGCGGGAGTCATTGCTAGGCCACTCTCCATCATCTTTGGTAAGTCATGGGTAACAGGTGAGGTGCCTGAAGACTGGAGGAAAGCGAATGTCACTCCAGTCTATAAGAAGGGCAGGAAGGATGACCCGAGTAACTACAGACCGGTCAGCCTCACCTCCATCCCTGGAAAGGTGATGGAACATCTTATCCTTGACACTGTCTCTAGGCATATCAAGGATAAGAAGGTTATTAGGAGCAGTCAGCATGGCTTTGCCAAGGGGAAGTCATGTTTGACCAACCTGATAGCCTTTTACGAAGACATAACCAGGTGGATGGATGGTGGCCATGCAGTGGACGTGGTCTACCTGGACATCAGCAAGGCCTTTGACACCGTCTCCCACAGCATCCTCATAGGTAAACTGAGGAAGTGTGGTCTGGATGACCAAGTAGTGAGGTGGGTCGAGAACTGGTTGAAGGGAAGAAGCCAGAGGGTTGTGGTCAATGGGGCTGAGTCTGGCTGGTTGCCTGTGTCTAGTGGGGTCCCTCAGGGGTCAGTGCTTGGGCCGGTGCTGTTTAATATATTCATCAATGATCTGGATGAGGGATTAGAGAATGTTGTCAGCAAGTTTGCTGATGATACGAAGTTGGGGGGAGTGGTTGACACACCAGAAGGCTGTGCAGCCATTCAGAGAGACCTAGACAGGCTGGAGGGCTGGGCGGGGAGAAATCTTATGAAGTTTAATAAGGGCAAGTGTAGAGTTTTGCACTTGGGAAAAAATAACCCCACGTACCAATATAGGTTGGGGACTGCCCTGCTGGAGAGCAGTGCAGGGGAAAGGGACCTGGGGGTTCTAGTGGACAGCAGGATGACCATGAGCCAGCAATGTGCCCTCGTGGCCAAGAAGGCCAATGGCATCCTGGGGTGTATTAGAAGGGGAGTAGCAAGTAGGTCGAGAGAGGTCCTCCTGCCCCTCTACTCTGCCCTGGTGAGGCCACATCTGGAATATTGTGTCCGGTTCTGGGCCCCTCAGTTCAAGAAGGACAGGGAGCTGCTTGAGAGAGTCCAGCGTAGAGCCACAAAGATGGTGAAGGGAGTGGAACATCTCCCTTATGAGGAAAGGCTGAAGGAGCTGGATCTCTTTAGCTTGGAGAAGAGGAGGCTGAGGGGTGACCTCATCAATGTTTATAAATATGTCAAGGGGGAATGTCAGGAGGATGGAGCCAGGCTCTTTTCAGCGGCGTCCACTGACAGGACAAGGGGCAATGGGTGGAAGCTGGAACACAGGAGGTTCCAGAAAAATATGAGGAAAAACTTTTTTACAGTAAGGGTGACCGAGCACTGGCACAGGCTGCCCAGGGAGGTTGTGAATCTCCTTCTCTGGAGACATTCAAAACTCGTCTGGGCACGTTCCTGTGTGACCTACTGTAGGTAATCCTGCTCTGGCAGGGGGTTGGACTAGATGATCTTTGAGGTCCCTTCCAACCTCTAACGTTCTGTGATTCTGTGATTCTGTAATCGTGATTAATACCGTATGTATGAGATATATTGTTGGGTTGTGAGGTTCACCTATAGGTCAAGTTAGTTCAGGGCCTACGGTTGAGGCCCCAGCACTTCAGGGACAAAGGCGGGGTCTCGTCGCCTAGGTGATGCAGCTCTGGTGGCTGTGACCTCAGGGGTGACACGTCACAATGGGAGCTGTACCCAGGGCTATCACGAGGCAGCCCCACTGCTGTTGGAGTTGGGCGATCGGTGAGTGCAGCACGCACGGCGAAGGCTGGGCTGGGTGGGGGACAGGGCAGAGGCCCCGGGGCTTTAGAACCCAGGGTGAGAGCCGAGCCCCTCAGGGCAGGGCATGGTACAGTCCTTGGGGCTGGAGCAGAGGTGCTGGGGCCTCCCACTGAGAGCAGGTACCCCCAGAGCCTTTGGGGACATGCTGGGTGCTCGTGGCTTCATGGGACACTGCTGTGTAGTGGGGCTGGGGCCACAGGAGACTCCTCTCGGGGGGCCTTGATATCTTGGTGGCACAACCCAGACAGGGGCCGGTCATCAGGGTGGATTGGGCAGGAGGGACCCCGTGCTGTCCCCAGCCAGCGCCTGCGGCCCCTTCAAGCCTGTCAACACCAGTGGCCACAGCTTTTCCGGGCACAGCCTGTGGCTCCCAGCCTTGCACTGGTCACAGACCCTGCTCTTGCTCCCTCCTGCCTCCCTCACCCCCTCTCCTACAGGCCCCCAGCTCCAGCCGGCTCCTGCCCTGCTCCTCCAGAGCCATGCTCCCTCCCACCCAGCCCTGCTGAGCTCCCTCTTCTCTCATTTTCTCCAGGCCATGGCTGCGTTAGTCGCCCTCCTCTTGGCTCTGCTGGCGCTCCAGTACGGGTCGAAGACCGGCGAGCAGACGGATGTGGCTGCGGCTAAGCGGATGCAGCAGCGTCAGGAGTATCTCCATCGGGAGATGACTCGGCTGCTGGAGGAGATTGAGCAGAGGAGGTGCCTGGAGGAATCCACGCTCCTCTCTGTCTTGAATGACTGGCCCTTTTGGCTTGTTGAGGGAGCCGTCCTTGTGGTCTTCACACTGGTCCTGGACAGGTGGCTTCACTCACACGACTGTGCTGAGCAGGAGAGCTCTGACAGGGACGAGGATGAAGAGGGTGAAGAGGATGAAGAGGATGAAGGAGGTGAAGACAATGAAGAGGATCAAGTGGATGAAGACGATGAAGAGGACCTCAGTAGCGCACACAGTGGTGTCGTTTCCTTGCCTGTGTCCATCCCATCACCGGTGTCGGGCCTGCCGGACAGGTGCAAGGTGCTGCGGGAGCTGGTGATGGATCTGCTTGGGGTCTGCCAAATGCTTTCCACTATTACTTCCATGCCGCAGATGCACCCAGCTCTTGGTACAGATGGCATCCATGAAGCCTGGAGCATTGACAAGAGCAGCATCATCTATCACCTGCTTGTGTTCCTGCAGCCACCTGCCGGGCACACCTTCAGCCTCGAGCAGGACACCACGGGGCAGCTGCCAGCAAGGCGCTCCAGAATCCGTGTGCTGCTGGAGTGCCTGTGCTCGAGGGAGCAGCTGCTGGGGGAGACCATGTGTGCTCTCCACCATCTCGACGACAAGCTGCTGCGGGACAGGAGCTCCGACCTCTTGTGCACCCTCTGCACGGGTTCCTGCTTAGACGTGTACAAGGTTGCCACCTGGGCCCAGCGCCTCGTCCCAGCAGCCTGGTTGCTTCTACCTGAGTCGCAGCACTGCCAGCTAACCGTGCTGCCCTCCTCCCAGTGCTGCACCTTCCAGCTGACAGGCGCCTTCCAGACCAACATCTGCACGGAGATCAGATTTGCAGTGGAGACAGGCAGCTTCAGGACCCTCCCTGAGCCTCACGGAGGCTGACGACAGCTTTCCCATCAGCACACCATGGCTGCAGAGCTGAGCTGCTGCCGAGATGCCACTTTGCAGGCTCATGGCGAGGCACCCCCAGCCAGCAGGACAACTGCCACCTCGGAGCTCTGTGCCTCTGCGCCCGTAGTCTGGTGACCACAGGCTGAGAAGAACCTCTTTTGACCCCTTCTAATACATCCCAGGATGACATTGGCCTTCTTGGTCATGATGGTACATTGCTGGCTCGTGGTCATGCTGTTTTCCACCAGGACCCCCAGATCCCTTTCCTCTACACTGCTCTCCAGCAGCGGCTGACTCCTTCGGACTGCGCGGACAGCGGCAGCGGCAGCTGCTGCAGTAAGAGCGTTTTTTTTTCTCCGATTTCTGGGCGGATTGAGGCGAGAGGGGGCTTTGCCGGGGACGGTGAAGCTGAGGAGAGAGAGCGGGACCCGGAACTGAGAGGGAATCTCGCGAGGCGGGAGCGAGTGACGTAGGCGAGGAGGAAGCCGGCAGCCCGCGAAACTCAAAAGCGGCCTCAGCGTCTGACTCTTGAGAGCGGCGCGAGCGTGGGGGAGGGGAGGACCTGCTGGACTCTGGTGATCCGCGGGCACAGGGGGTGTTACTGGTGGCTCACGGAGGGCGAGGACCGCAGATCCTGGGCATAAGAGGTGAAGGAGTGGTTATTGGTCAATTCTTTTTTTAATTTTTTTTTTATTTTTATTTTTTTTTTTATTTTTTATTTTTTTATTATTATTGTGTGTTTTTTTTTTGATCATTTTTCTTTCCTTTTTTTCTTCTTTCCCATTATGGTTGCCACCAGACAGAAAGCCACCACGAGGAGGAGTGTGGGGACCCAAACAGTGCTCCAGCACAAGGACGCAGCTGTGCAGGCTGCCGGCTGCAGGGAGTGCCTGAGCCTGTGCTTCCCAGAGGCTGCATCTGACAGTGCCTGTGTGAGGTGCGGTCAGTTGGATGATCTCCTCCATCTTGTGGTAGAGCTAAAAGAAGAAGTGGAGAGGCTGAGGAGCATTAGGGAGTGTGAAAGAGAGATAGATTGGTGGAGCCGGTCCCTGATGCACACACAGCACTCTCCACATGCAACAGGGGATCCCCTCCCCTCTGGCCATGAGGTCAAAGGAGGGGATCAAGGTGATGAGGGGGAATGGAAACGAGTCCTGGCTCGGAGAGGAAGGCGGGTCCCTGCCCAGCCTCCCTCACCTGCTCAGTTGCCTCTACAGAACAGGTACAGTGCTCTGGAAGAGGAGAGCCATGGAAAAGAAGAGGTGAATGACTGTGGAGACATAGGGTTGACTTTGCTGAGTAAGTCAGACCCATGCATCAGGACTAGTTCAACTAAAAAGAAAAGGAGGGTAGCTGTCATTGGTGACTCCATCCTGAGGGGAACAGAGGGTCCCATTTGCCGTCCAGACCCAGTCCACAGGGAAGTCTGTTGCCTCCCTGGAGCTCGGATTAGGGACATTACTAAAAAACTTCCCAGGCTGGTGAGTCCCACTGATTATTACCCATTGTTGATTGTCCAGGTTGGGAGTGATGAGATCAATCATAGAAGTACTCAGAGAATTAAAAAGGACTTTAAGTTGTTAGGCCAGGCGATCAAAGGATCGGGGGCACAGGTAGTTTTCTCATCTATCCCTTTAGTAGGTGACAGGAATAGTGAAAGGAAAAGAAAAGTACATGCAGTTAATGCATGGCTCAAAGACTGGTGCCTCCAGCAACGTTTTGGGTATTATGATCACGGGGAAGTTTATGCAGTACTGGGCATGAGAGATATAGATGGTGTAGAGCTGTCTAAGAGAGGGAGGAGAATACTTGCTGGAGAGTTGGCGGGATTAATAGATAGGGCTTTAAACTAAGTTGGAAGGGGGAAGGGGATAAAACCCGAGCCTCTACACATGAACCAAGGGGAAGTATCCCAGGGTTAGGCATAAAATGCACAAGCAACGGTAACAGATGCTCCATTAAATCTCTGAAGTGTCTGTATACCAATGCAAGAAGCATGGGGAATAAGCAGGGAGAATGAGAAGTCTATGTTCGGCTGGAGAACTATGATCTTATTGCAATTACAGAGACGTGGTGGGACAGCTCACATAACTGGAATGTGGGCCTTGATGGTTATGTTCTTTTTAGGAAAGACAGGTTGATGAGGCGAGGTGGGGGAGTTGCTCTGTACGTGAGAGAGCAACTGGAGTGTATTGAGACCCATCCAGGGGCAGATGAGGAGCAAGTAGAGAGTTTATGGGTAAGAATTAAGGGGCAGGCTAGCTTAGGTGATACTGTGGTGGGTGTCTACTATAGACCACCTGATCAGGAGGTGGAAGTTGATGAGGCCTTTTACAGGCAGATGACAGCAGCCTCTCATTCCCAGGCCCTGGTTCTCATGGGGGATTTCAACTACCCAGATGTTTGCTGGAAGTCCCACACAGCCAGCCATCCTCAGTCCAGGAGGTTCCTCCAGTGCATCGATGACAACTTTTTGATGCAAATGGTGGATGAGCCAACCAGGAGAGGAGCGCTGCTGGACCTTGTGTTCACCAACAAGGAAGGTCTGGTTGAAGCAGTGAAGGTTGAGGGCAACCTTGGCTGCAGCGACCATGAGATAGTGGAGTTCAGGATCCTGTGCGGTAAAAACAGAATACCAAGCAGGATCGCAACTCTGGACTTCAGAAGGGCCAACTTTGGCCTCTTCAAGCAATTACTGGGGGATACCCCTTGGGACAGGGAGCTGCAAGGTAAAGGGGCCCAAGAGAGTTGGTTGGCATTCAAAGACCACTTCTTTGAGGCTCAGGATCAGTGCATCCCATCAGGTAGGAAATCAAGAAAGAGATCCAGGAGACCTGCTTGGTTATCCAGGGATCTGCTGGGCAGACTCAGGTGGAAAGGGAGGGTGTTTAAATTGTGGAAGGAAGGGCTGGCCACTTTGGTGGAGTACAGGGCAGCTGTCAGGGAGTGCAGGGAGGCAATCAGAAAAGCTAAGGCCTCCTTGGAGTTAAAACTTGCAAGGGAGGTCAAAGACAACAGCAAGGGCTTCTTCAAATACATTGCTGACAAAACTAACACTAGAGGCAATGTAGGCCCTCTGTTGAATGAGGTGGGTGTCCTGGAGACAGAGGACAGAAAGAAGGCAGAGTTGCTGAATGCCTTCTTTGCCTCTGTCTACACTGTTGGAGACCGTCCTCAGGAGCCTCAGTCCCCTGAGGTCCCAGAGGAAGTCATGACAAAGGAGGAGTCTGCCCTGATTGATGAGGAGTGGGTTAAGGATCAGTTTGAACACTTGGACATTCATAAATCCATGGGCCCTGATGGGATGCACCCGTGGGTGCTGAGGGAGCTGGCGGGAGTCATTGCTAGGCCACTCTCCATCATCTTTGGTAAGTCATGGGTAACAGGTGAGGTGCCTGAAGACTGGAGGAAAGCGAATGTCACTCCAGTCTATAAGAAGGGCAGGAAGGATGACCCGAGTAACTACAGACCGGTCAGCCTCACCTCCATCCCTGGAAAGGTGATGGAACATCTTATCCTTGACGCTCTCTCTAGGCATATCAAGGATAAGGAGGTTATTAGGAGCAGTCAGCATGGCTTTGCCAAGGGGAAGTCATGTTTGACCAACCTGATAGCCTTTTATGAAGACATAACCAGGTGGATGGATGGTGGCCATGCAGTGGACGTGGTCTACCTGGACATCAGCAAGGCCTTTGACACCGTCTCCCACAGCATCCTCATAGGTAAACTGAGGAAGTGTGGTCTGGATGACCAAGTAGTGAGGTGGGTCGAGAACTGGTTGAAGGGAAGAAGCCAGAGGGTTGTGGTCAATGGGGCTGAGTCTGGCTGGTTGCCTGTGTCTAGTGGGGTCCCTCAGGGGTCAGTGCTTGGGCCGGTGCTGTTTAATATATTCATCAATGATCTGGATGAGGGATTAGAGAATGTTGTCAGCAAGTTTGCTGATGATACGAAGTTGGGGGGAGTGGTTGACACACCAGAAGGCTGTGCAGCCATTCAGAGAGACCTAGACAGGCTGGAGGGCTGGGCGGGGAGAAATCTTATGAAGTTTAATAAGGGCAAGTGTAGAGTTTTGCACTTGGGAAAAAATAACCCACGTACCAATATAGGTTGGGGACTGCCCTGCTGGAGAGCAGTGCAGGGGAAAGGGACCTGGGGGTTCTAGTGGACAGCAGGATGACCATGAGCCAGCAATGTGCCCTCGTGGCCAAGAAGGCCAATGGCATCCTGGGGTGTATTAGAAGGGGAGTAGCAAGTAGGTCGAGAGAGGTCCTCCTGCCCCTCTACTCTGCCCTGGTGAGGCCACATCTGGAATATTGTGTCCGGTTCTGGGCCCCTCAGTTCAAGAAGGACAGGGAGCTGCTTGAGAGAGTCCAGCGTAGAGCCACAAAGATGGTGAAGGGAGTGGAACATCTCCCTTATGAGGAAAGGCTGAAGGAGCTGGATCTCTTTAGCTTGGAGAAGAGGAGGCTGAGGGGTGACCTCATCAATGTTTATAAATATGTCAAGGGGGAATGTCAGGAGGATGGAGCCAGGCTCTTTTCAGCGGCGTCCACTGACAGGACAAGGGGCAATGGGTGGAAGCTGGAACACAGGAGGTTCCAGAAAAATATGAGGAAAAACTTTTTTACTGTAAGGGTGACCGAGCACTGGAACAGGCTGCCCAGGGAGGTTGTGGAATCTCCTTCTCTGGAGACATTCAAAACTCGTCTGGGCACGTTCCTGTGTGACCTACTGTAGGTAATCCTGCTCTGGCAGGGGGTTGGACTAGATGATCTTTGAGGTCCCTTCCAACCTCTAACATTCTGTGATTCTGTGATTTTGTAATCGTGATTAATACCATATGTATGAGATATATTGTTGGGTTGTGAGGTTCACCTATAGGTCAAGTTAGTTCAGGGCCTACGGTTGAGGCCCCAGCACTTCAGGGACAAAGGCGGGGTCTCGTCGCCTAGGTGATGCAGCTCTGGTGGCTGTGACCTCAGGGGTGACACGTCACAATGGGAGCCATACCCAGGGCTATCACGAGGCAGCCCCACTGCTGTTGGAGTTGGGCGATCGGTGAGTGCAGCACGCACGGCGAAGGCTGGGCTGCGTGGGGGACAGGGCAGAGGCCCCGGGGCTTTAGAACCCAGGGTGAGAGCCGAGCCCCTCAGGGCAGGGCATGGTACAGTCCTTGGGGCTGGAGCAGAGGTGCTGGGGCCTCCCACTGAGAGCAGGTACCCCCAGAGCCTTTGGGGACATGCTGGGTGCTCGTGGCTTCATGGGACACTGCTGTGTAGTGGGGCTGGGGCCACAGGAGACTCCTCTCGGGGGGCCTTGATATCTTGGTGGCACAACCCAGACAGGGGCCGGTCATCAGGGTGGATTGGGCAGGAGGGACCCCGTGCTGTCCCCAGCCAGCGCCTGCGGCCCCTTCAAGCCTGTCAACACCAGTGGCCACAGCTTTTCCAGGCACAGCCTGTGGCTCCCAGCCTTGCACTGGTCACAGACCCTGCTCTTGCTCCCTCCTGCCTCCCTCACCCCCTCTCCTACAGGCCCCCAGCTCCAGCCGGCTCCTGCCCTGCTCCTCCAGAGCCATGCTCCCTCCCACCCAGCCCTGCTGAGCTCCCTCTTCTCTCATTTTCTCCAGGCCATGGCTGCGTTAGTCGCCCTCCTCTTGGCTCTGCTGGCGCTCCAGTACGGTTCGAAGACCGGCGAGCAGACGGATGTGGCTGCGGCTAAGCGGATGCAGCAGCGTCAGGAGTATCTCCATCGGGAGATGACTCGGCTGCTGGAGGAGATTGAGCAGAGGAGGTGCCTGGAGGAATCCACGCTCCTCTCTGTCTTGAATGACTGGCCCTTTTGGCTTGTTGAGGGAGCCGTCCTTGTGGTCTTCACACTGGTCCTGGACAGGTGGCTTCACTCACACGACTGTGCTGAGCAGGAGAGCTCTGACAGGGACGAGGATGAAGAGGGTGAAGAGGATGAAGAGGATGAAGGAGATGAAGACAATGAAGAGGATCAAGTGGATGAAGACGATGAAGAGGACCTCAGTAGCGCACACAGTGGTGTCGTTTCCTTGCCTGCGTCCATCCCATCACCGGTGTCGGGCCTGCCGGACAGGTGCAAGGTGCTGCGGGAGCTGGTGATGGATCTGCTTGGGGTCTGCCAAATGCTTTCCACTATTACTTCCATGCCGCAGATGCACCCAGCTCTTGGTACAGATGGCATCCATGAAGCCTGGAGCATTGACAAGAGCAGCATCATCTATCACCTGCTTGTGTTCCTGCGGCCACCTGCCGGGCACACCTTCAGCCTCGAGCAGGACACCACGGGGCAGCTGCCAGCAAGGCGCTCCAGAATCCGTGTGCTGCTGGAGTGCCTGTGCTCGAGGGAGCAGCTGCTGGGGGAGACCATGTGTGCTCTCCACCATCTCGATGACAAGCTGCTGCGGGACAGGAGCTCCGACCTCTTGTGCACCCTCTGCACGGGTTCCTGCTTAGACGTGTACAAGGTTGCCACCTGGGCCCAGCGCCTCGTCCCAGCAGCCTGGTTGCTTCTACCTGAGTCGCAGCACTGCCAGCTAACCGTGCTGCCCTCCTCCCAGTGCTGCACCTTCCAGCTGACAGGCGCCTTCCAGACCAACATCTGCACGGAGATCAGATTTGCAGTGGAGACAGGCAGCTTCAGGACCCTCCCTGAGCCTCACGGAGGCTGACGACAGCTTTCCCATCAGCACACCATGGCTGCAGAGCTGAGCTGCTGCCGAGATGCCACTTTGCAGGCTCATGGCGAGGCACCCCCAGCCAGCAGGACAACTGCCACCTCGGAGCTCTGTGCCTCTGCGCCCGTAGTCTGGTGACCACAGGCTGAGAAGAACCTCTTTTGACCCCTTCTAATACATCCCAGGATGACATTGGCCTTCTTGGTCATGATGGTACATTGCTGGCTCGTGGTCATGCTGTTTTCCACCAGGACCCCCAGATCCCTTTCCTCTACACTGCTCTCCAAAAGTGCCCAACCTATACTGATACTTGGGGTTGTTCTTTGCCTGATGCAAGACTCTACACTTGCCCTTATTGACCCTCTGGTTGCTGTTTGATGGTTTTCATGATCCAGATATATTCGTCTTTGATGTGGGCCTCATCAGTACTTGGCATGATTAGTGTGAATCCAGAGTTTGGATAGCCCTAGAGACTGAACTGATGACTCACCTGTGGATATATGTTACGATAAAGTGTTTCAGAGAGAAAGCTATGGTTTGCACTAGAAAATTTTTAGTCAGGCACTTCTAGCACCTTCTATAACACTAACCATGATACCAAAGTGATCCAGGAACTAGCCAGACAAGGTACAGCACCACTCTTAATTTTCCAGGAGGTTGGCAGTGAAGGCTTCCAGAAGTTCTTCCTCTGTAAAGGACTTATTTCCAGGATGTTTTTGATCAGTTCATATGGAGGATCAGATGGACTTTCATTTACACCCTCCTGTCCAAACAGCAGAAATGTACGTCAGCAACACAGCCTGTAGAAACTGAGATCACAAAACACAGCATTGCTTACTTTACTGAATAACCATGAGTTATATGGGTATTAGACAAAAACTAGAGTAATAATCAAAACACAGAGCTGCCGGTTCTCACCTTTTCGACTTTGTTTCCCTATGTCTTGGTGTAAGCTGAACACAGAAGCTGTTCTGGAGGATGATGATTCTGCTTCTTGCACACTTCAATATGATCCGTCATTTAACAAGATGCATCCATGAGGAAAATTAGCAGAGCTGGCTCTTCTCACAGCTTGGCTTTCCGTAAACATAGCAGTGCCATGTGTCTAAAGTCAGCTTCACCTTCAGCATGGCTTCTATCCCTGACTTGTATACAAACAACTGTGTTGCTGAGACTTTCTAAAGGGGACAGGAGGCTGCTTTGACTTCTTGGCAGTACGATGAGCATTTTGCTACTGGTACGACAGTTAAGATTGACAGAGATCTTGGCAATTGGATGCTTTTTGGAGATCCACACCACCATTGTGGCTCAGATTGGAGACGGATTTGACTCTGAAAATTCTTGAACAAGTGCTCAAACCACTAGCCACTGCTACACACAAGCAGTAGACATCCCCATGTTTTTTTAAGAACCCCAGTTCTGTACGTATGCATCCACTCCTGCTCTGCCTAGAGAAGCGTGGCCACCCAAATCTGGGTTAGCTGGTGCAGTGGGTGAATGGCGCCTTGCCACTGCCAGCCAGAACCAGCAGGCAACAAAAGACTGAAGACAACCAAGCCTGAGGCAAATTTATGTTTAGAGCCATAAACTGCTTCTCAAGAGATGTCGCAATCCTCTAGACACAACGTTATGCACAAAGGCACAAAAGACAATGCCTCTGAATGGCAGACACAGGGTAAAAATGATGTCTGCTGGAATAAATGCCTAGCAAAGCCAGCGTCAGCAGTCGCAGAACATATCTGCCTGTTGCTGGCTGGGTGGAGAGAGCTCAGACCTCAGTGGCCTGTGTTACATACACGTGTGCCTACCAGAGCGATGAGAGAATTTCCAGATCCAACACATGCTTGATATGCTTGGATTTCAAAGATACCTAGGGAGAAGAATATTCAGTCTCACTGTATGCAGCACCTGTCGACTTACTCTCACATAACAATTTCAGGTGGTGGTCCCTGCTGTGGCGTGCTTCAGGCTTTACAGAAACTGCACCATTTCAAACAAGGTGCTTGGTTTCTACTTCAGAGTTAGTTTAATGAAAACATTCTAGCCAAATACTCAAGGAATCCTTGAGGAGATGAAAATTCCAGTTTAGAAAACAGTCACAACTTTCTCTTTTGCTGAAAACAGCTCAAAGGGGACCAAAGCTGGGAACAGGAAGCAAATAACAAAATAGCTTATAACCGGCTTCTCAAATTCACTAGACAGTGGAGTGTACTCACACTATTTACTTATCAGTACCTCATGTGGGTGTAAACAGTCTGTGCAGAGTACACGATGGTCTAATTTCACAAGGAATATTACACAAAAAGCAGCTTTTGAAACAATGTAGATGCGCCTGACAGAAAACTGCCCACAGTATACCTCAAAGCAAACGCTAAATAGGAGGGCAATTAACTGAAAGCAGAGCCTTGTGGGGAGGTTAACTGTATTATCCTGTCCTGAATCAGTTGCTTTGCTACCGTAAAACTTCACCTACTTTTTCCACTTACG
Organism: Trogon surrucura; assembly: GCA_020746105.1. Lineage (NCBI taxonomy): Eukaryota > Metazoa > Chordata > Aves > Trogoniformes > Trogonidae > Trogon > Trogon surrucura. The sequence continues at coordinate 103,006,675 of CM036617.1, read as the reverse complement.
CACAAGCTGCCTTTCAAGAAAACACACATCTGTCTTCAGTCTCCAGGAAGGCATTTTGGTGCTCTGATGGGATCTTTGAAATTGTCCTGGTACCGAAATACCCAGGTCAGATGATCTGGGTCACACAAGCATAAACCCAGACTGATTCAGACTCAGCTGCCCACTCACAATAAATAGATCGGAAAACCCTGCTGGGCACTGAGGCAGCTCCAGCAGTGCCAAGGATCTCCGCAGCCTAATGCAGGTGACTGCAGAGCAGACAGGCTTTTTAGATCCCTTCAGACAAGGCACAAAATTATGACAAAATTCTCTTGTGCTGTCTAACAAAATTGACCTGAGAAAGCTTCAAATTTTGTTCTTTTTGGTTTGGGTTTAGCTGGGTGGGGGTTTTTTTTTGTGCAGAATTTGTGTTGTTTATGGATTACAAAAGTGAACCCCAGCTCACATAGCGAGATGTTCATGCCATGATCTGGAGCAGCGTTCAGTGCTCATGGGCTCAAGTTCTTTATTTAAGCACATCCAGTTAACAAGGTTAACATAAACCGCGCACATAAATTCTGTTCTTTGTTTCAGTTCGCACACTTTCAGCCTTCATTAAGTTAAAAAAGAGTCCCCGCTACTTTGTGGCTAAGTTTTATGAGACAGCTATGGACAAATATTGAACCTACACTAAGTTTATGACTGAAGCGAGGTCCTTGTTTAAACAGGCAGATGGCAGATCTGACACGCTAGATGAGGAAACTCTCATTTATAGTGCAATATTGCGGTGTACGTGAATCAGGTTATATAGCATTCACCTTCTGAAGCTGGCATATGACCTAAGAGCGGTAGTAAAAAGAAATTATTTAGCCTCTCCTAAGATTTAAAAGCAAAAGATCACTGATACAAAAAGAAAACAATGGAAATTCTGTGGCTTGTGGGTTTGTTTCTTGTTTAAATCCCTCCACATCCCCGAGTGTGTTTTTGCTTCCAGTTATACGGAAACACGACCTCTGCCCTGCAGATAGGATCACTATCTCTCCAACACTTGACTCATGCTGTGTCACTGGCGTTGAATGACACGCCAAGTTGTACTACAAGTAAAACATACAGAACCAACAGTAACAAATGAGGTGCCCTTAAAATACTCAAAAAAACATCTGCCATGACATGTTGCTTGCAGTAAGGTTTTTCACAGCTTGCTCTCCTCTCCATTTTTGGGTTTCATCATAGAGAAATACCTCCAATGCTCTGAAAACTTGCATGCCTACAAGAACTTTTAGTGAAGACAATTTTCTTGTTTCACCTCTCCTTCCCAAAAGACCTTCTCATAACTCATAGACAAACACTCAGGTGTCCCTTCCTCAGCAAAACACATTTAAAACCAACATTCAAGGAAATAAGGAAGAATCTTACCCCAGTAAAAAGGCACCTGGCACTTTTTGCTACCTGACTCTTATATGCATTAAGAAAAAGGCATACACAGGATCAGCTATATACAACACCTTGTCTCTGCAAAACCAGTAGTGGATTTGCAAATTTTCAGACCAATTATTTTTTGATAGTTACTTTTGACTCCACTGATTTTAGAGTCTGCTACAGGAATAGCACTTTTTTTTTGTGCTTCATCAAACAATGACAAAAATTTCACTATCCTTTCTTGTTGATCTGCTACAGGAATCTCCAACGACATCTGCCTCCGATCTTGATTAGGGGAAAAAAAAAAAGCAGCATTTCATGTCACATGGAAAACTGTTTCTACACTCTGTCTGGATTCACACCTAATTTTTGTTCTTAGATCTGTTTACCTCAAAGAGGGTGCCTTGCACTTACTGCAAATGCAGACCTCTAGCACATTTCGGCTCAATGGTGGTGCTTGCTGTAAAGTACATAGCTTTAATACACAAAATGAAAGTGAATTATTAAATAATTAACATTAAATATAATTTTATAATTAATGTATCATATATAATTACATTATTTAATTGAAAATAATAAAGGATAAAATAAAATTAAAAAAGCATTTATTAAAAGGAATGCAACGATTTTGGCAAGCCAGGTTCTTCAGCAAGGCTATGAGACTTACTCTACCCGGGAATACCTTGCTTTGTATCTTTGGAATCCCTACCACGATACAAAAAAAAAAATCTTCTTTTCATTCTTTTCACTTACGTATGTCAACTCATCCTTCCAACGAGCACACTTAAAAATTACACCCATGATAAGAGACTGGTGCCCTACTGAGACATACCACAGGAGAGCATCGGGATCCTGCCCTAAAGCAGACCTTACCTGTTGGATGCTGTGGTTTTGCAGACACGACTGGAGAAGCAGCTGCTAGAGAGCCACTGGAAATAACTGCAGTGACAAGAATATTAGCCAACATGTTGGTCACCGTTGTGGTCTAACAGGATCTCCTGGGTGCCAAAGCCTCTATCTACAAAGCTTGTCAAAACTCCTTCATGCACTACTTCTCTCCGGTTGAAAAAACCATCCCTGTCGTGCAAATCCTTAACCTTTCTTCACTACCCGAGGAACTAATTCCACATCCAACTTCACTTCAGTGATCTGCATTTTGACATTTGGTGATGTCTCCTTTTCCATTTTCTGTGGCTCGCTTTGTGCCACTCTAAGAGTCACCAACGTCAGAAGCCTTTTCTCTGCCCAGGCAAACACATCAACTGAGTGATACCGCTGCCTGAGCAGGAGAATCTCAAACACGTGTGCAAACTTTGGGATTGAGCGCAGTCACTGCTAACAGTGGCACCGGAACAATCTCCTGGACTCATGTCGTCAAGTCGCAGAAAAGAAACAGGGCCACTCCTTCATGAGCCAGTATTTCAAACACAGCGGTGACACCAGCTGTCAGTACAGCAGACAGTGAGGAACTGAACAAATAGCAAAGACTCCAAATTTTGTCATGCGCTCCCGGGGACTAAATCAAAATGTGAGATTGGGGTGAAACCAGCCTGGATGTATCTGTTAGATGCAGGGCTCTATTACTTGACTGCTGGCAGCCCAAGGAGTGGGAGTGATATAACTCTGCTTCAACAGCTTCATTCTGCTTGCTTGGAGTGACAGCCAAGAGCTTTCCTCCTACGTGTCACTGGTGTTTGGTGCCCGGAGAAAGGCTACAAGGGGCATTCTCCGTAGCAGAACAGCACGTGAACTTCACAGGGTGGAATTCCCCAACATCCAGGTAATATAACATGGGGAAGAAGTCCCAGAACCACACTGGGGAGAGAGAAGCAGCTTGGAGTGAGCACTGCCATGTGGCTGGGCAAAGACTGCCTTTTGGTCCTGACACAGGGATGCACTGCCCACTGCGACCTGGTTTATCTAGCTAACTCCATATGCCTGCTTACCGGGTTCCACCACTGACTACTGGGGTTTCTCTGCTTCACAAACCACAGCTTTCCTGCAGGGAAAGTGTTGCTGAGGCTCAGGGAAAGAAGCCTGGCATCCCAGTGAGGTTTCCCAAGCACAGCTAGAAGGCCAAGAGCAATACTGGGAATAAAGAGCAATTCTCCTCTCTTGTATTTCCACTACAAAATTGTTATTTTTTTCTCTCAGCACATGTACAAGGTGTTTCAAGTCCACTGCAAATGGAGATGATTGGTCTTCTTACTGAAAGAGAAAATACTAGGCCATCTTGAAAGGATGCCCTTGACCGATCCTCCTTGAGAAGGACACCTGGAAGAATTCCCCAGCCCAACAGCTCCTCACCCAAAATTCATTCCTCCTGAGAAAATAGCACCCTATCTAGCCCTGTTCCAAATGGTTCCCATGGCTATTTTGTCAGCTTTTTGTTGATCACTTGTGGTTGGTCTCAGGTGAGCTGACATTTCAGTGTGACATTGACTCCTGTTTGTTGGCAGATTCTTGAAACCAAAGATTAGGCAAGTGCTCAGAGTTGAGTATGGACAGGTTTTTGCTGTGCTTTTGGCTGAGGAAACCACAAGAAAGAGACTAGTGAATTGTTTTGACAGGATCCCACAGAGTCTGGATGGAAAGGAGAAGCTGAAACTGCCGTTTGAGGCCTCGACAGGGAAATGCCGGACAAACTTCTATTACTTGTATAACCTTTCACTTGGGACTTGACTGGCAACAAGGGCTGAGTTGAAATCCCAGGGGTCACTGCTAAATACAGATGCTCATCCAGAAGCCTGGAAAAATTAAAATTAAAACCAACCTTTCTGGTGCTCAGCAAGCTAATTTTCTTCATTTGCAAATGTGACTCTGTTGATTTAATAAATAATATTTTATTAATGGAGGAAAAAGAAAAGCAGATTGACAGCACAGCAGTCAATATTTAACTCTTGGTGTATTACTACTTGACAGTTGTCTTTTTTGGCGAAGCTGGTTAGCTCGGCTCTCAGTCGCTTCTCTACCTCCTGCAGCAACATCCCACTTCCAGCTTGGATTGGTCAAATCCCGCTGAGCAGCAGGGTCTGATCCAGGCTGTGGGCTCCTTTACTGTTCCACTTCACCTCACTCTCCAGGCTAAAGTTGGAGACAATTTCTGCTATTTCCAGCTCTTCAGCAAGACCGCATGCAACATCTCAGATTACCCCTGTCCCTCGTGCACGTAGGATACCCTTCACCCCATTCTTGTCTCTTCTGAATGGATTCTGCCCGGATTTACTCTTTAGAGAAAACTTTTAATCAAAGCCTTTTTCTTTTGTCTCTCAGCCATTTTGGTTACGGTTTGTTGTTTTGTTTTTCTGAGGTTACAAATTTTGCATTCCAGTTCCACCCTGGTGAGGGTGACCAACTCACCCCAGGGACACTGAAGTTTAGCTCTTTGGCCCAGACGTCTATCCCTTGTTACCATTACCAACATTCCACCACTTAATTACGCTCCTCTTTTTATACCAGAAATGCCTCCCAAACATAATAAAATAGTATGTGGAAAGTAAACATGTCTCAGGTGTGCCCATCAGTTCTTTTCATTTATCTCTGTTCTTGTCTACCAGAAGTCATTTTTTTTTTGCATTTCTTTGGGGCAGTGAGGCCACTGCTCTCTCTTTCATGCTGCTTGTTAAAGCAAGGCTGACAACTGTCAAATGGAAATAAAAAATAAAAAATCTCCTAACAACACATTTGCAAACAGGATTTCACAGCCAGGGGTAATTTTTACTGTTGGTCAGATAGCTCAGGTCAGCAGCATTTCTGTGTAGAAGGCTCGGCATTTCTGCAACCTGCTGAACAAGCATCTGTCCAAGCCTGCATCTTGTATGGCTCTGGCCAGTAGCAAGAGCTGTTCCTAGTTATTATGCAGCAATCTGAATGCCCAGCACTTAAAATTACAGCATATTATACATATCTAACTCCCAAGAGAGTAATGAAAAGAAATGCCTTAATGATTCCGAGATACCTGGTTTACCAGATGTTGAAGACAGGCATATCTTAGTGAAAGACAGAAGGAATTTCAGTATGCAGTAGGTATGTAAATCTTTGTTTCGGTTTCTTTTTTTCCTACAATAAAACCTCCATATTCTCCTGTAAAAAAAAAAAAAAAAAAGTAGACTTGAGAAAATGCACTTGTTTTATACCTTACTGTACACTTTCTTTCTTCAAGGTCTGGACCAAGCCAAAGAACACACACCTACTTTCATGCACCCACAATTAGTCAGACTATGCCTATGTTTTGGAACAGGTTACTGTTAAAAGTTAAGCGCGGCAATGAAACACAGCACCCCAGCTTCATGCTACCAAAAGAAATGCAATTACCTTATGGTACTGGCTGGATGGGTACCAGCACGCTGCTTTGGAGGATTAGGTCTGTACCAGACAAGGGGCATAAAGAGTTTAGTGAGAACCCCCACTTTTTTTCTTTTTTTTTTTCTGTAGATATCCTGCCAGGTCACCCAGGAACAGAAGTAGTAGGTCCTGCCTTTCCTTAGTGCAGTGTTTATCAGAAACAACACTGATGGCTAGCTCTGTGCATACTCCTTCAAACTGAACAGCAAACTGAGGCTCTTGAGAAATCGGATGGGAAGGTCTCAGAGTGCTTATTTTACTTATGTTACTCTCAGTACTACAGGCTAGGCTCATGGATTTTTCCACTATACTACCTAAACATTAGCATGTAATTTGGGATATGTGAGTATTACCTCCATTTTCCACTCCAACTTGCAAAATCATGTTGTATTAAAATAATAACTTTATTTCAGAATTTCTGATTTTGATCAGGAAAATAACCCATTTTTCTTTTGGGAACACTCATCAGAATTAAGTCTCTCACTTTGATTAGCCTCTTTCTTAGACATACAACCCAGCCTCTGTGTCTGAACTTGTAGAACGGGATATGGGATATGTTCAGATCTAGGCCAAATTGTTATCAAGATGACTGCTTGCCAGATTGCTTGTAAAATCCACCTGACATTTACAGGTACTGGTTTTGCCAAGAGGAATACTTCAGTGTTCCTCTCTGATGCCTGCTGTACTCACAGTGAAGTGGTAACTCATTTACTCTTGAAGTTAAACCAGGCATGTAGATAATACAATATCAATATAGCAGAGTAACATGTCTGAACAATCTGGTTTGTTATCTGGTATCTTCTTATGATTTTTTGATCAGTTTGGATTCTACTGGGAAGAGCCACAAATCTCAGGGAAAGCTCATCAGATGTGACTGGAAACATGCTGTCACAGGGCTCAAGCTGTCTTGCAGATCCAAGATGACAGAGTATTTGGCACTCCAAAAGTCTGGATGTGAAAGAATGGAAGACAAGTAATGCATACTGGTATTCTGCATATTGCTGAAGGAGTAGGAATTGGCCTGCCATGGGAGATGAAGTCCTCCTATCAGCCAGCCAGAATGTCTGATGCATTGCTGAGATTACAGCCATAACACAACACTGCAGACAACTCAGCCTACTAGCTTGGAACCTCACATCACAGTCAATTTTCAACGTTCTCCAAGTTTCCAGGTCTCTGATGTGGCAATTGGAAGTTCCTCTGAGCTATTTCCCATCTGGATGCGTTTACGGCTCCTGATAGTTTTTCAGGACTTCTTGAAATTTATTTCCATTAGCATTTATGGATCTGTCTGGTTGTCTGACCGGCATGTTTGCAGCTAGCCTATCTGTCTGGGAAGGTCAGGATTTCTCTCTGAATGGGTCATAATTACAAGGCCCAAGCGCAGAGATACAATACTCTTTACCTTCCTGCCAGGTTTGGATTCAGTTAATTAGAAAAGCTTCTTATGGGAAAGCTAAGTTAAGAGATTTTCTTTTCCTTTCAGATGTAGAGATCTGCAATTGCCAGAAGCTTTAAAATCATCCATCTCATCTCAGTTGTATGTCTGAGCCTTTTCTTCCTCGGATTTCACTGCCTCTACTTGCAATGCAGTGTTTTTGGGCTACTCCAGGCCACCCTTCCCTTGAGTTGTACTGCTCAAGTCCCCCACGAGGTGGCAGAGCGGGCAACAAGACTTCTTTCCTGAAGAAGAAGCCAGGAAAGGATCCGTGGCTGAAACTTGGAAAGAAACACTAGAGGGATGTATTCCATTCATTTTCATAGGAGATATATGTCTACATACACCCTTGGCACGGCTTTCAAAAATGTCATCCAGCAGCAATGAATGCCATAGGTGAAAATGTCTTGCAGACAAGGTCAATGGCTTTTAAAAATTTGCTTTCTGTCATGAGGAAAAGCACATTGTTAACCCTCCTACAGCTACTGTTAATGTATATCCATTCCTCCTGGCAGTACCTGGCTGCAGCCTTGTTGAAATGAAGGGCTACGCAGGCCCTATTGTGAGACCCAGTAGATCACAGAATCATAGAACGGTTTAGGTTGGAAGAGACCATAATGATCACCCGGTTCCAGCCCACCTGACACAGGCAGGGACACCTCCCACCAGACCAGGTTGCTCAAAGCCCCATCCAGCCTTGGACACTTCCAGGGAGGGGGCTTCCACAGCTTCTCCGGGCAACCTGTGCCAGTGCCTCACCATCCTCACAGTTATGAATTTCCTCCTAGTAGCTGAACTAAATCTACCCTCTCCCAGTTCTAAATCGTTAACCCTTGTCCCATAACTGCAGTCCCTGATTAGAGTCCCTCACCAGTTTTCCTGTAGGCCCCCTTCAGGTACTGGAAGGCCTTCTCTTCTCCAGGCTGAACAGCCTGTCCTTGTAGGAGAGGTGCTCCAGCCCTCTGATCATTTCTGTGGCCTCCTCTGGACCCGCTCCAACAGGTCCATGCCCTCCCTGTGAATGGCTTTTTGCCTTTCTCCCATCGGTGTTCCCCTCTGGCCTGGCAACTAGTTACTACGTCACATAATGACCTTTCCAAGTTAAATCCAGCAAGTCAGCACCACGAGAACCGGGAAGCCCTGTGCTGAAGCTCACAGACACCAAAGACACTTTGCAAGCTCTCCTCCCTCTCCCTTTACTGATCTAACAGCATATCCAACAGCTTTCAGATCCCTGGCAAATTGCAGAGCCCTGCAGTGGTGGGCTCAGCCTTCAGGTACTGTTAGATTTCATGCCCGACAATTACTTTTTTAATTCCAGTTTCTTGTTGCTCTGAGGGGCCATCATGTCGAGGGTGACGACTCTGAATAAATCATAATCCCCAACCCCCAGCTCCTTCCAGCCGACCCCAAAGCGCATCCCGGCTGTGCAGAGACGGAGAGAAATGTCGGAGAAGGCCACCAGCACCAGGCTTGGGGTAAATCACATCTATGGATGCGGGGCTCTGCTAACACCCGGACTAGGCAAGACACTGCTCTGACAAAGCCTTGTGAGGAAGAGCTGAGGTGGCAGCCTCGTCTGCCGAGGTGCAGACAAGGTGCCCCTGAGGCACTCCTTATCTACCGCCCTGCCCTTATCTCGCCCTCCTCGTCTGGGCACCGCAGCACTCGTTTCCACCCCAGCACTCCCCTCTCCCACCATGCCGGCAGGCAAAGCCGCCAGCCGCCCTTCCCCGCCTCCGCCCGCTCGGCCGGGACTCTGACCCGCCCCTCCCGGTCCCGGCGTCCCCCCCGGCGGCGTTACGGGTCCCGGCTCCCCGGTGGGCCTCGCCGCCGCCCGCGGTTGCCCTCTAGCGGACTCTGCCGTGAGGGGAGGAGGGCTCCTCCGCGGCCGGCGGGGGGAGCTTGCGGCCGGCGGGCGAGGCGCCCGGCGGGCGGAGTAGGGTGTGGGGGGTGAAGCTTCCACCTCGTAGTGAGATCTCTGCCTGCCCCAAAATGCTGGTGTCTCTGCTCAGGCCTGTGTCTTTGAGTAGCCTCTCGGGAACAGGACAACTCGGGCCGGGCTCTGAAAAACCCCTTTCTCTTGTCAGAGCCTCGCAAAACCCAAACCGAACGAGAAGGGAGCTGTGCTGTGCCTGGTGGGCGTCAAGTTCTGTGGGCAGAGCCGTGATAAGCGCAGGTGTGTGACTCGGGGCTGTGGGTGACCTGCTGCTTTCACCGAGGTTTCCTTTCCCCTTAGAAAGGACCCATAAACAATTCTTTTTAAGCACTGTCCATCTGCACGGTTTGTGTTTTAACATTTCATCCAGAGGCCAAATGGGTGTGGTGACAGCCCAGATTTTTATGTTCCCAGGGCCTGTGTCCATGACAGTGATGGCCTCCGCCTCCTTCCCCCGTTAAGTCCCTCTACTCGCCACCAGGGAAAAAATAATTCCTCCTTCCATCCACCCCGGCTCAGCCATTCTCTGGGAATACCTGAGTCAGATGTTTGGTACCTAAACCAAATACCTGAAGAAGGTGGGGAAGAAGGAGACAATTGCTGGAGGGAGACACACAGTTACTAAACCAGCCTAATGTAAACAAGATCTAAAGCAAGAGTTCAAAGTTATTAAAACTAGGGGAAAATGCCAAAGAAGGAAATTCTTCTCTGTTCAGTCACCCAGCTCCAGAGCCAATGAAACCTGCTTCACCATCCCTGAAAGATGGTTTATGAGCATGTTTTTAAACTGCAGACAACAATAACAACAACGTCCTCTCCGTGGACCTTTTCATCAATGGAGCTCAAAGTGCTTCTCGTAGAAGGCCAGCGTCACTACCTATTTGCAGATGAGGAAACTGAAGCACAGGAAGGAAGGGATTTTGCTGCAACTCTCAGCAAGTGAAGATCCCAGGGACAGATCCGTAGTCAAATACATTCTGTGCTAAGATATTTCGCTCAGCAAACATAGTTCTAAATTTACAAATGGCATCTGAGATGGGGTGCATCTTACTGAAGCAGCAGGGGCTTACCCCCTCTTCATGCTCTCAGGTGTCCCTACAGCCCATGAACCCATCTGAAAGAGAGACACATCTGATGAGATTGCCCAGGGGTGGATACTAACCACAGGTGATGAAAGAGCATGGTCGGGCTGGACAACTGGAGAGAGAACTGTTCCAAGGGACAGAAAAGGGGGGAAAGTACAGGGACAGCTGCATTTAATATGGCAGCGTAACAACTGGCAAGGATGTAAGCAACTTGTGGGAGCCATGTTAATTTCTGACAGTGGGTTATTACCAGCAGCTGAGAGTACTGAATCATAAAGCTCCACAGTGTGTGTAAGTGCTGGTATGAACAAGAAAAGGGGCACTTGAGGAATTTAATTCTGAGAGATACTGAGTAACCGCTGTGAGAAGTTGAGGTTATTCTCCTCCTTGCAGCATCTGTCTCCACTGTCATCACAGAGGAGAAACTAGTTCCTGGGCTGGCTTAGCTCTAGCATATATCTGTTTAATCAAGGATAGAAAAAAAGTCCTTTCATAAGTTTTCCTTGTTTTCCCCCAGTTATTTACAGCTTCCTGCACTGCAAGGAGCAACCACTCTTTGAGGACTGCTCTTGCACCTCTTTAACAGATAATGAAAAACCCCATTCTCTTTAATAGAACTTCTTTCTTTGCCTAGAACTTTTTTCTATTTCCTAGTTGCAAAATCCAGGTGCGAGGTATAACGGACAGGAAGCATAATTTTGCTTATTTAGAGATTTGGAATAGGTTTGGCTTCCCGCCTGTCTCTCTTCTCCCTCACAAGACAGACCTGAAGACAACTGACTCTTCGCTCAGGGGTAGCTGTGTTACTGAAACCATTGAGCTTCTTATGGATACAAGTTGCTCCTGGGCAGATTGTGGCTGGACTCCAGAGGAAAATTTTTCACCATGAGAGCAATTAGACATTGGAATAGTCTTCCAAGAGGAGTGGTGGATTCCTCAACCTGTGACAGTTTTAAGGCTCAGCTTGACAGGGTGCTTGGCCATCTCATTTAAACATTTCTTTACCTTAAAGGGCTGGACTAGATGATCCTTGAGGTCCCTTCCAACCTGATAATCTATGATTCTTGTGGGAGGCAAATCTCAATATGTCTCTAGATGTTGTTGCAAATGGGGCGCAAAGATATCCCTCCCGGAAATGACTGAAGGGCTCTCTCTCTCTCTCTTGTTGTAGTTTTATCTTGCAAATCATGCTTCATGATTTTCATAATTTTTCTTCCTTTCATTACTTCCTCATCTCCTGTCCTCTCTGGTTGCTGGCTATGGACTGATGTAGCCTTCTTTGAGGAAAGATTGCAAGCAAGCATAAGTGAGAAGGAGCCACCTCTTTAAGGGTGAGGAAGAACACTGGCAAGTAATTGTCCTGGAGACAGCAGCTGAAGCCAAATAACAATTCTCTTATGCTCTGTTTGTGGATAAAAGGAACCTCTGCTTTGCTGAATTCACTCCTTATTCATTAACTTTACCCTTGGGAGAAGTAAGAGAAGTGCAACCTGGAAATATTGTGGAGAATTAGGGTGCATGTAAGACTTTGGAAAGCAGAAAATGTCCAGCTTGGCTACAGAATATTGAGAGAGGACACAAATATTTTCCAACAGGCGATATGCTCAAAGACCTGACAGGGACATTAGGAAGTGTACAGGGCATTACAAACTGATCCTGCTAATCAAGTGAAGCTAAAGGGATATCATTTGAAAAGGCAGAACGATAAGGCAAAATATCTGCCCCTTTTAGCACCTTAGGTCTGCAAGGTCACCCAAGTGAGTCGGCGGGATCACAGCCACAGTCCTAACAGCACTGAAAAGCAGCCAAAATGCCTGCGTAGGAAGAGCTTGCTTTTGGCCATTCATACCTGTGGCTGGTCAGAAATATTTCTGATAAAACTGTTGTGGAACATGCTGACTCACCCCAACCGTGGCACCATTGCTGCCGATCAGCAGTGTTGCCTTCTTCCCACAGAGCGAGGAGCCTGGAAGGCCCAGGATTCCCAGCTAAGCTGGCAGGCTCCAGCCTTTGGCAACCAATGTCATTTTGGTTTCGTCATTTTCAAGAGGATACTACTGAACGTTATTTCAGGACCACATGGACAGATGTTTGCCGTGTGCAGAAAATTTCGGGAATGTGGCTTTCTGTTCCAAAATATAACAACCGTTCTTCCTTTCATCCAGCCCCCAAATCGTAATCCCCATGGGATGGACACGGTGGCATTTGACTAGCTGTGATCATACATCTCCCAAAGTTACGTGTGTTGGACTGACGTCACGAGGCTCCCAGTTGTGCAGGAAGCTGGAGAAATACCAGAAACACGTGTGTTAGAGGAAGGAGCAGAACAGAAAAAGAAAGAGAGGAGTGCAGTTGCTTTCCCCCTCTGCAAAGTTAGTTATGGTTTTTACACTGCAAAAGCCAAACAGGAGACATTCCCCATGTACAATAACCCATCACCTTGTTTCAGAGTAGCTCTTTATCACAGACATTTAAAAGAGGAAGGGTGAAGCTTGGCACGGTGATTTCACATGGGGATTTTACTATTTCAGTCAAAACCAGCTCATTTTCAGCCAATTTGGAAGGACTTTTGTGCCTATAATGCTCACTCAATGTAAAGACATACATAGTGCAGTTCTATCACCGGCCTCCTTTGAAGAAGGCCACATAAAAAAGCTGAGTGGTTGTTGGTGTTAGAGGACAGTGGAATACCTGGGCTGGGCTCTGTGGCGAGGGGTTCAGTGCCCCTCAGGCATGCACCTGCTGAGCTCCTAGGGCTGGGAAATCCACACCCTTGTTCCTGTGGGATCCCAGCGATGGCAAGAGAAGCTGCCTTCTGAACTGGGAGGTCTTGGTCACCGAGGGATTCTGGTGTGAGAAAACAGGGGAAATGGGACTCAGCAGCCAGCAGGCATAAACCCTGTGGCTGCATGAAGCACGCTCAGATGTCAGAGACCTCTCGAGGAACTGTAACTATGGGCTGCCCTGAACTTAGGCTCTCTTCTCTGCTTACACGACGTGTCAAGTGTAGCAGCAGGTAATAGCAAAGTTACTGTTTAAGCTTCCCCAGAAAAGCTACAGATGTTCCTGTGTCTGGGGCATTTGAAAGTAAAATAGCTGGAGGCACTTTTTACGTTCCACAGGAAACAATTCTACATCAGCAGGGAACAGGTTCTTTCTCTTCTGACAGCCATCATACCCTTAGGAACCAGCATTCTCTAAGGCCCACGAATCAGACCTAACCCCCTCCCTGCTCTGAAAGCAGGCTATGTTTTAAAACTGTGTATTAGATTTTCGTTCTAAATTGTTTTATCCTCCTCTCGCAAACCCAAACAATTCCCAGACAGTGACTCGTGCTGACTAATCCAGTCTGGGAGACTTCTAGGTGTCCCTGTAACTTAAAACCAGAAAACAAGCTTCCTAATTCAGTAGCTAGACATTCCAACGAAGACCTGTAGGTTCTGAGCTTTTATTTTCTTTCTCCTCAGGGTCAAACATGCTTTTATCTACACAGTGCCTCCCTCCCCCAGCAGGCAAGAGTTGAGATGAGCTGTAATTCAGGCATTCCTTCCCTGAGATCCTGTCTATGTTAGAAGCTCTGCTCCACAGGGCACCCCGGTGGCAAAGTTATTGTGACTCCTTGATGAAGGTAAACTGTGAAAAAAGTTGCTGTCTAGCAGGGAGAAGAAGGGGGTGCCTGAGTTGAGATGCATTCCCAAATCGTCTTACAGACCTGTAAGAAGCCCAGTGCTGTAAAAAGATACGGGGCCCTGGATAAATTGTATTTTTGGCCCATTTACAGTGCTGGACTGAGTCATATTTTAGTCATGTCTAGAAACCACAGTGCCATTACGAGGTCTTTCAGTGTCATAGCAGTTACAGTGGTGATAGACTTCTAAGCTCTGAATGCTGTGAACAAGGTCTGTCTCAGAGCAGATAATACAGAGTTTATTGTCAGTTGTGTGACCACACGTGCTGTGCCAGTAACCAGCATGTTCCATGCCTGTTCAGAAAAAGGGATATCACTTCTAGGCACAGTACACTGCCCCACTAATCCAGGCCTGCTGTCTTGTGAGACAAGCCACTGAAAAGAGGGGAAAAAGCCATGTACACCAAAGGTAACACACCTGTGTTGTCTTTCCAGGACATCTGTGTTGAGCTGTACCGTGCCTTGCGGGCTGATAGTATTTAATAAGCTGCTTTTGCTCTGGAGCCTGGCTTACAGCTGTTTCCTCATTGCGCAAGTCAAACAAAGCAGTGTGGGAGAACACCCATGACAATGGCCTTTTTAATTAAAGGTCATTAAAAGCCGTCAGTCAGGGTGTGAGGTACCAGAAGAAGTCAACAACCTTTTCTGTTCACCCTTTGCCAGCCCCTCCTCTCACAAACAGCAGCCTCCAGCCTTAGTCTTCCGTCACCTTCTTTGCCCTTTCCTCTTCCTCCCCCTCAAGCAGCTGGAGGAGGAGGATTGAGCTGGCCTTTTTCAACTGCCAAAGCTGGCGTGGTGAGGCCACCTCGAGCACCCAGGCAGCCCAGGGGGCTACCCTGGCTCCTCCTGAGCTCTTGGCTTGCCCCTTGGCCAGCTGCCCCGGGCAGGGAGGAAGGCAGAGGGGCAGGAGAGGGTACCTGCCCCTGCTTCCTCCCTTCACCCTGCAGAGGGCGTGTGCTGCCCATCTGGGATGGCACAAGCACTGTGGAAGCTGTTGGGCTTGGGGCTAGGAGGGACTCGGCTCGGTGCAGCTGGGCTGCACAAACACCTGAGCTGCTGCTGTCGGGTGAGGAAGACATGGCCTTTCTCACAAGGACGGGCAGCCTCAGCAGCAGTGGGATATGCTCATCCATTTAAAAAGGCTGGGGCAGTCCGATGCCTTACCCCCCTATACAAAATGAGGACTCTTCTGGTACGTCCTCTACATAAGTCTTCAAAATCTAGCAGCAAATATTTCTGTTAAGACAGCCTTGGGTGTCATATTTTTGTTTTTGTTTTGACTGTCGCTATTTGTAGCTTCTTTTCCTGTTGTGTTAAAGTAAGAAACAAAACAAATATGTGCTCTGCTTCACCATCCACCTCTGAAGAAGTCCTCTTGGGTTTCATAGGGTAAGGAGAGGAATCTGTAGGGTAGACTTCTGCAGAAATGTAAGTGCAGTATTAGGATGACATGGGATTGTACCAGAAACAAATGTCAGATGATCATACTGAGCAGGGTAGCCAGTAACCACATCAGAGGTGTGTGTTAGCATTTCTAAACCTCTAAAGAGGTACTTGGAATTAAGTAACTGTTTTCTTTTAGTGTCTTGACCCTAATTTAAAAATGATAATATGAATTATTGTTTGAAAGATGGAGTGCTACCTGAGAAGTTCTCAGAAAAAAAAATACACCTTTAATAGATTGCTATGTAGCTTGTTTTTCTGTTCACTGTGAGTAGTATATGAAAGTTAGTATTTGTATATATACACTATTGTGTAGTAGGATACTATTGAAAGCTGCTTTAATATAATACAATATGTTGTGTAGGGCCAATAGTAGAAGATGATATATATCTAAATATGCATAGGCACAGAGGCTTTTAGACTGAACTTTTGATATCGACTCTGTTTTTTTTTATTATTATTTTGAAAGCTTTGTTCCCCTCTATTAATGTTTCATTAACACTAGTGTTTCATTATTTATTTAGAGAGAAAAACAACCAATGTATCTGGTAAGTAACATGACCTCAAACTATCTGTTTTGGTGCTCCTGAAGTAAGGTTCAACTCATCGATATCAAAAAGGATCTAATCCAATACACAAAAGATTAAGGGAGAAAAATAAGAGCTGTAGATGATCTTGAAATATTGAAATTTAATCAAGAAGCCAGGGATACAATGCAATTACTAGGTTTCTGTATCCGCAAAGTTTCATTTTAGTCCTATTTTGATGCTCCTGTTGAATTGGAAGCCTTTTGCCAGGTCACTCCACAGCAGGAGAATGCCTTTTTTTTGTTAAAAAAGAAAGAAATCAGAAAAAAAAATTAAAAAGTGTGGAAACTATTTTTGATGTGAGCGATACACAGTCAATACCCTTTTTCTGATGGTTAATTTTTCTCCGAGAGAGTTGTTTTCTCCCTGATGAAAGAACGCACCAGGCCAGTGTGCATACTTGTCAAACATTTTATTTGTCATTCACACTAATTATGACACTGAATTTACAGAGGAAAATGTGGTACAAAGAAAGAAAGAAAGAAAGAAAGAAAGAAAGAAAGAAAGAAAGAAAGAAAGTCTTCATTAGAACTAACGCAGCAGTCCAGCTGCTCTGCGTGCTAGTTGTAATGAATTCTCCTGTGGCGCTGGACACAGCCATCCCTATGTACAGCAAGAGTCTACTCTGACGTGGTATCTAGAGACTTCCTGTAGTGGGGGAAAAGTCTACTCTAATCTCTTTTCCTATCTGGTTCCAGAAAATGACAGCGCCCCTCACCCCTCTCCCCCTGCTGAAAGAAAAATCCCCTGCAATCAAAACCAAAAAAGCAAACTTCCAGAACCTGGTAGTTTCCCCTTCTGGAAATGTTCAGCATGACGGCGTCAAGAGAAAATGTGATTGTTGCAGGGTGCTGCAGCATGTGTTTTGTAAACATCGCCAGTAAATGCTGAACAAATTCACTTTGATGCCATTCGGATAGGAGTGTGTCTCCTGCTGTGTCCTCCCCTCAGACTTACCATTCGGCCACCTCAGACTGAAAGTTTCGTTCTTGTTTTAAAGAAGGATGTGACTGTCAAAAGCCAGAATACCACAAAAAACCCACAGATTTTTGCACGTCCAGTTCTCCCCTACCACAAAAAAGTGAAGAATGTTGAATAGAGACCATGCTATAACTGTTTACCAAAGTGAATAAAATGTAGTTAATCTTGAAGCCTAAAATAATTTGGAAACAAATAAGTCTCACTACAGTATTTAAGCAAACACAAAGGTAAGTTCATTAAAAACACAGAAAAATGAAAAAAAATGCAGAGTACTTACAAGCACTAAATATTTTGCTATGAAGCTTTTGAAATCTATTTACATACATAAATACAAGTAACTCTGTTGATGCAACCCTTTTAGGACAAGGAGAAAAATGCCAAGTGATTGGTACTGACCAAGCAAGGTTAATGAAAATAAAATATGAAAATGTTACAATGCAGGAAAACTAGCAAGTGTTTTGCCTGAATAGAAAAATGATCTGCTTCTCCCGAATCTTCAAATGCACCAATTGAAAAGGTCACCCAGAAAGCAGTAATGAATGTTTCAAGAGTGCAGGCAGTTTGGAACGCTCTGACAGAGGAAAGGATTTTTCTCCCTTCTTGCAGATAATTTGGCGTAATTCTACAAATCAGACCCTTCGTAGCAGGGATGCCCTCTGCATCCGCCCCCCCCCTTGCACTGAAGCTCCCGTACGTCACCCTGGAAGTGTGTGGGAATGAGCAAAAGTGTTGTCTGAGAGCAAAGCAATGGGCCTTAGAGCAAATGAGAGCCAGGCTCTTGTATTTACTTTGAAGTTGGTTGACCTTGTGAAGGTGGTGTCTTGTGAAAGGAACACGCAAGCCCATAGTGAGGACTGCCGTGAGCTGTATTTTGGCAGGGGAAGGTATCTAAGGCACTCTGGTGACTGCAGCTTGCGAACAGAATCCTGACAGATCTTTTTTTATTATTCCATTCAGCCACCAGGATGATAAAACTATAGAAATTATATATATATATAATATACATATAAAAATATATACTATAATTTGGAGATGAGTGAATGGGGGAAAATATTTTATTGAAATGTACTCTTTCTGCCTGGTAAGTGCTCTTAAGATACAAGAGGAACGACATGAGAATGTTTTCACAGCCTTGAAGAGCTTTGCTGTCCTTAGTGGGTCAGAGGATGGCTACAAAAATACGGATTTGAGTGAACTGTGGTTTCTCATAAGCACTTGTGTGAATACACTGAAACCCACAGTGATTAAACAGACTAACTGCAAGGGATAATGAACTTAGCTTTTCCTCCGTGAAGAGGGTGCTGCCTTGTGCTCTGCTTGACACACACAGAGAAGTCAGACTCAAAAGCTGAGTTGCTGGCAATTAAGTCAAATGGGACACTGGGGAATCCCTGTGTTTTGTTACAGGTCAGTTAAGACAGAGGGTAAACGTGATGACCAGTTCTGCAGTTGCCCATCCTATCCATGCCAGGGAGAGTAAAATTAAACTCCATCTTTAGGACAAGTGTAAAGAAAGTAGATGTGTAGACATGAGAAATGTTCGATGTCAGGTCTAATCTCCAGGATATGAGACTCCCTGTTCTTGTGAACTGATCTTTTAGTTTTGAAAGTGTGGTAGTACAGTACTATGGGCTAAGAGGGGCAAAGGGCTTTTTTGGGAATGGGGCTGTGGCCTGGGAGCGTATTAACCACATCAGCCTCACTTCTGCCGCGGGGCTGAAGCGACCCGGCCAGGGCAGCCGTGCCCTTTGCAGTGACGCATCTGGCTCCTCTGAGCTCTTCTCCTCATCCTCACCTCTGGGTTCACACTCATGCTGCTATGAGCTTAGGTGGTCCAGTCACAAGGCAGATGCAAGAGCTGTAGTAAATGGTGATTTTAGTCACACAGTGACAGAGAATGTGTAAGGTGGATTCTGAAACAGAGCTACTGTTTAGTGACGAAGGAAGTTTTTTTTAGGCTACTGAAGAGGTGAGATTTCAGCTATGTAAGTGTCACAGACGGGTAGGGTCTCTGCACTTTTCCATGTTCAGCAAGGTCTCCATACTTCCAAAATGTACTTTTTAATGTTCTGATACAATTTTGATGTTTTCTGCCTTTTTTTGTTGAGAGCAAACACTAGAAATTTCTAAAGAATATTACACTAAACAAAAGGCACAAGGCCATGCATGTGTTTTAACAGAAACATTTTGAACTTCTGCTGAGAACTCTTGAAACACTCCCTATTTTCTGCACAAAAATGACCTTATTAACAATGTAAATTCTTCAATTTGTAACTTTTCAATACCAAAGTGCTACTGCATCTGACTTAAACAAAGAAGCAAAATCATATTAAAAAAAAGAAAACTTGAAAAAACAAATGGTTTTAAATAAGTCCAGCTGTTTTGCTGCCTGCAGCCAAGGATCTTTTTAATTTGAATCCTTTTAATTTTTTTTAAACGTCAAACACTGATCTGAAGTCCTGCTTTCAAATACTCTCTGAGTTGACCTGCAATTGTTTCACTCATTTAAGAGGTACATTAAATAATAATCAGCTAATTTGGAACGCACACGTGTCAACATCAGCAGTTTGTAATTAATGAGTAGCGCAACAACTGCATTCAGACCAAAACCTCAAATAAAATAGTGCTATAAACTTTACAGTGACATCTGATATGTTTGTGCTGTAACGATGGGCAACAATGACGATTCTGTGTTAAACGTGCTGTTGGTATAAGCCCTGAGTATTTGCCACAGGGCTGGATATTGGACACACCAGTTTTAAATACCCTTCCTCTTCCCTCGGAAGACGGTGACAGAAGAACCGTTAAGGCCCCTTCTTTGCTAGACGGCTTTCCAGGTGAGCTTAACGACCCTGTTGAGTTATTCTGTGATGCATGAACTGAGCTATTCTCCAACACACCTGAACGTGGCTTTTGTACCAAGCAGAAATCTTGGCTCTGCTGAGCTGGGAGCAAATGTCACACTGATCCCACCAGAGCCAGGACTTCACCCTTGCCCTGATAACTGCGTGTTGGCTTTCACTTTTGAAAGACTTAGGAGGCCTCCACTGGTGCTCATAGGAAGCCCGGGAAAACTTGGGAGCAGAATGGACCAATAATGGGGTGTATTTAGTCAGGGAATTTTGAGCCTGTCTTATGAAATATGTACATTCTGGTTACTAATCCTGAGGGTCACCACTGGCGACGAAAGAAAAGCGAGGAAGGAGTAGAGAGAGATGACTCCGCTGGGTGGAAAGGCACAGAAATTCACAGGGATTTTGGTACCAAAATCATTTCACTGGGAGTTGGGCACCTAGATGCCTTTGACGATCTGGGCCCAGTTAACTGTGTAAAATGAGAGTGAAATAAGTGTAAACAGTATTTCTAGGTAATTAGGAAGTCACTTTACCCATCGTTATTCCAGCCGTTTTCAATGTGATAAATTTGACTTTGGCTGCTACCAAAAAAGGCAATTGCTGATCTTTTTTTAATATAGGCATATTTAAATAATAATAGTATCAACAAATAAGAAAAGTCTAAATATCAAGCATAAATATCAATGAACTCATCAAAGTAGTACAGTAGTTGAAAATGACCCAAGGCTGTAGCCGTTGTATTAAAAAAAAAATGTCCAAGAGAAAAAAGTTAAATTAAATCATTGAAAAAGGGGCTGATTCTTTCAGTTGACAAAGCAAGAAAGAAGCAAGCATGATTAAAAAAAAAATAAGAGAAAATCTTTTTTTTTTTTTGCAATTTATAAGGTGCCAAGAGAAGTAAAACAAATTGATGCAAAGCAGGATGAGCTGCATCCTAAAAAACAAAACAAAAAAACCCAAAACAAAACAAACCCCAGCAATAAAAAATTCCATATTCTTTGGAGTATACAACATGGTTAAAAAAAAAAAAAAAGAAAAAAAAAAGGAAGAATGAAGTCCAACATATAAAACCTCTCATTCACAGCATTGCTAAAACAGAAGCATTCACAGTTTCCCTCTGGGAATCTTCCTATACTTCCTTACAGTTATTACGTCCATAAGATGCAGTAAACTCATTAAGATTTTTTATTTTTTTTTTTTTAGATTTTAAGTCTTAAAAATAGAACTGAACCAAAACTCTCTTTTGGACTGTGGAGACCTTTAAGCTCAGGCACGTTAGAAAGCCACAGGCCTGGAAACAGTCCGGGTACCTTTCTAACCCACCCTCGCTACCTCCGGACCACCAACTCAGGCGTCCTCCTTCCCAGAAGCTCAGCGCCCAGCAGGGAATGATGCTTTGCTGGAGCGACGTCGCTTCGCCAGAGGCGGCTACTACGCGCCGGCGCTCCCGGGAGCGCTGGCTTCTGAAGGGTTTGTTTCTGAAAGTGATGTATGAACACGGCAGGACCCGTAAGCCGGACCTACGGACACCAAGAAAGCACATTTAGTCCTGACCCGTGACTATTTAAAATTCGTTCAGTATGGTCGCCACACTGCTTCCTCTAGCCGCGCTGTGGTGGCCATGTTGGTGGGGGAGTTGCTGTGGCTCCCTTCTGCCTCGACCACGTCGCTTTGGTTGGGGAGGTTGGGGTTGAGGAGCGTCGATCCCGTGGAGGCGTTGGTGCAGGGAGGGTGGATGCGAGGAGGGGACCGGTCTCCCCCCGAGATCATGGAGAACTGATAGGAGCCGGCGGAGGTTCCGTAGTAGAGGTGGTAGGAGGGTGACGTGGTCTGGAATGGGCTGCCCTGGGCCTGCGAGGAGCCAGGGTAGGGAGGTGGGAGGTAAGTGTGGTATCTCGTGGCCGTGGACATGGCAGACATACCGATTCCTATCCCTGAACTGACGGGCGTCGGCGTGTAGGTGAACGCTCCCGGGTAGTGCATCCGAGGGTCGGAGATTGAGGGGAGTGTGGAGAAGGAGCGGTCGATTCCCACCCGGGGGTCACTGAAGGCAGTCAAGTCAGAAGCACCTGGGTGATGGGGAAGAGAGACAGAGAACTGGTGAGCTGGTAGAATGGAGGTTCACCTGTTCAAGGCAATAACCAACATCCGAATTCAGGTCTACGAAGCAGCCAGAGCAGAGCTGTCCCTCACTTGCTCTTTAACGCAGTCATTGTAATGCTCGTAGATCTGGATGTTTTGGATTAATTTTGGTAAAGTGGCAATTAAAGAGGAGCGCCAAGCTCCCGCCCTTGTTTTGTATGTGTATGTGTTCGCCCTTAGAGACCTTACAGCACATGCAATTACTTAAACTTCCAGAGTGTCCTTGTCCTCAACAGGTGAGTGGGGAGGAGGGACACAGATCTCCAGCTTCTTGCCCAGCAGCACTTGACTCACCAGGCACACTGATGGGGCCTAAATAGGAATTGTCCAGCTTCTGCATAGTCTCTCCTTACACACGGTTTTATTTGCCAACTCAAGTGGGAAGCTCCCTGGAGCAGAGATCGTCCTTTAGGTGTGCAAACATGCACAGGCAGGGTTTACATACACAGACTCAGCCCAGCCCTCAGCACTCGGGAGCAACAGATCTGCATTGACTCTGAACAGTAGCAAAGTAAAGAAATCAGGTTCACTTAAGGTCTTCGTATCTGGGTCCTCATATAATGTCTACATAACTGTTACTAGCTTCTGAATTTTGGTTCTAATGAGTATGTAAGAAAGGACAACAACGTTACTGTCTTTTTGAAGCAGTTTGATATATTTGGTTGGCCTTTTTTCTTCCTTTCATGTGTGCTAGAAGCCTTTCTCATCTTGCTAAGTGAAATGTTTATAGAACAGTCAAATTCTGCTCCACTTTGTCTGACATCAGTGGAAGTATGCCCGGTCCCATCGTCTCCTTCCCTGGTGTGCAAGGATTAAACAAGTGGAGTAGATAATGGCCTCTTTAGGAAGGATCTTCATCATGATTCAGATTAATGGAGGGTGTCAGTCCCTAGAGTTGGCAGCTATGCACGATTAAAATAACAACCATAATAATTAAGAAAAAATCTTTCCAGAAGACAAGGCGTGGAGTCTGCAGAAGAGGAGCCATGCGCTGAAGGAAATACTCATGAGAAGAAGCAGAGAGAAAACAAAGCTCTTGGCTCTGACCAGATTTAAAGCCAGAGCAGACACACTCCAGTGCCAAGTTCTGAAAGCTCGTCAACGACACAGCCAGCACAGTTTGATGAATTTCTATAAATTTCTTAGAAAAGTTCTGACGCATGCTGTATGCTTCTTTTTTGAGTTTGCCTTCTATGTTTTTTTTCTGGAAGATTAATGGGACCGCTGAACACATTTCCTTCTCCTAGACCCCAGCACCTTTAGATCTAACATGGCAAGATACACTACAGTGTGGCAGGAGCTTCAGAGTAGCTAAGGTTGAAGGTGGCGTCTAACAACTTGCCAGATTTTAAATGGTACTTCCACACCTCATTCTGAGAAAGAAATAAAAATCTCTGAAACTGCCTGGACACATCACTTACCAGGTGAGGGTTTCTTCTGCCCAGTTTGGCAAAAAGCAGAATAATGAGATTTAATGTCAATGTGTTTCAAGTCTGTCCCATATATCTGGTTTTTCTTTTGAGGCATCGTGTCTTTACATGGTATGGCCTAAAAAACCCGCAAATTTGCTCTTTGTTCCGACAAGGGGAAATTTCATGCACAGACAGCAGGCATGTGTAACAGTAATGGGCTTGGGGAGAAAATGCTGTGAAAGATTTTTTTGTGAGAATACTGAATGATGTCTAATATAGAAGCAACATTTCAGAAGCACTATAAAAAAACATATAAAATATCTAGAGATGAGCCCCCACGTACAGAATTAAGACAGGGAAGAAAGAATGCTGACATGTGAACAAAGATCTTCTAGATTCCTTCACAAATCATGGAGAAACTGTGCGTGCCCTGAGGTAAATCGCTTTGACCATGGGCACGAAAACTCCAACAAGCCCCAGTGCTGATGCTCTACCTCCATGGTCACCAAATACCATAAAAGCAAGAGAGTGTGCTGTTCCTCCACGCATACACAGTTGTCTTCTGTCAGTCTGTGCCCTCCTGGGGACAGCTGTGATGGAAACCTTTGAAGCTCATAGCACCCGCAGTGTAAGAAGAGCCCTGGTACACCATGACTTTGAGGCACTACGGCAACGCCAAAAATACCGGGTTTCAACATGGAGTGTGTTCACTCATTTGAGTGCAACCTCAGTTGCCACACTGGTAAAGGTTAAATGTCATTAACACTCAGTCTGATTCACGTATCCACATCTACAAGTACACACGCACCAGGTACCCCCTTACAGGGTTTGAAAGTCAATGGTAAATAATGATTTCAAACATTTCTGTCAGGAAGCATTACTTTTCTGAGTAAAAAAACTTGATGAAATAATTTACTTGAGAAGGCTACTTGAAATTTTCTCGTTGCTAGGAAGAAAGGTCTTTTTCATCCTTCTCCATTTTCTCCCTGCATTTCGTCAGGGGAAAGTAGTGCAAAGGGAGAGAAACAAAGAGGAGAAAGTAAAAATGACAATTTTAATTTTAAAAGAAGTGTGTCAATGAAGAATGAGAATTTTATAGACTTTTTAAAAAAAACAAACAAGAAATGTCCTTTTTTTTTTTTCTTCTGATAAGTTTCCTATATTTTCAGCTATCTCTGAGATGTAATTAGCACCCAGATCTAACAAATAATTGACTTCTGGTGGGCATCGTCCCTGTGACACTTTCAAAGCAGGGTCTATATGACAACAATAGCACAGGCTGGAGCACATTCAAGTGATTCTCTCTGATCTTAGACGAAGCCCTGAGTATTCAAATGAGAGCAATATGTGAGGCCACAGAAGATGTTTTTGAAAGAGCCATGTGCAAATTTGAATTATATGGCTCTCATTCATTTTAAGAAAATTCCTGTTATTGAACACACACATATTGGTTCAATATGTGTGGGTTAGAGTCAGCACATGGTCAGCTGAATACGGTGGAAACCAGGGGAGTAGCTTTCACTTCCATGCTATATTTTTATGTTGGCTTGTAAAGCTTTGTGGTACAATTTGACAAAGATGTAACAAGACAATCCAGTGCAACACTTAAAATGTCAAAACCCACCATACTGCAGTCAATGTGTCCACCCATAACCTACTGTGCTCTGGTCTGAATTTAGAGTGAGGGAAGGAAACAGAACTGAAATATCCGTGGCGTTCATTTCTTGGCAGGTATGATAGCTCTTTAGCGCTCCAAGCTATTTTTATAGTTCCATACATCTTCAAAGTGCTGCTTTCTCTTATTTTTTTTTCTTTTTTTTCTGACAACGATATATTGGGCCCCAAACCATATTTCTTTACTCTGCACAAATCCCAGAAAAGCTCTGGAAAAGGTTTGCTGCAGAAGGCCCGCAATAGGCTTCACTGCCACTGGAGAATGGACTTGATGATCTCAGAGGTCTTTTCCAGCCTCAACAATTCTGTGATTTTGTGAGAAAAGCCACGGCGACACCCTATGACACGGCAACCAGTTTGCTTTTGGAGTCAGTCTCTAGGCTTTGGTGAGGCCCCATGTGGGGGGACTAATTTTTAGGTACTTACTTGACAGCCGGCTTGAAAGCTCTGCGGTGAGGGATGTCATGCCGCTAGCCCTGCCGGGTGATATTGGTGTGGCGGGGTGCACGGAAGAGGTGGCAATGGAGCCCAGGTACTGGTAGGACTGGTCGTAGGACCATGGTGGAGATGGCTGTACTTGCCTCGTGTCTGCAATGAGAAAGAGACCTAAAGGCTGTTTTGAATGATAAAACTTTGCAATCAGATATGTGAAGCCCAAACCGCGTGGTGGAAATAGAAACTTAAATGCCGAGGTAATTACATTTCAGTTCCATAACCCCCTTTGTCAAGAGACCTTCAGACGAATTGCTTTCTAAAATATTATTTGTGCATCTGTGGGTTTTGATTGGCTGATTTTATCTTGTGGAGCTTTTTGGTATTTCGCATTAATGGTGGGCAGGCAAAAGCGGTCGGGGAAAAGCAGATTAAGCTTTCCAAGGTGAAAGACTAGGCATTGCTGAGATGCATTAGTATTTTGGGCTGTGTGTTCACAGCCCTTTTAGCCAAAAAGGCATGTCCTGCATGGCACCAAGGAGACAAAAATATTGAATTGTGTTTCTGTGCAAGCATGTAAGTAGGGAGAGGAAAACAAGATGAAAATACGTGTGTGTGTGAGAGACAGAGAGATGGAGAGTGAAATTAGTGTCCTCCAGAAGGCAGAAAGACAGACTCCTAAGTGAATGAATAGGACTGGGGAATTTGACTCCCTCAGTCTTTTGAAAATCCCAGGCTTGATGAAATGAACAGGTATTTTGTACATTTGTTTTGTATACGCTAAAATACAGAAACACAATTCAGAGTGATGGGTACCTCTACTAGCAGTGGCTGAACTTCAGAAACAGAAGAACTTACACCAAACTCTATGGCCCTGCTAAGCTGAAAATGCAGACAATCTATAAGTATGTGTGTTCTGTAGAAGCTGCCGCTTCTTGGAAGTAATATCTCAAAATGCACAGATGCATAAAACATTACAGAAAAACATTAACCTGTTATTTTCTAGCCACAAAACTAGTTTGGCTGATGTTTAAAATCAGATGCATTGCAGGGAGTTTGTCCAAACCAGTTGCAACAATGCAAAACCAACTCTTTTTTGCTTATTTCATCTCTGCATGTGAAGTTGGCATTTTTCAGTATTGAAATGTTTATTTTTGTATAAATCAAATTGAGAAAGATTCGTCGTCCTTACCCACCCGGAATATTTTTTACTCTTTTTAGTAAAATCTTTCCTATTTTCTTCAGCTCTGAGAGTGTTCTGCAGCCTCACCTAGCTAACTGTCTTTTTGGAAAAAGCAAATGTTGAATGAACTGTATTCAGATAGAACTGATATCAGCACGGAAGGGAAGTTTCCTGAGTCTGAGATGGAGGACTTTGATCTTCCATCAGAAAGCCCATCTGGAAATTATTATTTTGTTGTCCTTTATGGAGATGAATTTTACATTTTGTTTGTTTCATCTATTTAGAAGGGAAGATTTATACAAAACTCCAAGCTTTAAAAAAATAACTAGTGAAGTCACTTGCAGAATAAACTAAAGTCTTGTTAAGATTTTTCTGCTGAGTAATGCATTGAAATTCGGCTATTATTAATATTTAATTATTTTTTTTCCCAGGCAGACTTCCTTAAAAATAAATTCAGTCTATTCATGCTGTTCAAAAAGCAACATCCAATTGGATTAAATGGAATTCAGTAAAAACAAACAAAAAGACATATGCACAAAGCCTGTCTTATTCTGAATTACAACATCATCTCATTGCTAATGTATGGTCAGTGTTTATTAAAGATGACAGGGAGGCTGGTGAGGGAATTCGGTCTCCAGGGGTAGCATTAGGGTAAATACCACAAAGCACCAGTAGAGTAAGCATTGTAATGATATGGCATTGTGTGTTTCAATTCTGAAACGGGGTTAATTAAATCATTACTCTCTTATTTCAGCACTCAGTCCCATTGGTTTCAGTTCGGCAACGTGTCTGAGTATTAGAACTCTGATATGTGTGCTGGAGGGATCACAGCCTAGGGACGGAAACTCCCCAGGCTAGTCCTCCTGCTCGGGCAGCCCTGGGTGTGCTCTGCCAAGGCTGATGGCACCGGTGATGGAGTCTTCTCTCTGTCACCTCTCTCGTAGGGGCTCTGTTCAATGCCGTCACCACAGAAGCCACTGAAACCCTTTGCAAGCGTTTTATCGCCTGCCTTGAGGTGCTCTGCCCTTGGGTCTTAGCACTGTGGAGAAGAGGGGAAAAGTCTCTCTTCAGAGGGACTTGGGTGTGCGTGAAGGGGGTGCTGCCACCCGTCCTTGTTTTTCAGGTTGAACGGAGAGAACGCCCTGTTTGTTTTCTCCTGTTGCAGACTGTCACTGCCTGGTGGAGCAGCTCTGTCTGACCCTTTTCTCCCATTTCTTACACTGATAGCTCTTCAGGACAGGAGACATAGTTTCATCCTGTACCTTGCCCAGCATCCTTGGGATCCCAGTCCATAAAACAGCCCCAAGTGCAATAAACACATGAACAACAGTAAGAAGATGCAGGAAAAGCTGCAGCAGCTGCCGCAGCATCAGAAGAGGAAACAAGATTTTGTCACAGAGTTACTAAACACTGACATGACTAAACTGAATTAGGGTTTCTTTCTTTCTTTCAGTGGTACTAGAATTAGCTTTATGCTGTGTCCTGACTGGAAACTGGCTAATGGATCAAGTACGTGTCTTGTAACAGCCAGAGAGAGACTACCAAGGTATCTGACCTGCCTCATCCATTTGCTATTATTACTGACTTCTGGAGTACTTGAAACAGTGACAGGCAGCCCAAGAGACCCCCATTATTAATCTCCTCATCCCATTAAGCCTTTTTTAAATGAAGGTTCAATCTACCAATCAATTTTCCATCTTGGCACCAGTATTCCCAATCCCTGTGTTTGCTCTTAAAGATTGGCTTTTTGACACCAGACTGCTGCAATCTATTCAGTGATGTTAATATAGTGCATTATATTATATACACGTATTAAAGCAGGTTGTGCTGACTAACCCCAGGCATTACCTTCACAGTTTTTTAATAACAAGGGGAGAAAAAACATCATTGTAATAGCATTTTTATGGCACCATTTCAGTATCAAGAGGCAGACTCAGCTCCCAGTAAAAGAAAGGTTTGCATTTCCAGCAGCTTCAGTAGGATCTGGATCAGGGGCCTCAAATAGCATTTTATTTTTGTGATATCTGCTTTTCTTCAGCTTACAGGTTACCTAAAATTAAACTGGAAAGGGTTCAAATTTGCCACAGGACTAGGCTACACAAAAAGGTAGCAAACTCTTTCTGAATCCATCTCTTCTCTGCTTTCAAAATAAAGAGTTGTGCATCTCAGAAGGTAGTGGCTTGGCACAGGGAACTGAATGTGTGGCTTTGTGTGGCTGAAGTTAATTTGGTGCAAAAATGCTGCAAATAAATGGGACCTGCTTCTCAGCTCAGAATATCTATGAAGACATTTGCAGGAAGAGCTACTTCAACAAAGGGAGATAATAGGGTTTTGGGTCCACACAGTTCTAAAGCCAAACAGCATTCCAAAAATACTTAAAAGCGGATCAAAATAGCATGAAACCAAGGAAGTTGCTGCAGTTGATGATCTGTGCCCAGTCCACCCGGTATTTCTCCCATTAGCAAGTACTTTCCATTTCTGCTTTTTATGGTGTGAGAAAATGTATTTAAAACATGAAAACAGTTATTAATTGCAATAAAACACTCGAGGGCAAGAATTATGGTGCAATAATTCACACCTTGCTGCGTAGTCACGAGCTCTCAGCCTCTCGCCTCATGCCTAACAAGCTATTAAGGCAGAAAGTATTGAACCATCGTTCATGCCTCGTCATGTTTTATTGCCACGAAAAAGGTTGCATTCGGCTTGTTTTAAAAAGTTGTAATTAAGCTGTACAAACGTTGCATAATGTTTAATAGTTTAACGAAACAAGCTTTGGTTAGAGGCTCCGCAGGAAAAAAAAAAAAAAAAAAAAAAAGAAAAGCCCGTCTCCCTTTTTTCTTTTTCTTTTTTTTTTTTTCCCTAATGATGTTCCCTCCGGTCCTAGTATTTAGCATTTTTCCAGCTATTTTCGCCGTGGAAAATTAAAAGCCTGACCCGAAGGAGGCGGAGGGTGGTCGGTGGCTCCTTTCTCTGGGAGGTGCCGGGGCCAGCAGTGTGTTATCAGTAGGTGGCAGCGGAGACCTTCCAGAAGGCGGCGGCGGCCAGTTCCGCGTCCCGGGACGCCCCGAGTCCCGCCGGGCTCCCAGCGCCGGTCGGGGAGCGCTGCCTTCGCTGTGAAACAACACCAGCATGGGCACAGATTTTTTTTGCCGGAGCCCTCACGACCCTTCTTCGCAAGACCTCTATTAATGAACCTATCAGTCCTTCCCACTCGGGACTCCTCTGGCGCTGTCTTAACTGCAGCTCTTGCTCTGCACGGTTGCAGCGCGGAAGGAGCATCTCCCTGAGGAGCAACTCCGGGCTCAGAGGTTTATCCAAGAGCAAGGATGCACAGGAGAGATGTGTCCACCCAGACCCGAAGGTGCCCTTGCTCAGCAGAACCGGCACAGTTAAGCAGGGCCAAGGAATACCTGCCAGGCAATGGAGTTGTCCTAGAGCGGCTGTGACACAGGCTGTATTTTGGCTTCCAAAGTCGTTATTGATAGTCAAGTACAAGAAGAAAAGAATTCAGAGCACAAGACCTCAATCAAAATCACCGAGTGTCTCCTGAGCTCGCATGGAACATCCTTTTGTCTGTAAAACAGATCCTGAGCATACAGGACATGGAAAGCATGGGGACATAATAAATATGAAGTCCTGGGATGCTATTTCGATGTGATTGTTTTTCAGAGGGAACACACACTTTAAAATGTGAAACAACACTCCCCTCTCCATCCAAAAGAAAACACTGTGATGCTAATTTCAAGGCACTTGGAAACTATAAATCAGTAGGTTTCAGTGGGACTGCGGTGATTCATAGGACCAGGATGTTGCCTAAGATGATAGCAAAAATGTCTATCGCCTCATCGTTTCTATATAACAAGCATAACAATTCATACCTAGCTGTCTAAAATAAAGCTGCCACAAGATTTTATATTCTGATCAGAAAATACTAATTTTTTTTTCCATATTAAAAGCTCTAAGCTTCCAATTCAGCTAACAGGTCACACTGCACCGATGAGGCGAAAGGAAGAATGCTGGATCCTGCACACCTCTGCATCTGTTTTCTGCCTTCAGAGTGCAGAGAGAGAGAGAGAGACGTTTCTCCATGTAGTCACCACAGGTCAGACATTGCTGCCTGCTCCCAGCCAAGAGGCACTGCGTGGCCAAATCTCAGTATGATACAGCATGTTCCTGGAAGCTTCAGAAAGGAGCAGCAGGATGTGAGTCAGTACGCCGTGGTGTGAGGCGGGATGGCGTCGGAGCCGTCAGCGGCTCAGGAGGCAGCAGGTATATACATATATATATACATATATATATGTCTTTGGCTCAGCCAGGCTGCCTGTCTGCCTTTCCATCCTTCCCTTCTTGCTGGGCTGTGCTTACACAGAGACTGCCTGCACGCCCTCTCTCCTCCTCACCCCTCTGCCTCAGAAGTGACACCTGCCTCCTCAGAAATATAATTACATGGATAAACTACGCTGTGCAAGTGATTTTTCTCAAGCCAGGGTTCAGGGGAGACAAAGGAGTGAGCCCTGAGTACAGAGCAGCTAATTAGCCGCTATGTATGTCAGTGAAACCCCCCCCATCCTCGGCATAGCGAGATCAAGATGAATTGCGAAATAGCCACTGCTGTTGCCAGAGTTTTCTTCTCAAGTTGCAAAAATTTCTGCCAGTCATACGCAACAAACCCCGAAAGTCACATAGCAGCGAGCTTTGCAGTTCCTCCACCACCCTGGCAAGCACTTTAAACGCAGCAAGTGGCAGAAGACACGGGGTGAATGAAAGCTGGAATTAGTTTACTGGTGTTAAACTTGGAGGCGAACAAGGAGAGAGTCGGGTCCTTAACCGCTTTGAAAGAATTTTCTGAGTCTGGGATTTGTCCGTCTGTCCCATCATCCCGTCCCCACCGCCACCCCCCTCCCCGGTCTGATTTGCTAATCTTTCCAAAGGGAAACAGTTTTTATAGTGTGACTTTCACTTCCTTTGAGTGTAAGGCAGGAATGGTCTTGATTAGACTTGTTCATTCAGAGACGTGTCTTGCTTAATAGAGGAAATGGACTATGAGCACAGAAATACTCTGTGTAGTTTTGTGCTCAGGGGAAAGATGCTGCCTGCCTGAAATCTTCAATTCAGTCTTTCCTCCTTCCCCCGCCTTTGCCAGTATCTCTCACATGCCTGTCTCTGCCTCTTCTTCCTGCTTGCTGCCTCACATTAGCTCCTAGCCCTGTCAGCTTCAGGTGAAAGTGTGACAAGCAAAAGGGACCATGATATGGTCCTGCATGAGTCTGACCTAGTCTCTCTCTGAAGCAAGGCATCCAAAATGACTCAGTCTCCCTCCCTCGCTCAAGACCCAGCAAATGCTCAGCCTAATGCAGCACCGTGAAAAGGTGTGTCATCTCCCAGCAGCTGAAAGAATTAGTCAGTAGCTTAAATAAGGGGGACTTTCCAAAGGACACTGAAAGTGGTAGCAGCTACACAAGGCTGGTATTCTCATACCTCTCAGTGCTGGAACATGAGGAGCTGGAAAATTACAGAGCAAACTGTAAAATTCCACCAGCAGCTACTTCACCCTGCAGGGTGGTTTCCCTCCATGTGCCAGGCTGTGGAAACCACTGTCACACCACCGAGCCACTTCCCAACACAACAGCTGGGAGACCTGCAGGTTTCACAGAGGTGGGTGCGAGCTCTGATTTGCCCCCAGGGGAACTTTTTCAAAGCCTTCTAACTGCCACTGGAAATTTATAGGAGGTGAACATTCCCTTCTCTCTGTGTCCTTGAAAAGCCTCCTTTAGATTGCTAAGGTGACAGGACTTGTTCTGGTTGAGGATGACAGTTGGGGGGTGGGGCGTGGAAGAGCCACCCAAATCCCTGGCTATTCTCTGGAAGAAAGATTTTTGGCAGCGAGCTCCTGCCTCGATGTTTGCTTTATTTGTATTTCAATATTACTGTGGTTTTGTGGAGTATTGCAGAGGCTACAGAAGTTCTAGAGGCATTTGAGATTCTAAAAAACCTGTGGGATAGGAGAAATGAGGGAGTTTCTCCACACTGAGGCATCACACTCCTGAGAATAAAGAAGAAAAATATCAGCCTCAAGCAGAAGTCTTTCAAAAAAGGCTGCTTGTTCTAGCTGCAGTCCTTAGAGTTGTTGCAGAACTTCCCAAATTGTAGGTGATGCATAGGTATACAGGAGGGTCCCAGCCCCTGGGAAGGATCAAGTGTATGGCAAAGATGACCATCAAAAACCACTAGCAGTGGTCTGATTAGGTTCTGGGGCTCAGAGCACCATTTCTACTGTTCATCCAGTACGATGCATATGTATACAGGAGGGTCCCAGCCCCTGGGAAGGATCAAGTGTATGGCAAAGATGACCATCAAAAACCACTAGCAGTGGTCTGATTAGGTTCTGGGGCTCAGAGCACCATTTCTACTGTTCATCCAGTACTTTGCATTCAGTTTCTGTGTATCATCAATCCCGACTCATTCTCTGTGTCAGCTCATTTCTTTTCACTGTTGCACTAAAAAGGGTCTTGGAAACAAAAATGATGCAAGTCTGCCCAGTGCCTTTGAGCATATCAGTTCACCAGTCCTAAATATAATGAAAGACTGGAAGTCTTATGTGAAGATTTTTGCTAGCTTTTCTTTAGAAATGGATGCCAGGGAAGGAAAGAAACCGAATGAGACCATCCTAATGGTTTAATTTCCTTCACTCTTTTCAATGTCAATGTCAATGTCAAGAAACTCAGTGCTCCAGTGATAGTAAGACACCTGGAGATGATACCAAAGGCAGATGGAGAAAGCACCTGTTCTAGATGTTGGGGGATATTTTGGGCTGGAAGGAGATGTGTGTATTCCATCAAATTTACAGCTGCCTGAATGAGCTGCCTGGAGTAGCTGCACTACATATGCACAACGTGCCGTAAAGAAAAAGGTAGCATTTTAGTAATGGCAACTGGACGTGGGGTGGAGGCCCCTTAAAAAACCTCTAGGTCTCATTGCTAACTTGGTGCCAGAATCAGGAAGTGCAGACAACTCCACATACCAAACTGTGAAAACTCTGATTTCACAATCAACATGTGTGCTGCCCTAGCAAGTTAGTACATAAGCTGCTCAAATGAAATATAAACCATCCCTCCTCCTGAGTAAGCACACTCCTTCTGGGCTGGCGTCACTGCTGCTTTGAAGAACATGATGGCATTATGGGCAAACTGCAAAATCTCTGGGTAACAGTGACACGCAGAAGTTGGAAAGCTGAATTTTGCAAATTAAGGATGCATTGTTCTTTGTCTTCGGAGGTATGAGTCACTCTGGAGAGCTGCAGTTATTTGCTCAAGAGGGAGACTCCATTCTACCACCCATTCTCCTCTTCCCTCCCTCTCTGCATCAGAAAGGAATAAAGTAAAAGAATTCAGCCTTGACCTTCCACTCTTGGCTCCCCTGGAGGAGACATGCCGCCAGACTTGATGCCGCTGTGGTGTTCTCCCCTATCTCTAAGAGTACTGCTAAAGCACAAACTGAAACAGTAAGGAAATCAGTGACGGATACCACGTGGATATCGCTGCGAGCAGATTTCACCCTCCATCCCGTTGTGCCCAGCCTGGGAGGTGGTGCAGTGCAGAGAGCACCATGGCACAAGCAGAAGGATGCCAGTACAAGCACATACATGTGTGTACACGCACATACACATGGGTACGTGCGGACACACTTGTCTGCTTGCTGCATGGCACTGTGCTTTCTTTTAGCTTCTTAGGTGGTGGGAAGAAAACAGGGTGTATGCTGCTGCTGCTGCTGCTGGGAGGGTATATGATCTGTGGTGACCTGCACAGGGACTAGAGGTTGAGACCTGTCAGAGAATATATTTCTGCCTTGTCCATCTTGGTAAATCCATACTTAGAAATCACATCTCTCTGAATCTGGAGGGGAATCACTTGGGGACTGTGACAGTTTCCCCTCACCTGCTGCCACAGTCTATATGACAAATCCCGCAGGACAACAGAGCACCTCTCTTCCTGTTCCACTTATCCCTCTCCAGCTTCTCCCTTCTGCTGCTCCAGGTCTCAACTGTTGCTCTAGGTGCAAGTTACTGCTCTGCCTTCCCCTGAACTACACGTGATGACCTCCCAGCTAATTAATTTCTTGACCCTCGCACTGCACCCTGAGGAAGGGTATTATTGCAATCCTCATTCTAGCAGACAGAACACCATGGTTCATGCAGGAAGCAAGGCTCCAGTTCAGAAGAGCATTCAGGGCACGGAGCTCAGCACTTGGCTGAGTCAGAACACATGCAAATCACCTCATGTCACCCCGGCAGGGAAAGTTCACCTGTAAAAACAGCTTGGGGGAGATGTATCTACTTTGTACTGGTTAGCTCACATCCTGAAAGTAGTCTACCTGAAGTGTAGGGCTCAGGTAGGGTACAATGCTCACTGAGAATCAGGTCAATTAACCCATCTCACTACCTTGCTGCTGGGGAGAGCAGCTGCTTTCAGCCTGCCTTGGGCGAGTATATCGTGCCCTGGAAATGCAGACGCAGAACTGAAGTGCTAATTGTGTACAAAGTGTAATGCTGTCTACTGGTGCCCTGGCTCTTGAGGGAGGATTCATCTCACCTGAGAGATCTACAATGTAGGTGTCTACCTCTGAGCTACTTGTCTAGACTCTAGACTTCATTGCCAACAGAGTAAAACAGACACCTGTGGGGTGCAAGTCATAAGGGAGACATCTAAGCCAAGCCAGGCGGGTGAATCACACCCGCTGAACAGCTGTTTCTCTCTCCAATTGCAAAGATACCAGATGACTGTGTCAGGAGGAGACACACAAAACACGGATGTCTAAAGTTAGGTGAAATGAATCCTAGCCTGGTTACACCTCCAAAGTTTCTCTTTCATGGGGTGGAGCAAGACCAAAGGAAGTGAAGAGATATCTCTCCTGGGCCAGAACCTGGAAGTCACATTGAGTCACTATTTGAGGACATGGGATTACCTGCCTCTTCGGCTCTAGGGACATACTCTCCACGCCTGTGGGCTGGACCTGACCCTACAGGTCCTGGGAGAGGATTATTGATACCCTCATACCCAGCACCAGAGCCATTGCCTGAGTGGGACTTTGCCCTAGGGTGTTCAAGAAAGTGGTCACAAGTTCGTGTCACAATGAAACATTTCCTAGCTTTGTGCCTACATTTCAAGGCAATTAAATATGAGGCTGAAAGTTCCTTGGATGGATTATTCTCACTGGAAAGCCTATGATATAAAAAAACAGAGCAGAGTTGAATGACGAAGTCTCTGCAGTCCACTGGGAGACACGGTGATAAAGAGATCACTACAACGTGGCCTCAGTTACCTTACAGGTTGCTCCTGATGATGTGAACTAATGACTCCATAATAAAGTTCTTTAGCCTACAGATAAACAAAAAGTCCTCATCAATCTCTTCTTTTACACTTTCAGTGCTCCCTCCTACTTTTCAACATGAAAGTGGTGGAAGAAAAAGCTTACTCTCTGGAGTTTACAGTCATTTTATCCACCACAATACACTGACCTTGATGTGAACTAATTAGGATTGCAATAGATTATTAATACGAGTCAGTAAGGTGGAGTTTTGTCAGTATAAAAGAGGCCTTTGAAGATAACAGCCATTTACACTTTCATGATCTCATCCCAAGTGCTCAGAAGAAAGCCTATAAACTAATAAAGTAGAATTCATCCAGGGGCACTCTGCACGCACAGTGGAGTATCACCCTACAAACCCTTATTCAGGATGGCAAATGAAATCTGCTTGGATTCTTTTAAATTCCAACACAAATCAGGATTAAAACAACTTTTGGTAATAAGCAGATCTCTGATGATCTAAAGACACACTGGTTCATTTTATTAACTTAGAGAAAGTAAGTGACATATCAAATGCAACCTTCATACTTTAACAGCTGAGGTCACCTTGAGGAAAATGATACTGAGCCCAGCGGTATGAAACCTCTCTCCAGAGTGCAGCTTTGATTTACAAGGTGAAGTAAGGTCTTCTTCATGTGAACATATATTTGCAAAGTCAGTTTGATTTAGAATGATGCATGATTTTTATTTTTTTTTGAAGAGGTAACTAAGAAACTGTTGCTCATTATACTACTTAACTAAACCAGACTTGCTGAAAACTCTATTAAATGATCTGCTCCTCCAAACTGTCAAGCTGGATTTGAGGAGATCTGCAAAGCTGAAATGGAAAATGAGTCAAGCCCAGAAGTATGTGCTGAAAGCCCCAACTCACTGGGTTGTCAGGGCCATTCAATCCAGAAATATATTTAAAATACTGTTTAAGAAATGTTGCTTCCTTTACAAAATCTCTTGGCACTTGCTGCGTAGCCAAGGAATGCAGCATCCTGCTGGGCTGTGGCCATCACCGGTTTCACCCGATTCCACCAATTCCATCACTGATACTGCTCCGGAGGGTGGCAGCAGGACGTATCCCTGACTCCCATCTGAATCAGAGATGCTGGAGGAGTACAGTCAGCAAAGAAGGAATAAAAGGAAGGTAAAGACTCATCTCCTTGTTCAAATCATTGCCACAGTTGTGATTTTGAAGACATGTGCTAGGTCGAGCTCAGCTTTCATGTTCACTCTGCTGGCTGTATTTAGATGTTATACTGATTGATTTCAGAGCAAGCTAAATCTAAGCCTGAAAGGCTAAAGATGCAGGCAGCATGAACTTTGAAGTTACAAGTGCTTTGCTCTTTAGTGCTACTGAAGATGCCAAGCAAAAGCTCAGCAACACACACACAGAAGCTATTGCAGGGCTGAAGCTCCTCAGTAGCCCTTCCAAGGCAGGGCATCAAAAATGAGACCCAAAGCAGGCACAGGGCTTTGAACATGCAGGTCTCAGCCAGCAACACCCTGGATACACACTCTCCATCACAATGGTCGGGGAGGGGTCTGC
This sequence comes from Trogon surrucura, assembly GCA_020746105.1. Taxonomy (NCBI): domain Eukaryota; kingdom Metazoa; phylum Chordata; class Aves; order Trogoniformes; family Trogonidae; genus Trogon; species Trogon surrucura. Next base: position 102,969,174 of record CM036617.1, on the reverse strand, counting down.
CTGGATCAGAGAGGGTGTGCCTGTGCCACCCACCATGGCAGCGATGCCTGGAGGAGACCTGGGGGGAGCCTGTTGATGCCCAACTCCTGTACACCTCCCTCTGCCCCTTCTCCTGGACATCTTCCTGCAGGGGACTTGGGACAACCAGGCTGTTTGGAAACATGCACTATGGCCCCAAATTTTGTGTACCTATGTCTTGATCATAATTTCTGGTTTGCGTGTAGGTAAGTGCTAAAAGAATGGGTGGAGTAAGGAATAACAGTGTTGAAGGAAAATTGTAATCCATTATAGAACAGAAGTGTCAACACATGTCAAATGTTGCAAAATGTCCCAGTGGAAGAAATAAAGTAATTCCCAGCATTAACCAACAAACAGCTGTTGTGTTGCCAGACTGAGGATGATTTCTTTTTGGAATAGGAAATGCATGATGTTTTATACAAATAACAGTTTTGTTTCACTTTCTGCATTAAACATCTTAAAAACTAACCTTTAAATATGCTAAACACTTCGGGATAGCTTGAAAAGTCTAGTTTGCTGTAACCTCTTTTCAAATTATACCCTGTGAATAGCCTGTCTGCTTAGAAGTACCATGTAAAATTATTGTTCTATGTTAGCAGTTATGAACCTATGAAACACTGACACATCAAAAACTTTCTAGAAACTTTGCTAAACTCAGCTAAGCTCCACTGAATGTGCTGAACTGAGCAGTTTTAGACAACTGTGGCATGGTGTTACTACACCACAAGTCATCATCATAAGTAAAAGGAAGTTTTTCCCATTTAAGAGACTTTCTAAAAGCTAAACATAATTGTGATGTGTAAGCAAATTTTAAATAATTATTTAAGCGAGAGTAAGAGTAAGAGCAAAGAGTACGAGTACGAGTAAGACCAAACAAGGCACTGACTTTTAATGTAAAAATCCAATGGGATTACAAGAAACAAGGTTGTTTTAAGTTATAGATTGTTAGTTTGGTCAGGGAAAAAAACACCTTAGGAATTGCCCTAATGAAATATTTTTTATGTCTACGTTTTCACAATTTTAAAAATTGGCAACATTTTGAAGAAATTCATTTAAATTCAACCAGAAATTATACGTTTGCTGTTGTTCTTTTGCAGTTGTTGCTATTTCACAGAATCACAGAATGTTGAGGGTTGGAAGGGACCTCAAAAGATCATCTAGTCCAGCCCCCCTGCCAGAGCAGGATCACCTACAGTAGGGCACACAGGAACATGTCCAGGCAGGTTTTGAATGTCTCCAAAGAAGGAGACTCCACAACCTCCCTGGGCAGCCTGTTCCAGTGCTCTGTCACCCTCACAGTGAAAAAGTTTTTCCTCATGTTTTTGTGGAATCTCCTATGTTCCAGCTTGTATCCGTTGCCCCTTGTCCTGTCCCTGGACATCACTGAAAAGAGCCTGGCTCTGTCCTCCTGACATTCACTCTTTACATATTTATAAACCAAAAAAAAAAAACCCTCCCTCATTTATTTGCACAGCTCTTTAATTTGTTTAAATTAATATGCTGTATTACTCATTTTTTTTTCCCCAACATCTTCCTAAAATGATTGCTTAGCTGTACTCACATTATTGTCTTCTGCCAGTGAATTAAATATGAGATGGTTTATTCCCCCATTCTCCAGCAGCTCTTCCCCCATCCTCACATGCTCATTTAACCAGTCTGAACTTACAGATAAGCTGGTGATGAGACACTAGAAGGCAGAAACAGACAATTACCTAGGCAAATGTTTGAAGGATTTGGGCCCTGAGGCAAAAACGCTGTTTACTGAAGACTAAAAGTGCCATTTCTACTTAGTACAAGCCAGTGTGTCTGAACTCAGAAGTTCTGGATAGTGGCCACCAGTGGACTCAGAGCAAGGTTTATAGGTGCAAGATAACATCATGCTTCTGTCTGCATTTCATCACCGCAGGGCCTTTTTCTGTGTGCTTAAACAAAGGCTTGCAAGTACCAACAGAAGTATACTTCACCATCTGTCTTTGTATTCACTCATTACATAGTTAATCATTTATTTTTATGCTGAAGACCACCCCAACAAGATGCAAGGGCAGATCCTTAGCTGGCCTAGTTGGCAGAGCAAGGCCGACTTACATTGGCTGAGGAGCTGTCTTTTGGTCTAATTCTGCACCTTTCAACTAATTGGATGTAAGCAGGGTTGCAGTGCCTCACGGTCTCCTCACTTCCTGTTTTCCTCCTCAAAAGATGTTTTGGGGCAAAGAATGGAGACTGCAGTAAGAGTCAAGATGAGGAGGAATGAGAACACAGTGCTCTGTTGCACTTCACGCCGCTTCTCCCACCCAGCCCTCCTGTCTACCTACTCCCATTTGCACAGGCCGAGGTGATGCAACCAGGGATGGTGCTGGCAAAAAAAAATGGAGGAGATTGGGCTACAAAGCATAGTGAAAGGACCTGGGAAAGCTGCTGAGCTGCACAAGCAATTTTTCACCCAGACAGATGGACTTGGTCACTAACAGCCCCACAGCAGTTCTGTCGATTTGGGAGGCTCAGTTAGCCTTTTGTGTTACATGGCAAACAGGTATGTGAGGAGATTCTGGGAGGCCACCCTGCATTTTCAGGCTGTTTCAGCAGTAGGGAGCAAACTCTTACTCTGAGGAAATGCTCAGCCACATGCCTCCTGTCTGCGTTGGTGAAAAATTACCATTAACAGAGTCAATATAAAAAAAACCTGGACGGGACAGGTCTGCAGCCGCTGCCTCCCTCTGCCACCCACTCTCGGCAGGAAGAATGAAGCAACAGAAAGGGCAGGAAAAGGCTCTGAAACACAACAGTTTCCAAAGGATGCACATCTAAAACATCTGTATAACAGAACTGGAAGAGGAAAAGTGGGTGAAGGGAGACCACAAGGCCAGAGCAGGATGACCAAGACAAAGATCGGACTCCTGCCTTCAGCTGGGGGGTGAATGGTGTTTGGAGCCAGGGTGATTCTCCACCTGGGCTGAGCTGCTTCAGTACCAGGAAGCAGAGGATCTCAGCCATGCTGGCAACCAGGCCCAGCACCTTTCACAACCTCTGAGATCTCAACGGTCCCAAAAAGCTAGATAAATGACACAGGTACTAGGGGCACTCATAAGAGTCTATGATTCTACGATTCTATTAATAGCACTAACCCAGCTGGAGGTAAACTTTCCGGAAAGAGTGTAACAAACTATGTGATTATCCCTCATGCTTAAGCCACCAGGCATGGTCCTATAGGGTGAGTCCCTGGACACCAAGCCTTAGTCACTTTTAACTGCCAGGATTAAGCTATGCATTCCATAAGCACTCCATTAGCTTTGTTTTGTAAATATATTTTCCCATAAAGAAAAGAGGGGCACGCTGCATCCAAGCGTGGGGAACGTGTCTTGTGAGGAGACAGCATTTCCTCAGCCCTCCCTTTATTTTATTTTCCTTCTTCTTCAAATGTGAAAAATAAGTTGTATGACAGCCTTTGGTGGAGATGTGTGCAACAAGGCCTTCATTGTCTCAGACAGGTGTGAGATTGGAATTGATTCAGTGCCAACAGCCCCAGTATCAGAGCCAGCTCTGTGAGCTGAAAACATACACCAACCATCCAGTAATACCACTGCAGCCAGCCAGAGACTCAACAATTTAAGGTTTAACACACACACAACATAAATCAGATGAGGATGTACCAGCCAACCGTCAGCTTCTTGGGCAGATGCCTGCAGACCGTCTGTGCAGATCAGACCTTGCCTGTTTCGGTTATTGGAAACATTTTTTTTTTTTTTTTTTTTTCATATAAAGATGAGAGACTGGGTGGAGCAGCTAGCTCAGACACATTTACATTTGCCCTATCTTGCCCTGACAGCCCTCCTTTGCTTGCTGTTTGGAGGCAGCCCTTCTTGTAAAGTGACTTTATTCCAAGTGCAGGAGGGAAGGAATTACATCTTGGGGAAATGTTTAATGTACAAATACAAAAATCACATGGACATGCACTCAGTATGCACCACCCTCATGAAACAAAACTGTTCCCTTCCATGAGAGTTTGGGAGGCTCTGAACATGATTAAACAAGCACAAGAATAAGCACTGTTGTTTTTCTCTGTTTTTCTTTTTTTTTTTTTTTTTTCCATGAATATATTTCCTTCACTTTTCCAGGAAAACCAGTTTCACATTCTCTCCTCTCTGACTTGACTTCTCTCACCCACTTCAACCTAGTCCCTGCTCTACATCTGCCCACATTAGTCACCCCGGTGAGGGCCCAAGAGGGCAGTGCTGGTGGCCTCCTGCTCCTCCTCCAGGCTCCGGCAGGTACATGGAGAGATCCCACATGGCACCCCACCACCTCAGGCTCGGTCATTCACAGATGATCTGGTGATAGCCAGGCCCTCCGCATCTGGGACATCCTGATTTCTCCCTATGGCCTGTCAGCTCAGTTGTAGCTGCCCTTGGTCCCACCTGCAAGTTCTTCTTCCTTCTCCAGCCCCTCCATCCTCAGGGATCACAGAGGGCTCTTGCATTTTGTGACACAGACGGGTCACAACCCCTGGTTGAGAGAAAAGACAACTGGCAGGAGGCTCCCCTGGGCTAGGGATGGCTCCTTCATGTCCCAGGCTGGTCCCCTGCCACATCCACCTGTGGGGCTTGTCTGCTGGTCTGGCAATGGGAGAGGGCTCACAAGGGCAGAGGCTGAGGAGCACCATGAACACAAGAGCCCAACACAAACACCTGAGTATGTGCTTAAAAGCTGAAGGAAGCCAGAAGAGATGGCTTCAAGAAAAGTACTTGCACAGGAGGGGTAAAAATGACACTAGCGATCCATTTGTGTCTAGGCGAGTGTTAGCTGGCAAATCTTGGATTATACTCACTTGAAATGTCCCCCTCCCTTCTGTGTGGTCCCTTTTCAAGTGTTCATTTCTATAAAGTACGGCAGAGCAGCACTGTTTTCTGGTGGATACCTTCCCTCATGAACTAATTAATAAAGTTTGAATTTGCAAATGGTTTTGCATGCAAAATTGCTCATGTATATATAGGTCTCTAGGATTTCAAAGACTACTCTTTTGAGCAGTTATTCACATACTTTACTGCAGAAAGAGGATCATGGTTTGGACTTGAAATTTTTTAAATTAAGTATACTTGAATAACCTTATGCAATGAGAACTGAAATCATCATAAATGTTACACTTTCTCAGCTACCTGTAAATCATCACTATACTAATAAAATGAAGAATCACTTCTGAAAATACGTTATCTTTCCTACAGGTCAAAGGACATAGCAATTTACAACTTCTCTGGATACTAGAAACTTGTCAATAAACAAAGCACTGAATACATAACTTTTCACTATGCAAAGGATTTTTGGTTTCATTGGGGTTTTTTTTGGTAATGACCACCTGAATTTAATTTGTCAGAAGCTAAGGGAAACTAAACTCTCCAAGTCACATCTAAAAATTCTGATAATTGTAATTATTAAAAAATACAGAGGATACAAACTACAATGGGTTTTATTCTAAAGCATGTCTAGTGATCTAGTACTATTTTTGGGTACCTAATCAAAGACATTCAAAACATCTCTTTTTGCAGATACTCAGGCTCCTTGAAAGTGCCTGGAGTTGAGCACTAAATCCTGGAAGCTCTCAGAATCACTGATCTTGAATTGAGTATCTTGGCCAACACGGATAAACCGAGTAAACCTCTGAAACAGACCTGGACATTTACTGTTGGGAATCAGGCCAACTTGGACAGTAAACCCACAATTTTTAAATGGATCTCTGTCATATACTTTTGCTTTTCAATGCTTTCAGGAGAAGAGTTGTATGCATAGAATGAAAATGGTCAGATGGAGACAATTGTCTATTTGACTCTATAAGGTGCACTTTCCCACGTAATTAATAGTTTTACCGAGCACATCCAAGCCCATTGTTCTTTGCATGTGAACAATCTCCATTTATAGAGGTCATAATATGCTGAATACACAGGGAAAAGTTATTTATAAGTTTGCTAAGGGTGTACTGTGTACTCAGTCACGTAAAAGGAACCCTATGAACCCTCTAACCAATGGGATCATTAGAGAAGATCTGCTTGATGCAACATCTTGTTAAAGGCATGGCAGTGGAAGAGACGAGGGCACGTCTGCACTTGATGCTTTGAAAGGAGCCCCCCTCCCCATGGCTAAATCCCAATGGCAAAGAAAGCAGGGACTGTGTCTGTCCTCCTGAAAGCAAAGCCCTTGGCTGCTAGGAGCGGGGGAAGCTGCTGAAACCTCCTACGGAGCCTAGAGGGCTTGATTTCACCCCATCCAAATTTAGCTGTCTGCATCAACCTAGACCATGCAGGCTCTGTACACTGAGGTGGGGTTTTCACCTCAGAAACAAACATTTGAATACTAACTCCTATGCTCGTCTCCTCATTTCCTCCTTCTTTGTTTTCAACATGGCAAGTAGTATGGGTGTCTGTGGCCACTCTGCTCTAGACCTCAGCGTTTCAAGTTTGGAGAGGCTCAGTTCAGTATTTGAGGGAAAAGAGTACATTCAATTACAAAATCAAAGTGGTATCTTCTGGCACATGGGCAGCATCAGCTGAATAATAAGCTGGTTTCAGTGGGTGTTTGTTTTTAGGGTAAGGAGCTCTTATTAATTTTTTGTTTGTTTTATTTACCATGGAAGGTAATTTGAGCTTTGGTATCAAAACATGTCATGTTCTGCCAAGAGGGGATTAAAGAGGAGAATGCTATGGAAAGAAACTGGGTTTGTCAGTAAAGAACTGAGAGAGATTTTGTTTACCGGAGTTTTGCAATCAGCGCTTTTAATCTTCCTCACAATTGGACCATTTGAAGGCCACGAATATGTTTCAAGGGCCAGTTAGGAATAACCCAAAAAACTAGGAGTAGCTGCCTCAAATGCTGAAATGCTATGAAACACATGGCCACATGTGGCCATCCAAAGTTGAGGGCAGTGGAAGCACCTGCCTCTGGAGCAGGAAGGGATATTTGCTTTAAACATCTCCAGCATGCCGATACCATAGGTGAGGTTAACACCGGGTGGGAGAAGCAGTGAGCCAGAATAAGGTGTTTCCATGGAAAAGTAAGAAAGCCCAGTAACCCGGTTAATCTCAATAGTAGATAGAAACAACGCCTGAGGTCGAGTGCATTTAAGCTGCCATCCTGAAAGATGCTGAGCCTTTTTGGTTGCCCCAGAAATGAAGAGGAGAGAAGAGCAGACAGAGACTCTACATCAGAGGGGTGACTCCAGTGCTGCTGTACTACCAGAGAGCTGAATCAGCAGGAAGGCAGCCCAAGTAATTCATGTCTTTCCCTGGTGATTGAGGTGACCACCAAGAGCACTAACACTAAGTTGGTGGCATCAACGCAGACCCAATCTGCTTTTGGTTAGAGAGCAGCTCCTCTTTTGCAATGACATAACGGAGAAGGGACTTTGGCACACTGAGTGGGAGATGACAAAACAAACCGGAGAGGATCGCTGTGCAAGTCAAAAACTGAACAAGGGATACTTGTCCCTACCTGCAAACTCTTTTTCTCCTAGCAGTATCCATCAGCTCAGTATTGTTCTCATGTGGTAAAAGACATGGACTGATTAATGAAAAATAAAACTGTGTCTGGGCACGAGCTGCCGAATTTTATAGCTGCCTAAAGATTCAGCTTGACAGCTAGAAGGATTTCCAAAGGCATATCCATAGCTATCACTGATTTCTATGTGGCTTGGGGCTTGGGCACTATAAAAAATCCTGATAAGACACCTTTCTGGTGTGCTAAGTTTTCCTAAACACTCTGTAAATAATCAAGCTCTAAATAGCTTCCCAGAAGATATGCAGAATGACTTATAAAATTTAGAACGAAATACGGATACATAAACTTCCTAATTCTGCTTCAAACACAAAAGTTTCTTTTCTTAGTTAAAGTGATCCTTTAGGATGCTCTGTGTGGGGACAGAAGGGGAGGAAAAAAGCAGAAGAAAAAATCGTGTAAGGGAAGGTGTTGCTTGGGGACTGAGAACATATTTGTTGCTTTATCTCCTGCTTTTTTAATCTCAGGAAGCGCCAGGCAATTGGAATATGAAGATTGGTATCTTTTAAATATATCGACACTTGGAAATCTTCTGGATTAAACACCATTACATAACACTTTCCATTAGCACCTTAAGTTGACGGAAAAGCTAAACAATTTCAAACCCCTTTTTTTTTTTTTTCTCCAGAGCTGAATGTGAGGAGGCAGGGGAGGCTCTTGAGCAAGGCTTATGCCCTGGAGCTGGATGTGCTGCCTGCAACGCGGGCAGGTGTTGAGGAACTGGCTTCCTCACCTTGCTCTGCCCCAAGTAGGAACAGATGGAGGAGGCACAAATCTGTGGCTGAAGGGGATGAATCCTCGAGGTGCATGGAGGGGGTGGCAGGACAGATTTCCACCACCCTCAAGTGGGAAAACTCTTCCCCTTAGCAGGCAAAGTGTGAGGTCTCTGGTGCTGGAGAGACAGTTGTGCCTGCATCCCAGGTGGGATTTATACAGAGAACTGCTGGAGACCTGGTGGTTTGTGTGGGAGTAAGGATTGTACTGGGAGTTTGCAAGCAGAGGTTTTATCTTCTCACTGAGATCTGACAGAACGAAGAGTTGGGAAGATCCCTGAGTATCCTCCTGCCCGTCCCTGAGAAAGAAATGTCCCTTGCTCTGCTTCAGTGAAGCCACAAGTGCAGAGAATTTATTGAATGGGAGAAAACACGGGCCCAGAGAGCACCTCCTGAGCCCTGCAGCCCAGCCATATCTTGTGTTCTGTGCTTATATAACACATCAAGACCCATCTTAAATTATGTCTTTCTGTTTCTGATAGCCCCTCAGAAGGCCTCCAGGGCTGCTTTGGCACCTAGAAACCATCTTCTCATTTCCAGCCTAAATTCATTGGTGGTCAGTTTACAGAATAACCACTTGTTCTTGAGCTAACACTGTCCTTTGGCAAAAATGTTTCTCCTTCCTCTCTGATTTTGAACTTCTCTGCTGTGTTTATTGACTGCAATTATCTTCCCTCCCAGCCTCTGTTTTGGCATGCTGAATAAACCTGACTCTGCTAACCTGTCCTTTGAAGTAAGATCTTTATTCCTTTTTTTCATGCTAACAGCCTGACTTTGAACCTGCTGCCACTTGAATTAAATTTTTCTTGAACACTGGATGATAATTACTTCATCTGGACCTCAGATGAAGTTTTTTCTAAAACTTTCTGTACCGCTATTAATAAAATATTCCACCTATGGTATCTCAAAATGGCAAAACTAATGTCCCACTTCAAGCAAGAGAGGAAGAAAGAGAAGAGATTTCTAATGCTGCCAGACAGAGGAAATTCTTTGGGACCACTCTTGTTCCTGGGCTGCTGCTGGGTGTCACCGGCCCTTTTGTGTGTCACAGCAAAACAGCCCCCACGGATAAGCAAAGTCTTGGCAGAGATAACAGTCATTTTATACCTGTCAAAGTTAGTATTTGGAGAGGACTCAAAAGACATTACAAATTTTACAAATCAAATGGAAGACATGCCTCTTGCTGTAAGGAGCCTATTTCCACATGGGACAAAATGACCGAGTAAAAAAAGATGTTGAGAGCTGGAACCAAGAAAAAATGGACACTCTGAAGCTGATGGTTATTTAGTTATACTATGCACATCTTATACTATGCACATTCTCTGAGATACAAATACGGAGGGTGCTAGTTTCACAGCAAAACAAGTGTCGCTTGGCCAGCAATGCTACACAACTTGCTTTTGTGCTTCTGCAGATGGCAAAAGTCACATTTCTGCTGCTACCTTTTAGTTTATGCTTTAGAGCAAACTTCTAAGACATGTTTGGTCAATGCGGGTAACTCTGGACAAAAACGGGAGCACCTGTGCCTGCAGAACTAGAGGATGGATTCAGACAGCCCTAAGTAAGAGGTTTATTATATACGTTAGCAGGGGACATGAAAAAGGAGGGAATTTTCCCCAGAGTGAGCTTCTATTAGACTCAATTATGAAGAATTGTTTTATTTATGCTAATCTGGTTCACATGCTCCTGAGCTCATCTCTTTGGATGCAAGCTGATTTATGATGTGATAAATAGACAGCAGGATGAGTCTGCTGCTAATGACACTGTACCCCTTAACATGAAAAACTGCAGAGGTTACTTGAGGCATTATATAAAAGTATTATCCGCTGAGCAATAACTGCAAATCAAAGAAACATATTGTACTTTCAGTAGAAAGATATTTCTCCCTATAAAAGTTCCTTCTTGATGGGGCCAGTTGGAACCCTTCCAGCTAAACAGATTCAGTTCACAAAATATTTTGGCAAAACATCGCTGTTCCAACAAATTTCCTGCGACCTCCTGGTGGCTGTTTCATCTCCTTCCTTTTCCCTAAGCAGAGGCTATTTGGTGGCCACTGGCATTGAAAGGAGAAGAAAGGAGAAAGAGCGTCTCATCCCCTCACCCAGAACAAGCTTCTGACATGCAGTCACCATGCTGGCCCAGTAGATGGGTGATGGAGGGGACCTCCATCAAAGGGGATCTCCCTTGGCTGCTAGCAAAACATTCACGACCTGGTTTGTGGTGGGGAAACCATACTCCGGGGATGGGCAGGACTCCCACACATCCAGGAGAAGTGCTGGAGCCAGGGAGCTTGGCAGCCCCCGCTGCGCTGATTGGAAATGAGGTACCCACTGCCAGAGCTCTGGTGCTGCCCGCTGGAGCGCTGGGGTGACTCATCCCCCACTGCTCCAGGGGGAGGCGGGAGCGGGGCCAATAGGAAGGTTGCCAAGCTCAGGCAGCACTCACTGGACATGCTGGGGGAGTGTATTTTGGGATGGAGAGGTCAGGTGGTTACTCGAGTGGAAGCGGGATGATACGCCATTAAAGCGCCGTGTACTCACTCCGCGAGCGTACCGGGTTGAGGGAAGACGGAGAGATGCAGACATGTCCAAAGAGAACATAAAGGTATTGGCATTTAGTGTATTGCACAACAAAAAGAGTTGGCGTCCCTAATCTTGAGAGCCTGTTTATCTCTTTTGGCAGGGAGCTATGAGCACGTCAATTCGGATTCTCAAAAGTGCCTGAAAACTGCATTTTGCAGCAGCAAAACGTGGAGGCAGAATGACAGCTCTGTTGAAGCCCACTCTGAAATGCTGCTCTGTGAATGCTTCTAACTCTATTAACCTACGGCCTATTAAGCTGATTTAAAAGTGGAAATATTAAAAATCGGGCCAGGATACAGTCATAGTCGGAACAAAGCCATTTTAATTCCCTGGGCTTAAATGCTGCCCTTGACTCCACTTCTGTGTTTCACCGGTTCGTGGGAGCTCTGATAAACTTGGGCTGGTTTGGGTGGAAAGAGATTACGATAGCAAGGACCTTGAAATGTCTCTTAAACAAAGCGTATTGCACCTGGAGGAAGACAAAAGCCTGGCTTGTAACAAAATAATCTCTCAGCCGCTATGTTTCATTCTAATTCAAAGAGCTGATCTTAAAATGATCTCTCTTGCTTTGCTCCTGGTGCTAATTCTGCTGCTTCGCTTAAAGATCTGTCAGCAATTTTATTACAACCTCTTGTCTCCAGGGATTTTAGTCTTGGTCATAAAAGTGTGGTCCCAGATGAAACTTAACATATAAGGTTACAAATTTTAAAAAAAGCAAAAAAACCCACAACCAAACAAGCGAGCAAACTCAGATATTTTTAAGGCTATAAAAGCATAAAAAGAACCAGAAGTATGTAGCGTAAAAAGTGGTTACAATGATAATTTGTTTTCCCTCGATGGAAGAAATACCTTTACATTCTTTTTCTTTTTTTTTTTACCTATGGGTAATTAATAACTCACCATTTGGAAACATTGTTTGGACTAATTTGGGAAAAATAAAGTTATTTAATTTCACATGTTTTTTGGATGATATTCGGTAACCCCGCTAGTGAGAAATGTATTTATGCAATTTATTAACTCAACATTTATACTTCCACAAGAATACGTTCTTGGCCTGATGACTTACCCATTTAAAATATTTCTATTGGCCTTGAAAAAAATTATATTGTAAAGGAACCATATAAATTTGTACTTATGCAAACTCCTTGAATTACAGATCTACCTGCTCTGATTAACATTAACCACTGTAAAATTAATAATTACGTATTTAGTATCCAATGCAAGCTAGTGTCAGAGGAAACTCAACCATAATACATAGATAAGAATATTTATAGTTATTATATGTATAAATTTAAATGCTCATCAGGGGTCTTAACTTTCCTAAGCAACACCCCAGCACAGCTCAAATGGCTCTATCTATTTTCTTTTCCTCTCTGTACAAAGGAAGAGGTGAGTTAAGGTTAAAGCATAAGTTGGGTTTGGAGCTTTAACTGAATATCCTTACTCTGTGCGTGCAGGTCAAATCCTTTGACATTACACGCCTGGTGCTTTCACAAAGTAGTCTCTCAACTTAAACCATGTGTGATGTGGCGGGAGCTTTTTCTCCCCTTCCGTTCCCCTTTGGTCTGTGAATTGGCTATGGTTAAAACTTTTAAATGAACAGGTGTACTTTCTCCCTCCTTGTGATATGAAAGAAGCATAAAACTCGATTATAGCAATTCATGGTCTCTAAACATGCTTGGGCTTGTATTCATGACACAAGCAGCTTTATGCTCAGATTCAAGACTTGGTAAAATAGGAAGTTAAAATTAACCTCAATCCTTTTATAGATGAAAACCTCAACAAGTAAACAGTGGTTTAGTGGCATGGCAACCTGCCCCTTTAAATCCAAGAACTAGTCTGAGATGTCTATTTTGAGTTAGTTCTGTTTTTAGGAAAAAAAGGTAATTGGACTTGGATGAATAGAGGAGTAGCCTGTGATTCATACTGGTGTGAGTTAAAGCAAAGTTTAATGCTACTGTCTGGAAGCTAGCAATGTATGGGGTTTTATGCCTTATTTTATGGTTATATAAAAAGCACTCTGTGCTCTCTTCAGTGAGAGAGTTTCAACAGAAGTGTTGCAAGGATGTGTGGATAGGTATAGCAATATTATGGAGCAGGTCAGAGGTGTTTTAGTTTTGGTGGTCTAGGTTCTTAAATGAAGCGTTGTTTATTAAAAAGAGAAAAAAAAAAGTATTAATTATGCCAACTGCTTAGAGGTCACACAGGAGATCAGCCTGAAAACCAACCATACTTTGTACTACAAGGAAAAAGTGATGATGCTGGAGCTCCTTCCAACCCTAGTCCTTTTCCCTGCTCTGATATCATGACCCTGAAAAGAAGAGCCCTAGAAATAAAAAGGCATCTACAGCAGAGACGGTCCCAGATGAGGAATGCTTCAGTTAGGGGCTTATTTTACCGATAGCAACTGCCAGCCTCAACAAGTTACTCAATGGATAACACACACTTTTTGGAGGCAAAGGGAAAGAGGAACTGGGAGAAAGCAGCCTGATGGGTGAAGAGGAAGGTATTGATGAGGAAACACTGGCAATTCGCTTGCTACCATTTTCTGAGTTATGTCCACAGGTGAAACGCATTAAAATCTTGCTTGCAAAGAGCAAAGCAGAACAACCGGCTTAAACTATTTCTGGAGAGAGCAGCTGAATCACCGTCCGAGCGTGAAAAGCCTATCGCTCTGAAGTCGTACAAGTGGGGGACTTTCACAGGGAACCAGGGAAGAGGGATACTGTGCGTTAAACCCGATACCCTGCTGAGCATATAGTGTTCCCCAAGAAGCTGAAGAATGCAAGTTTGTGACCGACACCTCCACCCACGGAGCCGCTGGCTGCCGAGTAGCCATAATAATATGTGTGTTTTCTTTTATAGGAACAGAGCTGTGTGCAGGAGAAACACTATGTGGTTTGCTCTGCAAATCAGAAAGCTAAATGAGGGGACCGCCAGGGGCTGGAAGAGGTGCAGGGTTGTATCCTTCACCTAAGCTGACCTGGCATGGCTCCAGGGAGGGAAGGAGCTGGGTGGTCCTTCCAACCGTCTTTTTCCCCACTTCTTTCTACTGTACAGCACATGACAATGGGTTGGTTTATTTCCCATGCTTCTCAAAAATGTCTGTTTCTGCTCACAGCAGAATCAACTGTGGATTTCCAGATTTCACTAAGCCAAAGACCTTCCTAATGCTGGGAGTAAAAGGATCTAACAAACACTTGCTTTGGGTAAGTAATAACCTTTTCTGCATGTGACAAAGAGTACCCTGGTTTTGAAAACAAATGCTTAAAAAAGAACTTATCCTGGTTCAGAGTCACTATTTCTTCCCCAAACCCCATCAGAGAACCTCAGCTAAGGCCATTTCCTTCTAGCTGGAAGAATAGAGGAAGACTCCATTAGGAACAATACTCATTAAAACTATTACTATCCAGCACCCTCCGTTAGGTGCATCTCACTATGAAGCTGCATTTTGATACACATTTTGCAGAACATGTATCAGCTCACGGTTTAGTGACCTGATTCACTGCTCACCGAGTTCCAGATGATCTAAGGGACAGAGCTGATTGTAGCTCAGGTCAGCTCTAGCAGTGGCAGATAGGATTTCAACCTCGATGATTTGGTTTCATTGGCATCCTCTGAGCCAGAGCCTCAGAGGAAATCAGACTCCTAAGTCACCACTTTGTAGGTTTTCATTCAGATGAAAACCACTGGATAACTACCAGCCACAGAAATATGCTGAAAACCAGCCTGTCCGTATTAATGTCTTAGCACTAAGAAGTCATCTTCAGGGCACAAGGCACTTTGCAAAACTTTCCCTACTGATGCCTTCCTGGTAAAGGTCAAAGCAAGGCGTTGATGGTATTCCTCATTCAAGCACACAATGTAATTGATAAATCTCCATCAGGAAATACACCTACAAATAGAAGAAGGCCTGGCATAATGCATCTTTGCAAGAAAACAACAGGTCTCAAGATGCCACAGTTCTAGAATAAGTGAAGTTAAAAAACACTATGACCTGTACTGACACAAAAAAGACGTGACAGTATAGACACCTTAAAATCCGTCAGGTCTTCAGAAATACAGACGTGTTAGGAAGCCACTCCTTTCACTCGTTAAGGGTTCTCACTCATTAAAGGCAGCCAAGGGGAGTCCAGAAGAGATGGAGGGACAGGGGGGCAGTGCCCGTGAGCCCTCATGCTTTGCAGGCTGGCAGGGTGGAGGTGGGCGAGCAGAGGGAGGATTTCAGGTACTTACCCTGAATCTGACTCTGAGGCTGAGGGTTAAAAGCAGTGGTGTGGTTCAAGGAGGCTCGTGGGTTGGGTGTGGGGGCTGGGTGGTGTGGGCTGACCCTCATGGCTGTACGACGCAACTGCTCCAGTTCACTCAGGCGCTCTGAAAAGGACAAGCTCCCGGGCTTTGTCTGCTCATCTATTTTCTGACGATGTCCTATTGTGGGAGGGGGGGGAAAAAGATCAGAAAATCTCACTGACACATGAGGTCTGTTGACTTTTTTTTTCTCTGTTTTTTTTTTTTTTGTAACCGAGTACCTAACTAGCTAGTGGCTGACTGAGATTAAACTGAAACCACCTCTCTGCAAGAACAGGAGACACAAGAAAGTCATGCATTTTAGCTGTATTTTGGGGCAGCCCAAGACATGACCTAATCTGTAGAACCAGATCCACTGAAAATTGTGGTGCCTTCTTACACCTCACTCTGGGAGAGAAAGTGTTTCTGAAAGGAGGATTGTCTTCAGGGATGCATAAAACGAGGAAACATCAAATGGCCCCTGTGCTAAACTTGTGCTGGAATAACTCCTCAAAAGTTCAGTCCCAGATTGTTATGAGATACTGTAAGTAGACAAGTACTATGGGGCTATAAAAACCCACAAACTCAAACAAATCCCATTTTTGAATCCTTTTGCAGTGGATTTACAGGCAGAAATAAGAAAGAAACACCAGAAGCTAGCAGAATTGAAACTGGAGTAATGAAGTCTCTCTTAGAGGCATCAGGAGCTTCAGGAACATGAGGTCCCACCAGACATCTGAGTATAGGAGAGTAAATGCTCACATTACAGCATCAGCCAGTGCACCGCAGACTTGTTCATGTCCATGTGGGAGTTAGAGGGTCCAGCACTTCCCAGGGCAACCCCTAGAGCATGGTTGCAGAGAAGCTCTGGCACTATAGCCCCACAGGGCTGGGAGGGGACAGGGAAGGCACTGGAGACACTCAGCTCTGGCGCGGCATCAGGGCACATCCAGATTCAGCTGGAAGGATGGGTATATATCTCATCATGGGCAGCACTGGTTTCAAGAGAAGCCCTAGCTAGCAGCAGTGAGTGGTATGCAGGGGCTAAGGTAATGCATTTCTAGCTGTTGCCTGTGGCTGCTCTCTGCACCGGAGTCCTTTCTGTGTCAATCTGCAACCATGAAGGCAGCACACAGAGCATACAAGAGAGATGTCTCATCTGCTGGAGCACTTGCTCTGGTAGGCATGACAAAAACAGATTTTAAATCCTTTTTCTGCCTTCTTAAGAAGTAATCTAGTGTTACAACTTTGCAAACCACTTTTGTATCCACTGGTTTCCAGTCTTACAAGATATCTTTCAAAGGTGCATATCTTAGTCTGGAAGGCTGATGACACCACACTTTGGGGCTGAACTAGAAACCTCCCTAGCAGACTCTTGTTCGGTGAAATCACAGAATCACAGAATGTCAGGGGTTGGAAGGGACCTCAAAAGATCATCTAGTCCAGCCCCCCTGCCAGAGCAGGATCACCTACAGCAGAGCACACAGGAACATGTCCAGGCGGGTTTTGAATGTCTCCAAAGAAGGAGACTCCACAACCTCCCTGGGCAGCCTGTGCCAGTGCTCTGTCACCCTCACTGTGAAAAAGTTTTTTCTAATATTTTTGTGGAACCTCCTATGCTCCAGCTTGAACCCATTGCCCCTTGTCCTGTCATTGGACGTTGCTGAAAAGAGCCTGGCTCCATCCTCCTGACACTCCCCCTTGACATATTTGTAAACATGAATGAGGTCACCCCTCAGCCTCCTGTTCTCCAAGTTAAAGAGACCCAGCTCCTTCAGCCTTTCCTCATAAGGGAGATGCTCCACTCCCTTCATCATCTTTGTGGCTCTGCGCTGGACTCTCAAGCAGCTCCCTGTCCTTCTTGAACTGAGGGGCCCAGAACTGGACACAATATTCCAGATGTGGCCTCACCAGTGCAGAGTAGAGGGGCAGGAGGACGTCTCTCAACCTACTTGCTACTCCCCTTCTAATACACCCCAGGATACCATTGGCCTTCTTGGCCACGAGGGCACATTGCTGGCTCATGGTCATCCTGCTGTCCACCAGAACCCTCAGGTCCCTTTCCCCTGTGCTGTTCTCCAGCAGGGCAGTCCCCAACCTCTATTGGCGCATGGGGTTATTCTTTCCCAAGTGCAAAACTCTACACTTGCCCGTGTTGAACTTCATAAGATTTCTCCCTGCCCAGCTCTCCAGCCTGTCCAGCTCACCTTTCTGGTGTGTCAACCACTCCTTCCAGTTTTGTGTTTTCAGCAAACTTGCTGACAGCGCTCTCTAATCCCTCATCCAGGTCATTGATGAATATATTGAAAAGCACTGGCCCCAGCACTGACCTCTGAGGGACCCCACTAGACACAGGCCTCCAACTAGACTGAAATGTGTGAAATGAGATGGTTTGACCACATTCCCAACCAGGTAGAATCAAAACTTTCCTTTGCAATTTTCCCCTATCCCCCAGTAGGGCTTTTTCTTCTTCAAGATTACAGAAAACAGCCCTTTAGCAGAAAGCGCAAAAGCAGGTTGTCTCTGGCACACAAGTTGTCCTTTCAAAGACATTCTCTCCAAATGAAAGGCAAGATACTGACTACAGTGAGCCTGTTGGAATATACACTGACCTCTCCTGTATTTAGTCAATAGAGTATGATCCCCAGCTCCAAAAATGTCATTTTCATAGCTTCTGCTCAGGGATCTTCTCACGGAGCAGTAGATGTTATCATCCCTCCTTTCCACCCATACCCAATCCCATTTCTGCACATTGCATTTGTCTCAAGAAATCAGCTGCCTCTTGAATCACTGTGGTTACCATTTCCCCTTATTCCCACAGGACACTGTTACCCTGACAGGAATGCATGTCAAATCTCTAGCCCAGAGGTCAAGTATCTTTTTTACTACTTGATCCCTTGAAGAAGGTGGCATTGCCCTTGGTTTCTTCTGAACATCATAGTTTGCTGTCTATCTGCTCTTAATTTTAGTTTCCTTGTTATGAAGAGTTGCCTTCTGCAATTTTCTTTGCATCTCCATCATCCTTGCAACTAGGTGGGCAGTGCTGTCCCTGTGGTGAGTCCTGTCTCAACTCCCAGCCACAGCAGTGAAACAGACTGGCACAAAACTCTTGAAAATAGTCCGCTGTGCCCTATTCCATGCATGTCCATAGTATTTAACGCATAAACATTCATAAACATCCAGCTTCCAATTCTGAGTATCAGTGAATAAGCAGCAAAAGCTCTCTGAAGAGCTCTGTATGCACCTTACTCTACAGAGCACTCTTTCAAGCCACCCTAACAGCTCAATAAAGACACAGGGCCATTTTATGCACTAAAAGTAAAGTGTGCATTTAAAAGCAGTTCCCAGTAGCTACATTTCTAAAATTAAATTTTATAACTTGTATTATGAGTCCAAATCACAGTGGCTTGGCATTTCTTCCTGTTGCCAGACCCTTTGGCACAGC
This sequence comes from Trogon surrucura, assembly GCA_020746105.1. Lineage (NCBI taxonomy): Eukaryota > Metazoa > Chordata > Aves > Trogoniformes > Trogonidae > Trogon > Trogon surrucura. The sequence continues at coordinate 102,950,533 of CM036617.1, read as the reverse complement.
TTGAACTGTCTCAGATTCCACACTGTGCTGTAAATTTCCCAAGAGGAGGGGAAAAATATTAAAATATAAAAAGACATATTATATAGAAGTGTTTCCATCATTAAAGAGATTCATTAGGGCTTCCAAAAAAAAAAACCCACCCCCAAAAAAGAAGCGGAAAAGTGAAGAGAGAGATGAAAAAGACTTTTATCTGACATTCTGGTTGGTCAAGAACAAGTGTTTCATTTGCCTGTAGTGCAAAGCTGGATGCTGCCTCAAGTCTTCGGCTCTTGACCCTGGACTTGAATGCAAACATGCAGAGTCATACAAGATGTGTAAAATACCTCATACATTTGGATTATTTTAAGCTTCGGCAGGCTGAACCCAGGGCTTGCTGAGCCAAGACACATATTCTTCCAAATCCATCCCCCGCGATATAATAATTTATTCCTAATTCCAAATTCCGCTCAGACATCTTCCGGTTTTAAGTGAGTGCACCAATGCCGTGTTTGACCCCCCACTAGCCTACCCACTCCTCTCACCTCCCTGGTGCCGCCTTCCCAGCATCCGGAGTTTTGCCTGCCTGGTATGAATCCAAGTGTCACAGAATTACAGAATCACAAAATGTTCGCGCTTGGAAGGGACCTTTAGAGATCATCTAGTCCACCTCCCCTGCCAGAGCAGGATCACCTACAGTAGGGCACACAGGAACGCGTCCAGGTGGGTTTTGAATGTCTCCAGAGAAGGAGACTCCACAACCTCCTTGGGCAGCCTGTGCCAGTGCTCTGTCACCCTCACAGTGAAAAAGTTTTTCTACTGCTTTTGTGGAACGTCCTATATTCCAGCTTGTGCCCATTGCCCCTTGTCCCCCTTGTATCCCGGCAGCGCAAGCCCATGCGCTACAGTAGCCTCACGCGGCGGTGAGCGGTTCCTCTGAAGCCAACCAGACAGGGGCTGCACTAAGGCTGCTGAGGAAGGAATTAACTTTCCTGCTCTGAATCTAGCTCGGGCACAAAATTTGCGTGAAGCTGGCACACAACGCCGGGCAAGGTAGAGGAATCCGAGCTTACTCTGAATAAAGCAAGCAGGAGGGTGAGCAGGGCAAATAAACCCAGGCCTAGAATCCTCCTGAGGTCACCACAGGGCACCCCATTCCCAGGCCAGCTCCCTCCAAGCTCATGGGAATATTGCTGCCTGTCTCTCTATCGTGCGTCCACCAAGTAAAATTCCTGGACCTCCTGCCCCATGCAGCCCTGTGCTAGCCCAGATGATCCTGCTGAATTTCAGGCTTTGAAGGGGGGAGTATCTCAGCTAGCAGCCTTCTGCACAGGGCCTCCTCTGTAGCTTGAGGTACATCCAAGATCTATCTCATCCCTTGGGCTTGTGGAAATTCTGCTCAGTCAGGGAAGCAAGACCAGCACTAGGCAGTTCCTTCTCAGGGAAACCCTGCTGTTGTTTTCATCCACACATTGTAATTTTTGGTGGGAACTACCCAGAATCAACATCAGGCAATCATCACCTCAGGGTGTAGTTCCAGCAGTGACCCTTCCCCATTCCCCTTTAGAAGAGCTATTTAACCTTTGATCCTTTGCTGAGTGCTGCAGGTAGCAACACAGAACCTGTTTACATGAAGGTCTGCAGAGGAAAGTGAAGAATTGTGTCAGAAAAATATAACAAATATAAATTGTTTTCCCAAGCCACTAGAAATGCATAGGCAGAGCTTTGCTTGGGTGACTTGTATTTTTGTGTTTATTAGCTTTACTTTGAAGTCACCCTCCAAACATCTTGCTTAAAGAGCAGGCAAGTTCTCCTCACTTCACCCCTGTAAAGCCCAGGACTATTATTATTCCCTTTTTATAGGTGGAAAACTGAGTGACAGAGAAACGAGGTGACTTGCCCGTGGTCAGGCCGTGACCCTGTGGCAGACACTCACCTCCCAGCTCAGCGTGGCGACCACACGCCCAGACCTCCCCTTCCCAGGAGAGCAGCATGATGAAGGATGAAAAAGAGCAGCAAGAAGGAGCTTGGGAACTCCTGCGGCTCTGCTGAGACAGCAGTTTGCCCACAAGGATCAGCCACTTTTGCAAATCAGATGGGACTTTTATAGAAGTCAATCAAATGTCCAGCTGTAAATGACAAAGACCTTGGGCCAGAGCTTGCAGAAAGAGACGTCTTGCCAAAAGACAGCGCTGCTATCCTCTTTCCTCATGTCCCTGTAGTTTTTTACAAGCAGCAATTTGTGGGTATTAGCAGAGGAAAGAAAAGGTCAGAACTTTTTTTCCCTTGGGTTGCAGGGTCAGTGTTTGAAACAGTGGAGTAAATAGGACATCCAGCATGCTCGGCTAAACCACAGGGTTTGGGGAGCTTTCGGACTTTTTTTCCTTATCGCTTTCAAATACTGTCTCAGTGAGGTCAGGCAGGGTTTTTTTTTACACCAAATATTAAACAAGGAGGGCAGAGAAAACATTAGCTTTGCCGATACTTTTACAGTAAGGCAACATGAAAGTGCTTTCCCTCTTCATGGGAAGTTTTATAGATTTTAAGAGACTGTGGAGCACACAGCTTGGCCCATGGCCATTTGGTTGGGGCTCTGGGTGTGGAAACAACAAGAAAAAAGTGCTTTGGCAGCCCCCATTTTTACACACATCAGAGGCTCATTGGGAAACAGTTGCCCAGTCTGGGTTTCACATGGGAGCCCCATAGAGAAGACAGTAGCACTGTGGGCTGCCTCCAGGTGCCGAAAAAGAAACTGGTCTCCCATTACCTTCCCTTTAACCTACATTTTAAAAGTGTCACCAGATGTCCTTCAGGTTCAGAGGAGGAGAGCTAACAGAGGCTAAGGAAAAGCATTGCTACGCTCATCCTGCTAGCTGAAGCTACCAAACTTTTACAAGTAAAGACTGCTGGGATGGATTACTGGACATTTTTTTGTTGTTTAATCAAGTCATAGGACTAGTACAGTCTTCTGTCACTTGCTCTCATTCACTCACAAATCTGATTCTTTGGAGCTGGTGCATCAAGAGGTTTTGGGTAAAAGGTTTGGGCCTGGGGAATCAGGTGTCTGAGAGAGACTCTCTGGCTCATGGTTGCTCAGCATCCTGGCCAGAGGCAGAGCTGAGCAGAAATGCCATAGCTTTTTGTGTGTCTTATCCACAGTTTTCTTCCCTAAATCAGCATCGTACTTGTGTGGAGATAGTATAAAGGGAGTTTAACTAAGCAGAACCCTGTCTCACCAAGGGGAGCAGAATACCAACTCCTCTGCCCTCTGCACCCCCTTCCTGCCCCAGCCTTTTTCCCAGGTGAAAATGGAAACCTTCACACCCACAAAGTGGATTATACACAGGAAAATACAGCACCTGGCCAGATTTTGCCTACTCAGAAGTAGAGAGTGACTGATGAAACCCAACACTTTGGTTTAACAAAAGCTGGCTGCTTTGGAACTGTGTTGGACCTTGATGCAAGCATCTCCTATTTTCAGGGCTGTTTGTGTTCAGGACTTTGGTTTGGCTCCAGCTCTAGTGGGGTAGAAAATAAGGTATGCTTCATTGTGGCCCGTTAATAAAATGGTAAGTATTGTTTTGTGTCATGGAGCTAAAATAAATACAATTATTTTGTACACGGTGAAGAATGAGAAGAAAATATACTCTTTCACATTATTCTAGGAAGTGAGCAAACTATTTTTAGCATGAAAAAAATATATATTCTTGTAAACAAGAGTGAATTATAGTACTCCTATACTACTACCAAGCTGGGAAATGCAAATACTTGAAAATCAGCTATTCTGCTCTCAAAAAAAAGCTTTTTTTCTTTTTTTTCTAACAATAAAAATAGTACCTTAAGTTCATCAATCAGTAATATTTTTTCCTGGTGCCAGATATCCCAGATATAAAATACTTTGCACACTCTTTTCATCTGATTTCCTATCTGCACAGAAAGAGCAAGTAGTATACCTTTTCTAGGACACCGTTTGCCATGTTTTCAAACAGACCAGATCTGATCCCACAGAGATGCATGCACATGCCTAGTGTAAGGCACTAACCACTGTTACACAGCAGCTCACAGGACTCTAGGAAACCACACCTGAAAATAAAACCAGTCTACAGAGTGGCTTCTTCTCTAGGCTACATCATTTGGAAAAGACTTAGCCTGCATAATGTTAAAAGTTCCTAAAAGAGGAATTATACACACTGTAGGATATTTTCTCTTTCCTCAGTTAAAAATATTATTGCTGTGGTGAGGAAAAATAGTAGTGATGCTAGTCAGACCTTCATCCTCGACTCATCAGCAATTACATTTTTTTGCTGTTTTTTTCTCAAGCACTCTACAATGCAAGCCTTCTTTCCAGACAGGAGGAACATCATGGTAGAGGGGATATTATGCTCAACGTTTTCATGCCATGTCTGTAATTACCAGCAGAATTGGTGTCTGTCATCAGACCCAACCTGACCATAGGCAGGAGGTGCTGGGAAATTTGTGAATGAGATTGGATATTACATGACTTGACAACCAGGCTGACATCCAGCTGCCCTTTAGAAGCAGAACTCTGAGCAATGCCAAACACAGGCTGACTGACACTGGGAAGCCCTTTCAGATGCTCTTCTCCTATCAGCTCCCTGGCAAATGTCACCCTTTCTGTGTCTCTATGGAAAAATCTGCTTGTTCCTCCAAGTAACTGCAGACAGACTAGACATTTTGGGTGCAATCATTTGCTGAGCATTTAATTTTTCCACCAGATGATCCAAACTGGCTGTGTGTTGAACAAGTGTCCAGCAATATCAACAAGATGAGCAAATATCTACACAGCAGGTTCCCTACTCTCCAGTGACTCCCCACTTTTCCTGGACGAAACTCCAGGTAGCTTCTTGCACCTCTCTTTGGGGGTTAGTGGTCCTGCTGTAAAGACATGCACCCTGAGCATCTCATGCATTTTTTTTCCTATGTGTTTTAGTAGTAGTTATTTTTGGCAATATTTTTTATTCTTAACTCTTTTTTAAAAAATCAGTGTCTTTTTTGGGTAAAAACACCACACAAACAGACACTATATGTAGAACAAAATTTCCAATGAGAGGGAGTCCTGTCCCAAAACAAGCAAAAGCAGGCAGGTGAGTCTGGATCAAGCCCCCCCCTTGCTTATACTAGAAAAAAAACTTCAGTTTCCTAAACCTAATTGCAGACTGAGAGCCTTTTCCATCACTGATTCACTATCCAGCTGTGTCAGGAGATCTCCAGTGGGAAACGTCCCCAGGAAGAGGGACAAGGGGAGTCTGTCAGTCTCCCTTGCTCCAGCCAGCATGATCACTGTGAGACTGTGAGCTCCTCCAGGCTGGGTCCCTCCAGCTCTCTCCCTGACTCCCCACGAACATATGAAAAGCCTCACGTCTACCCTGAGGTACCACAGCCAGAAAAAGCAATCTTGACAATTTTTGCGAGGCAGGAAATATACTTCCTGTCCCCTCAGCTCTGCCGCTGAGGCCTGTGCTGTACTAACAAACAGCAATGCATGAACATATTTTCACTTAAAACACAAGTATTTTTCCTGCCATGGATCCACCAAAACTTCTGATGAATCTGACATATGTGTGTCCTCTATTTCTGTTGTGGAAGTGCAATTATTCTGTGGGTTCACCCCAGGAATTAGGTCATTGCAATGAAGTAAAAGTAAGGGAACCGAGCCTTAGGAGTTTGTAGGGAAGAAGTTGTTCATGAAAGTTAAATTAGTCTGCTAAATTATACCCTTTGCTTTCTTTTCCCTTTCCCTCATGTCAATGTATATACTTGAAAAATCCTGACTCCCTGACAAAGTTTGAATGACTCCCAACTTAAGCATCTCATTGCCAAAAGCCTCCTTTGTTTCTTTATAGTTTGCATCTTCCCACACATACAAACTGCCATAAAAATACCCTCCAGCCATGGGCTGAGACATCATAGTTGAAGATATGTATGAAAGAGTAGGTGCAGAGTGAGACGCAACCAGCCAACCAACAGTTCTGCAAGGAACCAAGAAAAATACCAGCACAAAAAGACACCTCTGTCCAAAGAATAGCTGCAGAAACACAAGATTCGGGCAGCAAGGACTGAGCCGCCATTTGAGCAGCCCTTGGGAAAAGGTTCCCTCTCTGCAGAATACAGGGGACCAGGCTCCTAATTCAGGCACCTTAATCAAATGTGTAAGCTTAGGTGGGCTGAATCTGGATCCCCTCCCTCAGCCCAGGTGTGAAAAGTAAGGGACAGTAGCATTTGCCATCTCTGCAGTGCCTCTGAGAGGGCAAACGGATGGGGAAGTGGGCTGCACAAACATGGTATTGAAGGTCAGAGAAATAGTTCAGATGAAAATCCATTTCATCAGTCTTGTTGAAATATCTCTAGACAGTAAAATGTCTCCATCACTTGGTCTCAGACAGAGCTGAACAGGGGACCTACAATTAAAGGTCAAGTCCTGTATCTCACTGTTTATCTAAACCAGGGGAATCTGGCAACACAAAAATAAATTTGTTGCCCATAGATACTGACCATTCAGACTTTGATGACTCGTAAAAAACTTTTCTCATATCCATAAAGTATAGAGCTGGGCTACACACTTCCCTTGAACTTGCTTTTACCAAGTTCAGTGACTGGTGTTTCCACACAATAGTTGAAAATACCTGTTTTTCCAAAGAAGCGAGTTTGGATTTCTTAATCTGCAGGTTACTAAGCAGTCCCTCCTCTGTACTAACACCCCATTGTGTCTACACAGGACCGCAGTTCACTGAAAGCTCATAAATTCAATGTGGTTCTGCCTAGTCTTTATTTTAGGTTCTTGAACCATTTTTTGCTTTCCTCATTTTCTTTGCAGCTGCAGAGAGATATAGTAAGCTACTGTATAGCATTTTGAAAGCAGGGCCTCTGAGAAGTTTCCAAACTGCATACAAGCAGGTTATTCTTTGGCTTGTTTTCTTTGGCTTGGTGTTAGCAGTACAGAATGAGTCAAACAGTATTAACTTTCAAGAGGGAAGTGGTGTGGTCAACCAAAACTGTTTGCGGCTAGATTGCGAAGATAGGTAGAGCAGGTAATGAAGAACAGCCCATAATGCAGGGTGTAGGTAGGAGAGGCAGGCAGACTCAGACAAACAGAATCCTTAATAATTAAATCAACACTGTCGCTTAATTTTTTCTGCAGCTTTATGTGCTAAGGTTATGACACAGCCTGTCTTTTCTAGACTGGTCAGCCTTGAGAAGATGATCTGGTGCGTGTTGTGCTTAATGAACTCAAACTACAAAACTCTCCAAAGTAAGAATAAAGGTCAGGTGATATTCGTAAAAAAAAAAAAAAATCAACTTTTCATTTATGGCTGGTTAAATTCTTTCTCATGTCTCGTCCCATTTTCACAGGCTGTTCCTTATCCGTTGCATCATTAAAGAAGGCAAGGGAGGTGTTTCCATCCTTCCTTCTCTTTAGGATATGTTTCAGTTATTAACAAGCACATTGTGCCCTCGTACAAGAGACAACTCCTTCTCTTACGATTCAGAAGCAGAGTCGAGATGGCCACTCCCAAGCATTGCTCACCCTTTGCACAGACCTGTGCAGCGCTGTCATAGGAACAGTCTGACCAACATTTATCATTAACACTAATAGAAAACACATTTACTCATTACAGTTCCCAGTTGCAACAGGTTAGTAAAGAGCAAGGGCACAGATGGAGATGCAGAACAAACGTCCTTTTTGCATTCTTCACAGTGGATGACAAAGTATGAAGCAAAAGCCTGCAGTGTTTTTGTGTGGGTCTGCAAGAAGGAAACTGCTACACCTTCAGATAATCCAGAGCAGGCAAAGCTGGGAGGGACTGCAGTACAGATGGATTTTTCACCCCTTCCAGTTATACTCCAAGAAGAAAATAGGGCTATTCACTGAAAGTGCCACACAGCTTCAACCAGCCTTGCTCTTAGACACGTGTGTCTTTCATAAACCCGTAAGTCAGGCAACTCCTCAAAAACCAAGGCTTCGACAAAGGTGCTGCACTTCCAAAAGCTTGTTTGGTAAACGGAAGCATCTGACCACTCCATGTAGAGTGAAAGCTTACCTCCCCTGGCACCCTTAGGTGCCTGAGGAAGAGCAGGCCCTCCCTCCCACCTCCTGTGGAGAGCAGGGCGAAGGCAGTGGGTTGTAGAAGTTGCATTGACTCAGATCCTGCTGCCCTCCAGTGCATCCCTGAAGGAAACTTTCTCGTCTGCCAGAAGTGTGGTAGACATTTGGTGGCCAGCCCTGAAGGGACAGTGGGATGCTCACTGATGCTCCAACAGACCAGCTTTGCTAGTTAACCTCTTTCTAGGAAAGGTGGAGGCTCTATGACACCCTTAAAACCACAGTAGGTAGATCCACTGAGGGGTTTCAATGACAAGTCCAACCTTCCCTAGCTCCTGCAAAACCCCAGTAGATGCTTCAAACCTGTAGTTTTCTCATGTTTAATGACTGCCACTCAAAAGTCCTTCCTTGATGAAGAAACATGATGGATGGAGGACCAAACTCAGAAATCTTTGATTCAGAGCACTGTCAATTTCACTGAAAAGATTCTTGGCATGTCAGTGAACTAGAGTCTTCAGTAGGGACCAGTGTACCCCCGATGGCCAACCTGTTTGTGAGGGTGCTGTATAGTAATGTTTTTCTTTATATACACACAAAGTACAAGTGGCATCTATGCAGTATATTTTTTTGTATTTCTATAGAAGATGCTTCCTCCTAACCAAAGGCTTGTTCACTGATCTTAACAGTTACAAATTCTTTGTAGGTAAGAGTAGCTAACAGGAGAAAGTCAGACCAACTGACTGCTTAAAAACCATTTTCAGAAGTAATATACAGTCACCTAATTCTGCTTTTGCCACAGTTACAGAGTAATTGCCCACCAATTTCAGCGGAGCCAGAGGCTGTATATCCCTTGAAAATGCACCTTGCAAATATAGGTAAACACTTAAAAATATTTACCACAGTCTTTGTAGCTGTTTGACCACTAGACAATAAAATGATGACTATTAAGTGGGAAAAAAAATAGGTTGACAAAGACAAAAAAAAAGTGAAAGAAATTTTAAAAAAACACTATCTCCCCGCTCACAACTTAAAATCACATTAACTCAAGGAGGAGAGGAAAAAGAGCTGTGTGGGACTAAGTGACTCAAAAAAGGAGTTGAAATAATTTCTATAGGGCTGGACCAGTCTTCATGCCATTCCTAGTCCACACTGCAGCAGCTCTGATTTCGTGTTTGCCTGCTTTATGCCAGGAAGGAGCTTGTCCTGTCAACACTTCCATGTATCTTTAAAAAAAATGCCAAACAACTAAACAAGCAAATACCTATGAGCTACCACACTTACAGAAAAGCAATCTTGACATAGGATTTTGTACTGCACATATATGACAATTTTATTGAGCTAAAATGACAAATTTCCTGCCTCACATCACCTGACATCAACTGTGCTAACTGACTCAGCAGTGAGACCAATAAATGCCAGGCGAAATAATCCTGTTCCATCTTTTCCGTACAGAGGAGAAGTGTCTGCATCATGAAACCTCAAGGATGCTGCTATTTAAAAAAACTGCTGAGGTCCTACCTACTGAGCAGGACTAAAAGGATCTTCCCATCACTGTTACTCCAGGAAGTGCCAAGCATTCACATAGATTTCACGATCCTTTGCACATCTGACAGAGAACAACTAGCACTGTTTTTAGGAGTTGCAGGTAGCTGCTGGCCAGTTAGAGTCCCTGTGAGGGAGATCTTGCCTGGACTTTGTCTGCACTGAGGGATCTTTTCACTGGGGTGGTTACAGCAACTACTCCTCTTTGCTTTTATTGTTATTATTTTATTTGCTTTTATTGCCCATGCTCATGGGCAGCATGGCCCCATCCATGGAGACATTCAAGGTCAGGCTTGATGGGGCTCTGAGAAATCTAATCTAGTTAAAGATGTCCCTGCTCACTGCAGGGGAGTTGGACTAGATGACCATTACAGGTCTCTTCCAACCAAATTCATACTATGATTCTATGGTTTTATGGTTCTATGATTCTATGATGTTTCTATGATTCTATGCCTGCTGGTATGTCCATATGATTTCCATCTGAAACCAACTGCTTATGATCACAGGCTTTGCTTCAGGCTCCTGCTCCCAGTGAATGCCCCCTGGAGTGGCCAGATGAGGGGACTCTGAGACCTGACGTCAGGATGGTGTTGTGCCAGCCCTCCTAAGCACTGTGAGGGGGCCAGCCCCAGCCTGGAGCTGCCCCTAGTCAGAGGGGGTTGCCCCACCATCCTCTCACAGAGGAGAAGAGGCTGGTTGAGCAGATGGTATATGGGGCACCGAGACGCCCTTCTGGGACAGAGGGGACCTGAGAGTTCTGGAGGTGACCATGGATGCTCTGTGGAGCTGACTGCATCCAGACATCTGATCTCTGGTCTCCTTCTGCAGCTAAATTTTTAACATCCAGTGGCAGGTCGTCCTCTGCTATGTGATGCTCTTGGTAGCTGTATAGTCCTGTGCTGAACCAGATGGCCCAATGCTACATCACTGGAGTAACTCAGAAGGTTTGTGTGAAAGTGCATGCATGATGGAAACTGGCCAATTTCCCCTCACTCTTCACTTTTCTTCAGAAAACACAAGTCACAAAAGGACAAACTGCTCTCTACTCTTTCACTTTTTGCGTACTTTCATTATGAAAAATGGGCTGGTGGCATGCACAGCTTTCACATCAGGGGTAGATGTGCCCAACTGCAGGACGTACATTTTAGGCTGTTGTTCCCTTGCCACTCTGGGGGACCGTGGAACTGGTGTGACTGCGAGGGGGCTGCTATGACTGTCCTTCTTATTCAGAAACAGCTCCTTCAGTCTGCAAGCACACCCTTGCAACAATATACCACTTTATTTTATTTAAATGGATTCAGTTTCTCTTCTTTGTCCACCCTTTGGTGAGACACACAGAGAGAAACAAAATCAAGAGTGATCCCTTACCTATCTGCACCCATTTACAGACAGCAGCTCATCAAGTCTCACTGTGTAAATTTGAGCAAGCGATGTTTTTGTAACTTCCCCAGCCGCCGCACGCTTGCACATAACCATTGCATAAGCTAACTACAAATGTCCCCAGAGTGCAGCCATAATTTAAGCACTGGTCCGCCCACATTAGTGTCACCCAGACAATAGGACGCGGGGACATAAACACGCAGGCACAGATGCAGCAGAGAGCAACCATCGGCCTTTCTTGCAGCCCATCCCTTTCTTTTGTCTGTACGCAGTCTGTTTAGATTGGAAGCTCTCGGGGGCAAGTACCTTAGCCAAGTTTTTTTAAAAAGTAATTAGGGAAGCTGGGTTGTATTGATACGGGAAGGGTAATGTGCTGCAGAGCACACAGCTAGTGCTAGCAAAGGAAGAAAAAGTCCCTTTTGTGTTTCTGTTATATAGACAGTCAACTTGTAAACACCAATAAAATCCTGTGCATTTTTCTCTACATGTTTTCTGCTAAGTAATTTTTAGGCACTATAAGTATCCAGGTGTATGGAAGTATCTGAAAAGCTGTCACTGAAATTTCTGTGGTGGGTTTATTCCAATGAAATGATGATTCACATTTTCATGATTTCTAAACTGTTCATTGGTATGTAATTTAGTATTATTTCAGCTCACCGAGATGAAGGGGTTTTTTTTGGAGAACAGTTCAGCGTTTCCTTACATGCCAGGTTGAAGGTGGAAGTGATTTAAAACCCTCAGCAGAATCACCCCTCCCCAGCCCGACGCGTGCAGAGTCTTCCTCACTCCTGCCATGGGATAGGGAATGCCAACTCGCTTCCCAGAAGCTGCTCTGGGACTCTAAGTCTGTGGGCAAAGTCTGGATGGTGCAGGAGAAGGGATAAGCAGATTAGGTGCAGCTGACACCACTGGCTTTTGAGGATTCCCTAAAAAGACCTCAGGCTGGTAAAGGGGGTGTTTGAAGGTTTTCTTCAGAATAGCTACAGGCCACCAGCTTTGCTTGAATCTTATGAGTGAGATCACTTTAGATCAGAGTTTAAAGATGTCCTTAACCGTGGTTGACCAAAGGTATACCTGCCATCCCCGCCCTGGCTAGATTTGCCCAGAAGGCAAACAAAATTTCCATTCCTAAAAAGGCACTTCTTGGGCCTATAGCTTTTTAAGCTCCTTCTCAAATCCTGTTCAGCAATATTATTCTCTTTCCCTCTCTCTCTGCTCCTCAGGATCCTGCTACATGATATAAGGATGCCAAAAAAAGTATTTGGGAAAACCACATATCTAATATAGGATAATCACATTTAATGCCCAGCTTAACCTTGGATATCTCAGGCTAAATCCATGCAGCCTTTTCATTTTGCACCGTTTTCAGTCACTTGGTCCTTTAGTGATTTTTTCAGACCTATATAGGTTAAAACAATTCAATGAGAAAAACAGAAAGAAGTAGTCAAAAGAAGAAAAACCTAATTTTTCAGCAGATGTACACAGTAGGTCAAATGGCCTAAGGGAAATATTTAATTTAAGAGTCATACTACTTCTACCAAGTTTCCTAACCAAAAGTATTTTCATCAGGAGCACTACTCTTGATCTGGTTACTGCTAATGATTTTCCCCATGGAGTTAGCTCATAAAAACATAAATTGCTTTATGAATCATAGAATCATAGAAGTTGGAGAAGAAAATGATGGGTTAGGTCATCTCGCCCTTCTCACTGACAGTGCAGTATTATTTCTTTTTATAAAAAAAAATGAAAATAAGCATTTATACAGAGCTGGAGAATGAAAATGCTAAGTTCAAAAGAGATTTTAAAAATGCATAATGAAAGCAGTGGAGGAAAAGCCAGATTCTTAAGTACCTTGGCTGTCTTTACAAGCCATGACAATTTGATGAGAAGTATTGAACGGATAGGCACAACCAGAAATTCAATGGCAAAAGAAGGACAACAGTATAAGTTCTGTGCACAAGTAATTATCACAATTGTAAATGTAAATCTGGTAGTTACACAGGCAAATGTGCTGCTAGGCAAAGACCTGGCCATCACAGAAACTGTGATCAAATGTACAGTGAGACGTGCACGAACCCAAAGTCTACAGGTGTTTGTGCAGAGCGAAGGTGGCACATGTGATGATACACGCTATGTCATTATCACCTATTGCAATATCTCAATGCATCCCAGTGAGCCAAAAAGTCTGTCCTTTGCCTATTTGCATTTGCTTCCTTCGGTTTTGAGTATTTTTCTGTTTTCCAGAAATAGGTTCAAGTCCTATTCTGTCTCACTTTTTGAAGTTTTTTTCCCCAAGCATGGCTAGTTGAAGAGGATGTCTTTTTGCACTAAAAAAAAACAAAACACTTTAAGAACACCTCTAATCGGGGCTCAGAAATTACTGTTGATCTGACATTGTCCAAAAATAAACCAAAAATTTTCTGTTGTCTCTTAAGTTGATCGATCTTAAAGATGTTTAAAAATGGGTATTTCTATGTTCCGTAAGGTTGACTAAAAATCATCCTGGTGCGAAGTTTTGACTTTTGTCTCTGATAGCCTCCATTCTCAGAAATGGTCCCTTACCTTCCAGCATTTTTCACAGAGAATGCAGGCACTCTAGAATTCAGATTGTCTGAGAACTGTTATAAATGTCAAATAAATTAATCAAACACTCTTGGGTTTAGACTTCAACATGTTTTCTTCTAGGTCTCTGCAAGACAGCAGTATCTAATTTTGTTCCCATTACTGTCTTCCACGGATTTCTTTTGAATCAGGCATCTTAGAAAATACATCTCAGTGCTTCTGTAATTCCTTTAGCTCAAACAAGTGAGTGAGTCATGGATCTGTAAACATGAAAGTTCCCAAGTATCGATTACTGAAACTAGAAACAGTCTAAGCTAGCAGTTTTTACTTTGACTCCAGCCTCAATGCAAGAAGGCAGATATCATTTTAAAACCCTTCAGTACACAGAATGCATGTTTTGATACGTCTAACCACAAATCTTGTATGTGAGTTTGCACAGGTAATAACCCTGCAATCAATTTTTGTACAGGCTACATGTGTAACTGATCCACTTGAACCAAAGTGGGATACACCCACCAAGAGAGAGAGCGTAGGAAAGTAAACGTACAGCCAAAACCTGCCAGAACTGGAATGAAGAATGCCCTGGCTACCACTTCTTCTTCCCTTCCCAGACTGTGGTATATCTCTTCAGGACAACCTATACCTCAGTCCAGTGTATGAAGAGGAGATACCAGACTGATCGCAACCACTGCTGTGATTCACAGACCCTCGGTGAAAGTCAAACTGAGGGACTTTGCAGCCCTCTGAAAAATGAGCGAGGCGTAATCCCTTCTACACTGCGTCATGAATAACTTGGCAATAAAAGGAGCTGTACATTCCTACTGAGGGGGAAAGTCTGACCTCTTCCCCCGACATGCGTAAAGTCTCCTTCACTATGCAGCTGATTTGCTTACAACAAAGTGAAATTATTTACAGGGAAGATTTACATACACTTAAGTTGGGAAGATACATATGTTGCTGCAGTCTGTATTATTCTCTACTTCCTTTTTAAAATGTAGAATCTTATTAAATATTAACTATTATACCAACTGAAGAATTGATTTAAAACAGTAGGTTTGTGTGCAGGATGATATTGCTTCTTGCCATTGTAACAGACTCAGATTCAAAAAACTGAATCTTATCTGTTGTTTGCAAACTATCAACATGCCCAGCTAATTGCATACGCAAATCTGGAACTTGAATATACAAATATCTTTTTTATGTACACAGGTGCCTGATTCATTAGGGATATTTTTTCAGGAACAATTCAACCATAATTTAAAAAAAAACAACAAAAAACCTCACACACCAGAAACCTCAAGCTAAGTCAGAAGCCTTACCCCAACATCAGTGTTTATTTTAAAGTCTGGCCTCACTTCCAAAAAATATAGGTCATATTTTCCCATTAAATGCATGCATCATCATGATGCAACTCAGACAAATGAAGGCTCAAGAAGAAAATGTATAGGCAAGACATGAGTTCTCTGAGCTATTTTAGTTGAAGTTTCAAACCTTTCTTTTCTTTCCTCCCCACGAGTTAAGCAACCCTGACCTGCCACTCTCATTCTCTAGCGGCTGTTTGAATCCGGCTGCTCTCTTCTCTCAGGATGATTCCACTTAAGCAACAGCCAGAACTTCTGCCAAGTGTGCAGGAGAGCAAGAGACTAACCACAAACCTCTGTTGACATCAGGGCATTTTGATAAAAAAAAAATAAAAAAATGAGCTGTTTGGGCTAGTGACTGAGGTTAAATAATTTTCTCTGGTAACAGGTGGTGCATGTCCTGCAGAAGAATCTCTACCTGCAAATCTGCTCCACCCTCACTTTTCTTCACCCTGCAGACAAAACAGCCTGCCCTCACCACCTGAACAAAACAAACTGCCTGTGCGAAAGGTGAAGGTATTCCCCTGGAGATATCAAACCATTTATCTCCTTCTTGTACATAATTCTTAATAAAAGAAAGAGGGTGGAAAAAAAAAAAAAGGAAAGATTGGCTGTCTGAGAAAATGGGTGCCCTTAAGCTATACGACAGCTTGAGGTATGGTGAACTCCACAATGCAGCAACCAAGTATCCTCTCTCAGGCATTTACTTATTTTTGCAGGGTGGCTGAGCCTGAAAAGTGAGATCAATGCCATATTGGTTTCCAATGCTTTAAAATCCTCTTAACAGCTGAAAGGCAAGACTAGCAAGAAATGATGCATAAGGTATATGCTGCCCACTTTTTACCAGCATCCCTCCTGTCAGATTTTGGGTAGGATCCAAGACACCCATGGGTAGATACTTCAGAAATACAATGCAAGTCATATTCTAGATCAGCTGGACACCCATGAAAAAATAAGGCTTTGGAAAGGCATAATTAAAATCATTTGTGGGACAGCCTTGGCTTTAAATACACCCACTGCTACACAGGCACTGGATATTGCTGCATTTCATGAGGCTGGTGATGAACTCCAAAACTAGTCAACTTGTCAACCAGTCAACTTGGCCTTCTGTAAATGCTGTCATTATCTCACTTACTTCTGGGTTCGCGAGGTCCGTCCACTGTTATCTTGATGGCTCTGTGATATGTGGCTACTTGTGGTGGATTTGTGAAGACCGTGATAGTCAGTGTGAAGCTTTTCCCTGCAACAGGAAAAAAAAAATTACTGAGCGCATCTGTTGAGAAAAAGTGTACCCCTCATTTCAGATAGCACTCAAACACAGCAAACAGCACTGAAACGCTTCAGCTGCCTCTATCTGAAGATAGATATGTGCCCAGAGAGCGGAGTCTATAACCTCACAACTGCCTGGTGCTGGATGGATTCCCTCTGTGGCAACTGCTCAAAGCTTTTGGAAAAAATATTAATTTATATTTAAATGATCTACAATTTGTTTGTAAAAAAAGGAGGTTACCCCAAACAGTTGGAGTTTATCTGATCTACATGACTGCTGGTACGTTATCTGTACTTTCTAAAGAGTGTTAATTCAGAGAGACTTAGAAATTGTGTCTGACTCTTCCAAAACTGCCACGGGACTCTGATCAACGCGCTTGTTAAAATTAAAGAGAACTGGGTGCTCAGATCCCCTAGGCGGATCGTAAAATTCCACGCTTTGTGGTTGAAGCTAGCATTAGATCAATTCCATATTGCAAACCAGAACGTTTTAAAAATAATCTGCTACTGCAATGCCAAGAAACGAGGGAATGGAAAAAAAAATCCCTACAGCTTGTCCACAGAGAATTAAAACATTTTATAAAGACATAGAAGAGCATTATGCTTAGTTTCTCTATTATTCAGTCAGAAAACTGTGAAGGCATTTTCAGAACCGTTATGTGCATGAGATGGCTCTAAGTTGGGACAAGAACTCATTTTGATGGCTGCTGGGGAGGATTTTGTATGCCCAAATCCTGCTACCCCTGCTTTTGGCCAATACCAGCATTTACTTAAGGCATTTTTCAATTAACCAAAGTATCCTTCTGCATTTTGGATAAGACTTCATATAAGCATTCATTATGGCTTTATCCTGGACAATAGTAAAAACGTTGCCTGTCAGCAGGTTTAGCATAGTTATCTCAGCGCCACAGAGGACTCAGGTACTAGCAGAAATCTTTGCTATCAGTAAGAGACATCAAGGGACATCACCCCAAGTTAGATAACCAGGAGCTGTTGTAAGAGCATTGAGGTTCTCCTTCTGTGGGCACACACTGTGCAAGCTTTCCCAAACAGATCTGCCTGCTTCACTTTCCTACTTGGCTCGAACCCTTCTTAGAACTGAATTTCTTCCCTCCTAAGACTTCCTATTTTCATTGTTTGCTTCATTTATCTGTATAAATAAAAACAAATTTAAATATAAATGTAAACATAAATATAAATGTTTGCCTCTAGTGGCAATATCCACCTCCCTCCCTATGCACATTCACTTGCGATTCAATACTCCTCTTAATGCAGTTCCTACTTCAGTGCTAATGGTCTGCATCAACACCACGGTGAGCATACCCACATAGCTGTTACTAGAAGCTGTCCTCATCAGATCCCTTTGAATTAGGGAGGTATTCTCCCCAGTCTATGGCTGAGGAACTGTGGGGAGCTAAAGTGTCTTGGCCACGATCTCACAGGAAGCCTGTGGCTAGTGATGCTAACTCCTTTGGCTGCTGCAACTAAATCTGACCATAACCCTGAATCACAGCCCTGACAAAACAGAAGCTGAAACACAAGCCTCGCAAATCACAGGGTGGTGTCTTCCCACCTCCACATCCTTGCTAGAAATCAGCCCCTGAGATTGAAAGAATTGCCACGGAAGCAAAAGTCATTTCAGATCCCCGTCTCAGGGCTTTTGGCCCTCAACTCTTTGGTCCTACATCTACCCAGACCAAGGATGGCTGTGTTCTTGACATACTTTAAATACCAAATTACAAGACAAAGCTTTACAGCTTTGTTACTTTTTCTCTGCCTGCACAATGGATCTTTCTGTGAGGCTTCAATAATAAAGTTCAATAAATTTCCTTCCAAAAAACTTTAGCACCGTTAGCATTAGACTTAACAAATATCAGAGACACCTGTAGGCCTACCCTCTTTTCAAAAACCGTTTCTCTGTATCATTATGTGCAAAACATTGATCATTAATACTGAAAAAAAACTCTGAAAATTTACTTTATTCTCTTTACTAATCTGCAATATTTACATCTCACTTAACACTTGGGGTTTTTTTTGACAATACATTAGGTAAGGTGCT
Source organism: Trogon surrucura (assembly GCA_020746105.1). Taxonomy (NCBI): domain Eukaryota; kingdom Metazoa; phylum Chordata; class Aves; order Trogoniformes; family Trogonidae; genus Trogon; species Trogon surrucura. The sequence continues at coordinate 102,932,322 of CM036617.1, read as the reverse complement.
CCTTCTGTACTGGTAGAATATGCAGTCTATTTCTTTAGAAAGCTCTTGTGGATTTTCCACATAGAAAAGAAACACAGAAAAAAAAAAAAACCAATAGTGAAATGTAGTAAAATGTAGCCACATTACTAGTCTACAAGACCAGAATAAAGAAGAAGAGGAAGGTGAAGCTACTTTCAAGATTTTCTGCAAAATGCGCTAGATTTCAGAGCCCATATAAAGTTGTGACATAAGTTTGCAAAAGCAGGAAGATACTTAAGCTTACTTCTTGTTGACAGAAGACTACTCATTAACCACATGCTGGTTAACCACAGGACTATATAACCATAAAACTGCATGTCACTCATTGCTGCTTACCAATAATTCTAGATATGTTTTTTTTTCTTGTTGTTCTGTTTCATTTACATTTAGCTTATTACGTCGTTTTATCACTTTTATTCATACCTTCTACGTTATTCATCATTTATGTGTCTGTTTGACAAAGGTGGATTTAGATAGAAGATACTGTTAGTGAAATCTGTGTTTTATGGATATATCTGTTTTGGGATGACAGCAGGACTGTAAACATCTCTTCCTTGCTTTTATGTGTTATGATATAGATTTTTATTTTCAACATACACTTGCATAATACACTTACACACAAGTTCATACACATACACACACGTACATATGCAACATGCAGCAGACTGAACTGGTGGAAATAATACCAGAGTAGTCAGTGGGGGCTGTATTCACACTCCCTAGGACTGGAGTCTGTATTAGATGCCACGGTTTCTGCTGCTTAAGTGGTCTTCCTAACCATCAGTAGATGACCTGCACCGAGCACTTAGTGTCTCTGCTCAACTCAGAAAATGATGGGTGTCACCAAAACTGAGTCAGACAGCCTAAGTGAGGGACTGACCTCTCTAGTGACTGTAAAGAGAAATCAAACACCCCAAGGAGGCCTTCTGAAACACTGTCCTGGTTTGGATGCCTCCAATAGTCATGATGGTAATTTGACAACGTCCTAGAGTTCAAGCCAGCACGTAGCCCTCCATTAACTATCATCAAAATCTGAGACCCTCTGAATTAAATAGTCCCATAAATCTGCAGAAAACCATACACGTTAGCCTGAGTCTATGGTGCATGCCTCAGTGTACTGAAGCAAATTGCTATTGCGTCATCATGGGAGTCTTTGTTGATGGTGGAAGAGCTGACAGGTGACGTCAATGTCAAGCTGTGCATCGCTGGGGTGCAAAAGTCACTTCAGAGAGTGTTTCTCTCTCTGTAACTGTCCCTGGCAATTCCTAATATTAGGCACATAGCACCTCATGAGTACAAAGATTAAATTCTCCAGATGCAGGACAGGGCTCTGCCTTTGGAAACCCTTCCCGCAGACATCAAGCATATCCTCATATGAGTAAGGGCAAAGCACAAGACTCACTGCTTCCATCAAATCTTCCCTCATAGCTAGTGTAGGAAAAATTGCTGGGTAATGTTTATTTTTGCAAGAGCATTAAGGTCAGAACTCTTCTAGAAAAAATAATGGAAACAGTAGCATTTCTGGCCAAAATACTGACTTTAGAAATGATACCCAGAGACTCTGTTGATGGGTTTACTACAGACAGTGTTACCAAAATGCTCTCAGGAGTCACTGCTGATTCCATAGCCAAATTCAGATGGATTAAACCACTTGTCCCAGGCTCATGACTTTACAGGATTGCTTATGAGGTCCCCTGATGCTGTACAAATCTCCAAGAACTGAAGAGGAAGCATGAAACAAAATATTGTCTGCCAGTGCCTGCTCAGCAATAATGTCCCTGGACCAGCAAAAGGTGAAGATCAGCCTCCAAGACCCAGCACCCATCTGGAGGTGTTGTGCCAATGCTCTACACTGCAACCCGGGAACTTGAAGCCTGTGTTCAGTCTATATCTGACCTGGCAGAGGCTGGAAGCAAAACGAGCAGTGAGATGTCTAGTATGATGAGAGATAATATTTAAGTGGTCCCTCAGAACAGCACTAAAGGTCTCTAGAGGGAGCAATAGGCTTGTATTCTACAGCCCCTGGGAATGTCTAAGAGGAACCAAAGGGGAAAAAATTAATCCCAAGTGACAACATGGTCACATGAAGCTCCTGTGTGCTGCTTGAGTCATCCCTGAGCAGTGTCATGAGCAGATGGGTCTGGTGGTGGGAAGGCACACTTAAAATGTGAGTGGCTGCATGGGCAGATGCAAAGGGGAATGAGAACAGACACGCTTTAAGGTAGAGAGGCCACATCTTGAACCTATCACTTCATTTTAGTCCACCTCTTTCTCAGGCAAGACAAACAGTTGATTCCATTGATGAAGACTGATCCAAATGAACACAATAAAAAATGGAGTTAAAGCTTCAGAAGCTGGCCCAAGTAAGGGTGAGGAAAGGGAGGTCAGTAAATTATATGGTTACAATGACTATCTTTTTGTTTCAGGATTTATTCTGATGGTCACAGATTTTTCTAAAAAATGCTACAGTAAATTATTAGATTAAAAAAAAAAGAAGAAGAAAAAAGGGAAAGGAGCCGAGAATGCTTGTGCTGACAAGCACAAAAGGTATAGATGGACAAACATGAAATGTAATACACCAATGCAATACAAATTATATTACAGACATTTGTGTTATATTTGTTCTAGTAAGAAAGCCTGTGATAGTTTCTTTTTTTTTTCTCTATCCAACTTCTACTTTTTAGTTCTTATGTGCTTTTATTAAGCCATGCTAAATGATCAATTTTATATGTCTTTACAGTTTCTCACAATATATTCCTGGGTATCTGCCAAAGTGAAAATGTCTACTGTATTATAATAACATATCTGACTGTTTCTCTAGGCAGGATGTAATACATGCGCACATATATTTATTTTCAAACGTCAGTTATTATACACTGGGCCCAAAATTTTACCATTATTATCACTTCAGCTCCTAAGTACTCCAAATGTAATCAATAGGATGAGAAGGACCAACTTAATTTGACCCTTCATTAGTTAACTGTTGCTTATCATGCAAGCGAAATATTTTTTAACGTGTTCATGTTATAACTGTGAAAATTCTGCACAAGTTCAAATTCTGTGCTCAGATGGTGACTCTTTTCTTCTGTCTCCAGGGACAGTATCACACAGTCAGAATATAACTTTGCCTATTATGTTTGGTCCAGTGGCTATTTCATCAGAAAAACGCCACAGCTGAAGTAAGTGGCATGAAAAAAATAACATAATTTGTTTACCATCAGCACCACAGATACCACTGAATTTACATACGAGAAAAAGGCTGTTATTTATCTCATCTGCTACGATGTTGCAAATGGCTTACAAATTCTGTCCGCCACAGACCAATAGTCTGAACAGATAAACTCAAACATGGGGAGATGTCCGCAAGTTGGGGTGATTGCCCAAAAGAATGCAAGAACTGTCTGTGCAAATCAGTTGCACAGGCAACGGATCTGTTTGTATATTTGTATGACTGTTTCACAGGCATAAGCGTGTGTTAAGTTGAAGATTTGGGAAATACACCCACTTGTCTCCTGCCAAAACAGCCTGGGTCAGCATGAAGGTATACTTCTGAACATTTCTGTGGAGTGTCTCACTCCAGGAAGTTCTTCTATCTGTGTTTACATAGCATCTACTTACCTAGAATGAAATCTCCATCACATTAAATCAATAGGTGTTTTGTTCTGGATTTTTATGGGGCCAAGTTGTCATGCAAATGGCCAAAAGTGGCCCTGCTGTTGCAAATTTGGACCCAGCTATGAACTACTGAATTTGCTTTGCAATAAGTTGTGGAAAAAGGAACTCGCTGCTGTAGGAGCGCGGCTGGCGCTGGCTTCTCTCCTTTCCTTCCCAGCTCCCTGCAGTCCTGCTGAGTGCTTAACCAAGATGTGCAATTCACTCCTTTTCCCTGACCATTCTCTAAGCTTTTTCTTCTGGCCAAAAAATCAACCACTGTGGTGGAGAGTGGCAGGGCTGCCTGCCTTTCCTGCCCTGGCTCTGGGGATTCCCAGACCTAGAAGGCTAGAAGGAGGTTGTGTCTGGGATGGAATCATTTCAAGCCATTATTTTAGTGAAGCATATGTACATTTAACCTGAGGCAACACAGAAACTATATTAAACAATCAAAATTACATAACTGAAATCAAGTAACATTAATGGTGACACTGTCAAACTAAGCAGACTAAAATTGAATTTTACCTTAAGCCCATTATCTGTGCAATAAGGATGGTCCCTGACACTCTTCTGGAAATTGTCCCTGACAATGTTTTTATTTCAGAAGTCAAAAACATAGTCCTAAGTCTGTAAGCTGCAGACATGAAGTATTTAAGCAAACAGATGCAGAAGCTGGTTCTATGCTCAGTGTTAAAATAAAGCTGACTCAGGCCTTCAGCAGCTCTCCCCACGGACACGTATTGGTGACACACAGTTGGTGATACACCTTGTCATCAGGTGTACCAGGCATGCTGTAAGACACTACACATGTCCCTTGGCACTGAAGAATGTCAACACAGGTAGCAGGTCCTAAGGTCACTTTTCCCCCGCTTTGCTGTGTTACAGCGATACCAACATTCAAATCCCTTTCCTCAGAAAAAAGAGACCATCTTCCTGCTGGAATAAACAAAAAATGCCAGCTCCCGACATCCCAGAAACATGTCACCACTAATTCAAAAATCACATATTTGCTTGAATGCTGCTTGTTATTCATTCCTGTAGCAACTAACACCTTTACCATTTGATCTGAAGCCCTCGGAAGAGTACTTGTCCTTTGCACAAACAGGGATGGCCCACATTCTCAAGCACTGCAAGGGTGGGATTCGGCTCACTAAAACAGACATAATTTTTCTATCTTCTTTTTTTCTTTTTTTTTTTTTTTCGGCCAGATGTTTACATATTAATTTGACAAGAGTTTGTGTGCAGCCAGTTTCACTTCTGCGCTGATGTGCGGTTTCGCTTCCCAGTCTCGTGTGGTGTCATGATGATACCATCCACCGCCTTCTCCAGCCTTGCAGGGGCCTCCGTGCTAATCCCTTTCCTGACAGCCTGACAATATCTGTGAAAGTGCAGCCGCCGCTTCTCCCTTCTGCCTGCGAGGCACCTGATGGCCCTTCTCTGCTTAAGAAACTTTGAAATGTTCATGCCTAAAATGTTACACACAAGGCATCAGTCTCAACTGAATTCCTTCAGGTTCCTTCCCTCAGGTCACTACTTCTCTAAGCTTCATGTTATTTTGTCAGTGAATGTGATCCAAGGTGCCACAAAAGCACAATTTATCCTGTTTAGAGTAAAAAAAAAAATCTGTGGCAGTTGAGTAGCGGGAGAAACCAGATGCGGGGTCTAAATGGTCATGGCCATTTATCAGGAAGGGAACTGCAGCAGAAAATAGGGAAAAAAATACCTCTGAGCTTATGGAAAAAGGCATAAATGAACTAACTGAGGAGAAGGAGAAGAGGCATAGAGTCAAGAGATTGGGAACCGAGGTGGCAAGAGGGAGGCCTCTGAAGACAGAGTGTCCTGCAGTAGTCAGCTTAGGGTGACACCCTGTAGTTAGTGTAGACATTAGTCAAATCAACAATCCACAGACACACAAAACCACCAGGAATCTCCCTATATTGTGGTGTTGTCTAATTTCAGAGACTATTTCAAGCCATGATAGGGATTTGTCTGGTAGAAACATTATGTGTACTTCAGCATCCTTAGGTCTAAGTCCTCTGTAAATATCAGGTTTTAGGCTTTGTGATAGAGGTGGTATATGTGTATGTGTGCCAGAGGTACAACAATATTTGATAATTAAAAAACCCATTTTTTTCCCATTTGGTTCTGAAGGATAACCCAAGTGACCTGCTTTAACAGAATTTTTGGGGTGGGATGCCTTCTTAGGGTGAAAGCCTGCAGATGAAGTTTACAAAATGGATTAAAGCATTAAAAGACTGGGATGGGGAGTGGGGGGAAGACCTTTTAATGGAAAAGCCAAGCAGCCTCTAACTATAAGTGGAGTTGCTGCAGTAACCACTATAAAATTCTTATGAACTTGGGTGGAGACAATAATTAGAGCACAGGAAGAATAAGATGCTATGGGGTGCCTGGCCTCTGCAGTTGAGTGACAGCACAAGGAGATTACAGTCAGAGTCTTAAAATGTAATGCTTATTGTTAAAATATTTTTAATACTTTAAATGTATGTATGCAATTTGTATAAATGCACATCACTAATATTTGAACTCAGTATTTGAGAGGGTGGATTTTTTTTTTCCTCAAATATGACTCTACTGGAAATCTCTGATGCTTCTATGCATGGGCTATCCCAGAATCTGAACCTTTGTTTTCAAGCCGTGATCTACTACATATCAGGGAATTTTGATTATTTTTTTTTCCAATGTAATATTAGTTTTAAATGAAGCAATTCTTTATACCAGAGTTTGTGTTGTTTGTGAGTAAGTGTTTGAAATGACATAGTCTCCATGAAGTGCATCCAGCTCTAGGGTGGAATGAAGAACCAATCATTCAGCAGACTGCTGTGTCATTGCTGAAAGGTTCAGAGAAAGGGGAAGACGGCAATAGGAACAGCGGATGAAAAGGACAGTTCAAAATGAAATGACTTAAATGCAAAGCTACCACCTTTTTACAGAAAATGCCTTGGGATCCTTAAGCCTAATAATAGTCCTTAACCCAGCTATAATTTCAAACCATTAATAAGCTTTTTGAGGTAGAAATTATCACCCTCAGCTTTATAGGCGATGAGAGAGACATGAAAAGGTTAAGGCCCAAATTCACAAGAGGATTTAGCTGCCTGAAGTGGGATTCAGGTTTTATTTAAATGCTTAAGTCCAAAATTATACCCCTCATCCCTCCCACTCCCCCATCCAGGTGGTGCCTAGCAGCAGCCATGGTGGATATCTGAGGGGGCTTCCCCTGCCAAACAGCCCCATGCCCCTGAGCCCACAAGCTCAGCCTCCAGGAAGAAGCATCTCAGCATGGGCAGCTGGCCCCGGCCCACAGCCTGAGCCCTCCTCAGCCCCTTCTTCCCAGAAGGGTTTGGTTCTGGAGCTGTTGCTCAACCTCTCTGTTGCTGGCCCCTGTGCCTGCTTTAAGCGTTAGGGTAGGGAAGGTCCCTGCTTCGTAGGACACACCACACATATATGCTTTGCACCTCCCTGAAGGGCAACATGGCCAGACAATTGAGATGAGCTGGCTAGTGCCTCCAGTAGCTGAAGGTCCTCTGGGAGTAGAGATCCTTCAGGCAGAAGGGTGGTGCATGCATGGGCCTTAGGGTTGGTGGCTGCAGTGTTTGCAGCGAGGAGAGCACCTCATTCCACTCTCTTCTCCCAGCACTGTCTTGTGTTCGAATCCGTGATTCCTTCACACCTCGAAGCCCTGTTCTCATCCATTGCCTGACTGTCAGACCAAGAAAACCTCGATGTAATGAGCGTTGCGGTTTTTGGTAGATCCTATTCTGAAGCATCTTCATGGTGCATTGTCCCATAAACCTAGAAAAAGCCCTCTGAGAGCTGTATTTTTTTCTCAGTCCCTCTTGTTTTTTTCCAGCACTGGCTTTTATTTGGGACAAGTCCAAGTCTGGCTACCTGTCCAGCTGGATGCTGTCATACCTCAGTGCTCTGGCACAGTGCAGAAGCTTGGAACAAACATGCTCTTTGCCCTGCAAAGTGATGAAGATGATGCCCTCTTGGCATGGCTGCAGGCAGAGGCATCAGGTACAGGGAACAAGGAAGGTGTGGGTTCACTAGAAGAGCAGCACGCTGCTCTAGATATGAAAGGCAAGGAGCACTTTTATGATCATCAGGGCCATTTTAGCAAGTGAGAGACTTCCGTCTGCAGTGGCCTAAAGCAGGTGAACACCAAAAGACAACCTGACAAGTCACTTCTTCAGTAGCTAGCTGGGCATGGGAGTGTGCCCTGGGACTGTTTACTCTGAGTTCATTTTCTCAGAGGAAGGACTCCTCCTTGCTGTCATTACACTAATGCAATGCGCATTGATTTCAGAGCTCAGAAGAGCTCTGGGGTCACTCGATGGATATCCATACAGTCAGTGATGTGGGAGATAACACTGCCATTATCAACTTGGAACCTGCCAAGTTCCACCAGAGACAACTTTCAAGCATAGAGCAACCTCTGTGACCTCAGATATGGATGCGGCTTCATTCAAGTTGCGGTACCTAAAGTCTAGCCTGTGGAAACTTTGTGGCCTTGCCAAAGCATTTCCTTCAGTTCCTCCCTAAACTTCAGGGAACTGATGTGCATACGCGCTGCCCCAAGCACCACCCTGCTGAAGAGCTCTTATGGCATCAAGCCTTCAAAGCAGCTGCTTCCCTCCTCCTCTTCTCGGTCTCCAAAACCTCCTCCCTCTCCCCCATGCACTGTCTGCTCCCTACCCTCTCCACATGAGTGGCAGGTAGCTCCCCGTCCTTGGAGGTAGTGGTAGGAAGGGGCAGAGGGAATTTAGGATAGTTTCTAGCAGTGCAAAACCTGGAAACACAGTCCAAAACCTGCTCCTTTGAGAATCTCAACCTGTGCTGAGAGGCAGCAGCTCTCCAAGGGAACAGGCAGGAAGAGCATCAATAGATGAAGGAGGACAAGAGACAGAGATGAAGGGAATAAGGTCAATTTGGACAGGCTGAGAAAACTGTTGAAAAAAATATGATGAGAAAAATAAGAGGAGAAATAGGCTGAGGGCAAAAGAGATGGAGAATCACACAGCATTAAGATAACAGGAAAAAAGGTCTATTTTTTTTTACAGCTGTCGAAGGGTTTTTAGACGGGAACAGAGACTGATTCAGACTGCTGAGCGTTTATGCACATGACTATGCGGGAAAAGATTCTACTGACAGCAATTGTAAGCCACTGATTTACAGCATCCTCACTTCAGCTAATCCTGAGTAAGCTGACAACAACTTTACGCCGTAGAATAACCAGCTGAAGTTCACTAGCTAGCCCTGAAGCCAGGGTCCTAAGTCATCTCTCAAAGTTTTTTTATTCTAGTGAAAAAGTAGCAACTGTTATTTGTGTTGTGATACAGGTACATACAAAAATAGATACAGAGACACACACAAATATATTTTTTTTTTTAACAGAACTCAAATGCGTCTAAAGGAGGGCACATTACAATTAAAAGCAAAATAAAAACAAAAGAAAAAAAAAGCTGGAAAGCAAACATCTCTTGAAACTATGTAACCTTCTCATCTAGAGAGGTACTTTGTTTTCCCTAAGCAGTATCCTGGTAAACCCAACTCCTTTTATCACAGCAAAAAAAAATAAGAAAAAGCTCAGAGAATAGCATCTGCCTCATCCTCATCATTAGCCCGAGTTTCAAAAATGTACAAGCAGAGCCCTGCAGAACCAAAAAATAGATTTATTGTTATTGGACTGAGGGCAGTAGTTCAGCACTTGGCATGGCCACTGTTTACAGCAGTAATGCTCCCGGAGACAGGAAGTTCTCCAAATCGCTCTGCCATTATTTTTCTCCTGTTGACGCTTTCTGATCGAGAGGGGTTTTTTTTGGTTTTTTTTTTTTGCCCAGATGAAATTTTAAGTAACCCAGCAGAGAGTGTTTGGGAGCTGGCAAAGCCAGTCGCAGTCATGCTCAGCCTCACGGACCACATGATGTTTTTCGAGTCAAACCCCCGCGCGGAGCTGCATCATACGTCGACTTTCTTACACAATCAGCGATTCATGCAGACCCGGCTGCACACAGCGAGTGTGTGCCGAAGACGACTCCGGCAGCACGGGAGTGATGAGAAAGTCTTCCCCCCTCCCCTCCTCCTGCCACTACACCCCTGCCAAAGGCCAGCACCGAGACATCCGTTGTCTTTGAAAGGGCTGGGTTTGCAGCTCGATCTAACGCTGACCCAGGTGGTTTGGCTCAAAATAGGCATCGGTTCCTCCGTACCAGTGCGGGGGAGTCTGCACGCTGAATTCTTCCACGGCTACTTGGTTTACACAGAAATCTTGGTTTAAAATTAACGACACAGCTAAGCAACCCTAAGCCACTTAAAAATAAAATTGCTGCTTCCAGACTCTGTCTTTCAGAGAAAAAAAATCATCGTTCAGACCAGACTGAAAGGAGAAGAATCCTATGAAAAAAGTTGACCCTCTAACACATGCCTGGGGTGAGGGCCAGCAGGGCAGCCCCTTCCTTTGGCTGATGCCCACAGGCAGCAGGACTTGTAGCAGTAGCCCTGGGCAAGCAATTGCCAAATTTTCCCACCCCAAAGGCTGTGCCAGCCTTGCCCGTGCCCAGCGTGACACGACACAACGACGTGGCTGCAGGATGACTCAGAAGAGCTGCCCATTCCTCTGCAGCCAAGCTGCCCTCCTGCTGGCTATAGCATCCTTCTAGCACCACACCCTTATCAGCCCACAGTATAAATAATCAGTTGGTTTTAAACTCTACTAATTGACTCTTTTTTTCAGTTTTGATTGCTGCTGGATTTCTTCTATTTTTGTCCCATCTGGCAAGCGTGGCCCATTGTTACTCCAGTATCTGATACCGCGTCCCCTGAAGCATTCCAATGGCTTGGACCGGGACCCGACTGGCTGCTTAATACTGATTTTATGATCCTGTTGAATAGCATCCTCCTCTGTTTTGCACATACTTTTATAATTCTGAATGCGCTTAAGTAAAAAATAAAACAAATTTTAACAAAGTGCTCAAATAATGCAACCGCAAGCTGAAGCTGCACAGAAGGAGCAAAATCCTGACTTCAGAAGACGAATAAAAATAATTGGACTCAGAATCCAGGCCCGTAATTTCTGGGGTTTATGTATTTTTGAGATTGCAGTTTAAACTGATTTTTCTTCCGCAAAATTATATCCAGAAGGAAGAGTCCTGATGGCAGAAACATCTGATTGTACTTAGTAATCTCTCTCATGTTCTACCCGCTACACCTGTGGAAAAGGAGTACTTCTCTGGCTCTGTGGAAGTTGAAAACTATCACAAAACTTATTCATGACTCTAATCCTGATAGATAGTAGGAAATATATACCTAGACTTCATTTTCAGCCCATTCCAAAATGCGGTTTTCTAAAAAGGCCTTGCTGGAAAGCTGTCACGAAGCTCCAGCTCCAGCTCTCAGTTCTAGATTGAGATCTTCTGTAGCAAGCCAAGACACTTCCCCATTACCCACTATTATGATAACCTATTAATAATTATTTTCATCTGGAAAACATGTTTATTTGTTGGGTTTTTTTAATGTTACGTTCTACAAAGAAGATAGTTACTGGGATTAATGATTCCATGAGGAAAATATGTAATGCTTACTGAGCCACGACGTTTTCTCTCTCCAAAATAACTATTTATTTTTAATTTTATCCAATGAACTTCTCTGGTGTCAGGCTTTTTGCATCAGACTTATTTCATCATAGTAATAAACCGTTTCATTATGCATTAAGGACACGGGGTATTTTGCAGTAGTAGCATTTTGACGTTTGAAATGTCTGCGAACAGAGGGTGAAAATAAAGATTAATTTTTTTTGTTTAACCAGGTGTCAAGGGGGGGCTGAGACTGGCTGAAGTTTTAAACTACATTTTTCTTCAAGAAATTACTTACTTGGGCTTACAAGCCAGACAGGCAGGTTTTCCCAGTAGCATTCTCAAACTAGGGTGAGGAATAGTAACTCTGGACCCCAGCCAATTCCAATGTAAATCTGTTGTGTTTGGGAAACCAAGTAAAATTGCTTTTATACAAGATCTCAGTGTTTCGGATGACCTGCAGTATTCTCAGCTCCCATTCAGAGTATTGAGAAAATAAGTGTTTTGGGTTGGGTTTTCTTTGTAATTCTGGATGACAGGCACAGGCCAACACAGGGCAACTCCTTGCTCTTAGATGAGAAACAAGAAGTTCATTTTTTCAAGCTTTGGCCAATATTTGGTTGGTGTGGCTGCCTGACCCACAAGCAACATGAGACCCCGAACAGGTGGAATCACTGTAACTCTCTCACCATCAGCACAGAGCCGCTTATTCACTGATATGAAAATGTGCACAATCGTCTTGTGTTTGACACAGTCATCAGACTGTCTTGCTAAATTTCATTTAAAGCCCACAGAAGAAAATTTAAACTATCTAGTAAGAACGTCAAGAATGACAATTTCCCACTCTCTTTGAAGGGAGAGTGTGGTGGCTTGTCATCAATTCGGCAAGGCTATTAGTGGGGATGGTTACACCTGGGAAATAACCAATGCACAGGGAATTATCACTGGTCAAAACGATTCCTTATTCTCCAGCAGGTATTTTAAATCACCCAAGGTACAAAAAGAGCGTCCACACTGACTGTAACTAACGTGAACTTTCAGTCACTCTTCGCGTAATATTCCGGGATCGCATTATCACTGGTGGCAACTGAACTTACTCAAGCTCAAATATTACACAGCAAACAAAGTTTCTTCTAGCAAAGTATCAAAGGAAGCAGTGCCCTTTGAAGCAGCTACCTTACGCTTTAGGCTCTATACAAATTCAACAGAACAGCACCTCAGAAGTCCCGTACCAAATGCAAACAATCCCCACCTTTGAAAAACAATCCCCTGTTCGAGGAGTAAACATAAGCATACATTAGTCACTCGCTCCAAAGATGGGCAGCCAATGGAGGTGATGAGATTTAACCTCGAAGACTGACTAACAGCATGAAGCATTCCCAAATTGCTCCATTGCTTAAAGGATCCCGAGCACCTGAATAGCAGAATACATACAAGGTTTATGTCTGTGAGCAAGTGCCCAGCTACTAGCAAAAGCTCATAGCAGGGGAAGGAGCTCAATGATGCTCCCTGCCAAGCTTTTCTGTATGAATAGGGACTGTTCTCTCTCAGCCACTGAATTTTGACCTTGAAACTCACGCAGTTCTCTGTTATGATTTCCAGCTTCATTACCATGGCCAGGAACTGAACTACAGGTTTGTTTTTATTAGCTTCTCCGCCACTTTGCCAGCTATTCATTTGAATCGTCTAAACAGTCATCTCTGAATCATAATGCAAATTCCATTTACTGAAAAGGTGGTACCTTTAATATAACAAATGAACATGTTTAATGACTGATACTTTTAGACATTACAGCATCTCTCATGTTTTCAGTAAATGGATATAATTTTCTCTGCATTACCCTATTATTATTCTTTGCTAGCATTACGAAGCTACGTTCTCAGCTGCGGGTGTTTTGTACCAAGTGCGTTTTGAAGACAGCCCAAACAACAAGATTTAAAAGACATGTCCCTTTATACCCTCAGCTAAAAATCCTGCAGGATACAGAGGGACTGGGTTGATATTTTATTCTTAAAATGTATTTACCCCTTGCACCTATGTTTCAATAGCGCCATGCTCTTCCACAATTAAAGACTGTATTTATAGTGGAAGAATATCTACAGACGAATTTCACTTCAAAGGCAAATAAAGGCTGTTGTGTGTAATCAGGACAACTTCCTAGGCCTGAAGCCTGACCCATCTCCTATTTGGAATACAGCATTTGGAGAACAAGCGAGCAGAAGTGGGTCACCTTTGTACCTCTCCTGAAGCTGGCTCTCAACTCCGTCCGTGTTCGTAAGACCCATGCGTGCAGCCACGCATCAGGAGATGGTTCAGATGCTCAAATGGGGAGAGAGAGAGGGGAAAATGATGAGGAGGGATCAGCAAGCCCCAAGTACTCGATCTGGTTCGGGAAGACACCATAGCAAAAATTGCTCAAAAGAGGTGGTATATAAAAACCTACTTAAGTGCAGTAAGAACTATAATTTTGATTTGTCAGTGTTACAGCACTGAACAGTCCCTAAATAACACTGCTGGGCTTGGAATACCATATTGTTTCATTCTGATTTTACTTGAAGATGAAAATGAAACAGAAGAAAAACATGCAAGAATTATATGAAGTCACATGAAAGATGTGAGAGATTTTCATTCCGGACCTTAAAAGAGAGAGGCTGATCTTTTCTCTGAGCTTTTTCAGAGCAACAGCTCATTGGCTTCTCTTCTGCAGGTTTGACTGAACCTCCCTGACCCACGCGAAGGAACCGCACTCACAACAACAAGGGCAGTAATGCAAGGGAAGTGCTTAGAATAATCTTGCAATAGAAAGGTAAACATGATTGCTTGAAAATTGTGGGGTTTAAGATTATGGACCAGAGCCAAAGAGTGAAGTTGGGAAGGGTCCTTCTGCTGATTTTACAGGCTTTTGGAACAAGCTTTGTACACCTGACCACTCACATGTGATATGAGCCGTGCATGTCAGGTACTATTTGCAGCTTCTCAACAAGTTTTATATAGTTCTATCCTAAATCAACTTCAACTCTTACTTGTCATTTACACTCATAAGGCCTTCTTATTTATGCACTAGTAGTTACCGGTTATCATAGAGATACAGCAAGTCACATATTAAGCTCTGGTCTATCCTATCCACTTTGCAGGAGCACATTAAATAACAGCACTACTGTGTATTGTTCTACACCTATTTCAGAGAAAGAAAGGTCAGGAAAAGTGTCCTGTGCCTTCACCAGGTCATGATGAACCCAGAAATATTTTAGATCTGTGAAGGAATTACTTGTAATTGTAGCTTGACTCAGTCTGTTACAGAGATCAGCGCTCAGGAGCCTTGAGATGGTCATAAGTCTTTATACAAGCTGAAAATTCTCATTTAAAATTGAAAGTATGCTATTTAAAATATTGTGCTGCTCTAAATTTAGCAGGGTGGCTTCCAGAGTCAAAACATGACTTGCTGTCTATGTGATTTTTTTTTTCTTTAAAAAAGATTTTACTGTTTAAAAATTGAAGTAACGCAGAGGCTGGGAAAGGCTAAAACAAGGGAAAACATACAGATAATTCTGTGCCTTCAGAATTGGCCTATGCCAAATCTTGCCACGTAGCTGCTGGAAACTACACGATCAAATTGTATTTGAGAACAAACACATACCTCTTCCACTTCTACCCACGAATCGAAGGTCATTGAACCTTGCTACTTGGTTTTTCATGGCAGCTGTGGCATTTCTGAGTTCTGCAGAGTAGTTTTCATCATTTCCAGCCATCACTGTTACCAGTGTCCCATCAGGCACGTCTCCCAAGGCAACCACCTATGAAATCAAGAAACAGAAGCCTCAGCTTCTTTACACATTTAATTTGGGCACAGATGATCAACAAGTAACATAATAAAACAGGAAAAAGCAGTAATAGCAAAAATCTATGTAGACTAAGATATTTGAGGAAAATAGGAATCACTTCCATTCCTAGTCTGAAGGAGCTACAGAGAAGGTTTTACACTGATGCACTTCAGAAATACACAGCATAATGTGTACTCCCACACGAATAATATATTAAATAAGCTTTCCAAAATATACTTAGGTAACTGTCAATAAATAAATTCAAGTAACAGGAAGCAATTCTGGTCTGATCAATGGCATTACTTTGAAGCTACACTGGAGTCAACACAGTGATAGAAATGTAAAATTCAAGAAAAAACAAACCCAAGGCAATTATCCCATTGATGCAGAGGGTCAGAATCCCCAGAGCTGCACCAGTTCCCCATTTTTTCCTCCCACCTCACGGAACAGAACTGCCCCAGAATAAATTCAGAGTAAGTCCATGGAAAAGCAGGCCTTGATCAAATGTTTAATCACAACTTACTGAATATTTTTTTCCTTTAGAATGAAAGAAAACCATGGACTTAAGACCTCACCCACAACCTGGCGGATGGACATTGTGATCTGAAGTAATGAAATCCGCAATTGTTCAGACAAATGCTTTCACCTGGTCTGAATCATTTGTGCTGCAGCTCCTTGGTGCCAGCATGTATCAAACAAATATTTAGGAACACAGGATTTGCTGCACTTTTGATGCAATGTGTTAAGATGTATATATGCATCTATATTTCTAACCTTAGATTTTATGACTTGTACTTGCAGCATTCATACTGGTTAAATGATGAAAAAAATAATTTTATCTTATCTTCCTGAGCAGGACAGAATTCTCAAAAAAATTTTACCCTGCTACATTTGAATGGATGTCTGGTGTGTCTCTTGATTTACTCTGGCAAAAGTAAGAGCTTGAATTATGTTCCCTATCATACTGATTTTTAGGTCCCATTGCTGTTTTCCCATCTAAATCTACAGTAGTGACCTCAGGACTATTACTAAAAAAAAAAAAAAAAAAAAGAAAAGAAAAAAAGGGGGAGAAAAAACCTAGCTAGCTTTTATTTCCTCTTTTACACATGCTAAGAGGAAGCAGTCCTGCATCATGTCCTCTGAGTTGCAGCTTGATATTTTCCTTCCTCTTAGCGTTTTCTAGCTTAAATCCACATAGTGCTAATTGGTTGAAACTTGTTACAGCCCAGTCTTACTTCTATTAGTTTCTAATCACCCTTGTTCCTTCCAAACAGGATCAGCGGCTCCATTACTTGATCTCTCTCTGATGCTTATTCCTCAGCCATAGCTACCTCCCGTAATGTGAGAGAGTTCTCCGGTCTCAGGTGTTTCTCAGCCTTTCCTTCTATAAGAGGCTGCGCTTCTCACTTCAATGCTCTTCTACTTGTCAGCAATAACCCTTGTTTTCACTTCCACATGCAAAATTAAAATCACTGTGTCCAAATTCCCTCTTTATGTATCTGTTTCAACTTCCTCTTTCCCATTCCTCCGCGGCCCAGGCTTTTGGGTTTTTGTTCTCCTCGCTGTGCTGTAATGCGTTTCTGTGGCCTGTGCTACACTCAGCATTGCACTTTTCAAATTTCCCTGATCTTGGCATAAATTAGTCCCTGCTTGAAATGTTTGAACTCACAAGTCTTCTGCACAGCATTGCGTTGTGAGGCACGATGGCTCACAAGATCAGCAACTGCGAACCCAACACTCTCACCCAGTTCTTAAAAAGTTACCGTAGAACTTTAATGTATGCACATATATTAAAGGTAGAAGAAAGGGAAAGGGGAAAATCGGGGCATTTCCTGCACCCAGATGTTTGCATGTTCGTTTAAGGAAATATATGCTAGCATTTTAAGGGATGAAAAACCTTCATGAATTCAGGGTCAGTTGTCTCTTACAGGACAAATATTTTAAATCACCATTTTCAAATTACACTGAAGGCAACCTCAGTGATAAGACACGTGAAGAAAATATTAGAAACAATATTAAAGTTACACTGCCCAGAAAATAAACTAGAGTTAAAAGTCACAGACAATGGAAACAGAAATACAAATATTTAGATTAGAAAAAAGACTAAACAGATAAGTTGAGACTTGCTGACTGGAGTTATCTAGTACTTTTTTTTGTATTCTTTAGCTCTTAAAAAAAAAAAAAAATGCATTTCCAGAGAAGCAAGAAGAGTATCAGAGCTGCAGTGCTGGCACATATCTAAATTACCTACTTCTGTTGCATCAATCAAACAAAATTGGCCTTTTAAACTAAGATTTAGATTCATTCTTAACAGCACTTGGACAATGAATCTATATGGCACCTCACTGGAGTTACTATGCAGTATTTTCTAAGTTTCTTATACTCATTTAAAAAAGCATGTAAATGATCATTTTGTTTTGACATAATATCCTGATCCTAAATATCAAATATCATGAGCGATTTTTTTCTAAACCAATGTGAAGAGAAAACTCTCTGTCTCTCTTGATTCATGCAATGGTTGTTAGCAATTACTTCATAGAACTCAGCGCTTTTTTTTTTTTTTTTGTCAAATGCAAATAAGATATTGACTGCATATGAACGATCTGAACTGAATTTTCTTGTTCCCGTTCCAAATGATCTTAAAAATCATGGCTTTTAAAAATGCCTTTGTCAACATTCAATAGTTAGTATAAAACCAGTGAGACTGTTTTATGTGTGACAAACTATTTCAGGACTCATTTCTCAGCGCTCCAACTCCGGGAACGTTTGGCGGGAGGGGGAACAAGGAGCACCGAGCGCCTCGGCAAGCAGGTGCCTCCCAGCACATTTCAGGAGTTCATGCGGAAACCCTCTCCTGCTTTGGGTTTTTCTTTCTTTTTTTTTTTTTTGTTTCTTTTTTTTTTTTTCCTTTTCGCTTGCGTATTTCTACGTTAAACTATCTCAGTGTTACAAACGCTTGCTTTCGTCTGTTTGGAGAACCTGACCCTTTACTCTGTTTGCAGAAGTTGGGAGCGGGCTCACAAGTTAAAACCGAGGGTTGCACCGGCTGCAGGAGGGGTGGAGGGGGAGGAGGGAGGAATGAGAGAGCCGTTGGGTATCTCTCGAAACCAGTCCTCGGGGCTTGTTTTTCACACAACCATGGTAACCTTCTGCCGCCAGAAGCCCCCCTGCCCGTGTAGGCGATGGGAAGCGGGGCCCCTATCTCCGCGGGCTCCGGGCGTCTCGGCACCGGGGCGAGCCGGGGCCAGGCGGCGGCACCGCTTTCCGCCCGCGGCTTGGGCGACTGGGCAGGAGCTAAAAGGGCCGCATTTTGTCGTGTGCCCCCAGACCACTCCCTGTTCCCCGTCGGGAGGTGACCGGGGTTCGGAGCGCGCCACGGCCACGAGTGTCAAGGTGGGGAGCCGCCACCGTGGCCTCCGGCCGCCGGGAACCCCCGAGAGAGGTACTGGCCACGTTTGGGGACTCCGCTTATCTCCCTTCCCGGCGAGGAGGAGCGGGTTTTCACGCCTGATCCACACCGCAACTCTGCCTTCCAGGAGAAGAGCTTCCCGAGTAATTAGTAGCAGTTGCCTAGTGCGTGGGTGACAGTATAATAACTAATCTAAATGTGTGAATTTAGGAACTGACCCTGCCGCTCAGTTCCTCCCTTTCCCCCGACTCATGTATGCGTAAATCAAGAAGTCTCCCCAGACATAATAAACCTTTTCCCTAAAGCCTCCTCCTCCGCAGGATTTCCCAGACCTCTGGGAGCTGAACTGATTTCCTTCTCCCTGATTTCTTCTCCCCTAAAAAAGCCATCGGAAAGACTCGGGTCTTGTAGCTTTCAAAAAAGTTGTGCTGAGGCGGTCGGTGCTTAGTCGTGACCGCAAAAGAAAGCACGAACTTTACAAATCCCGATCTTAAATCTAACCTCGGGGCTCCCAGGGAGCTGCATGTCTCTGCGGCTCCCGCCTCGGAGAAGAGGATAACGAGGGTAATTACCTTTTCCTTTCCCTGTTCGGAAAGGTATCTACATCAGTAGCAAGAAAAACAGCGCATTCGAGAAGTTAGCGACAGACCCAAGTCAAAAAAAAAAGAGCGTGAACAAGGGCAGGGGGGAGGATGAATTTTACTCGAACCCAGGTAACGGGAAAGCAGGCCGGGCAAGGGAGGAAAGCGCAGGTTTCTGCAGAGCTCTGGGAACATGAGAATTTCAAGCGGCCGCAGGCTCTACCCGGGGCAGGCCCCAATATTTATTATTATTGAAAAAAAAAAACAAAACAGGGAAAAAAAAAAAAAAAAAAAGAAAAATACGTGGAGTTTTAGGATGAGCCGGGCAGGAGGAAGCCCGGCACCTCCGGAGTGGGGCCGGCCGGTGCCTCCGGGTGCTTGCTGCGGGCGGGTCCTCCCCCCTCCCAGTGGTGGCAGCCCCGGGGGGGCTGCCTATAGAGGGACCCGCCGCCGCTGTGTGCGGCTTCGGAGGGGGGGCTATGGGCTCCTTCAGTTCCGGGACGCCTGCATCTGTCTGCAACGGTCTGCACCGGCATCTGGTCCCCAGGGCAGCCAAACTCCTGGGATCTGGTCTTTTTTGATTTTTTTTTCTTTCTTTTTTTTTTTTTTTTTTTATCCCCTTGAGCAGAGCCGCCCCTCATTACCAGAGTCATGAATGGGCCGAAGAGGGAGACAGGAGCTGGAGACAGCCTCCCCAGCCCATGGCGTGCCCCAGCCGCCGCCGCCAGCTCCTGCCCGGAGCCCAGGCGGGAGCCGCTCCGCGGCCGCTCTCTCCGCGCCATGGAAGGAAGGATGGAGGGAAGGATGGAGGGAAGGATGGAGGGAAGGATGGAGGGAAGGATGGAGGGAAGGATGGAGGGAAGGAGGAACAAGGTCGTCTGCGACCCATTGCCGGCCCCGACGTGGCCCGCCTGCCCACTTCCCGCTTGGGTGGGGGTCCGAGCCCGGGGGTCGCCTCCCCATGACCCCCCAGCGTCGGCACACTCAGCCTTCCCTCCTTCCACCCCCTGCGGGCTCACTCCGCCGCCCGAAGCGGTGATTTCCCCCAGAAGCGCGATTTCTCGAGTAGGCGTCAGACGTACCTTGAAGGCGATGGGCAACGTCTTGTTGCAGCGCCAGTGGGTGGGCAGCACGGAGCAGAGGAAGTTGGGGCTGTCGGTGCGCACCAGCTCCCCGGGGTGGTCCGCCAGGACCTCCACCATGCTGCGGTCGGCGCTGCGCAGCTTCCCCGACAGGGAGCCGCTGTGCTCGGCGCCGGGAAGCGGCAGCGGCTCGGTCATCTTCCCCGGGCTCAGCGTGGTGGAGGGCGGCGTGAAGCGGCGACTGGTGCTGGTATCTACGGGGATACGCATCACAACAAGCCTTTTGAGTGAAAGACCTCCACAGAGTTTTTACAAAACAGCGAAACGAGCGTAACTCTTCAGCGATCTGCTCTCTGGGGACCAACATAAACGGATACAGGCTGAGGACCCGGGGGAAACTTGTTTCTACGCCAGTCCCCAAAGTTAATTTTTTGCTGAAGGCGGCTGAGATAGTGAGCACGCCGAGACTTAACTCTTGGCTTCCTGGCGCGGCGGAACAGATCACGTTAATCCGATAAGCGAAAGGGTCGTCCGTGAGGGGCTTTACCGCGACGCCTGTGCATCTAGTCTGTGGCCGTGACGCAAAAAGTTATCGGGGTAAAAGCTCCTTCCAAACTCCCAAGCACCGTGGAAAAAAAAAAAATAGGCAAGTCAAATACAAGACGCGGCCAGAACAAAGCCTGGGCTTCCCAGAAAGTCAGTTGCCTATCAGTTTCGTCCAGGTGATTTCTCTACAGTCCCAAGGGAAAATAAAATAATCAGGGTGTTCCGTAGGCAAAAATCGCTCTTTTAAGAGAGGGAAATTCAGGGTCAATCTTCAGAGAACGCAGTGCGTGAGTTAGACTTTCTGATCGAAGGTCAGCTAGCTACAACTGTATATTTATATATATATATATTCAGGTACACACACGCAAGCACACACACATATATACTGTACTTCATAAAATATTTACAATATAATCTGTAGAGAATTTAAACACAACAGGAATCCATTAATGTTCTCTGCGAGATTTTTTTCAAGCAGCCTTGAAAATCAGCTTCAGTAGTTTGGTTCGCGTTGCTCTAAGAGTACTCGTGTCATGACCTTTCAATCATTCTTGCGCAAAAAGCAAAAATAAAAAAAAAGCTCAGTGCATGGCATTCAAGCTTTAAATCTCTATCTTTGTACTTGTCTTTGGTACAACGTCTTTCATCAATTTAAAGAAAGGTCGCAGCCGATCGCAAGCTCTGAGGCTAAAAGGTCCACAGCCGAAAACTTGGGTTTGGGGTTGTTGGTTAAATTGTGGGTTCTCTCTGTGGTTTTGTGTGTGCAACAGCGCTCTCTCTCTCTCACTTAAGTCCTCCTCAGCAGTCAAACCAACAGTCTGCAACAACTTCGGCAATCATTGCCAATTCTTTTTTTTTTTTTTTTTTTTTCGGTATCTGAGGCAGTCTTCCTCTAATTCGGCCACAGGAACCGGCTGCTTAACAATATTTTAACCGCAGCAGGTGGAAACCTGCTTTCGGAAGCATGGCTTTTCTCTCGGCCGCCTCCAGCCAGAGGGATGGATACTGCCAGCCTGCGCGGAGAGCCCCCACGCACACACAGAAAACCAAAAGCAACCAGCCAGCAACAACTTAAAAAAAACCCCAAACCCAAACCCAAAAACCCCAAACCCACTACTTTTAACCAGTCAAAGTTTTCCTTCCGCAAAAGAGGTGGCGGCGGGCGGGGGAGTTGTAGGAGCCTCTGACCCCACGCGGAGAGAGACGGAAAGGAGCGGAGAAGCTCAAACCCCGCCAAGTTGCCAGCCGGGGTTAGAAGTGTCAGCCATCAGCCCAGACGACCTCTCAGCGAAAGCGCATTTTCCACGGTGGAGAGACCTCTCGGTTCTTCACGTGAGCCGCCGGCAACTCAGCCTTCCTGCCGGGCCGGTCGCCCACAGCGCCCGGATGGGGGGGCTCAGTCGGGCCGGGCCGGGCTCTGCTGCTCGTCTCCTGTCCTTTCCTTCGTCCCCGCAGCCCTGGGCCGGGGTCCGCTCCGCCCGCCCGCCGCCGCTGCCGGGATGAATGGAGGTGGCCGGGAGCGAGTCGGCTGCGGCGGGCGGAGTGCGGAGGAATGTCATTCCCCCGGCTGCTTTGCATACGGGAGGGCGCCGGCCAATCACGGCCCTTTCCGGGAGCAGCCAGGGCGCGGCCGCGGGCCAGGGGCTCCTGGAATTGGCGCGCCCGCCGCCGCCACCGCCGCCGCCGCTACCGTGGGGCGCGGGGGGTTAGAGGGCCGGCTCGGCGGGATCGCAACCGCACACCCCGGGGGAGGGCCGCGGGATGCCGCTCCACCGGCAAAGGGGGTGGCCGCGGTGAGGCCCGTCGCGGCCGTGTGCGGGGTACCGCACTCCTGCGGTTGGCTCAGTGTGGGTGGATAGGGCCAGGCAGAGAAGCGCGACCCCCGGCTCTGCAGGTCCCGCTTGCCCTTCGCTTACGGACCACCTGCCTCCGAGGAGAGGCCGGTGACCGCAAAGTGGCCGCAACGCAGCGGACGCCGCACCACCACACGCCGGCGCCTCCCGGTGAGGGTTGCACCGTGGCGTTTCCTCCTGGCGGAGGGGGTCGCAGCCGTACGGCGGGTCACCTGGAGCGGCCGTCGTGCCCCTCCCCCCATCCCCGCCGCGCTGACACCCTTCGCCCGCCCGGCTGTTTCCCGTCCCCGCGAACAAAAACGCGGCCCAAGGAACGCACATCGCCGCCCAACATGTCGGGACGGCCGTCGGGCCCCCAGCCTGGGGACGTCCCCGTCCTCCTCCGGCACAGCCCAGCTACCGGCGGAGGCTATCGGCAGCAATGCCGGAGGCGAGGCCGGGCCGGCGGGAGGGCAGCGCCGCACCGGGAGCAGCGGGCCGCCGGCGCCTGCCCGCCCGCCGGCCCGGGCCCTCGGAGCCGGTACCGAGGATGCTGGGTGGAGGCGTGGCTGTTCTTTCGAGTTGAGGTTTTGACTGGGTTTGGTTTTTTTCTTTGGTTTTAGTGGTTTTCTTTCTGTTTTCTTATTTTTTGGTGCTGGTCGCGAATGTCATGGGCTCGTCGGTGGCGTAACCCTGGGCTGGGAACGGCGCCATCCCGACCCGCTTCCGCCGTCGCGGCGGAGCCCCGGCCCGCCCCCGCCGCGCTCTTGGCACAGCCTTGGGGTTCCCCCCGTGAAATTTCACACCCCGCATTCGTCCGTGTCCTCTCTCCCCTCCGCTGTCCCATGGTGTGCCCGCCGCTTCCCTGCCGGCACGGCCGCCTCTCCACGCAGCCATCCCCGGGACACCTCATCCTCCTCCTCCGCCTCCCCCGCCAGCTCAGCAGCCGCGGCGGCGGCCGGCCCCGCTCCCCCGGGGCCGGGCGGGCTTTGAAGGGGAGCGACAGCAGCTGCCCCGGGGTGAGAGTACGTGCGTAGCGTGGGAGCGACCGCGGAGGGGACACCACCGGGGCCGCCTCCCGCCGCGGGGAGCCGGGCTCGGAAAGAGACACAGAGAGCGGGACGGGGCTGCTGCCTGCCGCCGGGCCTTGCGCAAGACGGCGGCGGCGGCCCCGGGGGGGGCCATCCGTGCAGCTCCACGGCGGGGCCGGCAGAGGGGGCCCGCCGCCCGCCGTCGGCCCGTCGGCCGGCAGCCGGGGGCGGAGGGGCAGCGGGACGACCCCCAGGGATAGCGGCCGCTGCCTGCTAAGGCCCGCTGCGGCCGGCACCACCCGTCCCCGCCAGAGCCCACGGGGGGCTGCGGTGCCGCGGGGGACACGGCCAACGCATCTCCTGGGATGCGGCTTCGCGGGGAGACCTGCGTTGCTCGGCGGCTGGTCGGCAGCCCCCGGCACCCACCCTCTGTCGCCGGCAGCTTTCCCCCAGCCCGGGGCGAGGACAGGGAGGAGGGGATCCTCGGTTTTCCTGACCCCCGCTTTCGAAACGCGCCAGAGTTGGGGAAGCAAGCGTGAGCACGCGTTTTTGGCACCCTGCGACCTGCGGGGACGGAAGCAGAGAGCGTGCTCCTGCCATTTACGCCGCCTGGTTTACACGCAGTTAAACTGAAAGCAGGCTGAGTGCCTTGGGTGGGAGAAATCGGCGTTTCTCTCCCCGGAGAGAGGGGCACGCCGGGTGCCCAGCGCAGCTGGGCGCCTTGTGCCGAGACCCGCGCAGCGCATCAGCGTTTAGGAAGCGGCGCAGCCGCCTGACACCAAATTCACGGCACAGGCGTCGGGTGTAGGTTCCTTCGCATCCCTCCACGGCGGGTCTGGAGCGCTTTCACTTCTACGTGGGGTTTCTAGGCTCCGGCTTCCCCCGCTCTTCACCGCCGTCGTTTTGCGGAGGTACCGGCGAGGCTACCCCATCCGGTACCGCCGTGCCGGAGGTCTACGGCTTCATCTTCCCACGACTTGCCCTCTTGCCTCCTTCCCCTCCTTCCCTTCTGCCAAAGGACGCGAGGCTGGTTTTCTGTATCGTCGTCCCCCGCCAAAGCGCGGTGGTGGGAGCGCAAAATCAGGCAGGGAGGCTCCGCAAGGGCGGCAGCGGCAGAGCGCTGCCCACCCGCCCTCCCGCCGCACTTGCAACAGGTCCTTGTTTTAAGCAGACGAGTTTGGTGCAGAAAGCTCCCTATTTCACAGCAAGTTTCTATAGTTTGTGGGTGTTTTTTTCTTTTTCTTTTCTTTTTTTTTTTTTTTTAAATGCCATATATTACACGATTACTATTTTTCTTATTTGAAATTATACCAAATTTAAATTATTAGGGGGAGGTGTACTTCTGTTTTAAGGAGAAAAAAATAATACAGGCAAATGGCTGTTATAAACAGCAGCTTAAAAGCCATATAAGGTATATTAGTGGCTGATAACTTTTTAAGGGCATTGTAGAGATAAGAAGAGTTGTTTTACTGATGTTCATACACCTACATACATCGCCGAAAATGTGAGAATACGCATATAGTGTTTGGAAGGTTTTTTAGTCAAGAGGTAGAGAGTATTTTATATTTAAAATAATGAATATGTTGAGCTCAATTTCACTCGCTGCTTTGCATCCCGTCTTAATCTGAACTCCTTATTATAAATGTAAAATCAACCCTATCTATTACACACGTGCATAGTCAGAAAGATACAAAATATCACGATTTAACAGAAGATGCAGAAAATACTATGTGCTTACAGTTTTCTATCACTTATCAGCATTATCAGTGCTGAGATGAAGGACGTTAATGTCGACTAGAGGTAATAGTGTTCTTTTTTAACTGCACAGAAGTCAAGCTTTTGCAAGGTAAATTAAGGAGTTAAGTAAGAGAGGGTAAATAGGGCGAATACCGTGGTGATGATATTTTGATAAAGATCGAGCTATGTATTTTACATACCCATTAAGAGTAGCTGCATTTTTTATCTTTTTTTTTTTTGTTTGTATTATTAATTTTGACTCGTGAATCTAATTCAATTTATCGTCTTATAATTTTACTTTTTGCATGAAGAAAATAGGAACTCTCAGGAATTTACTGTACCTTTACCATATCTTTTGCAGGTTCTCCGAGAGAATAGGAATTAATGAGTTAAGCAGCTTGCGGTAATATCGGTGATAAGGCAAAGTAAGAAAACGGCACAGGGTATTTAAATCTGATGTTTCTTTTCGTATGGTAAGACTTTTTAGCATCCCCGGTGCTAAGATTAACACTCGGACGGTCGGTCTTTTGTACAGGAATCCTTTTGAAGCGGGAATTGCAACTGGTGTTCTAACTTACCAGTTCACATTCAGCACTGCTTACATTTGTATTTTAACATCAATTTATTACAGCCGTAAACAAACCACAAGTGAATCTCTATCTACCATGCCTTGCTTCTGTCGTACAGGATTACTCGACCACAAAGCACCGAGCTTTTTACGTAATACAGTTAAGCAAAAACTTCGGAAATATGAGAGAGGGAGCAGCAATTTAGGGGTGAATTTTAAACAGCTTAAATTGCGGAGGGTGAATTAGAGCCTGAACACAATGCAATTTTCCACTGCACAGGTAAATATTCCCTGGCCAAGCAGGCAGCAATGGACACTTGTTTGCAGGGGTTTGAATCTGTGTGGGACAGGAGAAAACTTGCACAAGGCAGGCAACAAAGCATTTTGTTAAAGGAGGAAAAAAAAACAAAACAAAACAACAAACCACAGACCTTAACAGAGCTGGCATATGTATTATATAAGCACGAACTGAGAGAACTGGCTACAGATCTTGATGCTGCCAACACTTAGAAACATGCCCAACCTCATTCTTAGCGGCATTTCTGCTGAATGGAATAGAAATCTCTCTGAGGAATGCAATTACACATGCACTTAATTGTTTGAAGCATCTGGGATTAACGTGGCATTATTCAGTGGGTCAACTCCTACCTCTTGCACCTGAATTCATTTAATATATGTATTAAGACCTTCTTAACTATATTTATAGTGTTGTAAGCGTGCCTTGCTTCTGCTAATGATGAATCAGTGAGTTAATGCCTGTGAATGAAATTTGTAGGATCAGACTTCTGAATTGCCCCTGCAAAAATTTATTGCATAGCAGTTGCCATCACGGGTGATTCCACCGGCTGACCTGAAAAAAATTGCTATAGTGATATATTAAATATTCTGAGGCTACCAGAATAATGAAACATTGAACAGAGAAAAGCAGCATCCAATAAAGAAAAAGACAAGATTCTCCTTATTTCCTGCACTGATCTCTCACACATAATGGAGTGTTTCATCCTGGTATGTAAAGTGTACGTATGATGCCACCAAGAATTAGATGTGAGATGACCAGCACGGTGCAGGGAAAACGTGGCCAAGACTACACAGGTGTACGGTGTCTAACTTCCCTCCATTTCAGGGAGGGGGAAGTCCCTAAACCCCTCCTGGGATCCCGTCTTTGATCTTTGTTAACTGATAACAAGGTTATTCACTCTGGAAGGAGGGAGGCAGGGAGGTGCAGGAGGGGAACTGGCTGCAGCTCAGTGTATGCAAAGCAGAAGGGTTGTGAGGAAAGATGAAATAACACACATTCATTCAGTACCTTTAACTTGGGAATCTAATTACTTGGGACCCAAGTTTACCACTGAAGAAGTTCCCAAGGACTCTCCAGGTGATAATGGTGGTGAGAAGCCTGTCTTACTCTTCTTGGGCAGAAGCTGAGAGCTTTTTTCTTCTAAAACACGGCAGACCAATCCATGCTTTTGTCATTCAAAGTATTTTAGAAGGTAGACATGACTCCTGTTTAGAGGAGCGGGGAAGGATTTGCCTGAATAGTCGACATGTTTCCAGAGACATAAATGGCAAGGACATGGACCTACATATGAAGGGAGCTACATTTCACCTCCCTCATCATTCAGAAATTGCAACCCAGAGAGCTGTACCTCTCTTGACTCAAACTATCAACTGGTGGCAGCAATGGGCAGGGACTGCGGGTACACCCAGGGAAGGACAGTTTCCAGGAGAGGCTAAACTGTATTTGCATCTAACGTTAACCCCCGCTTTACAGGTCCTCCTAGGGTTTTGCTGGGTTGAGGAATCAACACCAACATCCACAGGAGGAGCTCAGGCTGGGCAGAGCCCAGAGAGGATGGGTGGTGAAATGTGGTTCAGCTGACTTCCTATTGGTATGGCTACAATCTCAATGCCCAGAAATGCAGCGTGTTACTGATGCAGCACCTCAGCAGTCCCGCTGCCTCTGGAGATATTTCCCCAGGGCACCCTTCCTCCCCATTTCCTCAAGGAGGAAATTTAATAGTCATGAAGTTACTGCATCAGCAGCTTGTGTTGATGTCCTGTCCTGTCCCCTGTCCCTCCCCCCCTGCCTTATCCTACTTAGTCAAGCTAGTTCAGCTTTGCTGGGAGGTTTATTGAGGTCTAAAGCCAAGGCTGGGCTCATTCTTGTGCTCACCTGCTGAGGGTGTGTGTCAGCGTGCAGGTGTGCGCTGTGTGCTTGCTGCTAGCCCCTGGAGCCAGAGACTGCAGGGCCAGGCAGAAAGAATGGTGCCTCTCTCATCCTCTACTTCATGAGAAGCGTCCCAATCTGGCTTTAAAAATACTTGCTAGACTATGACCAAGGAGACAGTGTTCTCCTTCGCCTTACATGACCTTAGGGTGGTTTGTCCTGTGTAGGCTCCATCTGTTATGGACCTGACATATGAAACGTATCACTGTGCATTTAGAATGCGATGCATTTTGCCTTGCTCAAAATTAATTTGGGTACTTGGTGCTCAATAAGCAAGGAGAGGCTGTCTGGAGGTGCAGAAGTAGAGGGGTCATGTCTAGAATCAAGGGATCATCTGGTCTTGTTTTCCCAGCACTCTAATCCCAGGGAGAGTAACAGGTTTAGTCCTGGCCACTGTATTACTGTCTGTATATCAGTGAATGGGAGAGATTACAGAGAAGGGCAACTACAGTGATTAAAGGTCTGGGAGGAACTACCTATAAGGAAAGATTAAAGGAATTAAATACATGCATATAATTTGGGGCAAAAGGAAAGCAAAGGGGACAGCATGACTGCGGTTTACAAATACATGAAAGACAGCTATTAGGAGGAAGGGGAGGGACTGTTTTCATTAGTTAAAAATGATAAGACAAGAAATAACAGATGCCAACTGAAGTAAAATGTGTTCAGTTTTAAGAACAGGGGCAACGTTGATCCTAAGATCAAATAGGCAGGAGAATGTGCTCCCAGGGAGGCTGCAGATTCAACATCACTTGAACTTTTCAAGTCAGAGCTTGACAAGCACCTTGGAGGGGAAAGTTTAAGAAATAGTAGAAGTGAAGCCAAAAAGCATTGGGATGTACCGCATGACCTAGAAGCCCATGTGATTTTGAGGCTATTCGAGAGGGCTGCAGAAAACAAACACACGCAAACACTCACAGCTTTTGGATGATTTCTTTCTCCATGCATTTCAAAATTCAAAGAAGGGTTGAGGGGGAGAAGGCTAAGCAAGGAAAATTAGCCATTTAATATGATTCTACTGTGGCTAATCCCTAAAGGAGAAGCCAATTACTTGAAATACTTGGGAGTATGGGGTGGAGAAGGGAATGGAAATTGTTGAAAAGCTGCCATCTGGTATAAGTAGTTGCTGGTTTGGAGACTTAAAAAATACACATTGTGTGCCATTATACTATGCTCATTACACGCCTAGATTAATGCAGATAACATCACCCACACCTAGTATTTTCTGTGGCATTTTATGTACTCAGGTTCACACCATAACAACCTCCAGCACTAATTGTAACACTTCAGCTTTTGATCTTCTGCTCTGGTAAGAACACTACAGTTGCCTTGTACCAGCAAATGGGGGAAAAAATATATAAAAAAGGAAATAAGTCCAGCTCCTTTGGTTTCTGGACTTTTAAAAGGAGCAGTAAATCTGACCCACCTGGACAGCAGGGAACAACTCTGGCATGAGGAGGATTCTGCAGATGGCACAGAATATATATAATATATAATTACTTTATTACCTTCTTCAGCCCTTCTGAGCGTGAGGGCATGCTGGTGCAGCAGGAACTGCAGCTCAACTGTCAGCCAGCTCTAAGTGCTCCAGACAGCTCAATTCATGTTGGAGAAGCCCTGATGATAGTTTGATTTATGCTAAAAACTGTGCAGGTAGGTTTACCTTCTGTGTCCTAAGCTTTGCTCCTGCAGTTAATGGTGACTTACCAGACAGAAATTCAGGTCACTGAATGTAGGAAAAATAATTCACTGTAGCCATGGTCCTAACAGGCAAAATATGATGGTAGCATTCACACTACATCTGATCCAAATTACTTTGTATGTATTTGCCTTTCTCAGGGTCAGTTTGCTTGGGTTTCAGTTAAAATTAAATATGAATTATAAATTATTGCAAAAGTTCCTGCAAAAGCAGGATAAGCAGGAGATTGAAAGCCTTTGTGTGTTCTTGGGACACAGCTCCTTCCCTAGGCACTCCCATTGCACTTCATTGTCTCGTCCACTGTCCCATAACCTGAAAAGTTCTGGAACATCTTCTGTGGCCCCTTGACTGGGAGACTCTCACTCTGACAGTAAAAAACCCCCACTCAGTTAACACAAGAGTTTTATGACATAAATACTGTTTTTCAACAAATAAATAAGAGATATCAAAACTTTGTCCAGAAGCCAGAATCACTATTAACTTTGGCCCAAACTTGAGACAGGGAAATTGAGACAAAGATTTTTAAATCCCCAGATGTACTTCCATTATCCCTCTACAGAAGGGATTCGTTGTTCAGGTCAACAAGATGCAGAAATGCTTTGATCCTAAGGAAAAGAAGATCCTCAGAGCATAACAGAAAGGAAGAAAGGCAGTTTCCAGGAGGCTCCTTGCCTCTCAGGCTTGCCAGAAGGGAAGTTGTGGTCTTGCAACACTTTGGACTGGAGTTAACAGCTAGAAGAAATAAGGATGCTAATTGCATCCCTTTTCTTCTTCCCATGTTGCTTTCACCATTCGGAAACTGTGACAGAGGAGAATGATGAAACCGGAAGGGTTCAGAATAAAAAAATCATGCTTGTTTTTCCCAGTATGACATTGTGATGCTCATATCAGCAGGTGATATTATTGGGAAAGGTACTCATTGAAGGGATAGCTTCTTGACTCCTCCTGTCCCTTCCTGCCCTTCATCTCCTGTTTTTAAGAGTTTTATTTCTTTCTCTCCATTTCTGCTGGTTCCATCACCTACTCAAGAGTGACGGGGTAAATGCTGGTAGCTTGTTCATTGCCCACATGGGAGTGTTCCACGCAGTGAGTTTGCAGAGCATTTCCAGTAGCTGCCCATCAAATGGGCAGCAGGGAAATGACTGAGGTCTCTTTCCCAGGGAGGTTGCAGAGAGGACACAGTGAGAAGCACTTCTAGCTTGAGCTTCACGTTTAATTTGATTGAATGAGACAGAAACTGCCTTTCGGTCTCAAATGCAGTTTGTTACTTCAAATACAGCACATGGTGTGAAATAGAACTAGTTTACTTTAATATTTCTGCAGCCCTCCAGAAAAAGCAGATAGTGTCTTTGCTGTGTAAGCCTCAGCAGGAGCTGCTGTGGTTAGAGAGGGATTCTCTGGGGGACGAACACTGCCAGACTGACCCAGAGAACCCCTTTACCCACAGCTAGTGTGGAAAGTGTGGAACCTCTCCCGGCACAAATCTCGGTGTGTAATAAATAAGTGTTAGGAGTAACAAATCCCAGATATCTAAAATTTCTGTAGGAGGCGCAGAGACATATTTGTCTACAAGCTGTTTTTTGCTTTTCCCAGCATCTCTCTCAGACAACAGGGCTGGTCGCAGCAAGGCTCTGTGAGTGCTTCAGCCCCCAGATAAGCCTGTTCCACATCATCCACATTGGGAGTTGGACTAGACAACCTTTAAGGGTCTCTTCCAGCCCAACACGTTCTATGATTCTATGGTCTGCTCTCCACTGGCTGGCACACTTTATATTTAACCCTCCTCAGCACAGCAATGGCTTAATGTGCACAGTGATGGCTTCAACCCCAGAAAAGGGTTTTGCTTGTGAGCTGTTAGAGGGAGCGTGCTTGGGACTTTCACCACAACATACCTTGATGTTGTGGTGATGGAGGAAGAAAAGCGTGATTTGAGATGTGAAGGTGCCGTTAACCACGCTCAGCACCACTAATGCATTCTCACAGCCATAGACAAAGCCAGAAGTTAATCTCCAAAATTGTTTCTTCTCCACTTAACATCTCACCTGTGCCTGACTTTGTCTGTGCTTAACAGGTCTGAGCCTGGGTATGTGGGTGTCACCCTGAACCTGGTGGCCTGCACCCAGTGAGGAGCAGCCTCATTATATAGCCCAGCTCATTAGCTGTGAGACTTGTGGGCTAGCACTTAGAAAGTTTCAGGAATACATGTTGTCAGACTCTTTAGTTTTAGACGTTAATGACAATAATAAGCAGAGAAAATATCTCGATAATTCTTGAGCATGGTTAGCAAAAAAATCTCCAGCTAAAAAGCCACATAGTCCCAAGGTGGCACCAACATATGCTACATACACACACACAAACTTCTGCTGAACTTCACCAGGTAAGATGCAGTTGTAGTTTTAGACTGAGCATGTGCTTGCAGGACAATGCCTAGGAAAGAGCAGGACATACTAGGACTGTTCTTATCCATGTGTAATGTTATAACTCTTCTTTTGGTTTGATAATAAGAATTTACTAGAAAAATCTAGTATAAGCATGTGTGTGTGTGACATGCTTTGCAGAGTATACACACCCCTAGTGTTGTAGGGTCTTTCTGTGTTAATGGTGCTTCAGTATCAGCTGCTCAGGACTATATGTAGATGCTGAATGTTACTTGGTTTTAGTGATCCTTTAGCAAAAGCACCTGATACTTGGCTGGTCTCACTAGCAAAGCAATGCCTGTGCCGACCAAATGATGGCAATGCCTATGTGTAACACATGAAAATCTGTTTTGGAATCTTCCTGGTATAAGTGGTATAAGCCACTGTGGGATTAGTCTTTCAAAATGTGCCTTTTCCAGAGCCAAAAGGCGCCAAAATTGCTCAGAAGCTTTATCCCTTGTGATACTCTCCATGGCATGTTGCTTTCTTCCTGATTTTATTTTTGTTATTCAAAGGATAGGTGTATTTTACAAATTGTTTAATTTCTTTCTATGTATTTTTTCAGTGTTACTTTCTTTTGGTACTTCAGTTACAGTTTAACTCATAAAACTGTTTAACAATTTGATTATTTTAGGGGACTTCCACAGTTTGATTATTTTGGGGCACTCATAAGCTGATGCAAATCTTTGCAGGAACCATCTGTGTCAGTCAGTTAAACAAGGACTTTCCAAGACATCCATGTCCACAACAAGCTATTCTGAACTCTTAAATTTTGTCCTTTCACAGCCTGATTTGAGGATCTTCTGGTGGCATCAGACCCACCTTCAGTGCCCCAAGGATAACTCAAGCCAGGTCCAGATACCCTAATACAGCACTGCTAGGGATGCGGTAAGTTTTAATTTTTAGGAAAGCCTGTTTAGCAAATACTTTAGTCTCAGTGTCACTCTTGGTCTCAATGTCACTCTCATTGAGACTGAAAACTGTCTTCACTACTGTCTCTGTTTAAGCTGTGACAATTCCTTCAGCTCTTCATAGCCTAAATCCTCATGTAACTTCAGTGCAAATTTCTGCTTTAAAAAACAGCTCCTGGGCAAGCTTTGACAGTACACCTCTGCTCAGACTGATGGGCCCACACCAGTTCACGTTGGACAAACCCCAGTCCGTTCCCAGTGTCAGTCAATACTATGCCAAGACTTCACACTGCATCAGCACCTTTTGTGGGACACAGGAGGTTCACAGCATTTGGAGGGACAGGTCAAAATGACTGCTTAACTTGCAGGGGCAAAAAAAAGATCACCTCTTCACCAGTGAGGGTGGGTGAGGTGAGGAGATGCTTCCTGGAGAAGATCGGGGTCTCCCTCTCTGGAAGTCCTAGGATGTGTCTGAACTGAGCTCATGCATGGCTGGTGTGGGGTATGGCACAGAGGAATGGCCTCTGTTCATTAATCGTGGATATCTTCCTTCTGGTAGCCATGAAGACAGAGGGGACATCAGAAGCCACCCCTTACCTGCAAGCACTGCAGGTGTGACAGGGTGTGAACAACCTCCCTCCCCGTGTTTTGTCTTCATCTGAAAGAAAACAAGTGTGTGAGCACACACTGACGTTCTCAACCACCTGTGCGACCCAGGGAGTGGGTTTGCCATGGCCATCAAGCTGGACAAAGCTGGATCTGACCCGGGGACTTGCGAGTGATCCTGGAGCAGCACGGAGGATGGTCACGCACCAGGGACTGCTGCTCCCACAGAGGCAGAAGGCAGCATTTCTAGGGCTGTCAGTTTGGCATCCCTCACCACCAGTAATTGGACTTAAAACACGTGTAAATAATTGCTACACAAGTGTTACTTTGTTTTAATGGAAATCATCCCTGTTCCTCTTGGGTGGTTTCATTCTTAAGCATTTTTAATTTACCAGGTATGTCATCTGCTATCTTTGATCTCAACCACAGATCTCCCCCAGGTCATAATGAGGCACAACTTCGTATCAAAGCCTCCGCCCTCATTTGTCCAAGACAAGATCTGTGCGTGCCAGTGAGGGAGCAGAGTGTGGGCAAGGGAGCGGGAGGGAGCAGCCGAGGTGAGTCAGGTCCCTCCACGTGTCCTGAGCGGGGGTGCTGAGGCTGCCTGCCATCCCTTGCCTCTTGCTCTCTGAAGCCTCCCTATCCTCAGACAGGGATGCTGGGCTTGGACCACCTTAAGGTTGTCCTCCCTTGGTCTGGAAGTGCCACGCAATAGGATGACAGTCTAGCAGGGCTTAATAAAACCTGGTGCCTCCTATCTCCTCCAAGATACAAAGTCCTCCATGAGCATGCTTCTCCACCTACCTAGTTCAAGCTGCGAGGCCCTGATTTTTGTCAGGGTAGTTGAGAAGAAAAGCTATAATTCCAAATCTTTAACTTCAGTCTTGCTACAAATCTGCCCTGAAATATACCCAAACCTTATAGAATATTCAAGAGCATGAAATAGTCTTGGCAGTAAGTCATAATAAATGGCTCCCTGAATACCAACTACAATACACAACTCTTTTAAAAGGAAATTTGCTGCAGAGTGAACAAAGCTTAGCAAGATTAGCTCAAGATCGTATTAATGTACTACTTTCCAGTTACAGATGTTGCACACGATACCCAGTGGCACAATGTGTCATCTATAAACTAGCAAGTTCATTTTAAAAGACAACAGGATATTTTAATCTGTTTTTCCTCTGTCTTATTTGCATAATTGTGAAATTAAGGACTGTAAATGCCTTAGTTTTAGCTTTGTTAGGCAACAGACATTGTAGCAATATGTTTTAGCCTTTCTTAGCCAACACAAAGCAGTCTTGCATGACTTTTAAGTATGAATTATAACCACTTAAAGCTACACAGGACAATACTGAACAAAGGTAGTTGCTCATTTGGTTTACACACTATACAAACCACCTCTCATGACAGCCACTTAACATTCTATTTATCTACAGTATCTTCAGCGTCTTTCAGAGCAAGAATTATATGCATCTGTTAAAAACAGAATCTAAATTGCACTAAATATTTCTAACTTACCACTCACATTTGACCTGGACAACCAGTTCTAGGTGGCCCTTTTTGAGCAGAGACAGTGGACAAGATGCCCTCCAGAGGTCCCGTCCAGCCTCAACCATCCTGGAATTCTGTGATCCTTCTGTAATTTCCTTCTCATTCCATGATCTTAAACAAGCATGAAATGAAGAGGCTAATTTCTCAGATGCTATGAAAGAGATAACCACCATAAATCCCTGTGCCTTACAAAGCAGAAAGTATCCCACAAACACTGAGAACTATTCTAGGCACAGGTCATAATACCCTAGACAGTCCAGAAAAATAACGTCTCACTCTTTTGCCTGCTTTCAAAAAGCCTAATAAACCACCCTGTGCTGGGGCAGGCTTCTTCAGTGCTTGCACCGTGTGCGAAGCTCTGCGGAAGCAAACCAGGGCAAGGCCAGACTCATCCCAGGGGCACAGCATGCAGCTGCGCCCCTGGCAGTCACAGCTTGCACATCTCCTCTTGGTGCTAGGGTGGGAAGTCCACAGTGTCAGGCTTTGCCTAGTGCTTGGGCATATTGCAAGAGGCTTTGATGTCATCATTCCAAGTGCTCTGCAGCAGAAGCAAATGGTGATCCTCTCAATTCGGCACTGATTCAGGATGAGT
Organism: Trogon surrucura; assembly: GCA_020746105.1. Taxonomy (NCBI): domain Eukaryota; kingdom Metazoa; phylum Chordata; class Aves; order Trogoniformes; family Trogonidae; genus Trogon; species Trogon surrucura. Next base: position 102,896,454 of record CM036617.1, on the reverse strand, counting down.
GGAGTTCAGAATTCAAGGGGCTCAGGGACCATAAATTAGCCAAAAAAATTTGTGCCCTCCTCTAATCATAGAATCATAGAATCATAAAGGTTGGAAAGGACCTTAAGATCATCAAGTGCCACAGCCCTACAACACCGTTAACATTAAACCACCTCCTGAAGTGCCACATCCAGCTGTTTTTTAAACACGTCCAGGGATGGTGACTCCACCACCTCCCTCAGCAACACATTCCAATGCTTCACCACCCTTTCAGTGAAGAAGTTTTTCCTAATATCCAGTCTAAATTTCCCCTGGCGCAATTTGAACCCGTTCCCTCTTGTCCTGTTGCTATTCACTAGAGAGAAGAGGCCAAGACCCGTCTCACTACAGCTGCCTTTCAGGTAGTTGTTCCCTCCTCTAAGGAGGGAAACTTTGCTGCACTTAATATTACCAGCAACCCCCTGAGGAAGGTGCTACACAAACTTGCTAAAACACAGGGTAGGAGAGGAAAAGTGAAGGAATATTTGAGTGGGAATGAAAAATAACAGATCTTCCTTTCTTCATTCGCAACTTCCATTCTTTTGTCTTCATTGGATCTTTTAAAATCAAAACTATAAAAATATTTATAACCTTGCTATAAAACCCTTTTGTACACAGGTATCATTTTCTTCTAGTTCAGTAAATAAAGTCACTAAGAACAAAGTCGGCCCCAGGATTATAGAAGAGAAACAAATTTTGAAATACATAAAATATTTTTTAAAAAGCATAATGTCTTTCTCTCTGGCATGCTATTTGTGCAAGAGGTACTAGTGATGCTGGAAAAGGCAGTTATTCTCTGTAGATACACAGAAAAATGGACAATGGCAGGGACTATACAATTTGTCAATATTTTGTTCAAATTCCTACTATTTTATCTAAAACACCCATGTGATAGAAAGTTATCTTCGACACTCCGATGGGAAAATTTTCACTCCATTGTCATTTTTGAGGGATTAAAAACTCATCAAGCATGAAGGCTGAGCTTTTTGTTTGTATAAAAGAGCATCACTAGTGATCATAACCCTCAGACTTAAATCAATTGGTAACGTCCATTTGTACAACCTGGTCCTTCTTGATCACTTCGATATTGCAAAGTTGTGAATCATTGAACAATAAGCGCCATCAGACGGGCATCACCTTCCACCACCACACTCGGCAGCACAATTCCCTTCAGCGTTGGTGGCACCTCCTTCTCAAGCATTTGAAATAAAAACTATTCTGAAGTATTTCCTCTGAAGAAACTGATTCAGTTAAAAAGGCTTGCAACATGCTTAACAAACCTCTGAAAGCCCCCATAAGTATTCAAACTGTCTTGCGGAAGTTAATGCACACATACGCACATAACGAGAGATTTCCTTATTTTGCTCCAGCAGAAATTATACTACTTTAAAGAGTTTTTTCACCCAACACTTTCTATTACTTTACAATCAAGATTTCTATTTCATGACAATATAAATGAAAACTTTTTAAAAGGAAGATAAAGAAATCTTTACCAAAAAAGCCAGTGGCTGCTCTGTTTTTCCTCATCAGGTACACGGTCCAGGATAGAGGAGAAGACATACCAAACTGCCCGTGGTTCATGTTTAAGTTTATAGGCTAGCCAGGCAGGGGCCAGACACTGCAAAAGACCAGCAGAAACTAAACAAGATGAGGGGAGAGCTCTTCCTTTTCACTCCACTCTTTCTCTGCCCTAGAGATCATTATTTAACATGAGCAAATTGAAAAATGACATGCAGCCATACTTAGTACGTGTTTTTTTTTCTTCCACTAACCAAACTCACATGAGACTTCCCATCTTTCTCTCTCTCCTCTCCCTCCCTCTCCCTCTCTCTCTCTTTTTTTGCCTCAGGCATTTATAGGTTAGTAATTTTCATTTAGCTTCTCAGATGATTTTTCTCTGCCCCATTAGAGTGGAAGTGGAAGAAGATTTAAACTCAGAGTTTTGCTGTCAGAAAACAGGTTGGGATTATTCCTGTTGTTTTGGCTGACGTGATGTTTCAAAGGTGCAAGGGTCTACTACCAGCAAATACAGTAATGATAGGGATAATGATTCTTTCTGCAGACTTCCCCTCCTCAGAGTATTTTATAGTCACTAACACCAGACAGTGGTATCATGAGAATGCCTCTGACTACGAAGAGAAGATTTTTTTTTTTTCCAACAGATACACAAAACAGTTTAAGCACAACCTCTTTCCTTCTGTACATGGGTATAATTCCAGTACCATCCCTGGGATAGGAATTTTGTATGAGAAACAATAACACCACGTTCTGAAAAATCTGTTAACATGAGTCAGTATCTGAAAAATTATATACATCTCAGTTCTCTGATGTTTAAAAGGAAATAATCCTTCCTAGAAACATACAAATATATAAGCAACATGTATATAAAAGAGCCTGTCATGTTTGTCACCAAGTATGAAATTCAGCATCCTCGTAGGAATTCATGGGCATATGGATAAACAGAGGAAAGGATGGATAGAGGAGTAGAGAGATTTTCAAGAGTGTTAAACCAGACCCAAAGTTTAGTCCAGCTGTTTTGCAAGGTGTGTCAAAATACTGCAGTCACTGACAGAGCACAAAAGGCAGTTTCAGGAAAACCAGAACTTTGCAAGGGAGGTTTACAGAGCATCTCTTGTACCACAGCAATGTAACCCCCCTGCACGTTTACTGGCCCATGTGCTGCTGATTCCCTCTCTTTCTTCTTTTTTTTTTTTTTTTTTTTTAAATTTTGAGGAGAGGAGTGTTGGCTAGGATGCCAAATGTATTCCCTGTACTTTGTCACCTTTTGTAATCCATTTCTCCTCCTGGCAAATGGAAAGATGATCATAGGCAGTGATGAGAAGAAACAAAATCAAGTAGGAACATTTGTATCTGGGCAGACAAAAAGAAATGTTGCCAAATGCATAGTTGATTTTGGCAATTTTTTGTTTGTTTGTTTGTTTTGGGATTTTGGTTGTTTGGGTTTTTTTGTTTGTGTTTTCCAGATTCCAGGATGGGATGTCTCTAATGAAATCAGGGAATACATGTGGAAACAAAAGGCTGTGGGATTTACTAGCGATTTGCTGCTGGGCAAAGTTCACATTTCGAGTAGAGACCACTGTTAGGATTTTAAAGATTACACTATATTATATAAAAATGCTAAAATCCCACTTGTCAGAATATGGCAACAAGCCTATAGACCCTGCAAACGCTTCAACACATGCAATATTGCCTATGAGGAAAACTGTGTGTGTGCTTAAGCTATTCTAGGAAATGCCGAAGCTGTCGGTCTGCGAGAGCAGGTTCCAATTCCTGTGGAATCACAGGAACTCTTGCAACACAACTCGTATAAAAGGAACAATGAAATAAAATATTCTTCTGGGAAAGACTAATCCAGAAACTGTTTGGGGCTGTTTGGCCATTGTTCCTGTACTGAACAGGGAAACAAGAAGTGGTACATTGTTTTCGTTTCTTTTGAACTTTATCTTAATGCTGCCTGAGCAAAGGAGAAACCCACACAAGAAATGTATTCCTTTTCCCAAGGAAAAGCATGGAAAGAGGGAAAAAAGAGGAAAGACCAACAGAAAGCCCAGTGACATGAAATGAAACAGCACAATCTCTACTGCTCTAGCAACTCTTACACAACCCCGGGTTATGACATTATTTAACTGCCACGGGAGGACTGCGAGAGACCTCAGGCAAATGTTTCATCAACTGCACAGCAAGATGTTTCCTGGGCTTTGCCGACAGTGGTTGGGCGGAGATGCAATAGCCCCTCTGTTACAGGGCAGATAAAGCACCCCCGCTAGCTGCTATCTTCAGATGCTAACTCTACAGAAGAGGTTCCTTCTTTCCATCCCTCTCTACAGTGTTAGATTTGAGCTTTTGAAATGTATGGAGCTTTAGTCCTTGTCTCTCTCATGTTTTTTTTTTATTATCAGTTTTCACCTTCCTTTTCCTATTGCTTGTTGCCCATCTATCAGAGTGTGAGCACCTTGTGGACATTAACATAAAGATAAGGAACGATGAGGCTGTGCAAGATACATGTACATTGACATCAGAGAGGATAGATCTCAAGGAAAAACTAAACTAGAGATCTGGGATGGATCTGGGTTTTATACTTTTCTTCCCTAACCTTAGTTGACAGAGAATTGAAGAGATTGTAAAAGACTTCCTTTACCACATATTTCAGTTTGGTTATTTCGAGTTTTTAGGAAAAAACTATCAATCCTTTCAGATGAATGCTTTATGTCCACAATGAGTGTGTTCAACAGTGCAGGGATGGTCAAATGAACACACAAGCGAAATCCCAGCTGAATTTTTATTGCTTCAACTGAACTCGCTGTCCCACTGACCACTTTTCAGCTGTGTCCTACAGTGTTAGCCTGGAGGTAGTAGGAGGAAGAGAGGAGGTTATGAGAACCAAGAAAGCAAGTATTCTTAGTTTGTAAGTGTCTACTGCAAGAGTTGCTAAAGCGTAAGTTTTGACCCAATACTTATTTAAGGAAGACATATGTTTTGGCAAAACATTAGCTTAAAAAATGGAAATCTATTTTTCTGCAGGTACTAAAGACCTGCAGATCTCATGGACTTTCAGTGAAGCTATTGGTGTTCAGATCATCTGGAAGTCAGGACTGTGATAACTTTTCAAGATCAGTAATCTGGAGCATTGCACGAATGTTAAGATCAGTCCTTGGGGATCTTAATAATCTGTTTTTTAAAGCAAAAGAAAACATTAGTCTGAAATAAAATGGAAGTAGCTGGCAACACTGTGACATTTGCTGAAGTCCCATTAGCAGGTAATACGAAAAGTAAAAGTGGATCAATGGGTTCTGTTTTCAGGCTGAAGGGCTGTTAACCATACAGCTTTCCAAAACTGTAAAACCAGCCCTGTTAACAAAAACAGGTTTCCCAAAGTTATGCAGAATTTTGGCTCCTTATATATCACTCTTAACATCCCAATACATACTGCAGGACACTTTCCCAAATCAGCTTCGTGCCAACAATAAAACTTTTACTTCACCGAGAATCCAAGACAAGAACACTGGGAAAAGACTGGGTTCCCATATGTATCCCTTTATGAACCTTGCATTGATTTGACAAACTTGCATTTCTTGAACACAAGGGTCTCAGCTCCCTATAGAAACGATGGGCTTCTGTAGCCTGTAGTATACAGAGAAACATGCAAAGAAAGAAATATAATCTGATGCTTCTTTCCCATCTTAACATCAGCCTCTGTCAATCTTTTTTTTTATTAAGACTGTGCAGAGAGATTACCCAATAAAGCACAGAGAGTTTCACTTTATGAACAGAAGTATTTTTAGGGTTCTCTGAACTGATCTAAATGACTGACATATTTTAAAAAAGCATAATGCAGTCCAAAAAAACCCCAAAGAGGCAAGTAAGAATGAAACAGGATGGAGCACACGTCCTGTTTTCGACATGCAACCCCATCTTTAACTAGTTTTGAAGAAGTACATCCTCTTTGCAGAGCATTTAGCAACTCCTTTCTGAAGCAGGTTGTTTTTCTGGAAGCGGGATATCATGGGTATTTGCCCATATCTCTGACTTATGGATGAGAGTGGATTTCACTGAAAAATACACATGGCTACTGGGAAAATGGAAATACCAGGACTTTTTGGATAGGGATAATATTTATGTGCACTTTCACCATGCTGAAGCTGGATGTGTTCTCCAGTGAAACTGAACTCTGCAAGACATTTGGAACAACAGCTAGAATTTCATTTGTTTTGGAGCTGCCTACTAGACATTTGAAAGCAATCAAAAGCATGTTTGGTTTCTTTTTTTTTTTTTTTTTTACATGAACTGTCCTTCCATCACTGTCTCCTTTAAATAAAGTCAAGGAGTTGTGAAATGGTTGCTCTGCTTTGTGTGGCCATCCCGGTGCCGAGCTCTGCTGCAGGCTCAGGGAAGCCCAAGGTCTCAGGTTGGTGCTGGCCAGGAGAGGGAGCTTTGCAATGACCTGGCCGAACGATGATGCCAACCCAGCTAGCCTGTACCTTAACCAAATGCCAACTTTCTGTCCATCCTGAGTGCCAGGGTTTCTGCCTTGCTCTGCCTGCAGCAGCTGTATCTGCCATGATGAGCAGTTTTCCTTCCTCTCTCCTCTGCTGAGAGTCATCCTAGGCTGTAATTACACGGCCACAGGGAAGAGGTGAGAGTGCCCATTACCTCCCCCACCCCAAGCCACCTGTTCACGAGCTTTAAGACAAAACTTAAGTTCATTAAATGAGATTTTCTCAGGCAGACTCATCCAGAATCACTGCAGAACTGACACATTTTCTGTCAGCTCAGCTTCCCTTCTCTCCCCAGCCTTGCACCAGCACAGAATCTAGCCCATGGACTCAGGCTGGTGTAGACTAACCTGATTCGAAATACAGGACTAGAAACCAAATCAGGCACATGTGTCACAGTACAGCTAAAATGCCAAATGAAACCACACCCAAAAGCCTGGCAGAGAAGTTCCCATACAAATTTCAACAAGACATCAATATCTGTGTCACCATCTTGAAGATCTTGCACCTCTTTGTTGTCTGAGATTTGCCAAGACACCTGACAGAAGGCTAGCTGGGAGTTCATGTCCTGTCTGAGTATGATACTTCAAAAAGTCTTCCTCCTGTGTGGGGCTTCAAACACTCTCACCTTCCCAGTGGGTAGGGGGCTTGCCCAGGTGGCCAGAATGAACCATACCTAGGATGTGAAGGTTGCATAGCTCTAGTCACCAAGCAACTGGCTCTCCCAGCTTCTGTTGGAGCAGGTCCAGTCTGCAGGAGTAGCTGAGTACAGAGGGAGTAGACACAGGACATCCAGGCAAGGCTGCAGAGACAGTCTCTCTTTTGATCTGACATTCCATCCCAGAAGCTCAAGGATGTTTTCTGGTCAAAATCAGTACATATGCTCTTGTGAAAAGCTTTAGTTTTGATGAACTGACATTCTCTGACAAAAGAAAAGTGATTGTGTGTGTGTGTGTGAAATTACCTGCCCTTTCTCATCTTAACCAGAAGGACAAATGTGATCTGGGAGCCAAAGAAGAACCATTAAAGAAGGCCCTGACCCAGGATGGATTATGAATCCAAGTCGTTTATTATTATACTTTTCCGGTGCCAGGCAGCTACCCGAAATGCACCAAACCGAGGACTTATGTATCTGAGCCCTGCAAAGCCAAAATTCCTACCAGCCATGCAGACAAGGACAACAAGGCCCCACAGATATACCATGACTCATTAGCTTTTGGAGGAAAATCTTTCCCATATCTCCATTTAGCAATCTGTCAGGCTTCAGCTGCTGTTGAAAATTCAGTGAGTAGTTTAAAAGTAGGACTGGAACCCCCAGGAAGCAAACCACAGTGTTTATGCTGTGGCTGCTGCTGCAATGATGTTGAGCCTGAACCCACCATGTGCTGAGGTATTTGGGTGGTGGTAGCACCCCAGGGTGCTCTCCTTCTGTGTGTCACCCAGTGGGAGCTCCCTGGCTATGATGATGGATGGGACAAACCCTAGAAAACACAGGCTGAGCATGGGGTTGGGCTTCCCATAGCTCCTGGCAGAAAGAAGAGGGAGAAGACAAAGGTGAGAGGGAGAATAGGAAGATCCATCTTTCACAAACACAGATGGGACACTTGCTTGTGGCTACGTTGAATGAAGTGCTTTTTCCAGATGTGAAAGGAATGCCACAACAAATACTGTCAGCTTTCCAGGGCTGCTCCCACCAGGGCATGTTCCCACCCTGGAGAACAAGAACCATGACACAGCCTGCCCGGACTCACTGGTGGTGGCACTGGTGAGATAACCTTCCAGACATGCTCATGCTAACAAGGCCTACTTGGGCACTCCAGCCCCTACTCTGTAAAGCTTTTCCACAGCAAGAAGAGAGAAAATCAGAAGCCCAAGCCAAACCCCACCTCACAGTCCACTTTCCACCTTCACTGATTTATTCAGCCGTGTAGCATCTCAACAGGCTAAGACATGAAGAAAGCAGAAATCTTCATGAGAACAATGTCCCGCTAAGCCTACATTTCCCTTCAACATTCTAGGAGAGAGTCCCAGGCGAAAATCTATAACAGACAGTGACAGGGAGTGTAGAAAGTCTAAGCAGGTCCCTTGGTAGAGCTACAGAAGGCTACAAAAGATCCTCTCTGCCCTTATCATACTGCCCTGCTCACTAGTCTCTCAGAGCAATGTCTGCCATTATTCCCATATGGAGGTTGTTATACCTCTGAAGAAGGGGAGTTTTGTCGTTCAGACTTCTTAGCAGCTGTAGTCATTAGAGACTGCTGGTGCCTCTGCTTTGGGAGGAAGCATCCTTCCCATTTTGCACCCTCCACCACTCTTTTGGTTCCTGTTGCCTGCCCAATAAAGTTGATTAGGCTTCAGGGCAGAAGCAGCATTTTGCACTTTCTTCTAAGACAGGGTTTCAATTGCGGAGAAAACTCAACCTTGCTTTCTTTAATAATTCACATGGCAGTATTGTGTGGATACTCTTAACTGCTACTTAAAAGTAATTAATTGATTTTCTGACATATCAGTTAACAATGTATTGCACTGACATGAAGTTGTGATTCTGCTGTTGATTGGGCTGGATGACAAGATGCATCATACTCGGTTCAGGAGCTGAGCTTAAAAGACTCTAAATATATTCTGCTATAAAAGGAAAGGCATTTTACATGTAGTGTTGTCTAAAACTTGAATCCATATGCTGCCTCCAATGCTGTCAGAGTAAAGTATTTCATTATTATTTACAGTAGACCGATAGTATTTAAATTCAGAACATCCGGTAGGTATGAAAACACAATTTCTGTCAGCTGGAGAAAATAGCACATGTTGGGCTGCAGAAGTAAAGGAGTCTGCAGAAGGGGTTTTTATGTGTATATATAGTTGAACTGGGAGAGATTTCTGAGGTATCTCCTTTCTCCATACGAAGTTGCCTAGCCCGTTTGAAACCCGGGAGCACTACAGACATATATATGGCTGAGTCTGAAACAGGAAGGTAGAAAGACAGAACCTGTTTCTGGAGATTAACTGTGGTTTGTATAGCTTTTTTCTTTACTATAAGTCACCAGTTCTAATAAGCCCCAGGACTGGGTGGCAATGGCAGGTTAAATACATTACTGTGGTGAAAATGTTCAGACCAGCCATATTCTGTTAGGTAGCCAAATAAAAGAAGTCCAGTTTTTTTTTCTGACTTTAATGAAATTATATGAGGAACTTATGAGCATTTATTATGCTCCCCAATCACAAATCCAGAAATCTACTCTTTAATGACTTGGACAGATAGCACATAGGGGACACTACTGGAAATATTTGTATTCATTACGGAGGATATGAGCTTACTTGCATGTTATCTCTGCTTTGATATAGGCAATCCCATCATGGATAACACAGAAGGTCAAATCCCTAACTTTTATGTGTTCCAAAATACTTCACATGTTGGATGCTGTTTTGCTTCTGTTCTCAGAGAGTCTTTTTTCCTCTTCCTTCTCCTGCTACAAAACACCAAGAAACCGAACTTTAGGAACAGACCAATGTTCCTCTAAAAATGTTCTTTTAATAGATATTTTATGGATATTTTATGTTAAGCTGTTTGTGGCGAGAAGTACTTTTATTGTATTGGCTGTAAAAATGGAGAAAACCTAAGCAGTTTCTGGTGCACAAACCCTACTTCAGCTATTTATATCCATATTTACCTCAAGCAAGCTTGCCATTTTTATCTTTTGTGTGTCAAGAATATGCAAACATTTCTTAAACACACTCAGCCTTGTCACAAAATCTAGAAGCCGCTACAGGAAATTAACTTCACCGAGACCATCCTGTTTATGCAATTACAGTATGAGCTGACTTGACTCTGCGTACACAGCACAGAACAGAGTCCCACACTGTGAAACAATCTCTACCCTCAGAATTATTTATCACCAATTGTCTCCTCAGGTTTGGCCATTATATACCTGCAACCGTGTTATGACTTATTTTAATTTCAGAAGATGAGCCGTAGAAGAATGGCGGCATATTGAGCAATCAGCATTTGGTGGGTTGTTTAGCTCTGGAATAAATGAGTTTCGAAAAAGAAGAGAGGTCATGAATTATTAATGGTCCCCACTGTAGATGGGAGAAAGTGTCAAGATTTTGCTGAAGTCATGGATTGATTTTCTGACACAACAATTGAAAAGACGTGAAAGCAGCCACTTGGATGGCAGAGTCAGACATAGGATCCATCGGTAAATGGGATTCCTCCTCTCACTTACCAGCACTGCCCATGCGCCATTGATTATGCCATATTATGTAGCCTACAGTTATACCGACAGGGAAGAAAGAGTGGGAAAAGTAGGTAACAAATTGTAGGGTGGATGGATGAGTAAAAGAAAACGGACTAAAGAAATCCTACTTTACAGAGCTGCATAAAATGTTATGACCAAAATATTTTTTCCCGTTGAAATAATGCAGCTTTAGGCTAAAATGACATTTGATTAATTTATGCCTATTTTTTAGCTTATTTTTCTCAAGGAGGAGTGAAAAATCTGGAAATGAAACACTCTACAATTGTTTTCAGAATGAAATTTTAATTGAATATTTTTACTGGAAATAATAGTTTGCATTTTATTTTATTTTGAATTTTTTCGAAAAGCCTCAGCAACTGAAATCATTACTCTTAGGGGTTTTTCTTGGTTCTAGATTGATTTTGAAAGTAATTTGCCAAAATTCTTAATGATTTGCTTTGAGTCAACTCAAAAGGAATTATTTTCTGAGGTTTTCTATGATTTTTTTTTTTTTTACACAGCTAGCACTGACAGCTACTGTCATTTTATCTAGAAACAATTCACCTTTCTTAATACCTGATTTAGTATTTCCCTCTGACTGTATCTGTCAGCCAGAATAGGGATGCTGGACACCACTGGTCTCACCCTTGCCAAGTGCCACTTTCTTTGCCAAGTGCCACTTTCCTTTCTCTTGAAATATCAATGCAGATGTGGAAGAAACAGCATAAACTGAAGGGCTTCCTCACCAATTGCACCAAAAGTCAGAATGAAAACTGAGCATCTTTCAAGCCTTTACCTCAGTTTAGTATCTGAAACCTGAAACTCACAGAAGGACACACAGAAATATTATTACTCCAGACCAATGGAGCTACCAAAGGTGCTTTTCTATTATCTTACTTTTATTGGAGAAAGAAAAGGCATAGTCCTTTCCAGAAGTAGGCTCTTGAGAAGAGCAAGCCACCTCTAGCCTTCATGTGACTTCCACCTTCTCTCTACTCACAGATCACTTGCCCAAAGTGAGAAAATGAAATATATTTTCTGCTGGAGAACTGGGGTGATAACCCCCTGTGACAGCTTTCAGAGCCTGGAGCAGCAAGAAGGAAAAGTAGAATTCTGTCCTTCACAGATTTTTTTAACACATTACGATGTAAAGCAGAAGGTGGAAAGATCATAGAAGCAATGGAAATTTGCTGAACGATGTCAGTTTTAAGGTAGCAGACAGCATTCTGGAGTTTACATGTTCATATTTGAAAGACTCTTGTTTCATAGGTGGCTTCCTTTAAAAAAACTTACTATTTGTCGTTGTCTTGGTTATCTTCCATTTTATGATTCAGCAGCAGTCTGCAGTTATTAACTTTTGGTGGATACAGTGGGAGTGATGATCTGTACTGGAGTCAGATGTCAAATTTTCAATGCCTTTTTTTTTTTTTTTACATGTTGATTTATCAAGTTCAATCTTGACAAAAAAGGATCTGCCTCAGACAATTTTCCTGGAAAATATTTTGAAAACAGTCTGATTTTTTTTTTAATAGTTGACACTGTGTTTCCTTATTTCTCAATGGAAAAGAACACTTTCTGGTTCGAAATATCATGAAATTAAGTTTGTGATGTTATTTCCTGTGGTTTAAGATTAAGCACAGTACACAACTATGAGTGGCAACCTATATTTATTTTTGTTTTATGGAATATTTCACTGAGAATTTTGTTTTGGTGGAAACTATGTGCCTATCCAGGTGTGTGGAGGAAGATCTTTTCACCTGGCTGTGCCCTAAACATCTTGGCTCCCTTCAGAGTAATGTTAGAATGGTTGTTGGCACTAGACGATGCAAACTACTGTCATAATTTGCCTTGAACTACCTTAGGTGAGAGTAACAAGGAATAGCATCCCCTTGCTTATGCTGCTATTTCCCTTGAGGACTGATCACTTCTTTTCTTCCATCCAAAGAGTGTGAAGCAGAAGATTATAGAAGGACTTACATATGTATATATATGTATATTTATATACGCTAGACTAGTAGTATTTCAGCACTGCAGGCTTGGTGAAGGTGGGTCCACAGATTTGGTAAGTTTATTCACCAGCAATGGTGAGAAGAAGGCTGGGATGTGAGGTGGCAGCATGCAGTGGCTGGCGATGCGAAGCTGAGGCACCAGCTCCTGCAGCTCATGCCAGGAGCTGGGGCCTCATCAGACCCTTGCCCCTGCCAGGGAGTCACCCCGGGAATCCCTTTTTCAGCTTGGCCAAACGCTGAGGGTCCCTTCTGCAAAGTCTCATGCAGGGACAGTGCTGACCTCTTTGTGTAAAAAGGGATTTGCAGAGCCAGGCGCCGAGACAGGAGTTTAAAACAACGGTGAGCTTATCTGTAACGCAGAAAGCCAACGGCTTTAGCACGGTTCTGCTGGCAGATAAAAGCAGTGCAGAGCTTGGCAATAAAAGGTGGCGCGAGGAGATGGCCAAGAAGAGTTTAGAGCACATTGGAAGGATCAATTAATGCCAACCTTATAAGGAAATTTGTTGTATAAGAGTAAGGCAATGGTAAGTACCTTAGCCCTGAGCAAAAGGTGAGGAACACAGTGCAGAACTGTTCAAATTCTGTCGCTGAACTCCAGCCACAGTTTCACATTGAGGGAAAGGCAGCCTGCTTTTTTTGTGTGTTGCTGATGAGTTGCCTGTAGAAGAGTGTATGTGGTGGTCTTTGTTCAGTTCTTAGTGGTTTGTATCCCACCACACATCTGGCTCCTTTCCAGTGGAGCCTACATACTGAAGAAAATCATTCAACAATTAGCATGGAGATAACAATATTTCCTTCTCCATTTGGGTGGTCTATTTTATAGCCAAAACAAAATTAGATCCAGGAAGTGACAGGTATTTCTGAGGCTACAGCTTGATAGCGCTGAAGAGAGTATTCAGAAGGATGTGTCACACAATTCCCAGGAAGATGGAGGCTGAAAGTTTGCAAATGCATGCAAAGTAATGAAGGGAAGAGCACAGTGGAATATTGTAGCTGTGGAGAAAACACAGGGTGCTGATGTGTATTTCCATAGCATTTCTGCCATTTTCGTTTTCCCAATACGAGGGGTAACCCAGACATAAATATATATTGCACATGTGCAGAAAGGATACAGGGAAAATCTAATCCCTGGATGTGAAAGATGCATATTTCAGTTTGAAATATGGCTTAACTACGTCCACACAATATCCACAGCTGCCCAGAATTTTACTTACATCTCTTTTGAAGCAAAGGAACCAAGTGGTATAGAGGCTATAACTGCTGACTGACACCAGGACAGTCACAAGCAAGGTCACAGAAGGATGTGCTCTGGTGTCAAGCATGGACCAGAATTCTGCCTCCAGACATTGTCACTCGTACCTACTACACAGATATAACCACTCAGAGCAACAAATTGTCACAAAAGCTACATATGAATCAAAAAAAAAAAAATTTCCCTGCCTCTAGCCCCTCTCTTTTCCCTGCTGGGCTAGACATAGTCAGTGCAGCCCCTTTTCAAAAGCTGATACACATTTTGGTACTGATTCTTCATTAGACAGCTGACACTCTGCACTGCAGAACGATTGTTAGTATTGCTAGATGTTTGAAGAGTTCCTCCTAAGGGAGACTGAAGATGACTTCCCTGCACTAAAAGCCCTTGCCCTTGAAATTTTGGAGTCTTTTCAATGTGATGGTTGGAGGTGATAGAGCTGAAGGTAGGTGGTTAAAGCTGCTGAATCCCTTAAGATCAGTGAAATATAAAAGTTAAAAAAAATAAAAAGAAAAAAGGTGTGCAGGCTACAAGTGCATGGAGAACATGATCTTTTCTTCTCAAAAGAGTAATAATGGTATTAAAAAAAAAGATCAAGAAGAGGGTCAACCAGTATCAGCATTGATCTTTACAGGGTTTCACAGGCACCTCTTAGGCTACAACCTCCTGAACCCCCCCGAATGACTAAAAAGCCTGCTGGGGGCTGTGTGCGTGGGCATGATGGGGAGTCCTGCACCTGAGCTGAGGTCTCCTCTGAGCCACCTGTCAGGGAGACCTTCAGCACAGTTAGATCCCACCACAAGTCACGGGAGGGAGACAAAGAGTTAGCTGCCATTTTGAAGAGCATTCCCCTTGCTGCAAGCAAATTTATCCCTCTTTTCCCCTCCCACTTCCCCTCTGCCTTTCCTCACGAGGTTGCTGGGAACATTTTGCAAAATCCAGCATGGGTGGGAAAACACTGTGCCAAGGTCTAGCCCAACCCTGCCTGCTTTTCCCTTTTTTGCTGTTGCTGTGACCACCGTACAGATTTTGCTTTCCACAGCAAACAAGGGCAGGTTGTGTTTGGTGTGCTCAGTGCTCGAGAGGTGTGCCTTTCTCTGCCATTCCATGCAAATGCCACCCAAATTTCCTGAGTGTCTTCCTCATGAGGAGGAGGCGGTGGGGCATCCTGCAAAACGGCAGCAGCAGGTAGCACCCGCTGCACTGCCATGCAAATCTGTCAGAGGGGCTGTTTGGTTTTGCTTACAGGGAAGCACCTCTTGCTCAGTGCTCAGTCCAGAAATCTATGGCTACCAAACCAAGCAGTCAGATACATCCTCCCCACTGTTACCCAGCAGCAGGAGGATCCATGCTGACTGAGCATGGCTCCTCCTTCACACAGGGTTTTCAAGTTATACCTAGCGGAGAGTTTCCAACAGTTTTCCACACCAATATTCCCCATCTACATTTTGCTGGAGGTCATTATAGAAAGTACTTAATGTCTCATAATGAGAATTCTTGAGTTTCTGCTTCTTGGATGTAGCACTGTGTGGTCTGACCAAAAAAGTAACAGTTCAGTCAAAGGGAGTGTTAAGGAGGGAAGAACTGGCACCTTGACAGAGCTGAAGTACAAGGACCTCTTTGCCAAAAATGGTTGCTGTCCATTTTGTCATCCTAGAGATGACAGGGTCATTAAATTATATTCGTACATAGAGAAAAAAAATGAAAACATATAAAACAAGTGGAAGTCAGCTTGAGATGTAGATGCTGAACGTTTGCAAAGACTGGTGAGCTGTTTTAAACACACTCACTAAAGACTGAAGTCTCAGCAGTTTCTTGTAAACAGACTTTGTCTTTTGGTCTAATAAATGTTGAGGGTAGAAAATTAAGACTGCCAGCATTCCTGGCAATATTTTATAAGTTTGTCCCTGCGTTTCATGTCCCTATGGTAAATGGGTATGTTTTGACCGAAATCCTGACACCGCTCGAAAGAATGGCAAAACTTCTCCCTCTCTTAGGTGATCCTCTGGCACCGGAGATGTGTTGTGTATGTTCAGGTTTGCTCTGCCCACTTAAATTGGTGGTTCCCATCACACTAGCACTGCCCCATGCCCAGCAGCTACCACAGTGCATGTGGGTGGCTGCAAGGTAATAACAAACCCTCACCACAGCAGAGACCAGCCGGGTAATCATGGTGTAACTACTCGGTGGACTAGTTGTAAAAACACACCTCAGCAGTAGTATAAATGAGGCTGATCTTTCTAGGGACAGTGGATGCATGGAGTGACCTCTTGAGGTCTCTTCCAGTCCTGTGGTTCTAAGATACAACAAAATTTTTTTTTATAATTTCCATTGGCTGCATTGTGGTCTCCCTGTTTGAGCTCAGTAAGTCAGGGACTGGCTGCTGACAGCAACATATAAACCACTGTGCGTGTGTGTCCACGTGCCTGTGTGTGAGTGTACTAGAACACACATGTATGTGTAGTAGGTTACTTGATCTCCATTTATAACAGCCTTTGCCCATACTCATAATAGACGGAGTGGTGAACAGAGATACGATGTAAAGGACACTGTGCTCACTTATTTTATACATTTGTAATCTCTACCCAGAATGCTTTTTTTAACAACACAGTCATTTCCATAAAATGTTTCAGATTAGAGGAGATCTTGGCTAAATTTAGCTTTTATGGAAGAAAGAATAAAACATAATTAACTGTTTAAAGAACAAAACACAAACCACATGAAGCAATGAAACTTGTTGGCGAGAAATCTAACAGTAGTGCTTGGTAGCAAACCCATCTCCTGTGGAACAGATGTTTGGGATTTTACACAAAAATAGAAACTACACTAATGTCAAATGCTTTACTGCCTGAAAAATTGACAAACACTGAGTGTTGCTCTTTCGGCACCACAAATTTCCAGATTGTACAGAGACGCTACAGAAAAAGGAATGAAATTAAAGCAGAACAGCAGAAAAAATATTGACAGATTTTTTTTTTTAAAAGCAACTCCTCAAACTAACAACATCTCTCCGCCTTCAGGCAGCTTTTAGTGCAGTCTGAATGGCTAATTATTGCCAGCAGTGGTGGAAAAGCTGGTGTGCAGGCACTTCACTACCCTTGAAGTATTGGGCTCTGTTTTCAGTAGAACTGTACACAACTTTCTATAAATTCTGCTTAAATAGGCTTGTTAGCCCCCCGCCCCCTTATTTTCTAAAAAAATTTTGGGACTGTTAATATGGAGAAAGTAGAAGAAACACCACCAACAACCCCCTTGGGTGGCTGTCTCATTTCTCATTAGGAGAAGAGAAAATCAGTGGCCTGATTTCCAGGGGTGACTCAAGTGGGGAGCTGTAAGACGTCAGTGCCTCTACCAGTCACTCATACCACAGCTTTTGACGTAAGTAGCAGATTGGGATAGGAAGTTGTACTAGCTGGAGAACCATTCTTCAATGCCTGTTGTGATATTTGTTCAAAGCCTGGATGAATGTGTTAGGATGGATTAGTCATAAAGAAGCTTTTAAAAAAATTGCCAGTTTGGACCATTGGTTCACAAGCCGTCACTGCTGTAGAGTCTTCCTAAACACTGTATTGACCCTGAAAAAGACTTTTTGTGCGTGTGTCCCATGAGTTAAACCCACCAGAGTAAAGAGAGATGAAATACCCCAGCAGACTCTGCAAGAATTTTCTAAGTGGGTGTTCATGTTTTATATCACCATATGATACTGTGCAGCTTCATACAAAAAAAGACATCAGTCCCTGCCACACACACGCACGCACACAGAGACATGTACACGCTCCCCAAAGCTAAACAGATGTCACACCAAGCCCACATCTCACCAAAATTTTCCAATAGTCAAAATAGAAAACATCAGGCCAAGCTTAGTGTCCTCCGATGCGTGCACACACACCACTTTCACTTTGATTCAGTCTTCTTGACATATGGTTTCCTCTCTCCTCCCCTCTCTTTCATATTTCAAACTTGAGAAGATATAATAAATTGCATTTAAATATTGTGTTTGCAGTGGACACTGAGGGAAACCTGAAAGCAGAGCTGAAATTTCGAAGGGCAGCTCTTTTAATGCTATTTGGCTAAACGATTGCAAAAAACCCCCAGTACATCCTCCTACCCCTGAAAGTCATAGACACTTTTCTTCAACAGAATTTAAGTGGATGCTTAATTTAAGGCACTGACTTACTTATTCACATGAGCAGTGTGCTTTCATGGGTGCTATCACACACGCTGGTGTCTTTTTCTTTTTTTACCTGGATGCTTGGAACAGCCAAGAGAGAGCCAGCGGCACGATGCCAGTTTCCCCAGAAAACCCCAAGACTTCCGTGGAGGGCAAACGTCTCGCACTTTCTGTGCAATATAGGAACTAAAAAAGCTGAGGCACTTCTGAAAGTAAATGCTTTTAAGAGTGTGTGAAGTAGGATTTGTTCGTATTGTAAAGCTGAGACACTCATAGTGCTGATTTTGGGGCAGGAGATGTTTTTGAAAAGCTTATGTGTAGCACCATTCTCAGCCCTTTTCCAACCTGGAGAGCAACAAGGCAAAATCTGGGAATTTGCTTCTCACCAGCTTAGTGCAACTTTTCAGTTTCACTTGACACCAGCTTTTAGTATTATGATGGGGAGAAAAAAAGCGCAGCCAAACCCATCCCTTTCAGCAAGTAGGTAGAATTAATCAAGGCAAGTTTGTACATACCAAGGCTGAATTTGATTCATGTCCTGTCTAATATCTAAGCAATTAGATTTTATTATTAAGTCATTTAGGATTAAATTTCTATTTGGAAAATTATTTTTGTTTAGCTGTACAAGTGGAAAAAAAAAAAAAAGCCAGAAGCCAATAATCCATTTTATACTCATATTCTACTTTGGATCTAGTAGACTTTTGTTGAATGATGAAAACAGGAAAAAAAAAAAAAAGTGACCCTTTCGTAGTCTGAGCTCTTATTTCTTCAGCCTGGAATGAAGATATGCATGTCCATCTTCTTTCACTAATTAATGAATAAATTAAAAAAAGCTGACTACGCTGAACTGTATTTCTCTGGAACTGCATCTTATAACAATATTGGCTCCAAAGCACTACTGTAAATTCTTGCATACTTTTTTCAACGTTTCTTCGTACCATATGCAAATTTTATATTGGTATGCAAGTTTGTTATTGCTTGCATGTCCTATGAACATGCAATCAAAAGAACAAAACTTAGGCTGATGTAAGTGGGATTTTCAATACATCTTTATTTGACCTTGCAAATGTAAAGATCCTTTGAGTCTTATTTTAACAGTATACACAAAACTATTTGTCCTTTATGTAGCCCTTTTCATCCTAAAGAATTTTGTTGTTCTTTTCTGATCACAGAGAATTTGGAAGCACCAGATAGGTGCAACCACATCTGAGCTGGAACACAGGAGCTTTTTAACCTGATGAGGAATAAATTATGCGTCAGCCTGCAGGGAGAAATCAGGGGTGGGGGCCCGTGAGGCCAGTGTTATGTCCCATTGTAAATGTGTGGTTTCTTCAAGATCCACACTGAAGCATTAGCAAAACCTAGCGCCATGCCTCTAATCTGGAGGATTCTTCCACGAGCTCAGCCTTTGTCTGCCCCATGCGAACAGATGAAATCTGCTGCAGGTGACAAAACCATGTATCTGCCATGGTGTGTGTATGCCAAACTTTCTTGGTCACTTCTACGTACGCTGCTGTTTCTGAGGTGTGCCCGCCAGCTCGAGGAGATGGACAGCTGAGCATTTCCATCCAGGGAGTGCCCCCTCAGCAGATATCTCTTAGCTTTCACTGCTGTCCTCTCAACACCAAATTAGCTGGGGTGTGCCCAAGGTAGCCTACGGGTGCCTGGAAAGGATGTCTAAGAAAGCCAATGAACCAAGCGCTGAATGGACTTTAATGACCTGGGAAATAATTAATAATAGTAGAATCCACTCTAGCTTAGGCTCCAAATCCTTCAGATGAAAGGCAAAAATAACATGTGGTCTACCATGTGTTAAGTATTCGCCTGTCCTTGAATGTCCTTGTTAAATGTGTTCTGAATCAGAGATATCTAAACACCACAAATAACCGTATTTTGTTGTATGTATCCATTAGTGACTAAAAATAATCAGAAGCACCAAATAATTATGTTAGAAATAAGACCACGGGCAGCCCAGTAGAAGTCATTTGCACTATGTTCAGAGGCGCTGATGCACCCTGCCTGGGACCTTTCAGGAGGACGTGGTCCGGCCACTCCCTTACTCAAGGTCTGTGGGCTTTAGTCTCCCCCTTGGACAGGAGGGTGGCATGCCTGCCCTCTCCTGGCATCCTCCTGCCACCCATTCAGGCTGCTCCATGCTCCTGGGGGCCAAACCGAGGTGATGATGAAAGGGAAGGTCCACTGCTACAGCAGCCTTGTGGCTTTTTAAAACCTTGCACTTTCCAGGCAGTACAACCTGCCATCCAACTTCAGCACCTGAGTCCCTTTGGGGCTACTGCTGGCTCCTCAGTGAGGGTGACCAGAGCTGATGCCCAGGCTCAGTGTTAGTGCCACATGTCCTCTCCTGTTGGATAAACAATTCCTCCTTCCCCACCCCGGAGCATCTCCACCCAGAAGTAGCTCCTTTTTGTATTTTATGTATTTCATTTGGGAAAATCCTCAAAGTCAGTTTCTTGCAGGTGACTTGTAAAGGAATTATTTTTATTCATAGACCTGCCTAGAAGCTGACATGCCTCTACCTGTACGCTCTTCACAATTTTTTCCAATATTCTTTTATTCAGTGACTTCCCTGTCTTAAGATGATGTTTTATGTTTTCTGTTACAGTCTGGACATTTTCTTAAATGTTTCCAGGGTCTTTCCTCTGAGCAACAGACCTTTTTATCTCTCAGACTTACTTTTAAAATCATTGCTTCTGCATGTGTGATGTTATGTTGATTACAGTAAAACTGGAGAATTCTCTTAAATGTCAGGCTGTCTGCTCAACTGCAAATGCCTCACTGCTTTACTCACTTCAACTCTTTTTGAAAGTCACTTTACTAAAACCAAATAAGAGTAAGATTAATGTAGGGATTCTCATTTCATAATGGTCTAGAAAGCTAATGATAATTTTATTGTTTGATGTTTTGTTATAGACAATGATTTTGGGTGTTTTTTTACGAAGATCAGGGATTGGTCTCCTTAATGAGAAACACATGCTGTAATTTAAGCTTAGCAAGCTAAGACTGTCTCTGCGTCCTACAAAACTATGCTAAATCCTCTGATTTATGTTAGGTATTTTGAACCATGCAATGCAATTATCTTATCCATTCTAGAGATATTGGAAAGAGAGAAAGAGAAAAACTTTAGAGTTCGTACATCAAATAGACTCAAATATTTCCCTTGCAAGTATGACCAAGCCTTCACTCCTTGCATTGTTGGTAGGGAGGTTTGCAAACTTGTCTTTTAAGGGTGGCAAAGAGTAAACTAATTACCAAAGTAACCAGACTGCATTCACTTGTCCATAGTGCTTTTGTCAAAAATGAAGCAATTTCACCTTCACCGTCTCATTCGCTTGCTTTCTATTTTAGTGAAGAGAAACTTCTCAGTATTGAAAACTTATGGTATAAGCAGAGCCAGCAGAGGATGAAAGTAGGGTCTTAGGTCTGTGTAGGGAGTGAAGGCTTAGTAACCAGGACTGTTATTCCACAGAAAATACAATAGGATTAAAGTACATGAGTTGTATTTTCGAATAAGTTTATTAACCCAAAATAGATGAGGTATATACGCATCAATACAATTTCTTTTAGGGAAAATTTTAATGTATTAATTTTAAATGCTGTGCCTGTGGCATAGTTAGTGTATATACATTTTTCCTGATAACGCCTGGAGTGTCTGGCTGGATTCCACACTTCAGTTTAATATGTAGGATGTTTTTTTTCTGGCATCAAAAATCAGATATTTATTATGTTACCTTCCCGAACAGAAATACTTCCTTTTTTTTTTTGTCTCTACCAAGATATATGCCAATGTTAAAATTACTGACCTTTACAGAAAATTACCTGTTGCACAAATTTTGTGCAAAGAAAAAAGAACAGAATAAAAAACTGAAGCAAAAAAAGTTTGAAGGAATAACAGTAAATACTATTCTGTAATTATGCAATCCAAAAAAACCCTACCCAAATCTTTAAAAATTGCAAATGCACCTATAATCAGAGCAGAAAAAAAATGCTGACTGGAGCAGACAATATGCGAAACCACATTAGCCAAATTACTGCAAGTTCAAAATTCAACTTGATTGACTAAAGCCTCAGCCTCCGGTACCCTAGCTGAGAAAGTGCATAGTTTGTCACTTGTGGTACATTCTTTCTTATTTTTAGGTTTAACCCAAAGTCCATTAAAATCAGTCAAAATTTTCCCGTTTACAGTCATGGGTTTCTTTAGGCCATATTTATCATACTGAAGCATGAGACCATGTTTTAAGGTATCGCTTACAGGAATGACACCAAAGAGGCAAAACATCACCAATATACGCCTGCTATATTTCTGAGCATTTTGTTAAGCCTTGAGTAGTAAGGGCTTTTGAATGCCTTCATCTGCAAAGTTAACTTTCCTAACTATCTGTACCAAGGAATAACAATAATAATAGTAGTCTAATAAATTTTATTTTTTGGGGATGTTCCTAAGTGTCCCAGGTTAGGGCTGGGCCAGCTACTAAACACTGACAGACACTCTCTAACTCTCTCTCCCTCCTAAAACAGGAAGGAAAAGAGAGTGAGCCAGAGAGACTTACAGATTAGGAAAGAAAACCAAAACAGCTTTAATAGAACAATATTAAAAGAACTAATAAGGAAATAATAAAAATAAAGAACTATAAACAAATATATATAAATCCGATATTGAACCTGACTCCTCCCCAATATCGATCCCCACTGATGCTGCAGAGCAGGCGGCACTGGGGAAGTCCCAGGCCCAGCAGCAGAGGGGAGCTGGATATGGGACCTGGATCCAGGAACTCAGGAGCGGGGGAGTCCTCCCTGAACGACAGTCATTGAAGAAAAGAGGCAAAGAGAGAGATCAAAACACTTGCGATCCTTCAGTTTTATACTGAATATGACGTATATGGGATGGAATACTCCCGTTGGTCACCTGTCCTGTCTGTTACCCCCCGGAGGTGCCACCTTTTACTTCTTTGTGCCCCCTCTTACTACCCGGCACCCCCAGCGTGGCACACAAGAGCCAGCAGTGGCCTTGGTCACTGTAGGAATAAGTATCAGCAAGAGCCTTTCTGCATCCCAGTCCCAGGCAGTAACTGTAAACATCAGGTGTTCTCACTGCCAGTAGCACACACTGTCTGCAAAAACATGCTGCTGACTTCAGAATGTGCAGCCTTTTAGAAGACACTAAACTGGAAAGTAAAAATCACTGAACAGAGCTGGTTCTGTTTAGCTCAAACCAGGACAATAAAATTGTGGTTCACATCTCAAGACTTGCTGAGAAACTGGTGGAGGCTGTGGGTGAAACTTAGCAAAGCACTTAAATGTGAAAATTAATGATGTGTTAAGGTTTTGCAGGGGTGATACGGTTCAAGAATGCGCTTAAAATCTGGAAAGCTTGTAAGTACTGTACTTTAAGGTGCTGGTGCTGTCCTGTGAAGGGGAGCCCAGGCGAGAACGGACTTGCATGATGCTACCCCTTGGTCACTCTGGTTTCTAGCATCAACTCCGTTATTTCAGGAGTCTGCACTGGTGAAAGCCTGGAAGCCCAGCACAGAGGATTTGGGGAGAGTAACGCACTGCTGGTGACCTTTCCTTTCAGGACACATCACTGTGTAGGAACTTCAACAGTGGTATTTTTTCTGCCTGACACTGCAGATACCTTTCTGCTCTATCTCCGAAATTGCTGTATCCCTCCATTGCTGGGAAGCTGCGGAACTACGTGACACATGAACCTGTGCTGTGCTCGGACCCTGCCCAGCAGCCCTCCCTCTTTGATGTCTTTTTTTTCTCTTTCCCCCCTTCCTTCCCCCCCCCCCCCCCCCCCCTTCTCTTTTCTTTTTTAAGTTCTGGTTTAGAAGGTGGTAAGCTTCTAATGTTTGAAAAGCAATTGTCACACCACCGTGCACATGAGAGGAAACAGCGCAGACCTCCCGAGTCCGATCCTTTATGTGGACATTTAATCTCCTCGACTAACATCAAAGCCCTTGCTCTGACATCCAATTGCATTTCTTCATGTGAGCTCTCTAGTTTGTTTTCCCTTGCCTCTCCCACCCTACTCTTTCTGTCCTCACTTGCTCCACTCAATAATGCTATCCAAAGGGATAGAATTTTCCTCCCTTCTCCTAAAATTTCAGTCCCCCTTCTCAATGTATATATACACATAGTGGAGCCTGAGCCAGGAGGAACACCCAGCTATCTCTAGGCTGGTGGCAGTGGTGGGGTGAGGAGATGCAGTAGGGCTACAGGGGAGGCAGGAGGACAGGGTGACCGAGGAAGGGGCAGATGCCAACACTTGAGGACAGCTGTTTGTTGGCCTCCCTTGCCCAGGTTTCCTGGGGGCATCAGGGCAGCCAGTGTGGGCATTGTACTCTGTTTGGAAACATCCCCATTCTGCTTCCAGTGCAAAGGCAGAGATTAAAGCAGATTGAATTGGAGTAGAAACTGAGGGGCTGTTCCTTTAGAAAACCACAGTTAAAAAACCATAAATCAAAATGCATTTTTTTGGTTCACAAAAGGAGTAGTTTTCTGCCTTACAACCAGCTTTATATGCCAGTGCTTCTAATACACCGTCACAGTGTGGTTGCAATATGAAATATATAGGTATGGATTCTGGAAATTAAGCATCTACCTCATGTTGGTTAGCATGTCACATTTCATATTTGCAATTGAGATGACTGAGGAAGTATGTAAGATATAGGCATGTGGAATTCAAGCTCCTAGGGTGTAGTTTCCTCTTACACATTATAAAACTCTTTGTCGCAGTTCGTGCTTTATCATTTCAGACAAAAAATGGATTGCTTTGTGCACAGTTGGTTTTGTTTGCACAAACTTACACAAGCGCACATTACATATATGTATATTTATACCCACACGCATATATATGTATATGCACACACCCAGAAAGACAGAAAAATAGACACTGAAGACTATGATAACACTGCAGAACTTCCAAAAAGGTTGAGAAGAAAAAGTATTGCACAAGTCTAAACGTGTGGCCCTCAGTGATGAATGCAATATAGGAGTTTGATATTGTGAAAACCTACATATGAAAGGGAAATCAGAGAAATTACTCATGCAAGTAAATTATTTGCAGGTCCAGGAACTGAATGGATAAAAGACAAACACTTTGCTACCAATCCAATATCTGACTCTGGAGTATCCAATGCGCAGAGTACTATCCAATCTCAGCATGCCACTCAGCTCCGTACAGTAGCATTATATAGCCAGGACTGTAATTACAAACATGACTTTTCTAGAGAAGTGAGTGCGGTGTTAATTTGTTTGCAAACTACTATAAACAAGCAAAAGTTTTCTCGGCTACAGGTTGCAAGCATTTCTGTTGTATACATGTGTGTAAAGGCTGGATTCTGAAAATGCAAACAGCAAATAAAGGATCTTTTTTTTTTCCTTTTGATCTATACTCAGGATCAGAAAGGACAGTGAAATTTGCCCTCAATACACGAAGTAGGAGAATGAATAACACATCAAGGAAAGCACTTCTGGCTTCTTTTTTTTTTTTTTTCCCCCAACTATGGTGTTACATATGCTCAAATTCTTTTTGAAGTAAAATTAGAAAGCAACTCCCGTGTGTTGTGAGGTAATGGGTGTGTGAGTTGAGCCACACCAGAGGCTGACAGGGCTCATCAGTTCCAAAGTGGGGATTTTCCTTCTGTTGCAACACCGGGGATTTTGCCTTTCCATGTCTAATGGTTGTATAACCTCCCCCCTGCCATGCTCATTAACACCCGCTCTGTCAGCAACCGAGCTGCTCCTGATTTCCTTGTGTTGTGCTGGATCTGAACCCAGTTTGTGATCATTCAGTCGCTGACGAGAGGCAGAAGAATGGGAAGCAAGGATGGAGAGGTCAGCTGTGGTACCACTGACTCTCTGTTGATGGGTGCTGGTTTCCTGCGTGCAGCTGCTGTGCCAACTGTCTTACAAATGATGTTAGCAAGTGTATCACTAATAAATTTTGAGCAGATGTCTTCTCGATTTCAGATCTCTCTAAAACCATTAATTAGCCCCGCAACTGAAAATCTCCCAGTTTCTAGCAAAAACTGTGCCGTGTTTATTGGTTTGGCCAAGAAAGGCTCTACTTGAAAAGTATCCTAAAGGGGAGTTGACTCAAAACCTTAATACCTGAGAGAAATGGCAAAAGGAAAAAAAAATAAAGATCAGTCTTCTCAGTGTTGATATGCAGCAGGGTGCAGAAGTGCAGGAAATAACCCCAATTCTGAAATCACCATGGAAAAGTCCTGAGCAGAGCTGATAACATTTTTTTCCACTGAAAGTTGATATTTCAGGGGGTTGAACTATAGTTCATGAATTTGAATAAATTTTGCATATAGATTCAATCCAGAGAAAAGGGGAAAGTGTTTTGAAGTAGTTAATTTCACTCTGACATTTTCTAAATGAGACTTCTTTCTTTTTTTTTTAAAAATTGCACTAAGGTATTTTAAAAATTAATATTCTGATTCCTCATTTTAGTAAATTTTTTTTAAAGACAAATCTATGTAAAAAAAAATGAAATGAAAATTATAAACCAATGCTAAACCAGACATTTACATTCAGATTGAATAAAAATATTTTACATCAACTTAAATTGATACTTTTTAGATTTTTATTTTTTCTCATATCTTTTCTCTTTTTTTTTTTTTTTTTGAGAGGGGGTGGTGAGGTTTTTTAGGGTGTTTTTACATATGGAAATCAATCCCAAAATTCATAAACCATCCAACTGCTTTGGATGAATGACTTCAGTCATGACAGAGTTCATCAAGGTGGAGAGTTTACAGCAGATCTGACTATTTCCTCTTGCATTGTGTGACCTGGAGCTTGAAGGAGGATGAGGAAAAACCTGCCTTTAATTCTGTCCCATCCTCTCAATAAATCTATGCATAGTGTATCGTTCAACTCAGGAACTGGCCCCCTAAAAGGAAGCATTATTATTTATACCATAAATGAGTTTGAAAGTGTCAATATAAGGCTGAGGAATGACAGCATGGCAGACAATATTTATGTACAGCAGAACACTATGAGTTCACACTTATAATTTTGAACACATGGTCAAGACATCTCCTTTAGTAACACAGACAGAATGTATTTATAAATATGACTCAAGTAAGACAGATGAATGAGGGAAACTATTCCACCTTTTATGGAAACAAAAATGGTCCTGCCTTTCAGGCCATAGGGAGCACAGAAATGTGAATAACCCCTTCTGGCTATGGACTACTCAGTCCTGCCACTCTATCATTGCCCACGAAATCTGGTTTTAAGCAAAGAGATGTCACTGTTTCCATGGGTGTGTAGTTTTGTAGGTACATGGGACTTTGGCTCTTCACAGGAGAGATGACCCTCACTGTGGGCTACCAGCACCTAGCTCTTGTGCTGGGATGGTCTGCACACGTGGTGATCAAGAGAAAAAGGAGGAATGTTTTTTTTCTGTGGCTCACCACCACACACTGAGCAACAGAGGTAGGTCTACAGAGAGAAACATTGGTGCTGCAGCCACATATTTGTGTTTTAGAGGTGTTCATCTGAGGCTGCCCTGGGCCCTTCAGTGGCCAGGGCATGTACCTGCCCCTTCCTGCCCCTGTCGTTCAGTTTGATTTCAGCAGAATTGGACCCAGTTCATGCTTGTTGAGATTGCTCCATGATATGTACCACAGTGTGGTGAGGACTGACTGAGAGATGCCCTTCAGCGGTGCAATCTCAATCACAATAAAATGCCAATGAAGGTCCACTCTTGTCCACTAGCAAACATTGTGAGGGATAAAAAGATGTCTTTTCAGGATGGAATCAGTTTTTCCCTCAGAACCATTGAACTGGAAATGGATAGTCATTGTCCTAGGAGCTGAGCACTATGCCATTGGATCAACCACCACCTCTCCCTTAGTCCCTTGCTTCAACACTAGTCTCCTGATGGAGCATATATTTTGTACAAACACTTGTAGGTCTTGCAACCCACTGATGGTGTTTTTTGAGAGAGAAGCGCCCCACTTCCACATCAATTCCTTAGTATAGAAGGGAGCCAAGATTGTAGGCTGTCTCAAAATAACATGATATGACTTAAATGGAGCACTGATGTAAAACATTATGATGTGCTGCATATTCAGTAATGAAAAACATCCTGGAAACTGATGAAGGAAAAGGTCATTCGCATACTGCTGAAATCCCTTAAGAATCTTAAGGCTTTGCTGGGTGCATTGATGGATATGTGCTAATGACCATGCAAAGATGTGGTCTAAGGCTGACCACCAGCCCTCAGCCCTCACTGCAAAATTATTGACAGCTATATTGCTTATTCTTGTAGTGGTTAGGAAATGAAATGCCTTTCTCTAATCAAGTAATTGCATTAAGCAACTGCTGGGAACATTTTACTGCTCTTGTTTAATAGCCTAGAAGTCAAGTGTACTTCATATTTGTTAACTGTCAAGAGTAGTTTTGTTCACATTTATTTTTGAACTAAAACAACACTGTTACTGCTTCTGCCCTTTCAAGTAAACCTTTTTTTTAATGTCAACTAGTAAACACATGCAAGTAAAAAGTTTGGGTAATCTTTAGCCAGTGTGCAAGAAGGAACCAAAGAAAGTTCTGGGTAGAATTAAATACTAAACCAGTGAATGTGCAATAATAAAAGTAATATTAAAAAAATAAATAAAGGAAAACAAACCCAACAACACAAACTGGTTATAATTGAAGCCATGGAATTCCTGTGAGATTTTGTATGGTTAGGACTTTTTATTGTCTCTCTTTTCCTTCTCTCCCTGTGGCTGCTGGTGTGGCACTTGCAGTCTAGAGACTGCTGCTGCACGGAAGGAGCCACAGCAGCATTGGCCTTATGGTTCACCACCCAGGGATTTTTCATTTCAGTGAATGCTGGGAGAGATTGTGGGTTTGGGTAATTGATGTTCGTGTGACAGAAGGAGAAGCCACTGTCCTGCTCCAGCCCATGGTGTCCTCAAATGCTCCCTTGAGCCACAAATCCCCATGCTGCAGCCACAGAGAAGAAAACCAGGCAGCTGATGCTCAGGCACAAGTGGCTTTGCGCATCCTGTACATCTCCTGGGTAGATGTGCTGCAAAGAAGGGGGGCATATCCTGGAAAAAGTGGCTCCCCAAAGGGTTATTCTGGTGTACAGCATTAGCTTTGACGCTTAAGGATCACCAGGGTTGCCTGCCGGGTCTGGCTGGGGCTCCCCAGTGATGTTCCTTGCCCAGAAGTGCCCACTGCTGCTAGTAAAGATCTGTTTGCTTTGGCAATAATGTTACAGCTCTTTTAGCCCAAACTGTGGAGAGGTTGATGATAGAGTAATAACCCCAGATGACAAAAGACAAGATAATTGTCAATGATAAGAATGAGGGAATTTGCAAAGCAGCATCGGCATTTTTTGCTACCCTCACAAATGTACCCATTTCTTAGAGGCCTGTTTGAAAATGTTCGGCCTGTAAATGATTAAAAAGGCACACTGTAAGGTAGCCGCTTGTTACTGGTGCACACACAGCTCATCACTTGGATTGTACATTGCTTTAGATGGGATGCAAAGTAGTTAATGACAATAAAGGCAGGAATGGAAAAAAACTTAGGGTGTAAAGTGGGGACCAGTAAAGACGCATAACGTACATGACACCTGACTGCCCTGTCCATGTTCAGTAGTGCGCGAGGCTGAGGTTTGACAGTGGATCAACACAGCTGCCTGTCGTGCTGATACATAAAGAAAATTGACACTGTATGCTGGCCCCCAGCTCAGATATTCAAACCTGCAAAAGGTCTAAGTTATCACATGAAATGGACTAGGAGCCGAGCCCTCTTATGTCTGCCAAAAGTAAAAATAACCCAGAAGCCCCGCTGACAGTCCTTGCTTGTGTTCTTATCACCTTGCCGTATGAGTTTGTTTAATCTGCTTCAAACTAGAAATGCAGGGGAAAAAAAGAGTTTTGGGAACAAATAAAAAATATTCAACCCCTTGCATTATTATTCTGCCATCTTATTTAACAATTGCAATACCTGATACTCTTCCCAAGTTCCATTTTCAGCATGTATCTTGAGGGTGCCTTATAGCTTTTCAGTTTTATTCTTCTGCTCATGTTTTCTGTACTTGCTGGCTCTGATGTTTTTTCTATGAAATTGCCCAGCTGTTAGAGTGTCTCTTCTACAGATCAAGATGCAGTATTTAAGGCTAAACTTGGAATGCACAGTGAAAACATAGCGCTGCTGATCTTTGCTGGAAATATCCTCTTCCAATACACATTATTTAGTATGTGTTTTCTGAAGGATTTTGCTTTGTTTTGTGGGTTGTTTTCTTTATCAGTTAAGTTTCTGTCCTGAGCAAGGAGTTATTTAGGAATTTTTAACCAGCAAGCCAATTTGGTTTGTAAGGACTCCAGTTGGGCAATTGTTCCCATAAATACACCAGACAAGATGCAGTTTTGAGAGTAGGCATAGCTACAGCCCACAAAACCTCTCCTACTCTGTACCTAACTGTCTGGAGAGAAACAGCTTTTGGAGTATTTTTCCTTATCATACCTGGGGAGCTCCTGTGTTTGTGGTCAATACTTGAGGAGAAAAATACCTACTTTTGTCCTCCACAAAACATCAGATCTGTTTTTCTCCAAAGCCTCCCAGAGGGGAGATGTGGAGGAAAGTCACGGGTCCAAGAGCGTGGTAAGTCAAATGAGAGCTTGTATTGAAGCAAAACTGATCATTCTCATAATTCTAGAAGCCCTGCTGGAACTCCTGTGTGCTAAGCCTGCTACAGCTGGGGCTTAGTGATCATTTAAAATGTTCTTAGTCACTCCCAGCTAACACCCACCCACTCCCGCAGTCCTCTCTCATGTGATCTAAATGCCCTTCCATGGCAATCATGCCAGGATGGTGAATCTTGAGCAGCGGCCACCTGGCAGATGAAGCCGCAGGCAGAGTCCCGATGTGCTGGATGCCCGCTTGCTGCAGAGACATAGCGTGCAGGCATTCAGTTACTGCAGAAGCTCAAGTGCTTTTTGAGAGTGTGTAGCCTGATTTCTCAAAATTCAAATTTCAAAATTTTGAAGGAAATTTAGGCAAAATCATGGAGGAGGAGTACAGCAACTGTGCAGGCAATCATCAAGAATCTAATTCTATTCGTTAAACTGACCATGAAATGTTCCTGCTGTGCTATTCCAGGCAGACAACAAAAGTGCTCTATCGCTGCTTAAAAAAAAATCATTCAGCTGAGTGCATGCTCAGGTCTCAGCTTCTTATATTATGGACATGTTCATCTTGCAAAGAAACTTCAGCATCCATTTAGCTTGTGTGTCCCAAAAATAGCATGAAAGAGATTCCTAGGTTAAAAAGAGATTCCTAGACAATTTTTTGTTTTGAAGAGGTGATGATTTTGGAGAATGCTTAGTATGCATTCAACAATTCAGGTTTTGTAAAGACTGAGCTATTTCTGAGAAAACGTTCATAGCATGTCCAGGAGAGCAAGTGAATGCACTGGCAGGGCAGCTGAGAGAACAGGGTGTGCTGAAGGATGACAGGCAGAAGGGGATTTTGGGGAGAAGATGAAATTCCATAAGCCGAACTCCACTGCTAACCCTCTTGCTAACAGCTGATTCCAGCTCCTCAGACCAACCAAGAAAGGGAGAAAAAAAAGATGAAAAGAGGAAATATAGGAAAAGGAAATGAAAAGAGCTTTATTAGTAAGGTTCTTCTCCTGCCTGACTCAATTATCAGATTTTGCATTTAAGTTTAAGACAGTAGATCAAACAACAAGAGCCACTTTGTACTTTTGCCAGGAGACCATATGATATCTCTCAGTGACTCTCCTGCATGCCAGGAATAAGAAACTGTGCCTCTAAGTTAGTTTGTCTTGCATATGGTGCAATGTGCAAAAAATAGCAAAATTCATAAATGACTGCACTCATGGATGATGTCCAGGATTTATAGCACTTTATCAGTTGGGGTGGGGGGAGAAGGAGGAAAAGGAAAATCTAATTATAAGTTTCCACAAATAAGCCAAAAAGGAATGAGGACTGAAAGAAAGTCCAAAGGTTGGTGTCATGCTAAGTTAGCAAAAGCAATACATTAGAGGTATTTTGAATGAGCAGTTTACAATGCTGAGATCCAAATCCGCTCTGGATATTTGGATATTTTTGCAGGGACGAGCAATCTGTTACAGAAATTAATCTGAAAACACCCAAGATGAACTATCGCAGCTATAGCACTATGATACCTTATTAATGCCGAGGTCTACCTTCTCACCTTGAGACCCTTGCTCTAGGTTGCATCATTTCAGATTATTTTAGATTTTAGCATTTTAAGGTTGGAGTGGAATTTGTGCGCTGAATGAGACAGGAGATGCCCTTCACTTCATCTTTTCTTCAACAGTACTTCTGATAACACTGGTAAGAGCTGGAACCCCTGCGACAGTGCCGACCGGTGGGGGAAGAGCTCATTTCTCTGCCATGATGTCTGACAGTTCATAAAATAACATATGTTGCTTTCACTTGTGCAAACAAAAGCAAAGCACTGTAAGTTAACTGTGCTTAAGCATATCCTTTTAAACAAAACCAGAGGCAAATATTTCTGAGAGATTATATATTAGGCTTTTCCGAAGATGAGGTTACTCGCTTACCTCCTGCAAGAAATGCACTTGATTTTAATGCCTGTACTTATTTTTCACCAGCTGATTCTGACACTTTGGCACATTTGTTTCTAAGATATTTTTAGGTTTGTTGTATTTCATTAACACCTGTGTTTCTGAGCGCAGTACCAGCTTTGCTTTTAGGAGACAACCATACTCTTGCATTTATTATCCCCTTTGGGCTGGAAGCTACTTCTAATGGGTTTTATTATCATCCACCACATTCCTCAGTAGGAAACATCTCGTCTGAACTTGGCCGTCTTGGTCCTAAAAAACTTGTTCCACAGCTAGCCTTTTTGGAAACAAAGGCTAGGACTTTTTGTCCTTCTGTTCTGCCTACCTAGTCTCACTGCAGTCTAAATATATTCTTTCTTTGCTCTGTCTTCATTAATCAACAAAGATAACAGAGTTGTCTCATTTATATAATTTCCCTTTACACAAATGCATACACAGATAGCTATGGACAACTATCTTGCTTTGACTAAATGGCATGTAGCCACTCGTATTCCAGATGTTTTTGCATTCTATTTTCTCCTCTTCTTGGCGACCAGAAAAGATTCAGCATGCGTTTGTATTGATCAAAAAAGTATGAAAGAGGTCTATAAAATCATAAAGAGGGTGAAGAAGGTAAAAGCAACAACTACTCACTATTTCTCACCCCCCAAGAATAAGAAATTATCAGGTAGCATTTTTGTAACGAGCTAAGGAAAGACTTTTTCACACATTTTAAAATGAAATAGTGGAACTTATGGTCAGGATGCTGTGGAGGTCAAATCAGATATTAATCCAAATGGGTTTAAACATATTCACAAAGAACAAATTTGATAAACCCATGGATGTAAAGATCTGTTACTCTCGCTGAGCACAACAGTCTCTATGCAATTTCCAGCCCAAGAAATCCCTAGGCTGCTGACTGCTAGAAGCTATGAAGGGTAATGAGTGCCAAATTCTACATACCTTCCTTAACCATGTGTTACTGATCATGGCTGGGGACAAGAGGACCCTTTGGTGTCCCCTCCACATGCCTATTTCTATAACTCTGGGCAGTGAAGGAAGGACAAGACGGACACGATGTACAGAAAAGACAACATCTCATGCATCAATGAGGCTAAAAAGAGCAATCTCACTCTTCATCTTAGAGTCTGAGCTTGCCCAAAGAGGGCAAATCTTTCTTTTTCTTTTCAGTAATCAAGAAGTTTACCTCTGCAGATTTGCATGAAATCTTTCAGGTTCACACTTACTACAGCAAAGACAATCATATTATCACAGCAGAGGAACCTTCCCATTAGTTCACATCACCTAAACTAATGAGGAGAAGTTTTGTCTCCCAATGACTGATCTTGAAGAAGTCTTCCGGAGGGGTCTTCACACCTCTTGGCAGGTGGGCTGATATCAGCCTTGAAGGGAAATAACCCCTGGACTCTGGTGGCTGGGATAACCCCTGCAGGCAGAGGTGATGTCCACAGCTTTAGCTCCTCTTCCTACCACAGCCTTCCTGAGCTGGATGCAGATGTCTGGGAGAAGATGTATACGTACATGGGTGAGAGAGCATTGCAAATCACTGGCCTGAAAACAAGCAGAGCTCTACAGCTGATATCTGGGAGCTGTTCTTTAGGGATGAAGGCTCCCTGGAACAACCTGGAAAGCTGTTCCTCTCCATTCACCCTGTGGGTACCCTCATGTGGAGCTAGTACCTCACTGTTCGGATGACTGACTGATAACTAACAATGATTCTTTGCAAGTCTATATGGATTACAGCCATTGCTCTTAATCCAGTCCCAACCTGCTCTGTTTTCTTTCCACCTCATCCGTAGTGGAATCAACACTGACGTGGGTCTGGGAAGGAAATAATTTTTCTTGGAAAGATTTTGGCTAGTCCATGACAGCTTCTTGTGTTGCAGAGTTTTGTGTTTCTTGGTTAAAAGCGTGCTCATCATTCGCTTTTTTTCCTCCCCCTTGTTTTTTTCATAAGCCACGTTTGAATAAGGAAACACAGATATATAAAAAACAGCTGTTGAAATGTAATTAAAGAACAGACAGGGCCTTCTGCCAGGTCTTCTGAGAGAAATGAGAGCTTGCTCATTACTTGAACCCTCCTCTGTACCACGCCCAAGCACTAGGATGCCTTGCTACTGAAAGCAATCTCTGCTTGCCTAGTGGGAATAGACAAAAGCAGATACACAGCGTGTGTTAGCAGCGCTCCTGTCACGTGACTGGCTTCAGTTTGATCAAAGGAGAAGTAAATTACATTTTCATTTATACTAAACAACAAAGCTGTTTCCTTCCAAAACAAATATTTAGGAATCAGTTGCATAAATTAGGAAGCTGTACAGTGCCCTCTCTGTGCTGTTTGATATTTCGCAGTGACTTCAGATCTGCATAGAGCAAAGCTGTCCTGAAGCAGCATGAAATGTCCTGTGATATCTGGAGAAGTAAGGACAGCTGGCATTTTCCTATGCCACAAACCCACATTCTTGGTTGATTTACCACAGAAATGTTCCTTCGCTTGAGGAGAGTTTTTTCTTTGAATCTTGTATCTCGAGAAAATCTTTGGCTAAGAGCAGATAATTGTGCCGGACAAGTGGATTCAGATATCCCCACTAGGTATCTAGTGCCCTTTGAGATGCCACATGGAGTCCAGGATGTCCGCCTGGTGACAGCAGACATCCTAGGTGACTCATGGAGGACCTATTCCACAGAGGAGTCATGCCAAGTAACAAATGGAGGCCATCTGGAAATCCTCTGGCTATCTCAAATGGTACCAGATGTCTACATGTGGCCGATAGAATCAAGACCCTGGTGTCATTAAGAAATATCTATTTAGGGACACCTATCCCAAAGAGTAATTCTTAACCATGCCAGTCTTTGTAAGAAGTATGCATGCTTTAGCATTCATTCAGTTAGACAGCATGCAATCACTGATAACTACACATCCCTGCCTCTTGATCAGAACAGAAACTTTTGCTGCAGCTTAGGGATCAAGGGAATTAAGGTCAGTCTTAAGAAAGATCAGACCATAATTTCACTGAAAAGAAATCTGAATGAATATGCCTGAACTACATATTACAGATGTAGGAGCAGAGTTCAGAAACTGTAGGGAGAGGATAGGCTCATCCAAAACATGAAAGCAGCAGAGTGCTTACATGAAACTTTTCTAAATATGTCTCACAAGGTAGCTGCCAAACAACTTTCTGCGAGAATCCCCGATACTCTCTTGGTCAAAGCAAAACAAATGAAAGGGAAAGCCAATGTTACAATGTTTCAAGATTGCCTTGTGTTTATAGCAGCACAACATGAAGTTTTATGTCCTGTATAACACACACGTGTATATTTATCTATTGACAGATGCTGTACATTTCTCTCGTCTGCTGCATATCCAAAAGTCTTGGCTACTAAAATCAATGCAGTAAACTTGAAAAGCCCAAGAAAATTTAAAAAAACAAGGTGCTTTCTGGAAACAATAACCCCTCCAAAGAAACAGGGATGAAATTCAAAATGAAGCAATCTGGAATTTTATTTCTGTTTAATATTGTCTTCCAAGCTTACCTCTAATATTCCAGAGGGAACAGTTTTTCTCATGACTGATGGAAACTTAAGTCTCCTCATAGGAAGGGTTTCCCTTCCAGAAATTTAAAACTCAAAGAAAAAAAAAGTATCAGACAACACACCACTGTGCCAAAGAACAGAATTTTCCAAAGATTTGGGTCGAATAATCACTTTGTTTTACATGGCAGACAAAATCTCCACTGAAAACACAAAGATGTGGAAAATGCAGAAACCGGACTTGGTGGTTTAAGAGTCAACCAACGTTACATCTGCAGAGTTGGAAACCCAGTATTATCCATATGCTAGTAACTGAAGACTCAAAAATAGAGAATGAAATGTGAATACATCAGAAACTTTTGGATTAACTGTAGCCAAAAGGTCAAAAAACATGATGCGAGTGTCATTAGAAAGATGTGAAAATGAAATTTGCTGGGAAACATCAATGGCCTACTCATGAGACAGCACAGAGGCAACAACAACAACAACATTTTCGAAATATGTTTCATAGGCAGCTTTTCCTTTCACTTAAAATCTTTACAATTAAATGTAAAGAGATAGATCCTTAGCTAGGACAAGTCTGTGTGTTTCCATCCTAGCAACTGACACTTGGCACAGTGTCATCCTGCCTCATTCAGGTAAAGGTAGGAAATACTTTCAGCCACCTCCAAGTTATCAGGAAATCCAGATTTGATGTGCAGAGATCTGCCTCCAGGAGCAGCAGGAATACTATAGCTTGCAGACTTTTCTCCTAGGTAAAGGTTTGTCACAAGCACAGTATTTTCTCTTTCATACCAAGTTTAAGTTTTGCTGCTTAGGCACCTTGTAATAGCCTTAGCACATATGCACATAGGGAGGATGAGAACCAGTTTCCCTAAGGTTGTGATTCTTGTACTAAAAGATAATTTGCAAAACTTTGGTCTGTGTCTCTCCAGCCTCCTCATGAAAAGATTGCCTACAGCGTAGAGCCAGCAGCTGCATTAAACCAAGAAAATACTTTCCCAGCCCCAATTCTGCATTCGCCAGTGAGAGAACATGTTAATATTGATTTATTCAGAGCCACATACAGAACTTTTCTCTTATGGAGTGAATTCTCAGTAAATCTTTAAGTGTTCTGCAAACAAGGCAAGTATCATTATCTCTACACGTGGGAAACTGAGTTGTAGGAAGGGGGACCTTATTTGCTCAAAGTCATCCACCAATTGATTAAAACCAGACTATCTGTGAATACGTGCTATTCAACAGTAGCAGAACTTGATCCTTTAGAGTATGTTTTCAGGAACATGACTTATGCAGGCAAAAAAAGAAAATCATTATGGGCTTTCTCCTGTGAGGTGTTGAGCTCTCTGACTCCAGCCCTCAACAGTGCTTAAGAACAAGTCTGACTTAAAGAGAGTCATCCTCCTGAATTCTGGGAGACATAATAACATGCTGAAAGTTAAACATGTGCTTAAACACGTGCTTTTGCAGGATCGAGTCCTTTATGAGTCACCAATGCTCTGCTACATGTTCTGCAGACTGAGATAAATCCGCTGCAAACCACGGCAAGCTCACTGATGGAGGCATGGGCTGGAGGGATTCTCACGACTGCTGAATGAGTAAACAAATCCAAAATGGCAGGCTGTTCAACTCAGAGACTACTCCAGCATATCAAACACAAATAATTTCAAAGCACGATTGCTGCCTGCCTTGTCAAAAGCAGTGAGACCTGAAGCCACAAGAAAGAGCAAGAATTAAGAAGGTATTAAGAAAGCAAGAATAGTTCGCTCTTTCCGATGGCTTGGAGCTCCCATTTGTTTGTGCCAGAAACACAAGGCTTAAATTAGGTTTCTTCCGGCACAGATGTGCTAAGAGAGGGAGAAGGAGACAGGAAACTCAGCCTTTCCAGTGTATTTATTTAGACCAGACATCATCTACCCTCTGGACACGATTTAGAGAGGTAGGTAAGGACAAAAAACAACACTGGCAGAATTAATGTGCACAGAAGAGTGGCTGCACAGCCCAGAGTCTCCAGGACCTGGCCTTTTCTGGCAGACCCATTGCTCGTCTGTGGCAAGGAAGACACTGTTGGTGACCGCCAGCTTGACACCAGCCTCTGGGGTGGGTGCCTTTGGAAGAGCTGAGGTCCCCTCCATTACTGTGTCCATGTGTTCAGCAAAGCCCCAGACAGCTTGACTCAATCCCCTCCTGAGTATGGTACAAGTCACCAAGCTGGGATTGTATGGGATTCTGTTGACTTCAGCACCCAAAACAAAGTGTCTGACGTCTTGCTGCTCTTCCATCCCCCAGCCCGGAGGAGGGCTGTGGGAGGAAGCAGGTCCTGCAGCGCAACCCTGGGACAGCACATCTGGGCCCCAGTAAATGCGCTGCCAATGGAACCAGCCAGCACCCCTGGCTGGGATGGGATTACGCTCTAATCAAGCACAGACAACGATTTTGTACATTAATAGTGCTCTGGCAGCAAGTGCTGACACCATTATTAGCATGCATAGCTCTCCCCAGTGTGGTTGTTGCCATTCATTTAGTTTTATTTTCTCTCCTGACTGACTGCTTAAATACTCTTAATGAGGCTCACATGTGATGCAGCCTGAGTGGAGAGGATTCAGGCTTCAGTTTGGTTACTCATCCCCGTCTTGTGGAGTGGCACATTTAAACAGGGAATAAACTAGTGTCTTACATTTTGTATATGCCATAGCACAAGGCTAAGATACATGCACAGACTAAAATCACTCTGATTATCAGAGAAGGAAATGTATACTTGTATGCCACTGATTAGTCTTTTCTACTGAGAGCTTGTGTCTGTCGAAATGATGTTGGCTATCAGCTGGCAGTGAGTGCTGAGCCTCAGATTTTGGGTAGAAAAGGCCTGGCTGTGGAGGACACTTTTGGCCAGCTTGCTGCAAGGCACAATGCATTCATAGAAAGGAGGAGAAAAAAATGCAGGAAGAGAGGAAAAAGCCTAAACAGAGAAAAAATTTACAAGCGTAGCTTTGTACCAACAGAGTTTGTTTGCTCTTCTGCATTGTAAGTACAAGCAACCTCTGTGCAGAAATCTGCACCACATCCAGAGGGAGAGGTTGAAAAGCCAGTGTAGGTTTATTACAGCCTGCACCAGGGAGACAGGAAAACCAGGACTGCTCCAAATACCTCAGTGGCCATGGCATGGGCCTGTGGCCTCAATTCCTCCCCCTGCCCTCAGCACTGCTCCTAGCATGCAGAGAAGGAGTTTGCAACTGGTAGCAAGTGATATGTGTGAAGTTCACAGACCGGCTGCCTTGTACCCTGTCACCTTATTCTCTGTTTGTGCCCAGGGGCACAGGAGGTGGCATCAGGACTCCTTAGTGGGAAAAATGCCATTCTCCTGGTGGGAGAAGTGAAAGAAGTGTAGAGGTGCCCTCAAGGGCAGTGCTGAGAGACACATCTCTCATGGGGAAATACACTGCAACCAGTCACTCCAGGAGAAGGGTCTGCAGCTGCTCAACCAACCTTGCAAGCTGTCAGAAATTATAGGCATTTCAAGAAATAAAATAAAAACAAATCTAAAAAACTGTAAAACTTTTAGGACAGTCACAGGTAAGGCAGACTGAGGGCAGTGAAAACAAATGGATTGAGGCAATGATAGATGTTGGGTTATTTCTTCAAGCTCCAAACAACCTGCAGGAAGTTGCAAGTTATTTGCCACCTTTTTGGTTCACGAAGTCCATTTAGGAGGAGTGTAACTATTTGCACTGAGTTAACATTTTCTGATCTGCAGCACCTACATCTGGCAAACTAGGCTCAATGGCAGAGGTCCTACAGCATTTGCCCTACCGCCCCACTACAGCAAAGTGACCCTGCCTGCTGCTCCTGGTCTTCATGTGGCTTTGGACTTCAATCAGTGCCAGACTGGTAAATTTTGTTTAGTCCAAGGCTGACTGTCCTGCACACTTCCTGCTGAGGGATGGCCAGGCCAGGTACAGTCAGGTCTTTGTTCAGTGAATTGCTGCCTAAAGATTGAATTAAATCACGTTTAGTCTGCTCCTCAGCTGCAGCCCGTGTTCCTACCATTTCAGACAGCAGCTTTTGCGCTGGGCAGGGAGGGCTGGCATGCCACACAGCAGCCCTTGTGACCTGCCGGCTGGCTTAGCTGCTCGCAAGGTTGTCCTGCTGCAGTCTTCAAAAGGAAAGAGCAAAAGATAGTAAAATACCCCACCAAAACAGCGACACTGAAACCAACCTTCCTCTAAAACTTATGTGAAACCTCAGGAATATGGCATCTGCAGAGAGAGGGGACAAGGGAAAAAGCTGGAGGTTGAGGTTGCTGTGATTTAGTTGGTGGGTTTTGAGGTTTCCCTCCAGGAAAATAAGCACTAGCAGCCAACACCAAGCACCTCTGCTCTCATCAGTCCGACCATCACCCTGCTGGGCTGAGCAACACGATGCTGCTCAGACGACACCCCCCATGCCGCAATCCCTCTACACGTTTCACTGCGGAGTTGCAAATACTGCTCTTTGTCAGGCCAACGAACTGGAAGGTGCTGATTTGATGTTGTAGGAATGTGCTTTGGATACAGATCAATATAAATGTTTATTTCTGAATGTGGGAGATCAGGTTAGGAGCTGACTGCTTCCAAAAAACCATGGAGTTCTGACTTCCAGCCTGGTGGCTGGATGGCCAGCTGATGACTGCCGGGTGGGGGATTGCCTTTGGAAACTCCCACACTGGAGGAGGGAATCCCCACTCCCTTTCTTAGAAAGAGGCGAATCTAAAAAAGATTTGGGGACCCGGTTTGGCTGAGAATGTGTTGTTTCAACAGCAAGCTGAAAATTTCAGCAGAACCCTCCCCTCAAATCAAAACCAAACCGAAGCAATGAGTGCTTTCACTCTAACACATGTTGCAAACACTGCTCCTGTTTTCTTACAAATCTATGACTTCTTGGTGAAGTTTTGCTCTTGATTTAATTTTCCCACCACACTTTGAATTTTTGCTTTGCAGCTCATTAGAGTCTTGCTGGTCTCAAATCTCTATCAGAGTCTGTAGAAGAGTCTCTTGTACCAGCCCTAACTG
Organism: Trogon surrucura; assembly: GCA_020746105.1. Taxonomy (NCBI): domain Eukaryota; kingdom Metazoa; phylum Chordata; class Aves; order Trogoniformes; family Trogonidae; genus Trogon; species Trogon surrucura. The sequence goes on along the minus strand of CM036617.1, from coordinate 102,855,550 downwards.
AAGACCTTCCTTCTGGGTCATTTCTTGCTGCCTTTAAAACTGGCACTGGCCACCACCGGTAAATGATACTTGACATAGAATACACTGCATTTTCTGTGCTAGCTAAGAGAAAAAACCCAACAAATACATAACCGCAGTCTTTAGGAGACTTTGTACTTTGGGTTTCCTAGAGAACAAGTAGGTAGCATTCTAATTAGGCTTTTCATTTCAGAAACCATTATTTTGCATAGAGTTTCAGTGAGATTCATGCCTAATACACACTCAAACCATGAAGTCAGTGTCAGACTTGTAAAGGATTCACTTATTAAAGACAATGTCAGGGAATAACTGAAATGTGAATTATGTTCAATTACTGAACAGACTCCGTGAACTGCAGCTCAGCAGCTCCTGAGATCAGCACAGAGAGATGTCATGTGGGAGATCCAGCTTCAGATGTGTGAGGTCGGGAATATCCTTCAGGGACCACTGGGGAATCTTTCTGGTGCAGAACTAAGACCAGTTTTCAGTCTGACTGGTGTGCAATCTTATGAGAAAATGGTAGAGAAAAGGGAAGAAACAACCACTTGACAGAAGGTTTAAGGCTTGTTTGCGTAATATAATAATTTAATAATAATAAAATATGGCTCTGCGTCAGCACAGCAATTCAGTATTTGTTCTCAAAACCTTCGTCAGCCTGTGAGGTTCCTGCTCTAGTGCTTGGATGTGGAAAGCAAAGCTTTTTGGACAATAAATGACTGCCTCACAAGGAACACAGTGTGCAGTACATGTGCAGGCACTCAAACAAAAATGCAAATACAATTCTACAGTCTCCAGCTATTCCGGTCTGAAATAATTGCCAGCAAATAACTCCATTTAGTGAAAACAAAAAAGACATTGCTGCTCAAGAAATTCCCTTAAGTTGTTTGCAAAATCACTTACTTCTTGGCATAACTAAGGAGAACATCTACATGACCCATATGCAGACAGACTGTTTCTCTGCCGCTGCTTGGGACAAGCTCGAGTGTGAACCTGCTCCAGCCCAGAAGGGTTTGAGAGGCATCCTCAGCCCCTTGGTGTGACACACAGCCCCAGACCAGTTAGCGTGGACCTGGCCAAAGCTGACTTCAGCCAAATAAGATCAGGGAAAAGCCAACGTAGGGCTGTGCAGAGGCGGGTCTGAGCAGGGCACCACAATCCAACAGTCAAGAGCTTTGCTCACCAAAGAGCCTGGAAATAACCTTTTGTTCGGGATGGATGTGAAGACGACAGTCAGTTCGTTTAGGGCTGAAATCAGAGGAGCCCAAAGCTAACAGAGGAAAGACTATGAGAGACAGAGGGAAAGCATGGTGCCACAAAGAAAAACAACATGAGGGTTTTAAACACTGGTTAGTCTGAGGGAGGCTTGGAGCCAGGATCAAAGAAACCGTCATCTGTTTGATTCTTGCTGCATTCAGAGAAACAAGGCTTCTCACGGTGTTTGTAAACAAACAGGATAACAGCAAACAAATACCTGGCTCAGACACCAGCATCTGCTCCTAGGAGAAACCCCCACAAGGCCCCTGACTGCCGTCCTTCCCACTTGATTCGGAAAGAAGGAAAAGTGTCGCATATTTGCACCACCAATGTCAGCTCAGTCATGCTCAGCAAGAGATCCTCAGCACGTGAAGCATGAGGAGGATCAAGACCCTTCTTGAAAGAGAAGACACAGAGCTGCCTCTCCATCACCCCAATTACCAAACACCAAAACCTTTTGCAGAGTCTTCTCCTGACCTGTAAAGCTGCATTAAAACATTGAGCAGAGATGGCCAGAAGGGAGCCTGTTTCCTGACCAAGAAACTCAATATCTTCATCCCAGACATGCCACTGTCCCTACACATTTCTCTGCTCATGGCAAGACTGGCCAAGTAGGCAGGCTTGCTTATAAATCAGGATGTCCAGCAGCTGTCAGAGACAGGAATCCTTCACTGAAAGTCTTCTCTTGCCAGGTTTAATTCAGGAAGCAGCCAGTCTGAGCGTTTCACCTCTCTCTAGCTGCTAGGATATCATGTAAGGACAGAGGCAGCAGTTAAGGGAGAGGGATTTAGCTTTTAAAGGCACAGCAAAACCCTTCATCTTGACCTGGAAAAGCAAGTGGAACTTCAGCCAAAACCTTGTCCTGAAGTATCTGGGTAAAAGCTGAGTAAGTTCCACCAGTTTCCTATAGCAAAGGAGGGCACATCTAAAAAACCTTTTAATCATTTTCAAAAGTGTTAAGAAAGTTTTATCTCCTTTCATTAAGCATTAAAGGATTTTTTTTATTTTTGTAAATTAAGAAAATTAAAAACCTATGGTTAACACAGACTGCTTTGGGCATGAAAACCTTAAGCTTTGCAAAATCCACCCTGTACTACTCACTGAGATGGACTGGTCAAGGAAATCCAGATGACTCAGACTTCTTCCTTTCCTTCAAAAGAAATAGCTGGCCACAAAAAATCTTCAGTTTTCTATGGACAGACACAATGGGGTAGCCAGTGGGCTATTAATATATACACTGTAGTCATCCCGTTAATGAGCCTGCACTAATGGAAATGCATTTTGGGTCTGGTTTATGAGATCATATTGTGAAGTGAAAGGGTAAACTGGAAAGCACCAAAAAATTGTAGACAACTACGTGATTATCTTTATAGATCTCTGACATTTGTTTGCTTTAAACGTGTCTCAGACTTTGTATAAGAACTTCAATGTAATCAAGAACATGCACTTACAGTGCACAAGTTATTTCAGATTAATTACTTCTTGTGGATACTCTCAGTGGGTATCTGGGTAAAGGCTTCACTTTCAAAATACCATGTAAATTCATTCTGTAGCTACCTCTCTGATATTTCTTCCGGAAACAGGATTCATCGAGGGAGGAGAGGGACTAATGCTATTACAGGATAAGAAAATAAATAAAACAGCTAGGCAGTTTCCAGGTCAGCATTGCTATGTCATACCTATGTTACTGGAGAAAATATGGTAATTTCAGACTGTACTTTGTAGCAAATGGTTCACTCCTCAAATAGCTATCTCAATCATCTCAACATGCACAGAAAAATAAATTTTAGGTTAAACTGTATCTCTTCCTCTTACAATGTCGAAAGAACAGCCATCATCCAACCATGGACATAATTTTTAAAAATTTAGAGTAAAAATACATGATTTCCAGAGTAGTGTGTTTAATTGCTATAGTCCACCACATTTAGTTATATAGATATAGTTAATTGACTAGACATTTTTGTAGTGCGTTTGTTAATTGATGTAAAGCCATTCTTTTTTTCCCCCCCAAGGTTTCCTAAAACTAGCCTCTTAAAAATGAGAATGTCTGTTTATGAAAATTCAGATACTACTACTTTGGGATTAGTTGTACATATGTTTCATTGTTAGAAATACTGACATCTTATAAATAGTTCTTAACTTCGTTTGATCTAAAAAATCCTACAATTCCCATCATGCAACGAAAATTTTGCTTTGTTCTACAACATAAAATAATCAGTAAGTGCAGAGAAATGGCTTTCTAACTGTGTGAATGAGCCCATTGCACTAAGCTGGTTTACAAGATGGTTGGACTGTTTCCTCCGGATTGGGAGCTCTGGCCAGGGTTTAAGATCAAGGTGACAAATCCTTTGACTCAGGCTGTTCTCGTGGCAGGTCTAGCCCCCTCCCCAATGTGGAAAGTGCCAGGGAGCTTGTGGGCAATCCCAGTCTCATGACAACTCCAGCCCATTCTGGAGGCCCAAGAATTGTGTTCATTTCAGATAAGCATTTTGGCAGAGATGGATGACAACCTGCTGACAGCTCAATCTTCATCTACCAGGGGTGCTCCTGTTGATGGCAGCTGCTCTATGAAACCAGAGAAAAAAGTATCCAAATGAGATGCTCTTTTAGGACTGTTGGCACTGAACGGGACACATTTCCAATATCACTTTTTGTTTGTAAAACAAGCTGTCCGAACTGTAACTAAAGCTGCACGCTGACAACAATTCTGCAATTCAGAAGGGCACCAATCCAAAAAAGATAGTAACCAGTAATGAGGGGACAAAAGTCAGAAAGCCAAGCAGTGGACAAAGATAGGTTTCCTGGAAGCACACTTAGAGAAATTGTCAAGTTTTTGCTGCCTGGCTACACTCCTCAGGATTTACCACTCCAACTCTGCCTCCTTGGACTAGTGGAGGTGAGTCAATTAAGAAGTGATTGAGATAATTAAGTACTTTCCTAGAACTAAGGAGGAACTGTCAGCCTGTGGAATCCCATGAATTTTGCCTGCAGGGCAGAAGAGGTAGATAAGATTAGAGAAAAAGAAGGTGGATCCATCTTCAAGGGTTTTGCGTCCTTGCCAAAGTTTCCTTTTTTAAAAAAGCCAGGGGTAAAAATCCTTATGATCATCCTATTCAAATCCTGCTTCCCCACATTTCATAGTTTTCCCAGTTGAAAGAACAATTACATGTGTAACTTATCAAGGAGCACCTTAGGCTGGATTCAAATTTAGTAAAGACTCCTGTGACCCCTTTGTGGTAGGGCTCTCTCCCCAAAAGAGAAAGGTGGGAGCCCAGGTATGACCGGGCATGGAAACTAAATGGTCAGCAACCCTAATCTACCCGTCTCAGATTCCTCAGTCATGCTGTTGTAGAGCAATTACCTGGGTGCAAAGCTTAGGGTGCGATACATCTCACCTAATTTTAGCCTTGTCTTGTCTAAGCCAGTCTAAACTGTGCTCCCTTTATAGTCACTGGAGGTTAGAAAGGCACTGCCAGAGGGTGATTCAACCTACTTATCTTAGGGACTTATCTTCTGAAGGGAACAAACCCTATATGGACGTGCCTCTCTCCCTTTCTTTCTCCCCCCATTAACTAGAAAAGAGGGAACATATCAACTTGAGCTAGATAGTTAGATTACTTGAGCCTCATCCCATACTTTGTATTATTTTACAAGTCTCACCAGAGCAGCAGTCACCATGTCCTGAGCATATTTTGGAACTTGCAGTGTTCTGGTATGCAGATGCAGAGCACAACTTCCTGACATAAATCTGAAATAGTTATTATCCTATCATACGTACAAAGTTTTTTTCAACAGCTGTACAAACTGATCTAACAGCATTAGTGTAATGACTAGAAGACATTTGTTTTCTGACCTTCTTTTCCTAAGGCGTAACTTCATTATGGTGATTACGGCTACCAGTAAACCAATAACATAACTTCTCAGCTGGTAGACAATGCAATAAATTCCCCTAAAACTTCCAAAGGAATTGCACAAGGCTTTAGATATGAATCCTCTACAAGAGTTGAAAGGAACTGCATGGCTAATGCTCCACACACTTCTTTGGAAATATGTGTCCTAATTATTTTTCCAGTTTGCAAAAGCAGTTCCTGCACCCAAATCTAATATTGAAAAGAGTAAGATGTCAATTGGTTGAGCTGTATCCTAGGTTATGCACGCAATGCCAAAATGGCAGCGAGATAGATATCTAATTCAGGGAATATATACATATATCCCATTTTAGACGTTTTGGAGCAGTGAGACAGCTGGTAGTGAAATCACTGGTACACATGCAAGTGAGTCAGAGAGGAGAAAGGGTAATGGGAGACTCCCACAAGTGGGAAATTCAGTGGATCTAGACATAACTATGCCAAACCAATTTACAATTGCACATAGTTAAGCCATGATTTGCGCTTTGATGATGAGTGAACAAGAAGGCAAAGAGCTGCCTGTAAGACATGACTCATCCATTTCTTTTTCTTGACAGAAAAAAAAAGAAAAAGAAAACCACCCACCCTTGTGAAAGAGTGCTGATGGATGACATCAACGATGGTAGGAATATACATGAAAATGTTTCTTGTAAGTTCCAGGGACACAGCTCTGCTGTTAGCTGAACCCAAAGCAACACAGACAGCTCGGGAAGAGAACTGGTGGATGCTGAACTCCACGCACATCCTATTTGTGGGACAGAAATGGACATGGAAATAATGGAGAGCCTAATTTGGTATGTTAACATACCTGAAAAGAAATCAAACCTTTCCTTTTTTTTTTTTTTTTTTTTTTTTTTTTTCGCATGTGTGGAAATAATATCCAAGTGTTCAGGAAATCCTCCCCAGCTTTGCTTTGGACAATGTTTCCAAGAGACACTTGGAAAAATGGCTGCAAAGAGAAAAGCACATCTTCCTCCTGAAAGCACAAGCAGTGTTTCAGAGAGTGACTGCAAAGCCAAATGAGATGTCCTGTACTGGAACAGAGGAATCGACAAGTTCATCTTGAAATACTCTAAGTGGCTGCACTTACTTAAACAAGCACTTAGGGACAGACTTGTAAAGACAGCCAAAATTTAAAAAAACCCCACTTTTGGTAGAGTTTCCTAAACACCTTTGCATACTCAGGCTTGAGGTGCCAGCAAGTTCAGCCAGGCTATAGCACGCTGCTGCTGCTGCTGCTCCTTGCTTTGGGTCTTTCTGAACTGGGAGGGTTCTGCCAGGTCCTATTGCTGGACATGGGCATGCATGTTATGGCCCGTTACATATTTGCCAGCCACTGTGTCCACCTGGGGAAATGCTCACTTTTTGGCAGGAGCTGGTGGCCCGCTGCCTGGATGGGGCATCCTGACCCTTGCATGGTGGCCGCCTCTCCCTGAACCCTGGGGCTGCCTGTGCCCTTTCCTGGAGCTGCACAGCAGAGGGCAGGAGGTGACCACTCCTGCAGGGCCCCGGGGCTAAGACTAACACCCGCCTGACCCCCTCCAGGTTTAGGACTGGGATTTGAAAGGGAGCCAGGCTCCTCCAGGAGCACCTCCACCTTCTGCATGCTTGATCCAGACTTGGACAATTAAGGTGGCAGGAGTGACCCGGGTCACTGTCTCTGTCCTCCTCTGCAGCAACAACCATAAGGCCTCCTGGGAACTAACTCCTTTTCTGACTTTTTCCTCCAAATCTTCTCATACCAAGTGAAAGCTGCCAGGGGTTGATCTAGGTACACCATGCTGGGCAAGGCCAGGCATACATTTACATGGGAAGCCTCAAGCCTGCACAATCAATGCCAGCGACATGAGCTTGTGATCTCTCTCTATACCTTAGGCCATAGATAGACTCCATGGTATTTTCAGTATCGTTTGGGAGGAGACTGATGAAAACAGAGCAAACATGGATTCTGGTTTATCTATGGTTATTTTCTATTCCCCAGCCTCATGGTATTGACTTTTTTCTTCTACATGGTTTTATGCTGTCAGACTGCAAGGTAATGAGATCTTTTTAGCAGGGGTAATTTAAACTGGAAACTAAAATTAATTTTATGAGAGGTCCACATCCATGTGTATAGTCTATTCTTCTCTGAACGTGTTCTCCCTTGCCAAAGAGTAGTTTGCTGTATTCAAGAAGTAAGATGAAACCCCTTACAGTATGGTTGGGATTTTTATTTCCAGGCACAAAACCAAGGCAAGCCACACTTGACACTTGATACTCTGACACTGTAGGTACTCTAAGACATTTATGTATAATCAGACCAGACCTGCTGGATAATCATTGTGGACTAAAAGGGAGGAGGGTGGGGGGGGGAGTGGTAAAAGGGTGAGAGAGAGGTCGGAAAGGACCATGGGTCAGACACTCGACAAGGTAAAACGTAGTGTAACAGGCAACACATCGCTGGGGAGGTCTAGATCCATCTTTGCTAGGGAACAAGCTGCAAGACTTAAAGATCCCCTTGGGCTGTGGGACACACATCAGAGCATGAGGCAGCACAAATGACAACACTTAGATGCTGCTTTGGAGCATCCTCTGCAGACTAAATTCTTACCATAATCTCAAGGAGAGTGCATGGGATGTACCTAAAATCAGAATGAGGTGATGGGTTACTTCTATATCAGAGAGACACTCTCTGCCTCACACGCCTTTGGAATTAAATTACGATGACCAATAAAGAATCACAGCCAAAACGAAAGACCAGATCAGCTTCAGAAAATATAGGTAAGTCAGAGGTTTAAGACAGTTGCTCTAGGGTTGGGGTTTTTTTTAGGTTTGGTGGTGTTTTTTTTTTTTTTTTTAATTAAAGATGGAGCCTCTGGGTTCCTCCCAGCAATATTTTTTCTTTTTCTTATCTTAAATATTTTCCATCAGCTGGCTTGGAAGCTTCCATGCTAGCATGAATTTTGCGGTGTTGGCATAGGTTGCAGTAAGAATCACCAACAATAGCACCAAAGCATTAATACAAAGCAGCATTTTTGTGGCTGTGTGAATTTATTGCTTGTAAAGGGTGACTCAGTGATAGCTGCGGAGACTAAGTTCCTCAGTTAATCTGTAAAAGAGAGAAAGCAAACAATTCTCCCACTCGCCATTCCCCACAATGCGTGTCCTTTGGCAAGGATCAGCTTCAGAGGTAAGAGGAGAGATGTTGCAGAACATGAAGGCAGCCCAGCCTCTGCTGGGACTGCCAGTAAGCAAATTCACAATTAGGATGTGAAGCAGCCCGCTCGTTCCACAGAGGAGATCCCTGATCTAGCACTTTGTGACACTCAGTCATGCCTGAAAAATTTGCTGTATTGGGCTTGGGTGCCTCACGCCATCCACACCAGAGCAGTTATGGCTTCTCCTCCTTGTCCAGTGTGAACACTTATTTATTTGGGAATGGCTAATGGACAGACAGGTAGCAATCACCTTCTGTCTGTTGTTGAAAAGCCTCTGAAAGGGTGAGCCAGGCTAATGTAAAGGGATGTTTTACTTGATTATATTCCTACGTGCACAAGCAAATGTGCGAGAGCTTGCTTGTTTACACTGGCAGCTAATTCCATCAGCCTCTCAGGGAATAACATCTTTATTTTTAAGCGCACTGCAGGCTTCCGGTAAAGTACTCTGCTGTTGGTCTTCCCCAGATGCAAACCCACTATTATTACCATGTAGCTCCCATTTCGGCACTTTGCCAGAGCTTTCCCTTTGCCCGCTTCGTGTAAAGACACAGGCAGGATCTGTACCTTTGAAGTGACTCTCACAGGACATTACAAATCTCCCTGGAAATCTGCCACAAGCTCCAGTTTATGTTTAAAGGTTTTACTTTTTGTCTTAAGAGCAACAGCTTGTCTGCAGTCCTGGAAACACCATTAGGGGTCTGTGTGACTCAATTTATGACTCAGGAAACTGCTTATTCTGTCTTTCAAAGCACCACATTCTTAGTTCCAGACTTCAGTCAAATTGAAATCAGATCAAACTGATTTTTTTCCCCCTCTCTAAGTAATTTAATTAGTCTGCACATCTGAAAACAAAAAAAGAGAGAAATAAAATAAATCCTCACATTTTACAATAAATACCTACTGGACATTGGGATGAAATGGCTATCCCTCATCTCGTTTCTAAAATACAGTTCCTCTTCACACTGCTTTTCAAGTACCTGTGGGCATTTTAGGGGTGCGTGTGTCCAGAAATATGTTATGCAGCTGTGTCCTGACATCACACTCAGAAGTCTTGCCTTGACACTGGCAACATCTCCTGGAATGAAGCTACTGCACTACCTCAGTACTTCTAGCTGTGTAAATCCTTCCTCGGACCAGACTAGACAACACAGTGAACTCACTTTGATACAAGAAACATGCTACTGCACAGCCTTCGGTCTATAAAGCGGCTCAAAGAACATGGGTTTGTTTTAACAGGTTACTCTCCCTTCCCTAGACCCACATTCTCCCTTCAACACGGCTGAACTAGCTGAGCTGGTTGAATGCAACTTTGCAGTTTTCATCTTTCTGTTTCTATCTAACACAGTTTCTACAACTTTAAGCTCTTGGAACAGAATACTCCTCTAAAGCTGAAGATGTACGAAGTTAAAATCCTGATACTACTGCCTGTTCCAGCTTGGGCTTTGCAGTGGGTCTCACCAGCTACCAGGGTGATGTCTTTTCTCTCGTGGGCACAAGGGCAGAATGGTTTCTCGTGCTCTGTGCACCCCTTGCTTCGTCCTCTTTCACGCTCTTGCAAAAAAAAATAAAATAAGAAAGAAAAAAAAAATCCCCTTTGTTCCACTAGTGATTTAGGAGGATTCCAGAAAAAAGCCCCATCCATTTCAGGACTTGAAATCCTCAGTTCTCCTCCACATCCTTCATCAAAGGGCTGCTGCCTCTGTGCTGGGGCTGAGGAGATGTGCAGGCACCAGGAGCCACAGCTGGCCGAGTTCTAGGATGACTGGCACTGGCATGATGTGGGATGGGCAGCTGGAACTGGTGACGCTGTCACACAAAGCCATAGACAGCCGACAGTGCACATACCCACAGGCATGTGAGCATGCTTTCTGGGGAAGGTGGACCAAGCAGGAAGGTTCTTCCCTCGCAGCACAGGAGCTCACCTGTGAGTATCTTGCTCTGCGAGTTGCATGTTCCCCTGCACAGCAATTTTGCAAATTTTGCAAAATTTTGCAAAAACACTTATGTGAAGCCTTTGCACAGGTCGCTCGAGTCCTTACAGAAGACCCTTGGAGGGACCCAGGGCAGCAGAGCTTCCCTGGCAGCCTCCTGGATTTCCTGCAGGCTGAAGGTTCTGGAGTCTGGCTGCAGCCATGTATCTCTGCCATCTCATCCCTTCCTAGCCCATGGATGTTGGTGTTTGTCCATCACCAGCACTGGAGAAACAGGCCTGAGAGTTAAATTTAAGATGGGGGCAGGCTGTGTAGCTGCTTTTCTTGCTATGTAATAGTGACATGTAAATGTAATACATGCATACAAATTCTAATATATTATGCATGAAATTAAAATAACTGCTGATTGGGAGAAGCTCACATTACTTGTGAGTGGCAAAGCAATTGACTGAGGTCATCTCTATCCAACACACCTTTATACCATACCAACACACTTTCTACACATAACACACAATTTGCAGGAAACCTGCTTTAAACTAATGTTTTAGACCCATCTCTAAGCAAGATTTCCCCCTCCCCCTTTCAAGTCAGACAGCTTCTCTCTCTCTTTTTTAAAAAAAAACCCAGAAATCTGCCAAGTATAGAAATGAAGAGAAACCCTTTTCTTTCCCCTCCCCCATGCTAAAATATTTTAGAAACCTGTACAAGTGACCCAGACATTATTTTTTTTTTTCTGTTAGTGAAGCAGAATGCACAGTTTAGGGAAGGGATTAGGTGATGGCAGAAGAGAGGACAGCGTGATGCTGTGATCGAAATGGTAAGGAATGAGAAACCTCTTCATGGTAGGGAGGAAATTAAAAACATGAGGTTTGAAGTGGATTCCCTTTGCCTGAATAAAGGAAAAGAAACTGCTGGAAGGAGAGGAAGACTGTGGTAGGGAAAGCCCTGGATTTGCTCTGTATTACTTTCTTACAAAGATGCTGGAGAGGATAGCAGAGAGGTTTGGCTTTTGCTGACTCTCCAACACTAGGTCACAGCCCCCAGTAGCCAGGAGCAGCCCAGGACCAATCATCACGCCCAAGTAATGCACCTGTGTTATGAAAATCAGTCACACTTTCCATCTCCGAGGGGTGCCGATGCGAGTCCTGCCAGCTACTCTGGCTGCTCCCCCCTGCTCCAACAACATTGCCTCTGTCTGGAATAGGCATTACAGGATGAAACTGAGGGGAAAGAAATTAAGCTGAATAGGAGGAAAATTTGCTACCATGTAACCTATTTAGACTGCAAACTTGTCTCCCAAGGGAAGTGGTAGGAAGTGCCATAGCGTGAGTCATATAAAACTATACAGGACAAAATGATCAAGAAGGCAGAGTAGGAAACTATCCTGCACTGGCAGCAGGGGAGCTTGGACCACTGCAGATGATGCTAGTGCTGAGTTTCCAAGTGGCTATGAAAACATGACAAGGTCAAGAGGAAAACATCCACTCTGGGCTTTTAAAAACAGAGCAACTGAAGCCTCTTAATGATTCCCAATGATTAATTTTTTTTATTTTTTTTTTCTGGCTAACCTTGCATATGCAGACTGCTGCTTACACCTCGACTGCTCTTTGGAAAACCAAACAAAAACACAAGTGTGAAATACTGAGCTGTACTTTTAATTCCTGACAGGGCAGGAGTCATCAAGTCATTTAATCAGGGTTTGCAAAAAAAGTATTTTCTATGTCTTGTGCATGAATCTGGCCTCCAGAGGATAGACCTCAGTATCGTTCCCTGCTCTGCTGTTCTGTCAACAGCACCTGCGTCCTGGTAATGCTTTTTGTCGCTGAAGATATGAGAAAAGGTTTGGGATCTGGTTAAAAGCTTCCTTCAAAGCCAAGGATTTCTTTTTTGTTTATTTATTTTTACTTTGGTGAAAAGAAATTAATGTATTTTTGCTACTGTTTGGGTTAACCTGAAATGGAATTAAAAAGAAGAGTTGGACTTGACCACTGTGGTTTTTTTTTCAGAGAGCTCTGCTCGTGAAGCTTGTCTTTAACTCTCTGCTTCACATGAACTTCCCGTACGACTTTGCAAAAGATGGTTATTCTCGCTGTCTCAATTACCCTTCAGTGGAATAGGAGCTGGTGGTCCCAACTTGCCAATCCTTGTTTCACTGTCTTGCTTGGGACTACCAGCACTGTGAGATAAGGTCTGCCTTATAGTCCTTTTAAACACTTTAAAGTTCCATAGAGAACAGTCTCTTAAGCTCACTGGTCTTCATTTCCAAAGCAGCTGAGGGAAAAGGAGTGAGTTCCCTTGCACAGAAATGCTCAGATCATTGGCTACTTCTCACACTGCTCCAGCATCCACCTCCACCACATCTCCTTGTTCACAGACCCAGCTTCCACAAGCCAGCTGTGCCTTGCCACAGCCTTTGCAATCTATACTCCTCCTGGACTCCACCTTTTCCCAAGCATCTCCTTGGAGACCCAGCACAGACTTGCTCCATCTATCCCAGTACCTATTCTTGACAAAGTAATAACATAATTGGTGTATAATCTAAATAGCAAGTGCGCACATGCTGTTAAGCCAAATGAACAGGCTCTAGTGATTATGGCATGATAATGGTCGTGAACAGGACAGGCTTAGAGAGCAAGATGAAATTTCACTGTTGTAGGACATCAGACAGACATGTACATAAAGAGAGCCACTGGTCCAAAAAAATATAAATCTCGTGATGGCAAGAGAGAGGCAGATGCATGCCTTTCAGAAAGAAAGTTAGTCATGTGTGCATTGAATAACATGTAATTATCAGTGGTTTTACTGTTTGCCCTAAATAAAGTAGAAGAGCATCGAATGGAAACTTGATCTATAAGATGCAAAATAGTACAGCATCCTTAATCCTACTCCACTTTGGCTGGACCAGGGTCCAATTTGTTTTCATAGTTAGATTTGTTGTGTAAAGTCAAAGAAAGTTTTGCTAGTCCACCTCCATGTGTGTGCAGTTACCTACTGCAGACCCATTTGACTGGTCAGAAACTCGAGGGAGAAACACCAGGACCAAAGTACCAGTGGGGAATCATCTGCACAGCCCTGCTCGTCGAACTGCTGTTCCCAGCAGGACTTGTCCCATGCTGGGGAGCAACATGCCCTGGCCTGGCCAGGAGAAAGCATGGAAATGTTTTCTAGATAGACCTTTCCACTTCTTCTGATGGGTCCCACACTGACACAACATTGTTGCCCATTAGCCTGTGCAAAAACCCCATTCTTCGGCCTCAAGTTGTGAGATGTGAAGTTATTTGCCATATCTGGCAGCTGTGCTCTCTACCCTAGAGGAAGAACAAGGTATGAAAGCCACAATTATTCATGTTTAAGCATTGGCCCGTGAAAGAAATGTAAAGTGTGTTTACCATGAAGTGTTACAACAAATAAAATATTTAAAGAAATGTATTTCTTAGCCAAGTAATTTTGTTGCTCCCTTTGGTATTTACTGTACTAACTTTTGAAGCTTAGATTAATATTTATATTCAAGCTATGAGCACAAATAGAAATCAGTTAATCTTTTTCTATGCTTTCCACAGAATATAGTGCTGTTACACTGACCCTATCTCTCTCTGGCCTAAGTTTTCATTTCTTTTTAACATTACTAGGAGCTCAGTGGTGGGAATTACAGACTAAAATGGTGCCTCTTCCAGAAACTCCAAGGAGAACATGCACTGGGATTCATTTGCTTCTAACATCAGGAGAACCATTTTCTTTGGGAAGTTTTAATAATGTTTCCTTGAAACATTTGCCCTTTCTTTTCAGTGCAATTGGTAAATTTTTTTTTCTTGAAGTATACTTCAAGTGGTTTAAATTGTGTGTATCCTTTCACTGAAGAACATACTGAATTTCAGGGGATTACAAGTGGTCAAAAATAGAGAAAAGTTTCACAATATGTCTGAAATATGTTGAAACAGAACATCTGGGTGCTCTCAACACTAGTTTAAAAAACAATTTATATCTTAAAACAATTTATATCTTAAAACTTCTACTTTCCCCTTCCAGGTTTTTTCCTCTCTGTTGTGTCAATATATTGAATGAGTTCTTAATTACTTTTTCCCATTTGCCTTTTTTATCGTTTACTACTCTGCCAGTTTGCTAAACTTCCTCGATTTTGAAGAGTTTCATATTGATTAAAGGAATCACGCATCTGTCTCTGAGAATATAGCTTTCTAAACCTCTTCAGTGTAAAGTCTCAGGAAAAAAAGGAGAAAAAAAAAGTGGCAACCTGCACTCACTGTATTCAGTGTCTATGTGAGGAAGGAATTAAGTGGAAGAAAACCAGTTATTTTCCACAGAAATTTTGAATAAAACTCTCGCAGACCTATGACTCGACATTCCTCTTTCAAAAAGACTATTTGACTAGAGACTTATAGTGAAAAAAATGGATATATCCAGCATAATTTTAGTATTATATTTTTCACAGAAGACAATCACTTGCATGTCTATTTGAAGCTAGAGTGTTTTAAGATACTGAAACCCTCAAATTCTTATGCAATTACCATTCCTAAGCAGCTAGTCTCCAAAAGGGAGGCTTTTCTACTAAACAAATCACAGAATCATAGAACGGCCTAGGCTGTAAGGGACCTTAGAGATCATTTAATCCAACTCCCCTGCCATGGGCAGGGAACGCCTCTCAACTAGATCAGGCAACACATGAGAATTATTTTTTTCATTGCCCTAATATATTCATATCTCCAAAGAGGATGCATCCATCAAAGCCCTATTCAATTTATTTGAGGAATGAAACCATAAATACTTTCAGAAAAATGATGGAAGACTGATAGAGCTGAAGAATCCTACCAGATATTTAACCTACCTAATCTATGTCAAAAGTTTTAAAAGCAACTATGCAAGTTTATGGCAGAAAAAAACTCTGTCCAAGTCAAGGTAGGCATATCATGCTTGCTAGGTTTCTTACATGTTTTCGTTAAGTACCTGTGGGTTGCCTTTCTTGGGGAGAAGATATAGGACATGACAGATTTTTGACTGGACCTGGTATGGTTATACTTTGATGTTATGAGGCTCTTTCTTTTTAATCAGAGACTGCACAAAATACTTCCAGCCCTATTGTATCTGCAATTGTGGCTAAAATACAAAGCAGTCAAAGCCACTTGCTTCAAGTTGGGTTCTGACAGGAAGAATAAAATATTTTCCTCATAAAACCATCTTCTCTCCTTCCACAGCACTTCCACCAATGCTGGGTGGGTCAGCTCCTCTGTGGACAGGTGGCAGTGTAAGTGTCCTTCTGGAGCTGAGAGTCCCTCCTAGCCTGGGGTTCAGAAAGGACATGGAGCAAACTTGGCTCTCAAGTCTCATTAAAAGTAAGTGGAAGATGGACTCCTAATTTCCTTAGGAACCTCTGGAAATGTGAACTTTTTCTCCTAAGTAGACCATCACTTCAGAGATGCACCGTAGTCAGCTGCAGCATGTTTTCTACGGAAGGACGAACTGCACATGGTGAATAAATCCAACCTAACATTCAACATCATGCTAATACCACTGATCAAGAAGTATAAAATCAAAGTCTAGACATTCTTTTCAGCCTGCTTATAAACTAGCTCCTCTTCTTCAATGCTTACACATACAGTTTCTGCCCTCCACCCCAGCTCATAAATAAATTTCGTTGAAAGCCGCAAAAGGGATCTGGACCCTTTTTCCTCCAGAAGCCTAACGATTCTAGCGAGCAGCTGGCCTGTAACATGAGTCCTGTGCTCCGTGTTCTCTTTTGTGTGTCCTTCCAGCTAAAGAGTGGGTTATTGAATGTCCTTTAGCAGGTGCTACTGGATTAAGGAAGCCATGCATGAATTCTAAATTCTGGCGCTTTTTTCACTATTTCAGTAAATATCATTGACTGTGCAACCCTCCTTATCTCCTACCAGGAATCTGGTGGGGGTTTTGTGTGCGCATATTTTGTTAAAAATTATATAATAGTTTTGTTTTCTTGGATACAATTGAGAAATAACACGCTCTCATCCTGAATACTTTCCATGACACTATGCTGTCAATTCACTCCTGAAGACTGAGTAAAAACGTCCCCAAACTTGAGGCAGCACAACAGTTGCTTTTGGCAGGAGTCATCCCAACCGATGCTCAAAAAGGGGCTGCAGCAAGGGCAAGGACATTCAGAATAATTTCTGCTGCCCTGTGCCTTGGGAAATGGATGCAGAGCTCTAGCTAATCTCTTTGTTCAATCTAGTATGCTAGTGTTTTGTACTGACTAGGAAGCTGTGGCAGCAGAGATGTAAAATAATAGGAACTAGCTACCTGCCAGTGTAAACATGCAAGCCCCGTAACAGGGGTCTTTGGCTTTAAAGCTCACAGAGAGTCACATATTCACATAAAAGACCAGACTTTCCATGTAGCACCAGAGTTGCAGTAGGGGGAAACTTGTGGGATACCCCTCTTGCTGTTGGGGAGCACAGGAACCTGCTTTGCACTTCAGAGAAACAAAAGCCTGAAGGGGGATTTTTGTGTTGGAGGCACAGAGGGAAAAGGTGTGCCCTGACTCTTTGCCTGTCCCAGAGGGTTCCTCTTCAGCTGCTTCTCCCTTCCTTTCCTCCCCACCTTTTTCATTTTTATTTTCCCTCTTCTGCTAATAACCCCTTTCCCCTAAAACCAGGCTCCCTTTTTTCTTCTACCCTCTGTGGATGCTCCTCACCCCTACAAAACCCTCTGATTCTCTTTGCAATTTTCCTTCCCCACAATCATCTCTGCAGCATCTTCCCCAAATGGGAACTCAGCCAGAGGAGAAGTTTTGTCCAAGCCTCTTTGTTCAGACACTACTACTTGCTCTTTTATAGCTTTGGTTTCATAACTTGCTTTTTTTCTGCTCTAAATGCAGAATATGAAGAGTTGAATTTGAAGACTTGACCTGAAGAGGCAGGGGCAAATTCATAGGGAGAAGAGTCATGTCAGTATTGCTGATCCTCCAGAAATTTCTACAGTGTGAGCTTCACAGCTATTTGTTGTTCTTATGGCAAGCATACTGTTTGCATTAGAGAAGGAATTATTTCATACTGGTAGGAAAAGATAGCTAATTCAGCACAGTGGGAAAACTGTTTCACAGAGGTCAGAGATATTTTTTTGTTTGTTTGTGTTAAAATAGGAATAATAGCATTTGGTTCTGCAGATATCTGTCTTCACATCTATGCCTTTTTTTTTTTCAATCTACAGACATTGACCCTCCTCTGTGTCAGCTGCTGCGTTTTGCTTTGGAGTGAAGGCACATGAAAAGGAGAGCTCACAACTGCATTTCCCGCACAAAGAGAATGCACCTGTCCTCAAGGCAAATGAGGCTGCTCCCTGGCAGGTTCCTTTTATACAACAGGAGCAACATTCATCTACTCAAGCAATACTACCATATCAACATATCAATGACTCCCCGCCTCCTGCTCCTAACCTTCCGTGAGGCAGAATTTGGACAGCAGGAAGCATTGCTCCGAAATCCCCTCGGCGGAGCAGCCCTTGGCACTCACGACGTCAGTCGCTTGCAGCTTACCACAGAGCCCAAAGCACACAAGCAGGCTCTGCAGCAGCGTGTGTTTCCTGATTTACTTGGTGGCAAGCTTACCGGAGGCTGACTCATGGTAATTCATAGAAATCAGGTGCTTGCATTTCAGAGACTTTTGTAAAGATATGCTCTAGCACCACCTAAAAAGCTCCTGCCTACCCGGAGATGTTCACCAAGCACACAAGAAGCAGCCTTTGCCCTGCAGTTTCTGGGAAACCATGCATCCCGGCCACCAGCACTGACATAGTACATCTAGAGTAAGCAACCCAGCTTTGAAAACCAGGTAAGGGCAGCATAAGCAGCTGTACCCTCTTGTTGCACTGAGACCTGATGAGTATGTGAATGAGGTTTGATCCTTTAGTCAATGCTTTAGTCTACCAGGGGTTTTCTGTGCCTACTGGGCAGCTCAGCTCAAGGCTTAGCCAGCAACTGCATGCACTCAAGCAAGATCATTCCTGGCTTCACAGCCTGCTCCTAAAACGACAAGGAACAGGTATGTGAATTGCCCTCTCTCCTGGGAAGATGTGTCAGGTATCAGCTGGACTCTAAGGAAGGATGTACCCTTGTTGCTTCTGCTTCACCTGATCAGTGCACAGGGAGTTTGGACTTCTAGGTTTGCCAAAACCTGCACAGCATTCATGGCTTCCTAAGCAATGCAACGCACTTCAAAAATCTTAAGAAAAGAGAGGGGCCTATTAATTTGAGCCCTGGCCTTCACTAAAAGAGCTGATACAGAATTGCTCACTGTAGCAGCTGAGAAATATCCTTCGTCTCAAAACACTACTCTTTAGGGCTGACTTCGCATCTAGAAAACCAGTGATACCCACAAATAATCTAAGAAGAATTTAACTTCATTTAAAGGGATAGTCTGAAATTGCTGCAAAGGCTTTGTGATGAATTCTCCACAAGAGGTGATACCTCTTGGATTTTAATGAAATGTCTGTAGAATGGCTCTGTCAAGCCAGTCATTAATACAAGGTGTCCTCTATATGGCTTTCTGTAAAGAAAACAAAATATTCCAATAGAACAGCACATTACAGAGGTGTTCAATACTTACACTTATCCTTTAGCTAGTCCTGTAAGGGAAATGGACCTATTTTTAACAGTAACACAAGTTAACAAATAACTGCTTTTGTCATCATCTCAGTGGAAAATCCTTATCAGGAGAAAACCATTTGTATTGTAAATTAGATGGCAGGGAATAGACAATAAACCCCCATAGAGTCTATTTTAAAAACCTGATAGAATTGCACTCTCCTAAGTTTGCTCTTCTTTAAGCAACGCTTCAATTATGGGTCAGAAATATAAATACAAGCTTTAAGTTTTACCCTAAAGCTTAAACTGGTGTCCTGGTCTGAGCTAAGCAAAACCAATTCTGTTCAGTGCAACACCAGGTCTCTGGTTCAGCCTTGCTGCACCAAGTTTCTCTCCCCCAGCACAGCTGCTAATTTTGGGAAGTGAGGGGTGGCGCCACTACACATCTGTTCTGTCAGTTCAAAAGAGACATTTTGGAAATAAGGCAAAATAAATGTGAAATGCTGTTGGAAAAAAATGAGGTCAGCTAACCCTATCTGTGGCCCAGCAGAGTACCCCATTTACCTCCAACCTGCCTATCATCAGCGACCAAGGAATGATTGTGGTGGAATTAGTGGTGTACGTGGCTTTTGCCTTCCCACAAGAGAAAAACCCAATACTTTTTGCAGCTTCACTTTCTATGAAACTCATGGGGCAAATGGCATCTCATTCACACTTCTGGTAACTACAAGAGGAAATCAAAGTTAATCACAGCACCATAAAGTCGAAGCTGCTGACTACAGTTGTCTTCTAAGGAGCAGCTTCTTCCATTGACAGAAGAGAAAGGACAAACAAAAGCAAACTGAACCGGTACCAGCAGTCGCTTTCGGAGACCAGTGCAGAATGGTACCAAGTGCTGACTCGTAGCAGCCAGGAAGGGCCATTCTGCACTGCATCCTCTGGGGAAGAGCCAGTGACTATTTACAGCACCCACTCCCTTGGAAGGACAGTGATTCACACAGAGATGTGCTCATCACTGACGGCTGGCAGGGGATTGGGGAGAGAAACACTCACACCCCCTGTTAGTTCTGCAGTGCCTGGCACACCGTGCTCTTCCTCTGACCCCCACGCAGACAGGGCTGCAAGCAGCACAGCCGCATACCTGTGGTGCTCCCTTGGCAGGTTAAAGACAGGCTTACAGCCTGCCCCAGCCTGCTTATCACCTGCCTTTTAGGATCAAAGGGCCAAATGCACCACTCCTCAGCCTGTGGTGCCTCTTGCTGTTACCCTTACGAGATTTTTCAAACAAATGCCTCCATCCCTTCCCTTTGCTGCCTTCACTTTGTGGCACACCTGTGATATTGTCCCACTATCCCCTTGCAATTCCTTCTTTGCTGTGGTACCTACAAAACCCTGACACTAGCTCCTGCCATGTCAGAGCACTGGCTAACCTGACAGCTTGTCTCGATGCCTGCACATCCATTTGTTGTTTCTGGCTTTTTGTATTTATTTTTTTTTTTTAAGCTGAGAAACTGTCTGAGTTAGGGATGTTTTCTTTTAACCTGCTGTTATAGAGTGCTCAGCTCAGTGGGAGAACTAGTCTTAGTTCAGAATAAATTGATTATTACATACTCTGATTTTGTGAGGGAAAATGCAAATTGAAAGGAGGAGATAAAGGGAAGAGCTATGTAAAACAGAGTATTTTGGGCTTTATTTGGGCTGGACAATGATGGTTCTTCCCAGGGGGAAGTCCCCTGTGAGTGTTTTGTGCCTCAGCTCTTTCCCTCCCACCTGCTGTCCCTGCCTCTTCCTCACTCTCGTGCATGCTTGCTTGCAGTGTTGAAGCAAGTGCTCGGGACAACTTGCTTCATTCCTGCCTGCAAAGCAGACCCACACACAGAAGTAAGTGCCCAAAACAGAGGGGTCACAACACTTCAGAGGATGCTCTGAGGCAGGTGCAATTAGAGATGCGTTTCCCTCAGAGCAGCTCCTCTTTGGGGCTCTGTACGGAGGACTGCTGAAAGACCTTGCTAAAGGCTGAGTTGGGTCAGTTTTCAAGGTTCAGGTAGTGATGTAAAATATCGTTGCTGAGGCTCCTGGCTCACATAGGTGTCATCATGGGGCTACGGAAGGAGCCACCTGCTCTCCCTGCACCCTCCCCACAGCAATGAGCCACAAAACCACCATCCACGCCTCTGTGCCTCTGCGTGTTCCCCCCAGCACGTGGCACAGTGTGGCTCTGCCACACTTGTCAGTAAGAGACTGTGAGAGATGTGAGCAGGGCTCACCTGCAGCCACCTTCCCGGTGGGCCCAAAGGATGGGCTGCAGGGCTACGGCATTCACCGCAATCCTAGAATCATAGAGAAGTTTGTCTTGAAAGGGATCTTAAAAATCACCCTAGTTCCAACCCCCCTGCCATGGGCAAGGACACTTTCCACTAGATCAAGTTGTTTAAAGCCCCATCCAACCAGTTCCTTGGTGCAGAGTGAGCAGATGATTTGAGGTGTGTAGCTAGGAGGCTCGAGGAACAGGTTTATGAGGACAACTTGGAGAGCTTGTCCTTGAACGAGTAATGAGTACGTGGCATGGTCCCCGCATCCTGAAAATATTTAAAGGGTGTAAACCACAGAAGACCTATTATTTAGAGTACAAAGTAAATAAAATACAATGTGCATACACACAGTGTATGGACATATCTATACATATATACACATGTATACATACCTCTATATTATACACCGCAAGCACTCATTCATAAACTATAATCTACAGTAACTAGGCGTCTTAGATGAAAAGAAGAGAAACTTGCTGAATGTTAAGGAAAAATCCCTAACCATAAATTCTCCCAACGAATGACCTAAGGGAAGGGATGGAAAAAATCCTTCTTACTACAGCATTCAAAACCTATCAGGGCAAGTACCCTGCAACCCTCTGCTTTGCAAAAGCTTTGTCTGGATAACCTGGAAGTTTCTCCACTCTTTATCTTTGAGGGAGCCCAAAAGCCTTTAGCAAAAGAAAGCCACACACAAAAAGGTTATCTTTTTTGTGCCAGAAAAACAAAAAAGCTACCACAACTTATAAAGCAACAGTCTCTCTTAAGTGAGGGCAGCAATGCCATAGCCCTGGTTACTGTCTGGCTGAAGTGCCTGGGACGGGGTCCCACTGTGCTCATGGCAGCTGGGTGCAGGTCCTGGTAGGACTCTGTTTTTTGGGGGGATCCTCCGTCATCTTGGGGTGCATGAGGTGGGGAAGTAGGATGAGAGCGGCGAGCTGTGAGCTTGTTTTTCACTTCCTGACCTTTAAAGGCCATCTAGTTCAACCCCCCTGCAATAAGCAGGGACATTTTTGATATTAGGAAAAACTTCTTCACTAAAAGGGTGGTGAAGCATTGGAATGGGTTGCCAAAGGAGGTGGTGGAGTCACCGTCCCTGGACATGTTTAAAAAATGGCTGGATGTGGCACTTCAGGACATGGTTTAGTGTTACGGTGGTGTAGGGCTGTAGGTTGGACTTGATGATCTTAAAGGTCCTTTCCAACCTTTATGGTTCTATGATTCTGTGATTCTATATTCAAAGACAAGCTAAAAAAAAACCCTGGAAAACCACCACAGTGACTAGAACAGCCGTTTGTAACAAGTTTTGGTAATTGACTCCAGCAGTTAAAGAGGCAGCTAGCTATTTGACCTGTTTTCCAGCTATGCTCTGTGGCAAGGGAAGGAAACTGACAAAGGAAAGAAACTTTCATATCCTAATCCAACTTTGTTTCAAGAGAAACGAGTGCAGATGGGTTACTAAATACAGAAAGTCATGTATATTTCCCTTACTTACCAATAAATGACACAGGAAAGTACATTTCCTTCATTTTCTGTCACTTAATAAATAGCCTGAAGCAGTAAACAAATAAGCTGAAGTCACTAGGTTTGATCCAGCAGCAGTCTCATGAATCCCAGTTCTACTTTCTTATTACAAATTGCTACACAAAGAGATGCCACAGCAAGTCCTAAGACTTAGAGTGACTGAGAGAGTGGGATGTGCAGGTTACTCCAAAGTCCATTGATGGTGGCTTTCCTGGATTCCTTTGAAGATCTCAGCCTAAACGTTTGCTGACACATGAATACCAATGCCCTTATAATGTCTGAGCTCTGCCGAAAGATTTCTTGGCAGTTTCCCACTTACAAATAGACAAATAGAAATTGCAAGCATTCCCATGGTCTGGGCAGGGAGGAATATAGGGGGTATGAAGTCCCCAAAAATGTGTTTCCAGATGGAGGGAAAGGGGAAGCGACCGAAGGAGAGCTCTGGCTGTAGTGTCTCAAAGGCAGGATAACAGAGTGGGTGACGGGCAGGAGGTGGCCTCAGGGGACCCACGTTTTGATGCCCGCCTGAGAGAGAGGCTTTTGTAAGGAGCTGGGGCAAGGAAGGGTCTTGAACTGGGGAGGACAAGATGGGAGAGGTGAGTACGTGTGTCTGGGGAGGGAGCCCACATAGCACAGAGCCCTGGGATGCCCTGAGGGATTCCCAATATTTGGGCTGAAATGAGACAGGCTGCAACAGGGACAGAAATAATAGAAAGAAAAAAAAAGCACAACAGAAGACAAACATTTGAGCACTTCTCTTGCAGCTAGGAGAGACGTAAAAGCGTGGGCTGAGAGTAATTTGCGGAGACTGAGGTGACTTCAGACAGCTTTGTCTTTCGGAAGGCTCTCTAACTTCCTCCACACGTTTGTGTCACTGACGTTAGCTCTTGCCAAAACCATTTTTTATCTTTTTGCTTCATTTCATGCTTCTCACAAACAAAATTTCAACAGTACTGGTCCAGTAAGCCCATATCCTTCACCTACCTTCGATTTATTTTCTTGTTTGTAAATTCTTCAGGGCGCTTTCCTGTACATTTGTACAGCTTCTAGCACAGCAGTGGAGTGTGGTAGT
This sequence comes from Trogon surrucura, assembly GCA_020746105.1. Taxonomy (NCBI): domain Eukaryota; kingdom Metazoa; phylum Chordata; class Aves; order Trogoniformes; family Trogonidae; genus Trogon; species Trogon surrucura. The sequence goes on along the minus strand of CM036617.1, from coordinate 102,831,765 downwards.
AAAAAGAAAAAGGGCAAAGTCAAAGAGAAAACTGTGAAACTCAAAAGCTAGTGGTTTTGACAGCATTTGATATTAAAATGTTGTCCAGATTTTTATTATTCTTCTTTTATAAGAATAAAGTGAATCAACATTTTATTGATGCCATTTTCCCAATGTATTTTTCCCTGAAAATTGAATTTCTTACTAGATACAGATCTTCCAGCAAATGAAAAAAGTCATTAGGATTATGTAGCTGATGGTAGTGAAAATTCTGGTCAAGCTGTTTTAAAGAACCATGCCCTGAGATACCTTTCCAAAAAAAAGCCATTGATGTTAACATGTCTGAACCTTAAGGTGGGAAGTTAAAAACTGAGTAAACCTAAGTGATGGGAAGCCCAGTGAACGTCCTGGCTTCCCACACTGGGAGACAGACAGTGTCCAACACCTTTGTGGCCTATGAGCTTGAGCTTTCTAAGCCTTACACACGTGCTTAGCTTTGAAGAAGTAGCACCATTTGCATAGTGGTACACAAAGTCAAGGCTCATACTGCAAACAGAAACCACAAATGTCTGCATGCACACACTTCATCGCCACAAAGGGGTTCCCATCCGAACCAAGGGCGGCAGCAATAGCCACGGCAATGAGGCCACACACAGTTACAGAATGGGGGTCTAGGTCTGCATCGCACTGAGATTTAAATACAGATCTATTCGTATGTCTAAGGGCCTCTGGGCCCCAAAATGCTTTTTCCCTTTCGGTTGCCAGTTCTGGTCTCCTCCAAAAGTACTCTGAATGTGAGGTGAAATGGAAGCCTCATGAAGTGCTCTGAGATCTCAGAATGAGGAGTGCTGGCAAGGAGGCAGGCATGGGTGCAAGTTTACAAAACCCCAAGCCAACACAAGTACACGCTTTTAAGAGCACGTATTTCCATCTGCCTACTTCAAAGCTGGGTTCTATCCCTCTGCTCAACCCCATGGGTGCCTGTGGTCCCCCCTTGGATGGAGCAGGCTCCTGGCCTCCCCCCACGCACCGTTTATAGCAGGGGAGGGCCCTTTTGAGAAACCAACGAGTAACTGAAAAAGTGTGGCAGAACTCAACAGCAAGAAACAGTGGCGGGAAAAAGGGCGAAACAGGAAAGCGCCAGCGAGGCTCACGACGTCCTCCCCCCTCAGTGCTCGGCAGGGACGGAACTGCTGCAAAAGCATCGCAGGGCTGTTATCAGCCCCGCGCAGGGGCTGCGGTTTTGCTCGCTCTTGCAACCCTTCTTCAACTGTCACTTGTTTTTGAACAAACAGGATGCCTCCGCTGAAGCTGACAGCTTCCTCGTAACTTTTGGGGCGAGGGGCGGCGGGAGGTCTTTCTCATCGCCCTGGAGAGAGAGGCTTCAGGTGCACCCCGGGCAGGGCACCACAGAGGGGACAGACCTATCTCTTTCCTGCCGCCCTCCGCCAATGAGCAAAACAAGAAGCGTGCGGCACAGGCTTGGCCGTGTCAGAGGGGCAAGGCTGAGCTTCCATCTTGCTTTCTTTTTTTTTAAAAATTCGTCTAAAAGCAATTATTAAAGAAGTGCCCGTGCTACCTTTTGGTGCCAAAGGCACGTCCAAGCTGCTCACCTCCTCTCCAGTCTGTGTGGCAGCCACTGACATCCCACGGCACGATGGCCGAAGGGATGTGGGTAGCACCGTTTCTTTGCTATGCAGTTCCCCTGCACAGGCTGGAGCAAAGACATAAGGCAGGACTGGTTGAATGGAGATGCTAAAAGAGGAAGTAAAGGAGTGACTGCCCTCACAGCCAGCAGCACCAGTGCCTGTGGCAGAGCTAGGGCTCTTGATGCCATTGTTGGGCAGCGCCTACCATTTTCATGCCAGTGTTAGCAAAAACACTGCAGCAAGCTTTGCTGCTCAGGCTTCTCAAGAAACACGTTGCCTTTGTCAAGGCTGCTGTCCTATGGAGAAGCCTGCTGCCTCTACAAACAAGCAAGGTACCAGACAAGATTTCTACTCAGAAGTTAGATACGGGAAAAGCAAAACACACTCTGCCTCTGGTCTGATAATTGCCTGGTCAAAGTGTAGCCTCTGTCAGCAGAGGTGGAGCCTGTGCCAAAGGCAGTGCAGGCTTTGCAGCAGAGATGCAGCAGGGCTCTCTTACCTGCAAGCTTTTCTGTCACTGCTCAGTGTTGTGGGAGATTAGCACTAGAGAAAGCAGAAAAAAATACAGCTCTGGAATGAAAGTTTCAGAAAAATGAACCTTTTCTTTTGTAATATTTTCTTCAAAAAATGAAGAAACACTTCTAGACAGATGCATAGTTTCTTCTTGCACCTCCCCATCTCACCTCCAGCTTTGCTGGACTCCGGGAGCTTTTTAGGCAGTCTCCAAGCAGTGATGCTTCCAGCTGGGCTGGTAGGACTGAACTGTACCCTGCTCCTGCTCGCCCTCCCCGTGGCTGTCCCCCACTTCTCTGCTGGCACAGGGAGGTGCAAATCTTCACCTGCTGTCAAGACGGTGCAAAGATGAGCTGGACAAAATCCTACTGCACTGTTCCTAGATCTGAAATTTGAACAAGCTGAATGAGTTTTGTTTCACAAATTGTTTGTCAGCTAGTGTTATTTCTTTTCCTGTTCTGGTATTATTCGTGAAGAGCTCATATGATTCTATAATGTTTTCAGGTTCAACTGCTGCCCACAAGTAATTGGAAAATATTTTTTCCTGGATTTTCTTTACGGTTTACTATTTGAACTGGATTGCCCAGTGACAGCTGGAGATGTGCAATATCCAGGCCTGGAAATAACGAGTGTAATGCCAAAGTAAATTTCTGACGAAAACATTGTCTTGATCGGATTTGAAATTTAAAATTTACAAGAAATAATTTTTAGATAGTTGGAATCAGAACTGTAAGTATAAAAAAAAAATAAATCTAGATTCTATTTCCATTTCTCTCTTCCCTTGACTTCTGATATGACCACTCTTCCCTTGTTCTTCAGCCATGAAGATGAGGAACATGTTATTCCCAGGGTAGTTTCAGCAGCTTGTGAATGTGTTTGGCTGTCTTTGCATATCACTCTGGCCCATTGCACACCGAACTGAACTGCAAAGCTCCTTTATCAGCCTGCTTTTCTGCGGAGGCACTGCTTATGTTATTGCTCCTGTTCTCTTTGTACTTCCACTAGCTTCTCTGGGTTGTGGGCTAACTTCAACCAAATTTGATATTGCAGAAGTGGTCTTAAGTTCCTGCGGCTTTCACGAAACGTGGCAGTAGCAGAGAGGCTCTGTCATCTGAAGGGTGCCCAAGAGAGGTTTTAGAGATTCCTCAAGAAGAGAAAACCTTCAATCAGATTGAAGTCTTAACGGATACTAGAGAATGCAGCCACAAGACCTATGTCTGTAGGAAATCAGCTTTCACTAGTACTGCCCAAGACAGCATATTTTGGCTTTTTAAATGCTTCCAACTAGACTTGCCTTGAATTCAGAATACAGGCTGCTTCCATCTGAAGTTTTACCATAAGCCCAACCTTCTCCACGGAGGAGATTTTTCAGGGTTTTGCACGCTTTCAATAAAACAACCCAAATCAGCTTTTTGAAATTTCCCAATGAAGCAAGGTTTACCCAGAAAAGGACATGACAAGTTCTCATGAGAAGTTTCCCACAGCCCCAGTAACATGAGAGCTTGTTACCACATTACACTAGTTGTGGGGAAAGACGACATTAACAACATTATGAGAGCATTTGGATTTAATAGAGTTAATATACACACCATAATTACCCCTAGTATTTGAGGCAGATCTCAACCTATCCCTATCCTTAGTGCTTCCCAGACAATTCCTTAACAACATGAAAAGAATATTTGTGATGTCACTGATCACATCATTAGCATCTGCTGTGGATCAAGACCAATCTTGGTATATTACAGTTCCATCCATCTCCAAATAAGAACATCACAAAAGTCTCATGTTAGCATCCTAAAGTTGCACGAGGCTTAGCCATAGTTACACAGAGGTGTAACACTAGGTAAGTCTCACAAAGAAAGTAACTACTAATGCTGCAGAGGGCTTCTGATTCAGTGGAGGACATATCCCATGCTGTGCTGATATCCCTTGCAGAATGCAAACTGTGATGATTAACATTGTTTGTTTATTGTAAGGTACACTGAAGAATAATGCTACAGTAGGATTGAAAAAGAAAAAAAAAAAAGAAAACCTGCAGGTATAATTTTTAGTACTTGAACCAATCCTTTAGCTTAATATCCGCATCACTTTTTATCTACCACATCATAACTTGCATCAGAATTCTGACACAAGCTGCCTACCAAGTTTCACATCTGTCAGTGTATGCTAAACATGAGAAGGTAAGAGGCTAAGAAACTAGTCTAGAAATATTTATCTTTTTCCTACGTCTGTTCTCCCACCCACACCCAGCACACACCACCTTCGAGCTTCACATTGATTTCATTGCATTACCAAAATTAAGCTAAAGGGCTAAGTCTCATGTAGAAACCTTCTAGGAGGGACTGGAAAAAGGAAAGCAAGAACCCACAGAAACACACACCTGTTGATCCCGTGGCACCCTATGCACAGAGTACTAAACTTGAGATTTTGGAAAACAGAGCCCCTGTAGGTGTATTCACCACTTAGTAAGGACCAAATACACAATGTGTTGCCTCTGGACTCTCTGAAAGCTTAGAAATTAAAGAGTAGGATCGCATATCAGCACCAGAAGAAGCCAGTCCTTCCATCTCTTTCCATACCAAGAGGGAAGGGATGGCAGACACCATGATCAAAGGGGGCCAGTCCCAGGTGCTGGGCACAGAAGAATGGTTTCTTTTGGCCACCTGTGACCATCCAATTCTAACCAAAGTGGGAAGATACTAATGGAGGTTGATAATTTAATAAGCTGGCAGGATGACGTTATGAACAACGATGGGCTTAGTTCAAAAAACAAGCTTCTAAAAAAACTCAAACAAATGCCAGTGGATTATTCTTGGAGTATAACCTGTGAGAGTTGCTTGTATTGCATTACTCTGGCTCTGGCTGGCTTGCAAAGCCAGCTCCAGGCACCTGTGTCTCAAATGTCAGCAGCTGGAGTTGGTGTCTCCATCACCCAAGGATCTCAGGAAAACACGTCAGCTACAATTAGTTGGGACTATGCCTTGTTCAAGCTGGAAAATGCAGTACCCAGTGCTAATAATCCTATATCCCAGAGATTTGCTGAGGAAAAGTACTTTTGCTAATAGAAGGGCTAAATCAGACACATTGCTTCTGCCAAACAGTAAAATACTTCTTCCTCTTCTCGTGCTCTTCCTGACTTTCTCACCTTCCTTTCTGTGCTGGGTTCTGGAAAGAAACACTCAATATGGGCTTTTTTTCATGCATATTCCTTAGAAGTCAAACATATGATTCACATTTTTTTCCCCTTCACTATGTGATAACTGAAGGCATTTTAGTCTCCAGGTGCAGAAATGAAAACCAGCAGCAAAATTAGCAATGTATGTCATACACTAGAAATGTTTGGGTTAATTTGTTCGCGGCAAATGTTGCAAACAGCAGCATTTTATAGAAACCTCAATGACACGGCAGTTTATTTTCTCACCAAGAAAAAATAAGTCTGGGAAACCTTTCTACAGTTAATTATCTCCTAAAATAGGACAGGTAATGTTTTTATATAGGTTATTTTTCTAATTCTGATTTCAATGTCTCTTTGAACTGTAGTTTCAAATAAGGGAGGCCTTAATGTTGCTTGTATTTCCTGCAGAAAAAAAAATAAATCGCTCCAACAAGGCCTTGCAAGAAAAGGGATGAGATGTTAACAAGTGAGGGACTTCAGACAGAAAGGAATTTGGGGAACAACGAAAAGACTTTCTTTGAAAACAAGTTGGAATCTGAAAACAGATTTCTGTTAAATCATGTTTTGGAGGTTTTCTTACCGAGATGGCTGTGTGAACAAGTTGGTTTAGCCTGAGCCTTCAGAGGAGGCTACAGTTTTGGGCAGGAATGCTCAATTACTGGCCTAAGTCATGTACATTAGAGAAAACCTATGGAGTTGGCACCTCATATTGCCTTGGTTAGCTGTGCGTGCTCCTTGGTCAGCAGCTGTGCAACTCACGCAGGGAAGCCTCTCTTGTGGGGATTGAGGGTTGTACCAGGAATTGTTCATGAAAATCTGGAGACTGAGCAATATTTGCAAAAGGAATTAGCAAAGATAAAAGGAGAGCATGTCTGATGGGAAGAGAATAATTCATAAGCTGAAGATGAAAATGGTGTTGAAAAACTGTTTACTGAGAAAGACCCTTTTTCCTCCTTCTACTTATTTTAGCTGGCCTGGGGTAGTGAAGCCAAACCCCACTGCTGCCACGAAGGAACTCCTATTTGTCCCGAGGTACTATGGACCAAAACATGAGATTTTGCGGTTACTTCTGAAGAGAGCGAAGGACAGAAGGAGATGCCCCTTGGGGAAACCATCTCCCAGCCATATGGTGTGGCAGGACACCCAGACCCCAGTTGGGGAAGAGGGACAGCCCTGGCTCCCTGAACGCCCTTTGCACGGTTTCATGAAAGCAGCAGGCAGACCAAGGGTGTTCTCTTTGTCCAGCCACTGCCCTGAGCTTGTGCAACACTGTCTAATCCCCTTGGACATGGCAGGGATCTGTTGTATTTCCTAATTCCTCTGGCTAGAGTGGGCTTTTCTGAAGGCTGAAAGGGAGATGAGAGAGCCTGAAAAACCTCCAACGGCTTCTGTTTAGTGTTTTTGGTCTCCAACTGCTGTGCTTTACTCGAGCAGTAACATACTAATACCTGGAGGACGCAAGCCTAGGGAGCTGCTTTGCCCATCTCCATGTGTGTCTAGGACGAGCCTGAAGCATGGAGCTGTTAGAGGCGGGAAAGAGTGGGAGGGGAATGCTCTAATGAGCCTGTAGAAAGGAGCCAGCCCATCAGCGGGCAGCTGGAAATGCAATCTCTAAGTTGAACCATGCCATTTTTCATTCAGCAGCTCTTGCAAGTGTGGAGAAAAGAGGCAGAAAGGGCTGGAACACCGTTCCAGAGCAAAAGGCAGGTTGTGGCACAGAAGGGGACCCAGCCTCATGCCTCCATATTTCATATGTGCCAAGGTGAAAGGACAGACAGGTGAAAAGGGACTGGTGACCTGGGCTGTCTATGACATGACTTCAGGTTGCTACCAACTTTATCTCGACAATAACCATCACAGGTCTCATTCAATGCCCAAGGATGTCAACCAGGTCATTCTACTGGTTTTGTTGGCTCTTAGATGGGATATCATGTACACAAAATACTGGTCTGCTTTAATTGCCCCAGTAAAATATGAACCTAAATCACCACTTTTCATATAGACGCCTGTCTAATGACATAACTTCACCCCACAGAGGAACCGTAAATTCATCTTCATGTTGGTACACGTCTAGTTACAGCAGAACACTCTCCCATTTGGGAGAGTCTTTACTTGAACATATCTTCCAGATATGAATTCTGTTACACCTAACCTCTGCAAACCCCGAAGCTGATTTACATATAGGTCCTGAAAAACAGAAGCATTTTACAGAAGTCTGATATTATCTAGTAACTGTATTGTAAAATAAATTGTACTTCCTATGAACTGAGCATAGCATATCATCTTATAGTGTTAACCTGCTCTAGGTGATGCGCAACATGGACAGACAGTCAGCAGCCATTGGCAGCCTTGATGTGTGGAGACTGACAGCACAGCTGAGGTCTCCTCCTCATTGCCTCTTACTTGGAAAGTGCTTCAGAGTTGCTTTCCAAAGCTGCAATTGCACGTGCAGATATTCTGTCCCTCTCTGTCCTTCTATATGAGATGAGGAGATGGTACATGCTAAAAAGTGCTTTTTTTCAGAGTCTCTTCTCACTGGTGAGTGAGGAAATGTACTTCACCTGTCCCCTGGGTCAGGTGTACTCCCTTGATGTATAAACTAAGCACAAATTATCAACTACTAACCAGAGAAAAAATCCCAGCCAACTCAAAGGTCTTCCTACAACTAGGTATAATATGCCATAAATAATTGTTCTACACCAATATTTCCTAGGTAAAAAACCAACCAAACCAACCCACAAAAACCCAGAAAAAATAAATAAAAAAATGATCCTCAAGTGTCAAACTGTGACATCAAGCCAAGTTCTGCTACTTGACACTACATGAATTATGCTTGTGCCTTAACGCTATTTCTTTCAGCCCCTATGTCAACACTGGCATTCAGAGTTCACCTCCTATCTTAATCACCACTTCATGTTTTTCTCATTGTTTTCTTTGTTCTTAGAGGACAGACCCAGCCTCACTGCACTTGATGGCCATTTTGGCCCTCTCTGGATTGAGCTGGGATATTATCCTAAGAATTGTCTCTGGGGCACACTTTCTACTCCTGATGATGTCCGCAGAGAAAAGAGGAAGTGTGCCTCCAGGCATGTGGGAGTAAAGCAGTGCTAGCTTAAATCTACCCAGCCCGTATAATAACAATAGTGACAACTTGGAGGTATGTCTCCTGCCCCTCTCACCACCACAGTGTGTACCAACGTCTTCCAGGGGTTGGCTCGTGGTGACTTACACCCATATGATTGCATCTGTCTGTGTTCTCCCTGTTAGACACATGAAAGCCTTCATCTTGCTCTGCCAGCTTGCCTTTCACTAACAACCTTCTGATACTGCAGCAAGCAGAAATAGAGATCTGAGAGCTGACAGCAAGGAGGCTGGTCTGTCCGTGGCAGGGGTGGGGACATCCCACTCAGCCCCTGCTCAGCATGCTCGCAGTGCTTGCCTTCACCAAAGCAGGAGACTGAAGGCACTTTAGCAACACTTATGGAGCTTGGCATCCTTTGGTGCTTGTTCAAGGCTTATGTAAATGTCCTGATATCTCTGAGGAATAAAACTGGCTGGCACGGTGCAGGTGTATGCTGCAAAACTGGCTAGAAAATGGACTTAAGAGAGATACAAGCAGTGTCAGGACTGAGAAGATGCAAGACATTTGTCACAAAGGAAACAGATGCTTGGCCCTGCTCTGTACTGCTTCATCTCAGACAGGCAAGGTATTTAGCAAGCGGTCATCTTTCTCTTTCAAAGACCACAAAAAGATACTTGAAGGGTTGGGTCAATGCCTTCTGAGGGTGCTGATTTGATGTGGATCACAGGGCTTACCTAACCTGGCAGTGTTAGGTTAACGGTTGGATTTGATTATCTTAAAGGTCTTTTCCAACCTAAACTTCTATGATTCCAAATGCAGCCCAGTTAAATGTTTATAGCAAATCACATAAAACTTGACAGCTTTCAAGTTTCCTCAAACCACATTCATGGAAAGATTTGTAAGGCAGGTAAACCTTTCAACTTACAGTCAAAACCCTACCTAAGGACAGCTTCAAAATCACAGCTTTACCATGAAATCAGACAACAGAAAACATACTGCAAGACAAAATACTCAGAAGGCAAAAGAAAAAGCCCCAAGCCCCTGACTTGGACTGATTTTGAGTTCACTGGAATCAGAAACTCAAAACAAAAAGCACAGTCTGAAAAAAACCCCAGATAGATCAAAGTTGGACAAAATGTTCTCACAGATCTTCATGAACTGAAACTACCCAAATTCACAGAGTTTCACTTGCAAGCAGAAGTGGTGAGCCATGTGGGCAGTATTAAGGATGAATTGGAAACTCTACCAGGTAGCAGCTACTGTCACTTTCTACTTTCCTGCTTTCATGGCCAGTTCTTTCATGCTCCCTTTTTTTTTTTCCCTATTCCAATTGTCTGATTATGACAATTAGATATTTTGAACTAAAATATATCCTGGTGGTAAGCCCAAGCCTTACTTTGCCAGGACCTAAGTAGAAAAAAAAAGGCATTTATTTTCAAAACTGATCACATTGGGAATCTGCATTTGTAATTTCTAGTCTCCTTTCCAATGGCAGCAAGAATTATGTCTTGCATTCAGTATCACTCTGGATATGCTGGCACATGCATGGACTTCACCAACATACTGTAGACCTTCGTAGGTGCTCTACTGCTCCAAGCACCAGTGCTATTACCACCCCTTACATTTCTTTAATATGCTTCAGAGAGGAGATATCCCTACCACTCATCTGCTATTTGGGAAGCTGACTCAAGTCTATGCAAATATTATCCGTTTCCTTAAGATGACAGAAGATGTAACGAGGCAGTGTAATGTTTTCTTGTTCTTCCCCCAGACTAGTGATTCACGTAGCCAGTGCCCTGTCTCTCTCTGTGGCCAGTACCAGATGTCACGGAGGAAGCCACAATTCATTTCGTAGATGACAGACCTGCTTACATGGGAAGCTTTCTTTCCAAGCTTTAACAGTGATTGGTTTGTACTGTGAAATATGGCAGTGAGAGATGAAAGGAGAACTTAACCCTTCCAAAGATGCTTTTTTCTTCACCTGGTTGGTACATTTTAAGAAACTCTTACATGTAAACAGACCCAGCTGTTTGAAGGATCCTGCTAAACTCTTGGTTTCAGGGGTATTTTATGGCAACAAATTCTAGATTATTATCACCCATTGCTTAAAAAAGGATCCATGATACCTTACCCCATTTGCTGAGGGCAGAGAAAGGAACAGGGGTGAGTGAGTGAGCTGACTATCAGAGCTGCTTTAGAAAAAAACCCCCAACTAAATAGAAAAGGCAACTAAGTAAATAAAAAATGAAAACTCTCTGAGCAAAAACCATCCTTCTACTCTGCAATCTTCATGATCACAGAAAATCTGTCGGAGTCATGCCCCTGCAGTGAAGGGGTTGCGTGGCCTGTCTTGAGCTCGCCCGCTGCACACAGGAGTGCCTTGTCTCTGTGCACATCCTGATGCTCACAGCAGCTGCCCTGCCCGAAATGCTGCACACCCCAATTCAAACTCACACCCTGAGTCCGGGATGCCTCTACTGGCATGGGAAAGACAGAGATGCCAGGTTGTATTTGGATTCGAAGAGAGGGTGGTCCCTCCCCGGACAGCTTCAATCTGTCCTCTCACCCAGAGCCAGAGCTACTTAGTCCTTGCTTTCCTGCCAGGGCTGCTGGACTCATAGTGCTGCCCTCGTCCAGTAGCACATCAGGCACCCACACGTTTTGGAACAAGCCGCCCAAGTCTCTGGTGTAGCTCATTGTAGCTGTGTGGTGCAGCCCTCCTCCCCCATCCAGTTACCAGGGCCGGGCAGGCACTCTGGCAGCCTCCTGCGTACAAAACCTTGCCCCACATGTGCGGGAGGAAGGCAGGTTTCCCTGTCTTGTGACAAGGATGAACGACCTCAAATTATCACTTAGTGATGCACTGCAGCCCACAGTTCCTGCAGAGCACCGGCCCACCTGGACTTTTTCCTGTTAGTGACATTCCCCCTTAGCTCCTGAGACCGCTTTGTGTTTCATCCTTGCACTCCACAACAGCACAGGAAGACCTTAGGGTAACCTGCCCTTTGGGCACCACTTCAGAGGTGCAGCAGAGACCTCTTCTGCAGCATCTCTTATGCATGTGGTAGGGTGTCAAAGTCAGATTAGCTTCTCCTGTTGGCGGAACAACCCCATGGTTTTATAAAAAAATACCTTCACTGTTCCCTTATGATTTTTTCTGCTTAGCTTTGGAAAGTATGTTTATTTCTAAATACAAGAATGGTAATTTCTTTGACAGTCTTAGCTTAGGTATAGACTTCCCCCTCTCAAATAACAGGTTGATGCAGATACTCATTCTGTATTCTGAAGTAAAATTCTTCAGGAGTTCATAAATTACTTTTATAATACTTGCCAGTATTACTGGCCTTCACATACCTTTAAAAATAAGTAGACTGTTCTTTTGGGGTCATCCGATAGCAGTCGAACAAAACCATGATTGTCTTCTAGTTATTTTCTATTCATATTGCATACACTGGCAGTGTGGGGAAGATACTTTTATTTCCCACCAGAGAGCTACAGTCTGGCTCTTGTGGAAAAACATGGCCCAAGGCAGAGCTACCATCCATCAATCTCTTATTAGTGGCCACATGATAAAGGGCAAGTCAATCCAGGGGATCTGCAAGCCAGTCATAACTTGCTAAGACTGTCATCACAACACAATACTATACTGAGTGTGACTGGATAAACACTCAGTCTAATATTTTGGCCTAAGATAAAGTCTCTTGATCTTACCAAAGCAGTATATTCATCTCCATCAGATACTTTACCGCTTGCTTCACAGGAATTCCTGTGTTCAGGTCTTGCAACGTTTCTCAAGGCTTTTAAATGAAAAAAGGCTCACACACAGAGAAGGCTGTGTAAATCAGACATTGTGCAAGTTTTTTCTTCCAGTAAGCCAAGGTTTTTATGAGCTTTAGTTCAATTTCCTATTCACAAGGTGCAGTTAGTATTTTATAATGCTGATATAAATTAACTCTTTGTTACAGTTCAGGAAGTTTGCAAAAGCGCTGAAAAATTTTCTCTCTTCCCTATGTAATGACAACATATTTTATACTATTGTAAAGACAGATTTTTTCTACAGGGCACATGAATGTAAATATGTGGCAGTATGGGGTACCGTATGTCTTCCAGAGAAATGTATGTCTGGCAGAGTTACTTCTAGTATATGACTGCTTCTGCTAATATCACCAGTTCTAAAGGGCTGAAAATATTATCAACCTGCTACCCTGCTCCTCACACAGCACTCTCTGCAGACAAACATTTACTCCTAGCGAGGTGCTATATGCTGAGAGCATGGGACTGCAGGTAGAGACTTTGATAACAGTGAGCCTCCAATCACTTCACCCCTTCACTCACATACAGCACCAGGGACTTTAGGAGTCTTCCAATGTAAATCTCATCATAAGGCAAGTCAGAACCACTAAGTTGCAAGGAGATGCATTATGCTAAGGTATAGGTGTCCACAGGTCCAGGCAGAGAAGCCCTTAGGAGCAGGAAGAGCTTCTTGCTGCAGCTTCATCTAGCATTAACAAGGGAAGAAACCCACAACAGCTGGGCACTGCTTGGCACATTAGAACTAAGAAAGTATGCACAGTGTATTTTTCCATGTTGTAAAAGTGCTCTGCTGGAGTTAATTTCCATTTGATAAGAAACCATCAAAATGTTGCACCACAAGTCTTCATTGCCATGATTGATTAATTAATAAAAAAACACAACAAAGGCAAACCCAGCAGTAACCTTCTTTGCATACTGAAATAATTAGACCTTGCAGCAAGAGGAAAAATCAGGGAAAAGTACCCTCCTGAAAAATATTGTGCTTCATGCTATTTAGAGCTCCATTAAACCTTTGCAAAAATATTCCTTTGCAGGCGAAATTATTAGGAAACCTTACAGGACAGTCTTATGGCCTTAAAAAGTTAAAAGAAGTTACAGGGTGGGGCGATATCATGTCGTTACCTAGGCATCACATAAAAACTGTATGTGCACTCTTTAATACAAGACTCCTCCGCGGAAACGCCTCATCTCGGTCCCGCTGCCCAAAAGGTATCACTGTGTCAAGCCAGCCAGTACACATGAACCTGTCAAACCCTCAGTATAACCAACAAATCTGTCCTCATTCTATGAATTTTGCTAAAATAAAAGCTTAAACTGCACCTTTGCTGATGCAGTCCTAGGTTTGAGGAAGACACAGGGTGATATTTTTCTGCGAGTTGCACTGCGGCAAGACACTTAGAAATGTTCCTACTCTGCATCAAGCCTAGACTGAAAAAATTGCAAGAGGCCATTAGGAAAATGAGGCCATCATAAAACATAGAGCCAGTAAACATTTGAATGTGTTCAGCGTGCAGAGCACACCACCGGAGGTTTCAGTATAATCCTCATTTCTTTACCTAGTGGCAGAAGCGAGGACCTGGTGTGGTGTGATAGAAAAAGGGCCATATCCTTTGTGGTGTACCACATTCAATTAATATGTCAGACTTTCTATGTCTGTCACTGCTCACAGGGGCTGGAACAATGGTGCTGCTTCCCCACTCCCCTCTTTTTTTCCCAATTTTCACTAAGTATCAGGCTAAAAAAGAGTTATGGATTTCCTTCTCAGAGAACTGCACGGACTGATAAAGTGAAATTCACAGCAGAAAACAACTTGTTATTTTTCCCTTTACCTCACGATTTCAGTTAAGAGAGAAAGTGCAATAAATTTTGGCGGGAAAAAGAGAAAAGAGACAGTTTTGGACGTTTCAAATGACCGGTCTACGTAAACACTATTGAGAAATAAGGGTGAGAACAACTGACCCTAGGGAAGATTATTTTTCTTGCTCTGAGGCCCAGGCATAACTTTTGCTGCACCCAGGATTTTGAAACTGTGTGAAGTTCATTTGAGTAAAGAAAGGAACTAAAAGGGAACTGCTGGAAAACTGCCACAGGATTCCACGCTCAAACGCAATATTCTTTCACAACAATGAAACATTAGTTTTATAACTCAGCCAAAATGCTGTTACTCAAGTTTTTCTAGCATTGTACAGTGGGAGTTTGATCTTGCTTGATACACACCAGGATCTGTACCCAGACTGCCAAAACTGCATGGATATCTGAAGGTATCTAGCGTGACTTCTAGCCCAGCAAGACTTCTAGTCTAGTCCATGAAGAAACACAAAACGCTGGTACTACAGTAACAGTAACGGCAATAATGCAAACAGTAATATGAAGGATAATAAAACCCATTACGGAGTGTTGAGCTAAATCCCTTGATGCATTAACCAGCTTTAATGAAAGTCCTGCTTTTCTGGACAAATGAGTCCTTGGTCTCCAACCATCTGCTCTCAGGCTTTTTGGGCTCCTGCCTGCAAGATGGCCTCTGCCATCCCCATCCCATCCTGTGGGCTGGCTGTGCTCTGGCACTTGCTGCAAGCTCTGCCCCATGAGGTTCACTCTTGTTTGTTATTTTATCGGAAGCGCAAAATTTCCTCAATAAGTCTTCTTGTGCTACAGATTAAACAGTAAACAGTTGGGTAAGCTAAAAAAAAAAAAAAAAAAAAAAAGACTGACGAAATGCAGGAAGATCCTTCTTGTTATTCTAGCAGTATTGCTTCCTTTGCTTGGTAGGGGTGCTGAGGAAATGTCAGCTGCGAGCAGTTGGCCATTGCTTGCTCACCCTTCAGCATCTCCCCTGCCCAGGTTATAAGGTGCTGTGAGCCCAAGTGACTCACGGAGCTTGCTGTGATTCAGCTCTCCTCCAGTGCCAGGAAAGACAAGATGTAGAAAAACTTCTGGCGCGGTAGGGGAAAAAAAACAGGACAGAAACAAGACAGGAGAGCAGGCTAGCACTTCGGCAGGCTGCCCTCCGCCCGCATCCCACTTGCAGAGCGCAAATCCACAGGAGAAACAGGGTGCCGATGCAGCCGCTGCTTACTGTGACACAGCAGCTGGGACAAGCCTTCCGCATTCCCCAGCCTGCTTATTAATACGAATAACTCATGACTCACACCGACACCGTCAGTGAGGCCGGGAAATCGTAGTCTGTAACTATAAAGAGTTATGAAGTGCTGCTCTTTGGCAGCACCTCGGCCAAGCTCAGCGAGCAGTCTGCGACGGGCTGTGTGCGCGTTGTCATCCGCACGGGCACAGCCTTGCTGTAAAAAGGGCTTGAGCAGTCAGCGGGCTTGTGTGGAAAGGGGAAAAGTTCATCTGTAGCATGAGCTATTTAGGAAGGTGGTTATGAGGAAGCGGACAAGTTTCTCGTGCCAGTCCCTGGCTTAATTGTACGAATAACCCATGACTAAACCATTAGCTCCGCAGGGGGTTGTGAGAATGTTAGAAGGAGCCTCTGAGCGTGCTTGGTCACTGGTGAAAAAAGACAGATTGCTGGGTGAAGCCCTCCCATTCCCCTCTCAGCCTTTACAAGACTGCTTAATTTCTCTAAGGTTGTCTGCAGCCAATAATTCGCAGTCATCTGAGACCTGTGCGGCATCCACAGAAATTCTGAGTTTATCCGCATCGCTTCTTTCTCCTGAGCCATGTGAGTTGCAGCTAACTTTAAACAGGTTTCTGAATTTTTTCTGACTTCTCCCCAGTGAACATGCCTTCACCCAGGCTAATGTCAGGTCTAGCATAAGTGAGACAGCATCACGCTCTGCTGGCTGTACACACGAGCCCGCTGCTCACTCCCCGTGTTTCAGTCTGTAATACGTGTCGTATGCTGTTGGCTGTCATTTTTCACGGCAGTGGCTCAAAACCTCCTAATCCTGCCAAAAAGGATCAAAATGGGCTTGTGCTACTGTTATTGTATCTGCAGTAATTCATGTGAGTTACTCTAAAACACTTTGATTTACGAAGAGAAAATTCACAAGCATGTAATGGCTGTTTGAACAGCCTAAATGAGTCCTTGTTATCATGTCTTTAACGGGCTGATATGTAATGAGATGGTATTCCTGCAAGCTCAGATGTTAGCTTTGATGAAAGCACCTCAAAAAAAAACTGAAGTGGGAAAAAGCATGTACTACAAGAATGTCCCCAGATACTCTCCAAACATGCATTTTCTTAAGTATGGGAAAATAGAAAGTATATTTAGAAAGTCTGAATGGCACTTACCTCTCAAGAAGTGCTGGTAAGAAGGAAGTGACTCAAATATGCTGTTTGAAGCCATTGTTTCCTCTTTAAAATTCACTCTCTCTTTACAGTGAAGGAATATATGATTTCTTCTGCCTTGGGGAGTGAAAAATGAAGAACGGTCATTGCTACCACCCTCCTCCCAGCCATCATGCTGTTTTATCCCAATGCCTCAGAAGGAGCACAAAGTGGATTATAAGGTTCTTTTGCTAAAAGAACTCTGAAATTGTTTCTTAAAAAGAAAAAAAAAAATAGCGGATCGGTTGTGGTTGATGATGCTTACCACTCTACGAAACTCTGTGGTTTGCAGTCAAAACGATTCGCCCTGCCTGCTGACCAATATCCCGGACCCGCTCTTGTGTGACTGCCTCTGTACCCAACTTGTGGTTCTGTGGTTGTTTATGAGGCCCAAAGAAGTGTTTCACACAACCAAAATTACAAATTTAACTGTTCCCCTTTCCAGAACCTGCCTCCATTGGTCCCTTTGTATCACGTGACCTGAGTGATGTCGACTTTCTTTTTTTTTTTTAACTTTCTGAAGTCATGCCCTACCCACTCCACCTGCCCTCCCCGGGGCTGTGAGAGGCAGCAATGGACTCTGCTGAGGGAGGGAAAAGCGAAATGACTCACTGTCCCTGATGCTACAAATGGTCTTGCTGAGTTAGTTCAAGTCCTCTTGTTTTGTTGTTTGTGGTTTTTGGAACTACTGATTATTTTGATAGAGATTTCATTGCTGCTTATTCAATAGTAATTCAAACCCGGGTATTACTCTGCTGTTCTGCTCTTACTACTTAAACAGGATGTGTAAGTCATCCTGTAAAACATTAGGAATCAGCTGTAGGAAAGACCACTGGCTGGGGCAAAGACACTGTAAAGAGATCTTTTTTTTTAAAAAAAAAAAAGACAAAGAAACTGTCAGGGGAGACAAAAATACACCAACATTATTTTAAACCTGTATGATGGCACCCTTTAAAGAGTGCTTGAAGGTCACTACTCTCTGAGCCCACAGTAAAAGTTAAGTAGTTACTTCCATAGAGTTGATTTCAGTAGTCCTGGTTTAGCAGAATTCCTGTTCCCATAGAGAAGGATCCCCTCCCAAAAGAAAATCTGAGTAAAATCCCCAGGATTTAGCTGAGCATCTCTTGTGGCGATAACAGGTCTGTCCTGTCTGAAATTCTTTCCTTTCGTTCTCCCTCTCTAAAAGAAGAAAAGAAAAAAAGAAAAAGGTCCCAAGTCCAATAACCAATTGGCAGTTTTGGCTCTGGCTGTGACAATGCAAAAAGAAGGGAGAAAAGTCACTTACTACAGCACAGAGAAGTGGCTGCTCTGCCAATTTTGTTTCCTTCTCCTCTCTTCTGAACAGCAGGCAGCAGCCCTTCCCCACCTTGCCGTAAACCATGGGACACCTCACACCTGAAGATCCTGGGGTTCAGTCCACTGAAACCCAAGAAACCTTTGCCAAGAAACCCGTGGTGGTAAGCAGGCTGAACCCACAGCAGGGCTGAAGCAGAGCGAGACTTTCCTCGCACCCTCCGAGTGACTACCGCAGTGAGAGAGCTCCCCTGGGAGAAAAGCAAGAAGCCTTTGTAACATTATCAAAAATACTGGTAGGTGGAGCACAAATACGTAACAACACACAGTTTCTCCCGCAAGGAGCTCACAGTCAACTGCCCTGGCACACAGCTACTGCTTGCGCGGGCTGATGAAACACTTCCCGTGTGGAGGAGCAAGGAACCCCAGACAAAATTAAGTGCTTAATGCATTTGGATTTCTGCTTGGTCCAGCTATGGAAGTAGAATGCCTTTTCCTGAGACTGTGTGCATTTCTAGTGGAAATGCAATCTACTCGGGAAACCCATCTACTTTTTAGGGTTAGCAGAGAGCTGCATGTGTGTGTGCAGTAGATTTCCCTCAGAAAAATTCAACCTGCTGAAAAAAGCTTCTCGTGATGCAAAAGGATGTGGCAATTCTAATAACATATATGACCTAGGAAATAGGGAAATTGCCCCAAATGAATTTCCAGGAAAAAAACCACCAGAGCAACTCTGAGCAGCAAGAGCAAGAAGGTTAGAATGCTTTGCCACCTTGCATGGAGCCTAGCTCAAATGCTTGCTGTGCTTGAATCAGGCCAGTAACACAAAGCTTGGCTTTTTTGCTTCTCAGCTCTTCCAGAGCCGACAGCAACCAGACCAGCTTTCCGTCCAGTCTGGGATAAACCTCTCCCCTCTCCCAGATCTGAACTCCTTCCACTCCTATGTCAACATCTCCATAAGCGTCCGCCAAAGACAAAACCTGACAGCAACGTCGACTTCCTCAGGGCGCTTGCAGGAGAGACAGGATGCTCCCGGGCGGGAAGCACACACCATCGCCTCGCTCTGCCCTGCCCGGTCCCAGTCTCGTTCCTGGTGCCGATCCCGGGCGGGATGTTTGATTGCGGGCGGGCGCTGCTAGGCCGGGGCCGGCAGAGGGAGCTCGGGCCGGCGGGACGAGCTGGCAGCCCGGGGATCGACGTTCCTTCGCCCAAAAACGGGCCAGGTTTGGAGTCTAAGTGACCCCGTAACGTCACTCCCTGAGCCGGGAGCCGATGCTGAAGGAACGGATGTTGTTTATCCTGCAGAAAAGGAGACTGAGGGGAGACCTCATCGCTCCCTACAGCTACCTGAGACGAGGTTGAAGCGAGGCGGATGTCGGTCTCTTCTCCCAGGTAAAAGCAATAGGACAGGAAGAAATAGCTTCAAATTGCACCAGGGGAGGTTTAGATTGCATTAGGAAAAACTTCTTCCCCAAAAGGGTAGTCAGGCATTGGAATGCACTGCCCAGGGAAGTGGTGGAGTCACCATCCCTGGAGGTACTTAAGAGATGTGTAGATGTGGCACTTAGAAACGCTTTAGTGGTAGACCGGACATCACTAGGTTAATGATTGGGCTTGATGACATTAAAGGTCTTTTCCAACCCAAATGGTTCTATGATTCTTTACTGGGTCCATTTTTCCCTCACTGCCTATGTGGTTGCATTGTGCCAAATGGTGTAACACAGCTGGAAGTCAAGCAAGTGGCCATAAGTTTGGCCAGCATATTTTTTAGCTTCACTTTTTTCAGGGTAACTGACCCAGAAACCTTATTATACAAGTGTAACTTTGCTGGTCAGAGAGCAGAGACAGGGCTTTATGGCACATTCACCAGAACCCCCAAATTTAAGACAGATCTACTACCGTATATAAAAAAAAAAGATTTTTAAATCAGGGACATAGAAGAGATATATAATGTGCTGAGTTACCTGTGACTATTTGTTCTGTCACAAAAATCATGGATATATTATGAAAATTTTACATGACGTCACAGGTTTAAGATGAGACTAACAGGAATGTACTTCAGTGAACCTGAGGAACCAGGCTGCTGCAGAGGTGTGCTTGAGCATGCGCACTGCGTGGCAGGGAAAAATCAGATTCCCTTGTTTCTGACCCTTTGTCTTGCCATCTAGGAAAGAGACTCTTCCTGCAGGAATTCTAGTCCCTCACTGCTTCATATGGCAGCAGCCATCACAGCCTTAAATCACTGTTTGTGCTGCATTTTACTTCTATTTTCTAGTACCCAAGGGGCTGGGATAGGAAAGCTGCCAGGGCTGGGATGGACACCCGGACAACTAGAGCATGTGCTGGGAGCATCTACGGCGCCCTGGGCAGCACCTGGCAGCACTGCATGCCAGCGCTCAATAAATGTTGGTTATGTTAATACCTTCACCTCAGTCATCTGCCATGAAGGCCGTGGCATAGCTATGCTATGCAACAAGCAACACTTGGGCTGGTTTTGTCATCTCATAGCTAGGGCAGATGATGCAAGGGAAAAGCTTGAGTGTTTCGACATCTAGCTTGCCACTACAGTCTCTGCTCTGCCAACAGCCATCTGCAAATAGTACATGGGAATATGCTTTCCTTGAATTTTCAAGGAAAGGACTCTGCTACCTGAGTCTGTGTTACACTCAAGGAGGAGGATGGATGATTCTTCTCCAAAGTCTTTGCTACACCCACCGGAGACACGTGAATACTAAAAAGTGTGCAGGGGTTGCTGGCAATGCTTAATCCACCACGGTACCATTTTGTGCCGGGTGAACTTCAGCTGTTCCTACAGCCTTACAATAAATCTATGCCAAAATGTACTGTTAGCATAGCTGGCATAGCTCAGAGGAGAGGAATAAACTGGATCATTTCGCAATTCAGCCCCCAAGGAGGGCATCCAACTGTTGCTATCTGAGCTGTGTCACCATTAATGCCAGTTTCAGTTGTTGTTTTGGTTTTTCTTAAAAGCTGTCCTGTAGTTACTACAAACAGAGGCTCTTAGAAAACTCATGTCACTGGTACTTAGACATCCTTTGCTTTCTAATTTATAACATGTAAGATAATGGTTAACCTTCAGAGAGTAGTATCAGTCTTAGATCTGGAAGCTGACACATCATGAAACAAATTAACAAGCGACCACATGATAATGGAAAGATCAAATTATTGTGCCAGTAGTCATTTGTTTAATTTGGTCTGTGGGATAGGAATCAAAGATTTAAGTGTACTGAAGGATGTATTTCCTGCATTAATACTGCAGAGCATGGCCCTGTTGGCTGGGGTTGTTGGCTGGAACATGACCTCCAGTAGACAAGCGCTGACATCAGGTATGTATGTACTCTGAAGCCTTGGCCAACAGCTCCCATTTGGAAACTCATAAAGTTGTGAAAATTTGGTAAAAAACCCACGATCACTCTGTCCCTCAAACCCTCAACAGAAGTCCAGTCTTCAAGTGCAAATACTTGAGGTCTCACCAGAAGGAATGATAAATTATCTCAGAGAAAGCTCTGAGCACTAAGATTTATTAGTCTCTATATCTAAATTGACATTTTCCCCTCACAGAGCACTGTAACCACTTGACCCCACCAGGGTATGCCCCAGAGGCTAAACACCTTGCAGGCTGCAAAATCCCACAAGCTACTGAGAGGTCCAAACCAGAATGATTTAGGGATTATTTTGGCCACTCACAGGACGTGTTGGGAGGTCAGGTTTACAGCCTGAGTTTTGACACAACAATGTAGGGAGACGCGCAGTCCCTCTATCTGCCCTACAAGTGACCGGCTGTAGGTAAACAACAGTTTCCTTCCCTCTGCTGATAGCAGCCTCTCAGTTTTCATCCTCCTTTCAATTTAGACTGGCTTCATTCCCTTGAGATCTCCCAGACAGACACGGTATGCCTCAGTGCAGCAGGATGTGTTCAACCCTAGGGCATAACTGGCATGTTAGAAGCACTCTGCTTTTCTGCTCCACAAGGAAAGCCCAGACTTCACAGAGTGAAAGGAATGGTGTGCCTGGCCAGCCTCAGATAAAGTTGGTTGGGTTCAAAGACAAGCAGGAATGGGCAAATGCTACAAGGACCAAGGCAAGCCAGAGCAGAATGCCAGGAGAATGCCATTCCTTTACATCTACTTGTCCATTCCATGGGACAGAGCAAGAAAACAAAGCAAATGCTCACAGTGAGAACACCAAAAATCTGTTTGAGGCTGGCAATCTTGCACAGCTATAATCCAAGTAAAGGCCCTGTCAGCCAAGGCACACCATGCTGCTCTTCACAGCATTCTCTTATCAACCCTGAAAATACCCAAAAGAAACACATCCCAAGCTCTCCCTGTTACAACTTTGCGTGCTAAGGCTTTTGGCACAGGTCTTGCAGGAAGGAAACTGAGAGGAGTTTAGAAGCTGCCTGTGTATTTTGCTCCATACATAATTTATATTTTCTCTCAACACTCGTCCCTGCTTCCCACTTCTCTGGAAGCCAAAATGAAGGTTTCAGACTTCCAACACCTGCATGAGTCTCCCTCTATCCAGCAGTGTCAGAAAAAGACCTCACGTTTTCAGTGTTTCTAAAAGAAAAAGTTGCAGGCTGCCAACCTAAACCCTTGCTGTGTGTCAAAGGTGAATGCTATCGAAAGCATTAGCAATCTTGAGTTTGAGCCACTTACTGAGTTAACTCTGAGAAGCTGGGGGTGTCACAGGGCAGGCAGTACTGCAAAATTACTGTGAATAGCAAAGCGTGAGTTGCAGAATAGCAAACTGGTATTGTAGTAAGCTGGAACTGCTGGGGCTTGTTGGCCATCATCAGGGAGCTCTGCCTTACGGTGGCCTCTTATAACCTTGAGAATGAGGTATAAAAGTTAAGAAAATAATAGTTAAAACAAATGCAGAGGAGAAAACTTGCCAAAATATAACATTTTGGAGGAATGAGATCCACCTGTGATTTGAGGCTGTCAGTCAACACAGCAGAGGAAAGTATGGAAGCATTTTAACAACACCCGAATGCCTCTCTCTGACAGTTTTAAACTAAAATGCTTTAGGTCTTGATTTCAGGATTGACCCAGATTAAATAACTAAGCTAAAAAAATTACTGACCTAAATGAACTGTTTCCTTCTGGTCTTCCTGTTTTGCAGCCATACTAAAAATGCTACATCAGTGCTGCTGCAGAGCGCTCTCGTACAGAAACCTGACCAGTATGACTCCACCACTTTGGGGCCTTTTGCTCCCTGGACATAAGAGCTGTTTTATTTATTTCCAATAACTTATTTTCAGTAATAGATTTTGGAGGATTGTTCATCAACCTTTTGCTAGTGGATTGAAATGAGTCAAATGCTTGTGGCCAGAGGGAGAGAAGGCAGGAAAGTGGGGGAAAAAAAGGAATAACAAGAAGCTTGTGGGGAAAGAGGGGAAGAGCAAATATCTCAAAAATCAGGATTAGCACCTAAAGGTGTTGGAACATAGTAGCTCATGTAAAACCTCTGAGCATTTTTAATTTCCTGGCAAATATTGCAAAAGTTGTAGGCCAGACCCAATTCAGATCTGTTCCACACGTCCCTAAACTGTCTGTGAAAATCAGTGAGTGCCAGGAATGTACGACATCACAGTGTGTCTAATTAAAGGTGATGTACACTGGTAAAAACAAGCAACTTCCCACACTATTGACTTACATTTCTTCATGTAAGTTGTTTTACTGGAATCAGTGGAGCTACTCACAAGTGAGGAAAAATTTTGCAGGGTTTGCCATCTCTTTTGTTTTGTGTTTTTAGGCACACCTGTAAGATACTGTAAAGAGCTAGTGTTCCACTGTTTACTCTTCAGGATGTACTAGGTGATATTTTTCAAAGCAATGCATTGCTTTTGTGTAAATGTCAAAAATGAGAAATTAAATATCTATTTAATATCTGCTTAGTAAAGGTAAGTAATCCAGGTAGTTTAGTGATAAAACTTCAAATTACGTATCTCCTCCTTCTCTCTGTACTTAGAGAATAGCCCTTGACATCTGTATTTCACAGGAGATTCTAGTAAAACTACCTTATTCTATCTAATTGCTCAGAAAAGTTTTTAACACGACAGGGCTCTCTCACTGTAAGAGCATCAGCACACTGAGCATGATGAATAGTTTAAATCTGAAGTTGGTAATAGGTTCTCAGGGAAGGCTGCTGTTTTCACGGCTATGACAGCCTATTCCCAGTGTGGTGTGAGGATGTGAGCTGACTCTGGGTGAAGCAGCTGGCGGCCTGGGAATTGTACCTGTTTGCTGCCTTCTGCCAAAACAGTCTGCGGCTGCCTTTGCACCAAGCTCCAGTCTGATGTAGGATGAAAGATGGAGTGGATGCCCACCCAGTTCAACCCCTGTAAACAGCAAAAAAGATTCCTGGGAAAGATTTTTCAAATGTTGTACAAAGGGTTCGGGTATCCAGCTGCTAAAGGAACCTGGCTGAAAAATGCCCACCAATTTTCTTCATGTGTGTTTAATAAAAGTCACTCCTGACAAGATTTAGCTGTTGTTTCTGCCCCATCTGATCATGATTAGCACATTAATTTTGTGTAGTCATGATTAGGACCAGTGAAGATGTCTAAAAAGCAGGATCTGGGAGGACCTTTTGGATGTGAGAGGAAGTATAGTGAAAAGATGGCTGTGATGTAAGAGTGAACAAGAGTTTGGGGAGCATCCATTTGCAATAACATTTTCACAACATGAGAGAAGTCAAGAGGAGAAAGAAAGAGAGAGAGGGAGAAACTAGAAGAAAACGGAAAGTCAGAGAGAAATTCAGAGGGAAAAGGAGTCTAATCAGGGAAATGGAGAAGTCTTACAGTCTCAATGAAGGCAGGAGCACTCTGTTAGAGAAAATAGAGCCAGACATTCATGAAAAAGGGATGTCACACGGTATAAATAAACCTTTATCACTAAATAAAGCATAGGAGTGCTGTTGTTCATCCAGCCCTAAAGGAAAGTGATACTTTGCCCTGAAAAAGTGCAAAAAGTTATTGTCATAGACTTCTTAAAGGAAAGATTTAATGCTATGGCTACATCCCAAGAAACAGTGAAAGAAAGAGTGGTCAAATGGTTGGTTTACCTCGTTTTTCCTTTCTAGATTTACTTTCCTTTTCTTCCATATGTGCCCCTCATGGCATGATCTCTTTGTTTGTTTGATTTTTCTGTTTCCTCGACATGAAATGCTTGGTTGCCTTAATTGCTGGCTTGGAGATGTGCTAAATTGAAGTGGAGGGCAGCTGCGACATCTAGCAAAACAGTGTTTGAGTTTCTCCTGTCAGCCACAGCACATGTCCACCACTATATCTCCTACAGACCACCTTATGGGCCATGTCAGGGCAATGGTTGAGGAAACACCATCCCAAACCTATACTATCTTTACATTACAATAAAATTTGTTGTGACTGTGACAGCTTGTCTATCTTACAACCTTGACCTACAGGCCAGCAAACAGCTTGGTCCCTACACTGTGGGGTGTGTGGACTAGATGATCTTTAAAGGTCTCTTCCATCTCAGAACATTCTGTGATTCTATACACATGTGGCTGTTCAGTGACAGGCATAACTGAGTCTGATCCAGCTCCCACTGAAAGCAACTGGAGGCTTTCCTAGACAACCAGTGGTTGCTGCACCGGGTGCATTTTTGCAATGAGAAAGATCCCTTGAGCAGGCAAAGAATGTGTTTGTTTTCTCAGGAACTAAAGTATTCCTGCCCACGAAGCATCCACACCTTTATTCATAGAACAGACAAAAGGTATGAAAGCAAGATGGGTTATAGTCAGGTTGCTCCATCAAAAAGAGCTTCATTCTACATTGGGCCATTATTTTACCCAATATCAGTATATCTGTTAATGCAGATGTGATGGTGATGCCATAATCAACATAATATATAACTTATTCTTTTAAAAAAAATGTGTTAAGCATATGCATGCTTGTCAGTGAGATGAGGTATCCTGTAGAAAGTTAGTGAAAGTTAACTGTAATGTGACTTTTGTTTAAGGTTTGCTCCTAAAGGAAAGAAGTGCTGCTGAATCACAGAACGAGGGTGTGAGTTGAGTCCAGTCA
The DNA here is from genome assembly GCA_020746105.1 of Trogon surrucura. NCBI lineage: Eukaryota > Metazoa > Chordata > Aves > Trogoniformes > Trogonidae > Trogon > Trogon surrucura. The sequence goes on along the minus strand of CM036617.1, from coordinate 102,805,897 downwards.
TTAGCAACAGTGTGCTGTTCACATCACTTAATAAGCTTGTCATGTTGGCCAACCTACAAATTTACAATGACAGCTGTACAAGGTTCCCGATAGCCTCAAGGTAGTACGTAGCAATAGACAGGCTGACACAAGAATGGGAGGTAAACTTGGAAAGGAAAAGGTCTTCATTTTGTTTTTTTACAAGCACTGAATCATGTTCAATCCTCTCTGTAAAATTTACTCTTTGTTCAGTAGCTAAATACAAGAAGATGACATAGTTCTCAGTGATACTGCATTGTTATAAGCTTAGAGTTATGGAGAGCAGAATTTCACCTCCATATGTATAACTTTTTATGCAGTAGTCCCAGAAATTACAAGGAAAACCTTCCCTAAGTACCATACCAGAGCTCTTTCACCACAGGCTGCAAACATATAGCACAACACAGAAAGCAACAATAAGCAAAACTGCTTTTTGTATTGACAGAAGTGTAACACTGTGAACTTAGTATACCTGTAGGAAAACTGAGAAACTCTCTTCAGTTTGAGAGGGAAGGTGATCTTACTGAAATAATCCCTCAATTAGAAAGTCTTCTGTCCACTTGAAAATTGTTGGTAGCAGCTAACGATTTTCTGTATGAAATGACTGGCAATAGGAAGTCTAGTCTTTTCTGAAAGTTAAGCTCCCTTAATTCAGTTCATAGAAGCTACCAGAAGACAGAGGCACTCTGCACCATTAGCTGCTTCTGAAACTCTTGGTCATAGCACAGCCACCTATCAAATTTTTCTGAAGTCCTGTTCCCAAAGTTTCAATGCTTGATAGCATCAAAACATAAATCATGTCAGCAGTGTATGTTTTACCAATAACTACTAGAGATATTTTGATTTAATAAGTAGTTCCTACCAATTTAGGTTCAGTGAGCATTCAAGGTGATCAGGGGATGTTGGTGCAGGTTTCCATTTTGCTGGAGGGACTATGATATCTCCCAGCCTGCCAGCACCTAACTAAAAAAAAAAAGGGGTGTGGAACAAAGGCCTGGAATGAAAGGTGGGATCTCCAGGGAAGAAATCTTTCCAAATCCTGCTGCAATCTGTAGCTTGATTAGTGGAAACTTTTGGGTGCATTGGAGCTCTGTTTCTCTTTGCTCCACATTACCCACCATCAACAGGAGAGTGATCTTGATCTTTCCAGGAGCAAATCCCTTCAAAGAAGTTGGCATTGACATTCTTCTGGGCCAATTTGCCAGTGGATCAATGATAAAATGCATTTCACCATCATTTCATATCATATGATATTCTTGCCCTGCAGAGTAACTGAACAGCCCTTAAAGGCTCAAGGTGAGTGGGGGTCTGTTTGAGAAACTGCAGTGAATGGGGCAGGGATATCTTTCCCAGACAGAGCCTCTGAATTTTACTTGCTGCCTGTTCATCTCTGAAAACATACAACCACGCAGTGTTCAAAGGTACTTCTTCCCTAGCAAAGTCTCATGCCAAGTGCCCTCAAGGGAAAGCGTTTGGGGAATCCTTGGATCTCCTCTGGATTGCAGCAGCTCTGCACGTCAAACCTCAGAACAGACCACACAGATGGATAAAATGCCAGCAGAAGGAAACCCGTGAAAGGAGACTGCTTACTGAGATATCGACAGACATCACTGTTTCAAACATCTGAACTCCTGCTCTAATGCCTACTGAACTCAATGGAAAGAATGTCGCTGGAATGGAGGCCCTGGTTTTTGAACCACAGTCTTAAAATAAGCACATTTTGTTTGGGTTTATTTATTTTGTCTTTGAGAGCTGGTAACAGCTTATTTGCTTAAAGCCAGCTATGTAGAGTTTGCGAGATTGTACGCAGCTTCAGGCACGCCAGGGCTGCAACCTAATCTCCTCACAGAGCTGTCCTGCTAGGAGAGTATGCTACATGTTCTTTATTTTGCTCTGTCCCTTTAAAAACAGAGAGCTGTCTCCTTATCTGCACATTTATCTGACTTTAAGGTCTTATGATTGTGAACACTGCTAAGAACAAAAAAAAAAGGGTTAATATGCACATTCAGGAGGAAGGGAGCCTTTGTGCCTTACAGTGAATCCTAGGCCTTCCACAGAAAATGGTTAAAGCTTGTTTCAATTCCTATAAAATCTAAAGAGTGACTGTCACCTGGTTTGCTTTCATTTCTTTCTCTGTGGGGTCTGAGAAAAAGCTCCAGCTAATCAGGAGCAACATCAACTCTTATGTACTATTTCCTCCTGTGCCTCTTTAGGGTAGTTAATGAAAAACAACTGAGAAGTTATGTCTGAATAACCTGTATCTCACTGGGGGAAATAGAAATCTTCCGTTTACCCAGGCAGGCCAAGAAGAGGGTAGTCTCTGGATGTGGCAGGCTTGGTAGTATTGTAGCCAAGCTTTCCTGCTGAGCTCTCTGAAAGCCCTTCCCCGTACTCATTGCAAAGCTTTGCCCACAGAGTTCATTCTAACTGGCTTGTCCACGGTACAGAGGCTGGATTTTACTATCTGATGCACTCCACAAAATTTGCATAGGTATAAAGTTGTATGTCATATATATATATGTTGCTTTGTTGGTTTTTTTTGTCCAGTAGATAAACAACTCGCTGTGCAAACCCATCACAGTTCAGGAGTCTGATAACAGAAACTGCTTGGAGGCAGTCCCTGCCTCCAGTGCGGGAACAGTTTAAGAGCTTCAGGTGCATATGAATGTATGAGCTTATGAGAAAGAAGAGTACAAAAATTCGACCCAAAAGCCATGTTGTTTTTAGGCCGAGAGCATGGCAAAGCGATTAGTGTTGCCTCTTGATGAGTGTATGATAGAGTGTCCTGGGTTTAGCTAAAAACCCAGTTCTGTTTAGTGATTTTTACTTTGCAGTTTAGTGTCTTCTAAAAGGCTACAGATTCTGAAGTCAGCAGCATGTTTTTGCAGACAGTGTGTGCTACTGGCAGTGATAACACCTGGGACTGAGATGCAGAAAGGCTCTTGCTTATACTTATTCTAGTAGTGACCAAGGCCACTGCTGGCTCTTGTGTGCCACGCTGGGGGTGCTGGGTAGTGAGAGGGGTCACAAGGAAGTAAAAGGTTGCACCTCTGGGGCTGTAATAGACAGGACAGGTGACCAACGAGAGTATTCCATTCCATATACGTCATATTTAGTATAAATCGAGTGATCACGAGAGTTTAGGCCCTTTTTCGCCCTTTTCGCCCTTTTCTGCAATGGCCGGTGTCCAGAGAGGACTCCATCTGACCTCCTGCTTTTGATTTGGATCCTGAGTTCCCGAATCCAGCTCCCTGTATCCAGCTCCCACCGCCGCTGAGCCTGGGGTTTCCCCAGTGCCTCCTGTTCTGCAGTATCAGTGGTGATTGCTGTCGGGGGAGGGATTTGGGTTTGATATCGGGCTACTATCTATAGTTGTATAGTTGCTTTTATCTTCTCACCATTATTTCCATTATTTTCATTAAAGCAGTTCTAGTTTTTCTTCCCTAACCTGTAAGTCTCTCTGCCTCATTCCCTTTCCTCTTCCCGTTTGGTGGGGAAAGAGGCGGTTAGAGAGCATCTGTGCACGTTAGTGGTCAGCCCAGCCCTAACCCGAGACATAGAGTGCAGAAAAAAAGTCTCAAGATGTAGAAATGTACGCTCATGCACCTGCAAGAGGTGACAGGAGGGGGAGTACAGAGACACAAAGATGAAGGAAAGCACCTCAGAGACAGGCTAGGTAAGGGAGTGAAAAAGGGAAAACACCAGTGAAGTGGCACTGGTGTATTTCTGTAACTGTTCCTAGAAACTGTATTACCAGCCTCTGGGGTTTATGCACTCTACAACTGCTGAGCTGAACAGTTTACAGTTTAAATGATAGGTAAAGCTTACCGATTTCCTGTAAGGCTTGGACAATGACATGGAAGTCTGCGAAAGGCAGAGAACTCAACATCAAATCTGCTAAACTCTTAGCTGCTCTGAGAATAAACCCGCTTACTAGAGCTTGACTCTCTATGACTGAATGGGCCAAATATACGCCAGCTCTTTTCCTTTAAGTTGGCTTTCTCTACTTGCTCTTAATAAATGTGTGAGTTCGTTTTCCTTTCTATTTAGACCTTTTGAGGGTTTTATGATTTTAAGCTAAAGGGCACTTCAATTCTGTCATCTTCTAAAGGCAGTACAGGATGAGCTGATATACATCCTTGAAGACCAGATCTGAAACACGATCAAAGTCCTGCTTTAGTTGCTGGGCAGCCAGCAGTGAGAAGAACAACTACAGGGGAAGCAAACCTCCCCCCCTCCCCCATGCAAATTGGTCTGTGGCACTACAAAGTAGGAGACAGTTAGTGTAAAAGACTGGAATAGCATCTATCCATTTTCTTTTGTTTGCTTGTACAAAGCAGGTTGTTTCTCTATTCCCTTTCAAGTCAGAGAATGCAAGGTTCAACATATGAACCTTTGAAAAAAGCCCTTGTACATATCAAAACACAACTGTATCTTATATGCACATGCAGAAAAGAAGACATTCCATTACTTTAGCTTAATTTTTCTTTTGTTCAGACATTTCTGTGGCATTCAGTAGAAAGACAGTAAATACTAATCAAACTAAATATTAAAACAATCTGCATCAAAGTTGAGTAGAAGCGACCAACAACAGATTTCCTTCCGGGTTGCTTTGGAAGAGTCCATATCATAGAATCATAGAATCATAGAATCATAGAATGGCCTGGGCTGGAAGGGACCTTAGAGATCATTTTAATCCAACCTCCCTGTTGTGGGCAGGGACGCCACCTCTCGACTAGGTCACGCAACACGTGAGAACCGAACGGGAATCGAACCCGCAACCTTTGATGTTTCAAGCACCACGCTCAACCCACTGAGCTAAACCAGCCATCATTTGGTAATAATGCATAATGCAAATACTTTATATGGTATTGAAAAACTATGCCATGGCAAATGACATAATATCATCAGAAAAACCTCAAACAGCATTTCCAGAGGATGGCACTTAGCCAGTTGTATCTTGATACCAGAGCCTGGACAGCAGCTTTGAAATTGCCTAAGTCGAGGAATATGTGAGAAAACCCACTTTGGTCAGTATCCTAAACAAAAGTCAATATTCATTTATAAATTTTCAATAAGTTATGGTCTGCTTTAAATTACCTGCTTAGGTCAGGCTCATTAAAAGCCTACCTACTTGGGCACTGTATAACGTTAGTCACCAGATAAGAATGACTTTCCTGGGATCAGAGGTGTGGTTTTAGCAAGTATGCACTCACTTTACGTCAGTGCAGGAAAAACATTTTCATCCTTTCTGAGTCCTTTAAGCCACATGTGCAAACGATGACTCTTTCAGATACATTCCCATTCCCTGTATTTAATGATGGAAAGAGGGACGAAGGGATTTCTCATAGGGTTAAACTGTACCTTGATCATAGCCAGATGCCTGGCTGCCAAGGGTACTCCAGAGAAGCGGTACCTCGGGAGTGTTTTCACAGTTGTGGGAGATTGTGTGCATGTGCATACCGAACAAGCAGTAATCCAACACTCACCCTCCAAGGAAAGAGTCAGTCTGCTGTTCACTGGGGAGGAAAACCCGATAAAGAATCTCAAGGAAACCGCAGTGAGTATTACATCTTTCTTGTAAGTCTTTATGGAAATGGTCAGCTATGAGGAGCTGGCTTACACAGTCCTGTTTTTGACAGGAGGCAGGTGTTCAAGCTTATATAGAAAAGAACTGTAAGAAGTAATAGGAACGACTGTTGTGGAGGACCTGACCCAGAATGCACCTTACATTTCAGTTTCATCTGAAATTCACCCTGCTCGTGTGTCCTGTGTGTGCTCCACAGTGTGAGCCAAAGCCCTGCTGGGGGAATGACCAGGAGGTTCGCTTCAAAAGCACACTCCTGATTCACCCTGAAGTACCAGCGGGCATGTTCCCTCGGGTGTTTTGACATCAGATATGCTTGATGCAATCAAGCCCTAGGATAGTTTGGCAACTGGCTGAGACTATCCCGGGGCTGTTAGCAACTACCCTTGAGAATCTGAGGTAACAGGTAAATTCCCAGATGACTGGAAAAGAGAGAAGCTAGCTCACTCAGTGAGGGAAAGTGTGAATAAAAAGGGTGAAATTCGGTCAGTGCAAGTTCAAGGTTGTATATTTAGAAATAACCAGATACACAAATACTGTCAGGAGAAACACTGATTTGTCAGGAGTTCTGCAGAGGAAGATATGGGGCTTGTAGTCCATGGTGCAAGCATGTTAGGTGTCTACAGAAAAAGCAAGTGCTGAGTGCCATGGGCAAGTCACACAATGTAGTCTTTCTGTCCAAGTCGATACTGAAAAAATCCCAGTGGGACCACTGTGCCCTCTACAATTCACCATAGTTCAAGAGTGTGGTCAGACTGGAGAGACCAATGGAGAAGTTCTTGAAAAATGCGGTCAGTAGAACAAGTTCAGATGGGGTTGTTTCCCAGTCTCTCAAGGGAGAGCTGATACTTGTCTCCAAAACTGTCACAGGCTAACAAGTGGGAAGGAAGGAAGCTGTGGTCTGTATTCACTGTAGGTAGAAAGGAGTGATGGTCTTCAATTACAGGTAGGGAGACTTAGACTAAACATGAGGAAAAACTTTCTGTAGTTTGGGATAATCAAGTACTAGAATAAACTGTATAGAGAGGTTGCAAACTAACCACAACCAGATGTTTTAAAGAGCGGGAATGCTTGAAATACTGGTCCTGCCCGCTGATATAACTGCTCCTGCTTATATTTTAGGGATGTAAGTAGTGACCTCCTAGGTCTCTTCCAACTTTAGCTCTGTGTTTTTATCAGGAGACACAACCTAGCTAGCCCTTCCCTCCACATAACCAGCCTGTGTTATTTTCAACCAGGGGACAGTTACCATGACTAGGTGTCCTGGGTTCAGGAAAAAAAAAAGTGTCATTCTCCACTTTGGAAGGCAGAATACTACTCTACAGCCCATGTCAAACTGCAGTTCTTGCTGTGGTGTTGGTACCACATCTGAAGTATTCAGATATCACAAGACAGCTGCCAAAAGGTACAGAACAAGCTTTGAAGCATGCCTGGAGGGGAAACTATTTTAAAGCTGTCCTCCATCATGACCAAGAAAAATAAATAATTGATCACTCTTTGAAAAAATTAATAATATTTTCTTCATAATGTGGTGCTTTCAATCCAACACAAAACACTGTTACTTTTACAACAGGGTCACAAAACCTGAAATGCTGTGTCAACTACATAGCATTTAAAAAAATGAAGAAGAAATAAAAATGTGAATTACAAGCTGTCTATGCCTTAGAAAAAGCAACTCACTGTGTGCAGAGTAATGATTGCTCTTGCATTTCTCAGCTATTGCAGCATATTCCTGCTAAGGTGTAGCAACTTAGAAGAAGCCGTTGATAATCTAATCTTCCTCCCTCCTTGCCTATCACAGTTTTGCAAGTGCACATTGTGTGGTGTAATTTAATTGTTCCTGCAGCAGCATCCACCTCCAAAGGCATCTGGCATGATACTGTGCCACAATATTTTGTTCATTTCAATTGTCCACTTTATCCATTTAATTTTTATTCATCTCCACTCAATGATCACAAGATATTCAAAGGGAAAAAAGCCTGATGTGAATGATTTATGCAAACTGAAGGTAGTAGTTTGGAAATGGCCAACAGTACGCCTGTGTTCATGGGTCCAAGGCAGATGCAAGCAGTGTACTATCAGCAGACCTGACATGTACAGAATAAGGGTCAAAAAAGCTTGATGGATAGATCCTAGTGGCAATTTCTCCTGACATTTTTGCACATTTATTTTCTTCTTATAGAAGAGGATCTGGCCTTTTTAAAGGTTGCATTTAGGGCATGGCATTCTTGTATTGAGCTGTATTTAGCCTGACGTGACAAGCAGTGCACTCCTCAAAACAGTGGCAAGCCAAACACTCCCCATAGTAAAAACTGAATGAATGCGTAAGGAAAGTCCATTGTTAAATAGTCAGAAAGACTTTCTGATGAGCTTCTGCACACAGAGTTTGTGTGACAAGCTGGATGCTCCCACGAGATGACAGCACCACGCAGGCTGTTCTGCCGCTGCAGCAATGCCTGCTCTTCCCTTTCACCTGGCAATGCTGAAATCCCCAGATCTGGTGAGAGCTCAGTCAGGGTCTTTCCAGGGACTGAGCAAGTCTCAGCAGACTGTTATTTTTTGTTCTTCCCCCCTCCCCACCTTCCCTTTGCTCCCTCCCAGGTACCGTGTTTCTGTTGCGGTCCACAGGCACAGGTTGTGCTCCTGCCTCCTGCCACCTTGCATCACTTACCTCTCTCCCCGGACACTAACCTTCGTAACGTGGTGGGAGGGAAAGGGCAAGGCTACGCATCCCTCCGTGGATGTGCCAGAGACCGTGTTGGGATATAAGGAGCAACGAGCTCTTCGGACACACAGCTATGCTGGCTGCAGCTGCACAAGACTGGGAAGGGTAGAGCTATCCCTTTTTTCATTAAGCGTATTTATAAACATACAGTACACAAGCATTTTTGCCCTTTCTTCACAGTGATGGATGATTATATGTCTATGAAATGTTTTCATTTATTTGGCGCCAGGGTAATCAAAATCAGTTGAAACTGTGGCGATGAAGGGAAGGAAAACAAGTAGGCGTGGGATCGACTGTGCCTCTCGCTCTCTGGGCCGTCCAAAGGTAGTAGCTGGCAGAAGTGCACCCCTTGCAGATGAACATCTTATTCAGCTCGTAATTGTTCCCAGTCGTGCTCATGGCCTCTGTCCATTAAGGATGGAGCCCTGCATAACTTTAAAAGCAATTGACTCTTCTCTGGAAACACTGTGGGAGCGTCTGAGCCAGCATGTGCGTGACTCTGCTTAGGCAGAAGAGAACTGGTCTCAGAAAACCTTTGTGAATGAAATTTTCATGCTTTCATGTCTGCCCCAATGCAGATTCTGGGTCAGACCTTCTGATCTCAAACATCCGGTTTAAATGGGTGTTTTCCACTACATAGATAGGAAAATATTTCCATTATAAGCCATTAATGGCTCTTCATAGGCAAGCAAGGGGCATGAGGTAGGAAAAGTATGTTTAGGAGACCGTGTCAAAGACGCCAATGTAAAAAGAGAAAAACCCTCAGAAATAAACGAAGAAACAACCCACAAGGATCTCTGTTTTTCAGCTAAAACCCCCAACATTGTATACTCATTTCCTTAAAGACAGATGGTAAAGATTTCAGCAACGATGTTTTTGTTTGCATTTCTCCCCCTTCCCTTGCCTACATTTTCGCAGTCAGCAAGCACTGGAGCTGACTGCGTGGCTGCAGATGGCTGCAGGGATGGCCCATGCTGCTCCTTCGGTGGGGACTTCCCAAGACATTCCCTGCTTCCTCTAGAAAAAAGGCGCCGTCCAAATGCTCCACCTCTGACATGATGCAGGACCTGGTCACTGGCCGCATTTACAAATAATATGCCTGCAAACCACAGGCTTGACTTAACGCCAAAGAAGCTCCTTCTGCTTTGGTTGGCGTTCGGTGTGTGCGTGAAGTTCCATAAAGGAAGTGCCCAGGCATGGCAGCTGGTTGCAATGTGATGGGTGGCTAAAGGCAGCTTCAGGTACCTCTTGTCTTTTCTCCCATCAAAGACTAAGCAGTTTATCACCTCTGAAATGTGCCTGGTCTTCAGTGGTCAAAAGTGAAAGCTAAACAGCAGCTTCACAGACAACATCATTATTACTTGGACCACATGGGATCAGCAGAGAAGGGCTGCAAATTTATCATTCTCCTGCATTAAAAAGAAAATAAAACAAAATCAGCAAAAAATGTTTGAGGAAAATACTTATTCTCTTACCCACACTCAGATTTCTTTTAGTAGAGCCTGTGGAGCAGCTTGAAAACAACTCCATTTTCCCCCCTTTTGAAACGTCATTCTTCTCCTCATTTATACTTATATATTAATATATATATATAAAATACACCAAGCCACTAACTTCACCAAGCTGGCTCTTGTCTACTGTGCTCATACCTCACTCTGCATTCATAGACATCACTGAGCATTTCCTGCATCTTTTTATGAATGAAACAAAAACACATCCCTGAAAGGCAGCAAGAGCTCAGTGTTCACTGCCATCTCTACCAGTGTGATAGAAACAACCCTTCCAGACAGACTGGCTGCCCTGAGGTCATTCCCTGGATGAGACCAGGTGCCTTCACAGCAGGCAGGTGTCCAAGCACATCGCCAGGGTGGTGAGGTGGACTCGCTGCAGCACGGTGCCTCAGCAAGCCAGCCAGGAGCCAGGCTCCCACCAGAGTGGCTGTGTAGGTCAGAAGCCAGCAGGCTGTGGAGCCTGCTGTATGTGAGCATGCCTGCTCACAAAACACTTGGAAAAATGCTTTTAAAAAGGGAGAAAACAAGGTTTTGAGATCAGTTGCCTTCTCACTTCAGGAGAATTCAGCAAACAATCTTAGTTTTGGGGTAAAACTGACCTTCCTAGAACATGTTATGCTGTCTCACTGTGGCCACTGCGCTGTTTAATGCTGATTATGTGGCAGCTGCTGCTGCCGCTCAGAAAAACTCGTTAAAACAGCTGGCAAACATCCTGCTGTTTTACTCACCCATCTAAGAGAAGGCTAGATGATACGAGATAATTTATATGGAAGGACTTTTTCAGCACCTGATATTATTGGCTAGTAGGACAGATGACCATTTGCAGAGAATTGACAATACTTCCTCTTCAAGGATATATTAGACAGCATATGCACTCCAGAGGCTCCAGCCCAATATGTTTTTCTTTTTGATAGACTGCTTCTTGGCAGACAAGCAGGAGCGCTGGCTCCTGGGGACTCCAACCGCTGTCCTCACCATTTTCAAAAGCTATTGGGGGTGACAAAGCTGTAGGACACACAAGGAGTATCCTTATTGACTCCACTTGTGACTATCCTGTCAGCCTGCAAGGCTGAGCTATTTGCTGATGTCAAAAGAAAATGTGTGCTACCCATCTGGTAATCTACAAGTAAATTTTCTGTCTATCCATGTATTTATCTATGTAAGAGTGACTGGTTAACTTAAGGTATCCAAGACCTAAAAGAAGTATCATTTTGTCTATTGTACAGCCAAATATAGTGCCTGCCTGGTTAGATCGGTTTTAAAACGTGAATAAGTCTTTATAAGTGTGTGTGACACAGAAAGAAAGTAAGAGTGGGAAACCAGGCAGACTCCTAAACCTGTCAAAATGCACTATAATCATGTCAACACATTTAACAGACATGATACTGTGCCACTTGGCAGTGGACTGCCAAGTTTGTTCATATGTTTACAGACATACATTCAATTTATTTATATTCGTCTAAATCCTTTCTCTGACTAAGTGTAGACTGAAAAAGAAAGATCACAACAATAAAAATTAAGATATGGGAAGGAGGACTCTCCTTCTGGAGATTCTGGTATTCAAAACAACAAGACTTCAATCTTCATCAGTACATGTTAAATTACAGAAATGTCTGTTTCATTCTCCCCATATTAGAGCTGCAGCAATTGCTTGGGAGAGGTCCCCTACACAGCAGAGCCTGGCTCTCCCAGTGCTTGCACTAAAGCCTTCTCTGCTCCCCCCAGAAGTGCCCAGGCTTGCTCGTCCGAGACCTACCAAGGTAAGTGGCATTTATTCCTAGGCACTCAGGGAAGGAGAAGTTGACAAAAACCTACACTACTTTACCACAGAGTTCAAAAAGACTCAAGGACTAGACTGCAGGCAGAAAACATACCACAAACGCTGCATGAGGCTTGTTTTGAATATCACTGAAAACTTGCACTCTCTGTTTCTGCTTTTTGATCTTCTCTGTATTTCCTTACATGGCCCATGAATAGCCCAGCTCTTCAGCAGCTGCCGTACCCTGGAGCTCTCACCAAACTTTGGGGCACACTGAAAAGGATGCCTGTGCACAAGACAATGGTTAAAATTTGGGGATTTGTGTCTCATCTGCATTTCTTACCAGACAGACAGAAAAGAACACTCGCTGTGCTGACTTGCAAGTCTTTTAACTGCTCTGCCTTGGTTCCTCCACAACTTAGATAAGGACAGCAAAATGCTCCTGCCTTGTGCAGAAAACACATTCATATTCACCTGGAAAGCACTACAGGTGTAAAGTATTACCTGTCAAGTAATTATTTTTAAATGTTATACACATAATATGTACAGCAGAGGAAAATACTGTGGGAGCAGAGTTAACTGCAAAGAGTTACCACAGCTTTATTGGCAGTATAACATGTTATTTCAGCTATGGAACTGTGTGAGTATGTTTCTTCTGTGGTGCAGTAGAGATCTGTAAAGTCAGGTTAAAAGCACACAGATTATCCTTGACAGATTAAGTATTTAATTAAAGCCTGTAATTATAAGCATCTAATTACAACTGCACCTTCAACATATTCCATCAGTATTATGGACATGAATTAGTTCTCCAAAAGCAACCTACTTCTTTCTTACCTTTCCTCTCATGCAGGGGTGCATAGATATCTATTGGAAATCTAAGAGCATCTATTGTTGGAAGACCTGGCACATTTTAACCTTTACAGATAATTCTGCTTGTATGAGAAAACAAATGGCCAAGTTGGACAGAGCCTTGAGTGGCCTGATCTAGTAGAGAGGCGTCCCTGCCCGTGACAGGAAGGTTGGTTTAGATGACCTCTAAGGTCCCTTCCAGCCTAGGCCATTTTATGATTCTATGATATTTCCAGTTGTTTGGATATGACTTTGGCAGCTAAACTTTTTTCTTGTGATGGCTCCTAGATACTTACAGAGTGAACATCTCACACAGCATTGCCTTCTTTCAGCACAGAGACAGCATGCTGTCCAGAGGTGACCACAGACAGCACACAACAGTCCTAACACATAATGGTTGCACACGACTTTGAACATTTTACAAAATGATTAAGTAAGTCTCTCCACATCTTTGTGAGTTATGTAAAAATTATATCTCCTGCAGAAAAATGGAAGTGATTAGCCATAAGGCAAAGGGACGCTTGTGTTTGAACTCTTCAGGCAATTACTGGAATTAATTCAGCCTCCTAAATGCCAAAATTTTCTTTTAGATGCCTGGAGCTCCAGGGAAACCCTGCATTTCTCCCACAGTGAAACTTTACAAAAGCTGTCACCAGTGTGGAGCAGTCATTGCTAAAACGGTGTTAAAGACAAGTATTTTGAACACTTCTTGTTTGATTTTTATTCTAAGGCAACATTCATGTTATCTGTAAACTTCAGGCAGGAAGTACTATTGCAGTAAATCACTCCTGTTTCCCTCCAATTACAAGCTGTGAAGACTTTCTCTTTACTTCTCTAACCTAGAAAAGTCCTAGCTGAATCCCTGGTGCAGCCTTATGAATTTATTTTTCAGAGTTGTTGGCATTTCAGCATCAGGGTAGAGAAGGGCATACCTGGTTTGTCATTTTTTTCCTACTGACAAAGCAGTGGAAAGTCAACAGGTTTTAGGCTTTCAAGGCAGAATCTGTGAAAAAGAGCCTGTTATCTGGCTACAACATATGGCTTTCCCACTTTTTTTAGTTTTCTCCCCCATCCACCCTGAGCCACTTCAGTGTCTCTCAGTGGGGTGGGGGCCAGGGCCACCACTACCTGGAAGACACCTGTGGAGCCCCTTCACTGCTAACAAATGCTGTTCACTGAATCTTCCAGCAAGCACCAGGCTGTTGTAGCCCTACAGCTGGTTTGGTTTTAAATGACTGTGACTTTAGCTATTGCTTGCTAGATTTTTCCATAGCTAGGCTCAGTCATTTCAGTACTCTCAGCCCATGTCTTTTCTTTTGAGCCTCCAACTGGGCTTAAAAATCTAAGCAGTGCCAAATGTCTCATGCTTCTCCCCAGAACTTCCAAGGCTTGAAAAATTAAAATAGTTTTGCTGAGTTTTGTAAAAGAGGATGGTGTTTAAGGGGCGAGGGAACAGGCCAAGGAAATCCCCTCATAAATCCCTTGGAACTGCCACACATTTTAGGGACCAAGGAGTCCCCAGGTGGATGTTACACCCACACTCCTGTAAACAGCACCTCTCCAGCTAACCCAGAGTTTCAAGCTCGTGTTTATTACTCCCTGTCAAGTGTTAGGACTGAGCCAACCATGAAGTGACTGATAGATGCTCTCTAATACCTCCTTTTCCTCTGCAAAGCAGAAGAGAAAATAAATAAGGCAGAGAGACTTATAGATTAGAAAAAGAAAACTAAAACAGCTTTAGTCAAACAGTAATAGTACTAACAAAGAAGTTATGAAAAATAATGGAATATATACAAATAAATTAAAATAATGAAATACATACAAATGTATACAAAATTAATATCAAACCAAATTTCCTCTACCCCCCGACAGCAATCACCATGGGTGCTGAAGAGCAGGCAGGCACTGGGGAAATCCCAGGGTCAGCAGCAGACAGGAACTAATATAGGAGCTGAATTTGGGAACTCACAGATTGGGATAAAAGGCAGAAGAACAGACAGAGTCCTCCTCAGACTGCGACCATTAAAGAAGAGGGTTTAACCACTGTGATCTCTCAGCTTTATGTTGAATATGACGTATACAGAATGGAATACTCTTGCTGGTCACCTGTCCTGTCTGCTCCTCCCTGGAGGTGAAACCTTTTTAGTTCCTTGAGACCCATTTAATTCCTAGCACCCCCAACATGTTACACAAGATCCAGCAGTGACCTTGGTTACTATAGGAGCAAGTATAAGCGAGAGCATTTCTGCATACCAATCCCTGGTAGTAACTATAAACATGAAGCATTATCACTTCCAGTAGCAGACACTGTCTGCAAAAACATGCTGTTAACTTCTGAAAGTACAGCCACTTAGAAGAGACTTATCTGGAAAGTAAAATCACTGAATGGAATTGATTCTGCTTAGCTCAGACCAGGACACTCCCTTACAACAGAGCTACTGCTAAGAGCAGGTACAGATCCACACCTTCAGCCTTGGTCTGAAGAAATTGCTTGTTTTACTTCAGCAAGGCAGTCTTTCCATTAAGCCTTGCTGTGTGCCTCCTTTCCCTTATTGACTTGAAAATAAGAAGTTACTCCGTAACTATTTACTATGGTTTCGCATTCTGCAAGGCCTCTTGATGAATGCATCTTTCCTCCAGCTGTTATGGCCAGTTTCCCATCATTTCTCCAGTACAGCTCTCAGGGCTTTCCCAGCTTTCCAACTTCCCCTTCTCCACCATCATCAACTTTTCTCTCTATGTCCTCTGACCATCCTTACCTTCACACCACTTTTTCTCCTGTGTCCAGACTCAATGCCTTCAGCTTCCTCCCCAGTGCCATTCTCCTGTGTCCCCTGCTGGGGGCTGCACAAGGGACAACCAGTGGCTGTGGCTGCACCAGAGCCTGTGGTGCTTGGGCTCCCCATGTAGGTGCACTGCCTGGCACTACTCTGTCTCCTGAGCCAGATAAGGCTGAGCTCTACCTGTCCTTCTTGGTAATCTCTGGTGCTTCTACTTGGCCATCAAAACTTTGTCTGGAAGTGGCTACCTCTCCACAAGACTTCATGTGGCTGGACAGGTATTGTCTCCTTGGAAAACAGACTAGAAATTCAGAATGTTCATCTTGGTTCCCTGTTTATTTTGGTTTTTTCACTATAGTGTTGATTAGCAAGAATGAAAACACACAACACACTTTGACAATTAAGAAAAACGTATTTTTCTGTTTTGCAGGCCCAGTCAAGAGGAGAGAAATTCATTCACTTAAACATGGGTATGCTGTGTCACTTGCGGTGCTCTAACACACCTGCCTGGCTTCCAGTTTCTTCTCCAGAGAAGCACCCACAGGTTCTGCCGTATCAATGACAGCAGGATCAAGCCCTGAGGCTAAATGGGAACAGAGTAGGAGACCCTCTAGAGAGCTCCAGGACTGCAGTTCATTGTGCCCTTCTCCCAGACTGGGAGATTTCTTCCAGCTATGTAAAAGTCAGATCAATTAGCATTTAGTTACCATCACTACTGTTTATTTCGTGTCATATTTTTGCATTCAGTATCAATTTCTGGTAAAATAATCTTTATGTCCTTTGCTTTTTTTGACCTTGTTTGTATTTCGTCCTTCACCCTGTTCTCTGTCTTACTTTTAGATTCCTTTCCCTATGCAGTTCCCTGAAAGATATCTGTTTGGGTGAGCATTGCAGAGAGATTACAGGGTGGGTAACTTTTTACTCTCCTGAGGCTTTAGTTCACATTATCCATGAACAGGACAAGGGGCAATGGGTTCAAGCTAGAATATAGGAGGCTCCACAAAAATATTAGAAAAAACTTTTTCACTGTGAGGGTGACAGAGCCCTGGAACAGGCTGCCCAGGGAAGGTGATCCTGCTCTGGCAGGGGGGCTGGACTAGATGATCTTTTGAGGTCCCTTCCAGCCCCTAATGTTCTGTGATTCTGTGATTCTGTGTAACTCCGGACAACCTCATTATACTGTACTTTGCCTTTGAAAGATCTGTTCTGCTACCAGAATGCTATTTACATAAAAAAATCTATCTTACACAAAGTACAATGGTATAACTTATATACCAACACACACTGCATGTACCAGGCAGGGGCCAGAAACCTCATATCTGAACTCTCTGCAGCAGGGGAGTATTCCTGTCTGTGTGCCTGCTCTAGGGATGAACTTTTGCTTCTGGAATTTACTTCCTCCAAGAGTTTGCCAGAGTTAGCCTTTGGGGGTCTGGAGGGCACCATAGCGAGGAGGATTGCTTTGGCAAGCCTCTGGGCTCTGCTTAGCACATTGTTATGGGGAGACATACAAAATCAAGAAAAGAAAGACGAGTGTCAGTCCAAAGTGGAAGTGGTTGGTTGTTATTCACTTGAATTACCAGAATGTATTTTTAAATATGGAGAAGAGCCCAGAAATGGTCTGTTCTGTAAGACATAAAGGTCCTACCATGGATATATATGTGTATGCATAAATATACATTCATATGTGTATATCCTTTGCTGCTTTCTGCCCACCTCCTCCAAAAATGACTAAGAGTGCGTGAGAAGGAGAAAACATTTTCGTCTTCTGCTGGTCGATCCACATTAATTGACGTGAATCACTAAGATCAGGTCTTTCATACAGAGAAGTGTACTCTGTCCTCTGAGTCACCTCTTGGTTCTCAGCACCGGCTTTGTGCCTTGTGGTCTGATTCTCTCTCCAAATATCTGCATTTTTCAGCCTGTACCCTTCCTCACTTACACATTCTCCGAGTTCCTGAAGGCTTGTTTCCTCTGTCTGGCAAATCTTTCTGGCTAATGTCTGCATCATTCCCTTTGTTCTGCATTGCTAGAATTGTACTTATGATTTGCTGTACTTTGAAGGGTCCAGCTTCCCCAAACTCTGCCATTATTGATGGCATCCCTTCTTTCTCTGTTTTTAGGCTGAGAGGAGCAAGTTCAATGTAAATTCAGTCACAGGAACTGGGGCAAGTTATAGCACTGGTTAATACATGTCCTCTCTGCTTCCAGGTTCATTTTCAGGTTGCGTGTTCCCCATGCAGTACAACAGCAGGAGCCAGCCTCTGCAGGTGCAATTTGGGGCCCTGTGTCTACAGGAAGAGAAGCAAAGCCAAACTTGTACTGTCACCATATGAGACAAATGGAAGGGTTAGAAAGAAGGAAGCACTTACCCTCTTTTTACAGAGGGAATGGAGGCGAAAAGAGAGGAAATTACTTTTCCAAGTCTGAATGGGAAGCAGCCTGATGAACCTTTTGCAAGCTAGCAGTGAAGCAGGCAGCTGCCCATCTTGCTTGGCTTCCTGTTCCTACCTAAATCTTTGACAGACTCCCTGGGTTACCACGTCACGTCTCGACTCCATCTATCCCCCACGTTTGGACTGAAATGCTTCCCATCAGGTGTGTTCTTCTTATCTTAGCTGTCCTTTGTTGTTGTTGCTGCTGCTCCTGTGCTTTGTGTATGAATAGGGTTTGTGCAGCCTATTTCTTTCTGCGTCCCTACTGAATGAGTTAAGATGCAAACGCAAATACAATAAAGGTCAGAATTTCACAACCAAACTTCATCAAAGAATAAAGTATTGTTAGAAAGCAGGATGTTTATGCACATATTTGCATGGTTGTGATGCAAATGACCTTGAGCAGTTTGCTTAAGGAAATTAGAAATTTCTAGTATGGATTCAAATCAACACAGCAGTCAGGGAGGAAAAAAAAAAAGAAAAAAAAAAAAAGAATAACGGATAAATACAATTCTTTTTAACTAACCGCAGTCTCAAGTGTACCCAGGGAGCCATCTTTGCAAAAATGATGTGAATGTTTGCAGGCTAAACTCATCCTGACAGGAGATGTAGCACTCCCCTGAATCATTTCTGGGAAGGTAAAGGGCCACCCTGGCTCACATCTGAGCAACATCTTGAGTAGAGTGAAGGTTCTGCTCAGCATGAGCTACAGTGACAATAATCTGTTTTTAATCTGCTCTCCATACCACTAATTGAATGTGCGGGAATCTATTACAGCTCCCTAGAGGAGGGCCTGAAAGGACTTCTGCCTTCTCCTCCTGCTCCCCCCTCCCATCTCTTGGCAGCGTCCAGATCCAGCTCAAAAATGTCATCCAAGCCCTCTCCCTACAATAGGCCAAAAGTCAACCTTTTGCCCACCCTCAGCTTGATCCAGGACTTAATATGATTCTCTGGATCTATTTCTAAAATGAGGACTTCTTATATCAAAGAAGCTTTGGAGGCTCCAGTGTGGTCTAATGGTAGCAGCAAAATAAACTAGCTGTTTACAGCAACCCATGGGGAATACATGGGAATACAGCTGGGGAGGGACTGTTTACAAGGGCGTGTAGTGATAGAATCAGGGACAATCATTTTCAACTAGATCAGGGTAAATTTAGATTAGACATTGGAAGAAGTTTTTTACTATGAGGCCGGTGAAACACTGTAACAGGTTACCTGGAGAGATGTTAAAAGCCACATCCCTGGAGACATTCAAGGTTGGGCTTGATGGGGCTTTGAGCAACCTGATCTAGTTAAAGATATCCTTGCACGCTGCAGGGTGGTTGGGCTAGATGACCTTTAAAGGTCCCTTCCAGCCCAACACATTCTATGATTCTATGAGTCTATGAGTCTATGAGTATATGAGTATATGAGTCTATGATGATTCTATGATTCTGTGATTCTATATTCAGCCTCTGAAGTACTGTGCCTTATTTCTCAGCTCACGAGAGAAGTACAGACTGGATGCTCTACACCTGAGAGCAGAGGTACTTCAGCACTTGCCTTTCAAAGTGACTCAGTCTGGAAAGCAGCCAGACCTTCTCCATCAAACACACCACAGTCATGAAGCAAGGTCTCAAGAGAAACAGAAGGGAAAGATATGGAAAGCAGTTGTACGAGATGGACTGAAACTTTGAGGATGAGAAAGGGAATGAAAGGGAAGGCCAAAATCTTTGTAGCTTATGCTTCCATAGTGCTTGTGACCTAGACAACTTTTCTTTTCCTATGCCTCCAGAATTATCCAACACAAAGGGTTTGATATTTCTTTTGGCAATTTTCTCACACTGAATCTTACAAACCTGCATGGCTGGAGGAAATTGATGGGAGAATTCGCCGTTTTGGCTCCCATTCCTCTTCTTGACGTCTTGAGCAACTTGGTCTAGTTAAGGATATCCCTGCCCATGGCAGAGAGATTGAATTAGATGATCTCCAAGGTCCCTTCCAACCTAAGACATTCTATGATTCTTTGAGTGGACTTAGCTGGTGCTGATACTAAGCTGTCAAGGGCACTTCTGACGATGGAGCCTTCCAGGAACCAGTGCAGAGAGGACTGGGACGTGTCACCCTGGGTGGAACCTGAGAAGTAAGAGGATAAAAAAATCCAGCAAATGTTTTTTGATGTTTGGCTAAGCGATAGAAATATACCTCTACTCAGGACATTCAGAACTGTCTGAGGCTGTGAGTGGTGAATTCTTGTGCTCTTGACAAGTTCAGTCACCAGGAGGACTTTGGGCCTATGCCACTCTAAAATCTATCACAGCCGAATGAATGAGATATTTATATGTCCATTTGCCTTTGCATGTCCTGGCAGCTCCTACTGTGTCTTGGTTCTAAACCCTCCCAATTTCTTTCAAGTTGATCACAGTCCATAGAACTTCCTCCTCACCATGCCTGGTAGGTGAGGGACATCTCCATTTAATTTCCTTCCTCCAGTGTGCTCCTTCCTCCAGAGCTAACCCCCAAGCCCTGGAGAGATAACTGAGGGTGCAGCTGCATGGTCTTTTGTAGGAAAAGGAAGTTATTCCTTGCCAGGATTTTGTACCAGATGGATGCCAGGTAGACATATAAGGATGGCAGTGAGCCCAGCTTAATGTATCCTGCTTTGGAGCCCATTTTATTAGCTTGGGCACAGTGCTACACTAATCATGGCCATGTGGTTTCCGGTACAGAACTGACTTGCACATACATAGCCCAGAGCACGGGCAAACCAAGTTGTGTCTGTCTGCAAAAGACATAAGACAAGAAGAGAGGAAAAATGTATTAAAAGCCCTGCCATGACTGTATCAAAAACTCCATTTGTCTTCATTGTACATCTTAGTCCTTTGCTGGATGTCCAGATTACACTACCTGAGGTATCATTTAGATGAAAATCTTGCTGGAGCAGAGGCTACCTGTCCCATTTCCAGGTCATGCTGAACATGTTTCCATGTAATAAATGGGAATAAGTGGAGGCTGGAAGCTGGTAGAGTGATGGCATATTGAGTTGGTGTTTAGATACGACATTCACTCAGAGAGGGTCAAGACTCCCTACTCACATGCCAGCTAGATCAGGACCTTAATGCACATCATCTATGTTGCTCATCTTTCCCCTGTCAGACTTAAAGAAAAAGTATAATATCCTTTATTCTAATCATATAGCACAGAGGATGGAGGAAGATGCCTGACTGGGTAGATTTTTGAAAATTGGAGAAGCTGGATGAAAGATCTTCCTGGGATAGTACAGATGAAAAGATACATGAGACAGGATGTACCTTTACTTTTGTCAAGGCTCAACTTTTCAGCAGGGACTTTAAGAATTTGAAACAAGGAGTAACAGAATGATGAGTGTCAGCTGTGTCTCTTGTAGTCTGCGATCATTCTGAGGAGGGAGCAGCTAAAAGCTGGTGATGATTTTCTCCTTCCATGTGCCTCAGAAAAGCTGGTAACCTGCCAGTTGGAAAAATAAAGGGGAAGAATTTCAAACTGAGATCATTCTCTCAAGTGGTTGTCAAGGCATGTTGCAGTGGGTGCTCTGCTGTTACATAAGGTATATCCCAGCGAGTCCATTTGCCAGAAAGTGGAGTGCTGATTAAAAATAGAGTCAGGAAGACTAAGTCTCTACCCTGGCCGCAGCAGCAGCTTTTACATCTCAAGAAGAGTACTTCAACTGTTCAGAAAAATCCTGAAAGCATAAATTTTTGCCTTAACCTTTAACTTCCTCTTGTACCTACCTCATGAATTGCCCTTAGGAAACTCAGTGTTAGGCTCATTGTTGTCCTCTGGCAGGTTCCCCAGGTCCTTGAGGAGGCTCTACACTAGGGAGCAAAGCTCACTGCTGGAAAGAGGTCTCCGTCACTGCTCTCCAAGTCAGGAACACATGTGACCTCCAGCACATGCAGAGTCCTTACTGCCCCTCCACATGTTTGCCATTGCTCTGCAACATTCCCACCAGTGCAACAGGTCCTGCTTGAGAAATCTCTGACGGTTTTCTCTGCTGTACACTTTCACCTGCCAGATCATCATTCTTAGTGAATGCAGTGAGTTACAGCAAATAAAAAACAGCCGCAATTTTATTTAGAATGACTTCTGATGAAAGAGGATCATGGCTAATAAATTGCAGATTGCCAAATGCCAGTGTTGGCTGGTATGCTTTACTAAATAAAAGACACAGTTTAACACTTCAAAAAAAAGATCTGTGTTATCATGAAATGCTGTAATAAAGCGTGACCCATTTTTTACTCCGTTATTTATTTTGTTACCATGGATGTCTTTAACTTCCCCTGAGGACAGCACCCTAATTATTTAAAGTAGGCATTTTCTTTTTCAGACATATGAAAAGGTTTTGTACAGAATGCATTAAAACAGAAAGCGCAGCTGTAAAGAGGAGTCTCAGTCTTAACCTTTTCAACTGCTGGATCTGTGCTTTTGTGTTTCATAGGCAAGCCTTATATCTGGGTTGTCCATCAAACTGTAAGCTTGATTTTGAACAAAGATTTATTTTTGCATACCAAGGACAGGCCACGGGCTGCTGCACCCCTTTGACAGACTTTCTCCAACACAATAGTGTTCTGTTTGGCTAATGTTTGTGACTTGGATCTTCTCGGTTTAGCTATGGTGGTGTTGTCCATCTTCTGATAAGACACCAGAAACACAGCAATCTCATATCCGTTTCATATACAGAGACTAAAAGTAATCTACTACAGCACTCAATATGAGTAGTCAATTCACTAGTGGTAGCGGTAACTGTTTAAACAGGTAGATTTGCGTTGGAGAGCGTTTGTGTTCTCCACTTATTTTAAGGGCCTCGTGTTTGCATTGAAGGTTGAAACTTTTCTGGAGTTCTAAAATCTTAACATTATGAAGAAGACACTCTTCTAAAACTTAAAAAGATGGCTTATTCTGAGCTACTTAAAATCTGTTCCTACCTTAGAGATGCCTTCTGCATCTGGCATGCTCAACCCTTACGTATTTGTCACAAGGCTCTCCCTTGGGAAAAAAAAATCACCCAGAGTAAATATTCTAGACAGAACTGGTATTCTGTTACTCTTCTGCGTGACTCCCCATATGGGTGGTACTCCAGAATAAACATCTACTTATTCCAGAGTAGTATTTCCATTTTGCGAGTACAAGTGTTATTAAGAAGTCAAATACTTTTTTATTCCAGAATAGAGTCCACAAAGGAAGTTACCCTAGCATAGCTACTAGGACAAAATTTCCCACACAGGCTAGCTCTGAATAGTGAATTTACACCATCTGTTAACATATAAATATTAAAGACTCATTCTTCTGCCATTTCAGCTGTAATGAATCAAGGTTTGGGTATATATAAACATCCCATTGACACTCTCTCTCTCTTGGACTCTGGACACATATTACCACTTCACATTGCGTGCTTCTCAAACAGACTATGACTTTTTGAAGGTAAGTAGCAAGCGCTGCATACCAGAACCCTCATATCCACCTCTAACTTCTTAATAAGTTGATTTTGACTCCCTGCTGTCTCCTAGGGCTTTATAGGATTTGTGTCACACAGTCACAGTGTTTTTCAATGGGTCTAAATCAACAGAACATCCCTGCTTATCCTGCCTGGTGGTGGGAACAGCAAAGGGGACCAAAAGGTCTGGAAATGCAGAAGAGAATCAGGTTTCTCAGCATTGAGTGATTTTGTTCACCCCTAGGTACCTGGTCTAACCTTCAGCACTGCCAGAGGTCTCTTTGCCAAAGCTGGTCCGTGTTCTGTCATTAGATCTGTATGTGGAAACTTTTAGAAAGGTCTCTGCCTTTCCTTCAGCATCCAGTACATCTGCTGGTAAAAGTACTTCTGGGCCAGAGAAATCCCAGTTGAGAGGTGTCTATCCCGAGCCAGTGCTTGCAAAAGTAACACTGCAATTCTACAGAAGAATTTTCTGAAACTCCAGTTATTCTGAGGCATAACAACGTGACAATGGCTTGGTGAAGATTTCTACCTCACTCCCACAAATCTCAGGTTTAAGAATGTTTCAGAACTTGAAAATAATCCTCAACCTACTGCAGCATTCCTTCCTTTACAGACAATTACAATGAAGTTGTCCAAGCTTTCCACGTCTGCTGCATGACTCCGGTAATTCAGGTTTTCCTGAGAGCAAGCTGTCATCACACTGCGATAACTACAAGTAAATCCCCAGTTTGCACCAAATTCATGAGTGGGCCAGGAGTGTTCAGTGCTTCTGACAATCTTGTTCCTGTAAAACTTACAGACAAATATGAACTTCCAAGAACAGAATACACCATGCCTCTTGTGAGTAATATAATACATAATTTCCTTACTGGTGGAAATAAATAGTTTCATACCGTCACTCACTATAAGGATATCATCAGTTGCAAATCTCAGCTGTAAGGGAAAATCACCTTAGGAAAAGGGAACAGGTGATTTTTTGCTTTAGACTGAATCTGTGGAAAATATTGAAAGCATTCATCTGTAATGCATTACTTTTCTCCAAATCCCCCTGACAAGGAATTCCAAATTTAGCTCTCTGCTGTTTATTGGAGGGTAGGAGTATAGG
Source organism: Trogon surrucura (assembly GCA_020746105.1). NCBI lineage: Eukaryota > Metazoa > Chordata > Aves > Trogoniformes > Trogonidae > Trogon > Trogon surrucura. Next base: position 102,781,673 of record CM036617.1, on the reverse strand, counting down.
TGTGTTTGACTGCAAGTAAAATATTGTGTAGTATGAAGCTCCTTACTCGATTGTCGTGCCTAAGTATTTCAAGATGTGTACCAGTGCAAGACAGAGCAATCCCTGCAAAGCAGACTGCTCTGAGAGCTCCCTCGGAGGTTTTGGTGATGTTACTTGTGCAGTGATGGTCACGAGCAGCTGCCTGCGTTGGAGGGATTTCTCTTTTACACGTACTTTGCTAACACTGTCTTTACAAGATGTCTTGAAAAGTCTCACGCAGTTGATCTTTGCACACTCAGGGTTGTGATTCTTTAATTCTCCCTCCATGTTCATTAGACAGTGCTTAAGCTCCACGAGAAGGAAGCTCGGGCAGGATTAATCACTCTGAGACAGAGTAATTAACTGAGTGTCTCAGAGGCTGTGGTGGGTCTGGGTTCCCAGTGCCCTACTGGAGGTGAACTGAGCTCACAGCAGCTAGGAAGTTCTTAAATTTTCTTCACTATCCTCCCCACTTACATGACCAAATCTGCTAATGAACTATCCTGTTAAAGCAGAGAGGTAATCCAGTCTTGCGTGGGGCTGTCTGCCAAAGAGTTTGGGTTGTTAGAAAAAATGAAGTGGTGCAGCGCTTTGTGCTGTTAGCGTGCCAAAACAACAGCAACAAAAATCTTTTCTCATGGTCCAGAATATTAAACAGACACAAATAACTTTCATTAAAAAGCCACATTTTCTGTATGGAGCTTTCCCTGGAGAGAGCAGCATTTCTTTTCATAAGTAGGATGAATTTTGCACTTCATTAAATGCCTTGATCTTTTCATCACATTAGCCTTTAATGCGACAACATAATCTTTAATTTGTCTGGATTAACGATTAAAACAAATGTGTGCACTTGTGCCCGCATGTGCGCGTCTGCGGGTGTGTACAAAACCCCTCACTAATCTTGCAAAAACAAAATACGATGAAACCACCCAATGTTCTTACGAAAGGTATTGGTTTAAAATAGATATGTATGCACTTTTGTAGTTGCAGGGTTAAAAGCTGACTTTTAAAAGCCTCTAGTGCTCCCCTGTGCTGGTCTCCCTAGAGAAGGGTGGTTCTCTGGCTTGGTGCTCCAGTTGTCTTCCTCCCTTTGATACCCAACTGCTCTTCAAGTGTGGTCAGTGGGTTTGTTTTAAGGTCTAAACAAGACTGTTTTTGCCTCCGTTGTCTGATGCCAGGCTCACGGGCGAGAGGAAGGGCTGAGCCCAAGATACCTGCCGGGGCTGCTGTTCCCAGCCCTCCCTTGCTCCTACTGCACAGGTGCCAGAAAGGCTCAGGAGCTGGCTCCCACTGTCAGGAAAAGTGAATTTGGGGAGGACTCATCTGAACCTGTCTTGCTGCAAATTGTGGTTTTTCTGGTGCTGGTTGACTGGGAGCACAGCTGTCACCGTGGCAGGGCAGGAGATACAGCTGTGTGTGGCAGCTGAGTGCCCAGGATAAAAAGGTGCCAAAAAAAGAAGGTGGGAGCTATGGATACCGAATGTATGACTCTATAGGTGTCTTTTTAAAATGTCTTTTTTTTTTTAAAAAAAAAGATATCTAGTTAAAGATGTCCCTGCTTACTGCAGGGGGGTTGGATTAGATGACCTTTAAATGTCCCTTCCAAGCCAACATATTCACATTCTATGATTTCTTAGCAAAAGATGGAACAAAAAATTTCTCCTTTCTGTGTCAATATCTAATTGGAGAGACACAATTTTATGCCAAGAATATTTGTTGGAGGGATTTTGATGTGAACAAGTAAAACTATATATTTTGGGTAATGAACTCTCTTGCCTGACCCAGAAACAGAAAGCTCCTATGTAGTTAAAGCCCTTAAAAAACTTATTTTTTTTTTAAACTATAACAGAAGGAAGTGGTAATGGGGTCATCTCCAAGAGAATGCATCAAAGTCATGCAGTCTTTAAATACATCTTTGATATAAATAGTGTGGCAAGACTGACATAAACACTCCATAAGATTTTATTATTTTAAAATAATTTTTTTTTGAAAAAAGTTTCAGATTGATTTTTTGACTCACTTATGTTGCAGATATACTTGGAAGCTATATTGCTCTAGTTTCTGTGTTTAGATCCACACAGAAAAATTTCAAGTATCTGTTCACATTCTAGTGATGGTCAACGAACCAGGCTAAAACCTGACAAAAGTTGTTTCTTTTCGGGTTTTTTTTCTGGTGTTTTCAAAACAAAGCTCTGGATGACATATGGAACTGAATACCCATCTGCTTCAGAGACAGCATCAAACTATCAAAGCCAAAACTTAATGCAGAAACTGCTGTCTTGTCTTACAAACATGGGAATACCAAATTTCAGAAACTCACAGAACAGATCTGACACTAACATATGCCCCAAACAATCCTTGCAATGTGTTTTCAAACTGGATATTGTGGTGAAATAAAGATACAGTAAAAGCTGACGGGTCCCAATGCTGGAACCACTTAGGGCACTGCAGTCTCAGAAGTCACACAGGGAAGGTTTAATTTCACCCAACCTCATATAAAGAAAGACTTGTAGTCTCAGCTAATTACCTTGGCTTCCTGGATGGGGAAGGGAGGGAAGCACCTACCTCTGGAAGGAGGCTACAGAAGAGCTCCCAAAGGATAACCCTGTTAGAGGGCCAAATTAGGCAGGAGGAGCCTTATCACAGCTGCTACAGTGGGATGAAGAGAAGCTCCTGCACAATTAAAGCGTTCAGCTGGGTACCAGCATCGGTCTGGCTCAGGCCAGCAACGCACGACTCCCTGGGACTCAGAAATGCACTTTGAAAGTGTCAAATGGCCGCATCCTCGAGCCTCGTGCTGTTGTGGCAAAACCGCTCCAGCGTGCAAGCTCACCGCTTGAAAGTTCATCCTAACCTCTGTAGGCTGCTCTGGCTGCTTGCGACCGTGTAACCACAAGCAAGCCTGCCTCGCTGAGAGACAGAGCTATTTCCACTCACTCAGAGGAACGTGGGCAGGTAAACAGAATCAAATGGATGCCTTGAAAAATGGCATAACTGTGTTTGGAAATCTGTATTCCTGAAATCTTCCCTTTCCCTAGCTCTTCCAGCTACTTGTGGCAAAGAGCATGGCCAAAGCAATGGTTTTTAAGGTAGTGAAACGAAAAACCAAACAAGTTAGTTTCCAGTCAGATGTAGAAGACCAATGAATCCCTGGTACACACATGTTTCCAAGTAGAAGGCTTTTTCCTGAAGATGTGTCACATAAAATGTTCTTGGAAAGCATTGCCTGGATGGGTATTTTACAATTTGTGATTGGGGACCTTAGAAAGAGCCTCCGAAATTTTCCTGTTGTACTGTAGCATGCACAAATAAATCAGAAAAGAGATTTCTACAGAACTACATTATTATAGCTTTGTGATTTAAAATACATTGCCCAGCTGAAGGAAATAGAACGACAGAACACAAATATTTGGAAATATGCTACTCTTTCCAAAAGGTGAAGACCTTATTTATTTTCACCCACATAACACAGGGCAGAAAGAGTTTCTCAGTACAGTTCTGCGCTAGGCTTTCCACGCTTTTAGTTTTAATAAATACTTCTGTGGTCATGATCTGCCACAGAAACTTCACAGTAGAGGGGAACAATTCTTCATAATATTTTAATACCAGCAAACCTCCTGCTATAGATGCAAATGTTTTTGTGGTATAGCTTATTTCACACAACACCTTGGTATAAAAATCCCTGAGAGTTCACACCTCTAAACTGTGTTGCTACTCTGACAGAAGTACATGGCCTGGCCCAAGATTGTAGCACAAAATCAAGGAAACTGAGTAGGAGGGTGCTAGCTCTTGGTATCATTTAGCTAACCATATAGACTGCGATATTGCCAGGTGTTTAAACCCTGACTTGAAGCACAAAAAAGAGCTACCCCAGCAGTTTGATATCCTCTGCTGAATGAGAGATATTTTGGAGCATTTCTCACTATCCAAACCCAGATTTGAAGCTCATTGAGTTACCTTACAACACCCTCCTGTGCTAGCAAAGCCAGCAGATATTTTACCAGCAGCATTAGGCCCTCGGCGAATGCATTAGACAACTAGACTAATTTATAACACTTCAGGGTGTGTGTTTGTACAGGTATGTCTGCTGGCAACCGCTGTGAGTCATCTGACAGACCTCGTTTACAGCGCGCAAACTCATAATGCTATCTGTGCTCTCAGAACGAAAACTCTTCTTTTGGGAAAAGTGACGGGTTTTTCCTATTTTTTCTTTTTTTGACGGAAATTTAAAGCACTTGGTTGGCGCCGTCATTTTTTTATGCATCAAATAAATAGGAGGTCGTAAAATGAATACTGTTGAGAAAGTGGCAGGGGGGATAGTGAGAGGAGAGAGACCTGTCAAGAATGCAAACAGAAAGTAAAATTGTCACTGTTGGTCACGGACTGGAGGTGATCGTACCTGCTTGGACCTTTTGGCAGGAGACTTTTGGGGTGACAACAGCCCTTGCAATCAGGTGAGAAAATGGAAGGGCCCTGAGTGAAAGAGTAACTTCCACCATGCAGGGATGCCTGGAAGAAATGGTGAAATAAATAAATGCATAGCGTTGCTGTGTTCACCTCCTCTTCTGTCTCTGCTCCTCTCAAGCCTCTTTCTCATCCTTTCTCTCTTCCAGAGAGGGGTCATGAAACAATGTCTGTTAAGACATGTCTGAGTGGGACCTCTTCAGCTACCAGATAAGCCACCAAACTCTGCCACCACACAGTATGTTTAATAGACATAAAGGGGAGCATGGGAAGTTCAGGGCCAGGAGTCACTGAGCAAAGCTGTTCTTGTCACTGCACAGCGAACTGCCTAAAATCACCCACTGAGCAGCCTTCACTGCAAAAAACAGAGCATGGGAGGGGTTAAAGACATTGTCATCTAAAGCCGACTTCTTCACTCTCATGTCTGAAATTTTAACAGTATCTGAAATAAAAGCATCTATTTTAATAATACTGAGTACCTTGAAAGTAATACTCGTATAAAAATTCAGCCTCTGACCTAGCTGATAAATGAGTAGCAAACCTCTTTCAGTTTGGTAGGATTTTTTCCCACGCTTGTGAGGTTTGTAACTCTGAAAAGTGACAGCGAAAAAAAGAAAAATGGTGACATTAGGAATAATTTCTGGAAGTATTCACAAGACTTTAATTTAGGGTTGATTTTTCAATAAGAGTTTCAATGTTTTTAATATGCTCAGGCAAACAGTTTCAGCCCAATGTGATGATTTAAATATCCTCTAAAATGCAGGAGTTTTTTTCACTAGAAACAGCATGACACATCAGGAACAGCTTTTCCCTCACCTGTCATTTCTTGTCACGCTCCCATGATTTCTCCTTCAGGTTGTCTGGCAAGTAGGAGGAGTAAACCACAGCACAGCAGCCCCTTGGTTTATTTCGTTTTTTACCAGCTCCTCATGCATCACGTGCATTTAAGGCACGGGGTAGGATCATCATTTCCTTCACCTTGTCTTCTTCAATTTCTTGACTTTGAGTTTATCTTAAACCCTTTTCTTTGGGCTCATAATTCGGCAGTGAGTCAGTAACCCACAAGCACCCTGAGCGGAGCCAGCCGTGATCCGCAGGCTTCACTGACCACCTGCTCCAAGCTGTTTCCTGTGTGGGCGGCCAAGTTCAGAGACACTTCAAATATGAGTTACGGTAAATTTTGTTTAACCTCGTGTACACTTTGCAGGCGCTCAGGGTGGTTAAAACTGGATGGCAGTGAATTTGATTTCTCAGCCCTGTTTGGCTTTGCTGTGAAGCCGGCTAAACTTTGCTGACTTGAAGAAAGAAGGGCAAGAATCTGGCCCCAACTATTTAGTTCAGCCATGTTTCATCATCGTTCGTTGACATGCCATTACTTGCTCTCTTGAACCACTGCTCCCATCCTCCTGTGGTTGCCCACAGCCAGCCCGTCAGCTTTCCCTCCCCCCTCGTGACCAAGTGATGCTTCTCTGGCTGTTGCCCATCAGCCCTGGGAAAAGTTGGGATGCTTTTGTTCTCTCTTCAAGATTTTCCTCAGTGACTGTAAGTTAACACCCCTTGGAGCTTCAGTGCCCCAGTCCAAAAAAAGAAGGGATTAAAACCGCCAACTAAACTCAGCTAAGAAAATTGAGTTTGGAGAAGTGGAAAGAGGGGCAGATGTGATATCTTCAGCCAGAAATGCTGTCCAACTTTAATAATTCTTTTCTGTGTGTGTAGATCCAGGCAAGAGTGCATGTAGACACATCTCTTCCATTTCAAGCTCTTCTTCCCCCAGCCTGCCTCACTGCACAGTTGTACTTTGGGGTTTCTTGATGTGCCTCCCTTATCACTCCAGGTTTTCTGACCGACCAACACTCCCCCTGCCTTTCTGCCCCTCCCCAGCTCCAGCTCTCATGTTGTGTCCATGGTGTTGCTCTACTTTTTTCCTCTGACACATTTCCTGCTGCAAACCCTAGGCTGGACAGTTTGGGCTCCAAACACTTTTCTGTCTCAGGCCATGCTGTGCTCCTTCTTCCTGCCAGCAGCCACGCTGACACAGAATGGCTGTCCCAGGTTGTGGGGGGCAAGCTGGGTAAAACCTGAGCCCGGCGTGTGCCTGGTGTGTCTCCCCATCCTGCCCACTCTGCTTTAGGAGCAGGGCTGAACCTAACAAGGTAAGTTTTCGAAAGTGGTGTTGCTTGTTTGGTTCAAAGTGAAATTTTCTGCTCATTTTTTTCCCCTTTTTCAAGGAAAATACTCACGGTAGCTTTGGCAGTCCTGGTTTGTAAGCGACATGTTAACCTCTGTTAATTGCTCTTTATCTTTCATTTGGTTATAATAGTACTGGAATCAATTTCTCTCATATATCTTTGGCAGAAAAAGATAATATCCCACATTTATTTTCAAGCTCAAAGACAGACTGTGATGTACTTTTACAGTTGATTATTTTAATGCATCTTCTCCATTTCCCTTAGAAAAAGGGAGCTCCAATTTCCTCACACACTGAACTTTGTACTTCTGCTGAGGAATCTCTAATATTTTGCTTTGAAAAACTCCTAGACTTGATCTTTTCCCTATCCACCACCACGCACACATTTTGTCAACAATGATGACCTATTTTCTGCTTATGATTGCCCTAACACCTTTATTCCATGATGCAAATTTTGAGTAGGTTGAGAGCACTGGCACAGGCTGCCCAGGGAGGTTGTGGAGTCTCCTTCTCTGGAGACATTCAAAACCTGCCTGGACACGTTCCTGTGCGCTCTACTGTAGGTGATCCTGCTCTGGCAGGGGGGTTGGACTAGATGATCTTTGAGGTCCCTTCCAACCCCTGACAATCTGTGATTTTGTAACTCTGTGATTCTGTGATTCTGTGACATAACTATTAGCAATTATTTTTTCAGAGAAAAAACCTGCCACTTATGATTTAAAATGTATTATTTTTTTCTCTCTTGCTGGATACAGAGGTACACAGGATGATTTCACAGTTTGAAATATGATGACTTTAATTACAAATTCTAAAAATTAACATGAAAGAGAAAGATGTGAAAAATATTTCAAATATATGAACACAATTATACCTTTTTTTCAACATGATCTAATGAGCCTGAGAATTCTCGAGTGATTTTTTCCCTGTGCACACATTTTCAAAGCAGAATAAAATGGTGTGCTGTGGATAATTTGCTTTGCTCACAGGCAAAGAGCTGGATGGCATCAATTGCTTTTAATTATTTGCTTTTCTTCCACAGTTCTCAAATGGTCATTGGTGAGGTTTCTTTTAAATTCTGGCTTTGTAAGTAGTATACTACTTTGCATTTTATGCTAGGCAATAGAAGGGATTAATTATAATACTGTGAATGCATTGCTACCAGCTCTTTTCTAAAGACATTTATGAGCATCATGATGGTGAACAGTGTTGAATACTAAGTTGTAAGAACTCATTCATACTTTGCAACAGGAAGTTAACCTGCATATAAGAATGGCAGATGAATTTCAACATTGTAAAGTGATGTCACTCTGGGAAAAAAAAAAGACCTTAACTTTAAATAAGCAATCCTGTGCTCTGAGTCACCTGTGAACATCCAGGAATGGAGTCCTGGGGCAGGAGTGCTACAGAAATATCATCTCCGTGCCTAGAGAAAGGAAGAACCAAACCAAATCACTGTCACTACTGCCCAGTATAAAACCCTGGTGTTTTATACCTGTTTGGGTTTTTTTATCCCTTACTTCAGGTCCTTGTCTTGAATACTGCGTGCAGTCCTGCTCCCCCTCTCAGAAAAGGCCATACTGGAATGAGAAAGGATGCACAGGAAGGTAGCAAGGATCATCAAGCGTGTGTAAACAGTTTCTGTGGCAAGAGGTTAGTTTAGGACCCTTCAGTGTAGTGGAGACCAATGATGCTGAACATACACGAGGTACAGCAAGAGGGTTTGGCAGGAGGCGGGTGCAAAGCAGAGTGTGGTGGGTACTTACACAGTTCTGGGGACTGACCCACTGCAGGGGAGTGTAGAGAAGAGTATATATGGAGAAATTCACAGAAGCATCAACCTAACATATTGTCCTGGTTTCAGCTGAAAGAACTAATTTTGTTCAGTGTCTCATTTACATTAATAATATCCACAAATTATATTAATTCATTTTGCAAGTGGTGGGTAATTTAAGCTTTCATAATCTAAAGCTTGTTATTTTTTTCCAGGAGACGTATCTGTTGCAGGCAACAACACCAGCTCTGTCCGACCATCTGCAGGGACTAATTGTCTAGAAGAAGTCTGGGGTGACTACATCTAGCACGTAGATGTTCCTTCCCTGCAACTTCATCTGCAAAATGGGACCCTGATCCAAAAATGACTGATTTGCACAGATGAGTCAGAGCAAACTCTGTTGCACAATGTGGAAACTGTAAAACCAGTAAGGGAAGTTTTCTCAGTCTGAGAAAGTATGTGATAAACTTGAGACTGAAAGTAAAGAAATTTATTTTGTTTTCCCAAGGAGGAGTCTAGCCAGCATTTTTCTTAGATCCAGTTAAGCACTTTCCCTTATTTCCATTTTGTGATTTAGGGCGACTTCATTCATTGGTTAAATTAAGAAAAATGAGAATGCTGAAGTGTGGAGATGATAAATGGGTCATGTAGTCAAATAGCAGTGGCACTGCAAATCATCAGTATAATGTTTGGTGAATGACGGAGAGAGTAATCCAGGAAGGAATGGGGGGACCAGATGCTGTGAGTTATTGCAAAGTCAGTATTTAACTCTGATCTTTGCATTTCAGCTCTTCCGTTAGCATAAAATCTGAGTTGAATAAAACAAGGGTGAGGAAAGTTATGGGAGTATGGGCCTGGGACTAAGCTCAAGTTTCGATTCTATTTCCTTCTCTGTTATTGTTATATATTTATTATTACAATCTGTCCATTAATGTCTTTGTCTAATTTGGCATAGAATTATAATTCCACATTGTTCTCACATGTATTTCAAGCAATCTAAATCTGACTGGTACTAGTAGAGTTAACAAAGGACAGGAAAACTTGGCTTCTAATTCTGAGTAAAAAGGAAAAGATGGTGATAAATGTCTAGCTGCACAAGGCAAAAAAGTTGCTTTTTCCTGTACGTGCTTTTTGAATGCTCATTTTGTTTCAGTTAGGACAGATGTGAGGTCCTGCATCCCATCAGGAACCCAAATCCAGAACGTCTCCATGGAAGACATTGGGCAGGAGTCTTCACCGCCTCTCAATAGTAGCAGCTGACAATCCCAAGAAATGCATGGTGTAAACTTCAACCAACTCATGACACTAGCTTAGCAGTGATTGCCAACTGCAATTGCCAATTGGGAGATTTACTTTGATTTCCTTCTGTTGAGGATCTGACCTTTCAGAACTAGCTCATGTGTACCGTGCCTTGGAAAGTCCCCACATTAGACCAGTTGCAGGAGCAGTATCTCTCCACTGATTCTGCTGAGCCAGGGTGCAATCTGGAGATCCAGAGTCCACTGGTAGGCTGATTATCTGTGTCCCAGAAAGGGGAAGGAAGTGGAAAGATTTTGGACCTAGTGGACTGAGGGGAAAAAAAGAAACGTGGTTCGTTTTTGTGTGGTGTTTTGTTGTGGTTTTTTTTGCAAAGGAACTCGTGCACCATGAAGAAAATCACTGTTGCGGTAGCAGGGATTTTCAGAGGTACAAAGACACACAGATATATATGAACATATAGAGCTTCCCTTGGACGAGTGAGCAGAATTTATCAGCTTGGAGTGGGGGGAACAACAAAACAGCACAAGGTTCACAGGGGACTTTCATCAGTAAGTGAATGGAAGGGACCGCAGATATCCACCCTGCAACGTAGTCACTAATATGACACGTTGCTACCAAACATGAAGACAAGCCTTTCTTTGGAGCACTGGGTGTAGCAAATTAATACCATCAAGAGGATATTTTCCTGGAATCTAAATTAAGCTTTTCTGTAAAATTACATTCAAAGCCGCAAAAATTCTCTAAATCTTAAAAGTGTGTCAGAGCCGCCCCCTGAGATCCTGCACAAGGCTGCTTGGGAGGAGATGAGTGGGATGTAACTGGTAGGTGCGGCTCTGTGCCTGCAGGACAGCACATGGGCAAGGATGGATTGCTGCTAAACAGGAGCGCAGATGGGATTTTGTTTGCCAAGCAGGGCCGATTCACCAGAAAGCTCTTGCATCAGGGATATGTTTTCTTATCAAAAGTAAAGAAGGTCTTCAAAGAAGGTGAGGGAGAAAGCGTCCCCGTAGCCCTGTCCCTGTGGTTAGGATACTTGTTTGGATAGGATAGAGCTTCCTTCACACCCTTGCTGGTGGCTCACTGTGTCTTTGCAGTGGGCCAAGAGTGCACACACAGCCAGGAACTGCAGTTCAGTTGTCACCCAAGCTGTGGCAAACCGATCACGAGCCGTCAAGAGGACACGTGTGAAGCTCCCAAGGCACCGCTGAGACACCATCCATGGTGAGAGTGGCCTACCATCCAGAGGGGCCAAGGCTAAGTCTATTCTCACAGAAGCTACTCAGGGCATGTGGCAGTAAGCAAAAACAAGCTAAAACGTCTTAGTGAGGAAGACGCTGATGGCTTTTCATGTACGCTGAAGTGGGGCTGACTGTCAGCCTGGGAGCACAAACTGCAGGAGCCCACCACGGTGGGAGCAAGAGCATGAGCGAAGTTCAGGCCAAATGTATTACCAGGCTGGCACCTGCCTCTTGCACAGGTAGGTTTAGGTGGATACTGGCTACTGCCTTGGGCAATGCTTTTGGTGCTGGGTTGAAAGGTGCTTCAATGTGTCCCTGCTCCTGGGATAGGAAATTCCAGGGCAGTGTCAGCTTTCTACCCTGCTGTCACCCTGCATCATTTCACAAACATTTTCCTCTCTCTTCAAGCACTGAAAATGAAAAGGGGTGGGGGGAGAGAAGATGAAGTATGTTGATATAGTCTACATGAGTCACACTGATCTCCAAAGAGCTGGATGAGGTAAACACCCCATGAGAAGGGGTGGGATTTTAAGGATGGTCTTGTTTTGTGTTTTACCATGATGAAGCATCTTTTGCACATAAAAATGCCACCTTGGGGAAAAAAAAAAAAAAAAAAAAAGGAAGACTCGAACTGCACTGCTGAACTGCAGTAAAAATAAACTTGCATTCCTGTAATGGGTAATGCACTCCCAGGATACTGTCTGCTGACAAAGCTATTTGACTTCTTACTTCAGAAAGAACCAAAAAAAGATAATCTCTCACCTATAATGCAGCAGTGCCACCCACCCTGGAGGGGAGTAGTTTCTGTGATGTAATCCCACAATCATCTTTGAAAATTACTGTCATTTGAACCAATGGCTTGCTGAAATGTTGCACACGCATCAGGGCAGCAGTGTGTAGTTTTCCTCACTTACTGTGCAAGTCAGGACTGTGCTACCTGCAACTGATGTGTACTGCTGCCCAGTGTTACAGGAGATGCTCAGATGGGGTGGGGAGAACAGCCAAATAGATGAGGGTGGGATTTTCGAGAGCAATTTGTGCTGGCCTGACTCTCGTCCCTTTGAAGTCAGGGAAAGGCTTTGTTGGGAGGGGAGAGGTAGGCAAACACTCAGGACTTTGAAAAATCTGACCCTAAAAAGATGGATAAATGCTATGAGTCGCTGATGGTATTAGTGCCAGATTTGCTGATGTTGAATGCTAGTTCCAAAATGTATCCACAGGAATACTTCAAGGTCAAGTGCTTAGAGGCAACAGTCATGTAGGTTTGGGTTTTTCTGCACTATAAGGACATTTTGAATGGTTAAAATCAGATATTGGCACAACTGAACAGATTATGTATGTAAGTAGACTTACGTGTATGAATATACACACAGGAGCTGGCAAGGTGACTGAAAGCAGGTAGATAATTCCTTGGAAATAATCTATATCATGAAATCTCTCTCTGCAATTACACCCCATTTCACACGTCCCTTGGCATTGTTGTCTCTCTGAAGTGCCTCTCTGGTTGCAGTTCATCTGCTGTGCACCTTTTTATTTGAAGTACACAAAAAAAATCCTACCCCTTACTCTTCTACTAGAAAACATGGGTTTTGATTATCTGCATATTTTCACAGATCGTACCTGTATTCCTCAGACTTTCATTTTCATTTTCACCAAAATATATGCACATTTTCATTTTTTTAAGGAAACAGGGCCTTGATTTGCTGACAGATGAGGCTGTAGAATTGCTACATGATAAATCCCACAGTTGTAAATTATTTGAGTTCTTTATTTATAAAAATACTTAAATACATGTTCTTACTTGCTCTGCCAAATAAAGAGGAGTCAAAACCACAGGCTTGAGTGTCAAAATTTTTGCAAATTGAGTTGAATTCAGTGATCCGTTTTAGGTGAGGTAAAAAACATCTAGAGACAGTTCCAGAGCGTCAAAACACCTTGTTTCAGCGCTTCTGAAGTGAAACTCCTGTTTTCACCTTGACTAGTTGTTCATCTAAAAAGATCTTTTTGTTGTTGTTTTAACAGTTTGGTTTTCCTTTGTGTCTTACTACAAAGTGCAAGCGACCTGAAATAAAACATGCCCTCCACCCCAAACATTTAGTTTTGGCTTCTGAGAATCTTTTGAGAGTGATCCAAAATGAAATACGCTGCTCTTTGATTTGCCAAGAATTGAGACATTTCCACTGCGGGACAACCTATTAAGCCCTTGTTGTTCCTCCTTTTTAGTTCAGTCATTAAACAGAAGACTCTTACACAGACACCACTACATTTCACACCCAGGCAGGTGTGAATCTCTGCACAAGTAGAGAATTAGGTTGTTTGCAGGAGGTGTAGCCTCTGGTACTGAACTTCAAATCAACAGTTTTTAGAGAAATGTACAATACAATAAAAATATTAAAATAAACATATCTGCTATGGGGATTGGTCTTCTTCCAAGAACAGGAGTATGACTTGTTCTACAAAGCTCATGTTTTTCCTTCTTTTCATTCAGGTTTGGACATGAAGTTGCATACTCTTTTTTTTTTTTCTCTTGTGATTTTTTTTTTTCTCTAGTAATAATTGCACCACACAGTCTCCTGTCAACAGAGCACTTACTGTCACCCTTCAACATCTTGGACCCTTTGTGTACAGTTCACACATTAAGGCACTCTGCAAAATTGATGTCCAAGAAGAAACAAGTACATACACTTAATAAATTGAGATTCCCAGCAGTAGCTTTCCCTTACAGGAAAAAAAAAATTCTCTTTAGGATCAGATCACATTCTGACACTAGCTTCTTCAAATAGAGTAAGGAAAATCCACGAGTTACTCATTTGCTGTCTTATACTCTGTGACTTACAGACTTCTATGGCTTAAAAACACACATCTATACCTGTACCTATCCATATCTACAAGAACACCCCCCCTGCATAATAAAAGGACTAAAGGTTGAACACTAATGAATTAAAAACTATTTCAAATAGAGCACTGCCTTGGTACTGTTCATTATGGCCTGCCACACCTGTCTAACATAGTACCTAACTAGAGAAAATACTGAGCTCAGTGGTTTACTTCCAGCCCTGCTAAATAATGATGCAATTTTGTGTCTGCCCTCATTCTTTTACAAGGTTCAGACTCTGACTGACTAGCAGCCAGTTACCCTGGAAAACCTCACCGACAAACAAACACACGCAGCCTTGAAAGACAAGAGGCAGAAGAGAGAATCTGCAATCAGGCTGACTTCTGGATACAAGTGGGTGGTATAAACATAAAAGGGATGGCATTAGATTAGAGCTCTTACTTTGATCTCTGTACAACAACAATAAAATAGTCATAAAGGACTTTCACTCAGTGGATCTCAAAACACTAGACAAAATGTTAATAAGCCTCACAGCTCCCCTGTGAGGTAGATATTATCGCCTTCGTCTTACCAAACAAAAAACTGAGCCCAAAGGTCTAAGATGGTTTGCCTGAGGCATGCAGACAGCCCGTCCTCATCCCTCCTGATGGGGACATGGCCCTACCAGACACTCGAGAAGGGGACACTGTGGTCATGGCTTTCTGGTGTCCCTCTCTTTGACCATTGCATCTGGCAACTCCATCCTCGCTTACTCAGTGACAGCCCAATTTCACTGTTCTGTGCCTGTGTGCTCTGCTTTGGATGAGGGCAGCAATATTTCTCACTTCTGCTTGTTAGCATTTGGAGCTGTCAAGTTTCCCCATGTCTTTATTTTCTTTAATTTTCTCCTGTCTTTCGTATGCATGCCCTCCTGATGTTCTTGGCAGGTCTCTCAGATGCCCAGGTTGGAATTTGTGGATCTGATGCTTGTGCAGCGTTGGAGCTGGTGCATTATCAAAACTGAGAGGGAAGCTCTCTGATGGGAGGGCTGAGGATGCCACTCTCGGTTCCTCAGTCTGCCTACCCCAGCCAGCGCCCCCTGCTACCACAGGGCCGGGGAGAAGCTTTGTCTTCCCTCACATGTCCCGAGGAATGCCTCACCCCCACAGTTATGACCCCTGCCAGCCCCAGGCCATGAGTCAGAGTGAAGAATATGTTGCAATATGTTGTCCTGGACAGCATCCATCTGGTGTCAGATGTGGATCTGACCAGGCAGATTAGGACTAGTCTCATCCTCTTCTTGCCATGTTCACACTTGCAGTTGCCCATGGATATTAGGCTCCCAGTCCCCTTTCAAGCCTCTAGAAAAAAATTGTCTCTCATCCGAAAAGTCTGGTTGCCTGCTGCACAATTACCATAAAGATCCTTTTTCCCAGACGTGTCCGCTTTTTCTTCCCTCCAGGCTTGATCCAGGTAGAGTTTGAGTTGCAGCTCCTGTCTGGATTTTGGAAATCTCAGCCAGGAGCTCAAGTAGCTCCATGACGAATTGAGGAGACAGGTTTGGCCAGCCAAGGCACCCCTGTGGCAATCAGCAGCACATGCCCCACAGGATGGGGCCAAACTTTGTGTCTCTGGTGGGATACTGGGACAAACCAAAAGGAGAAAAGCCTTCCAGTGTGGGTGGGAGAAAAGCCTTCCGAGAGGGTGTGGGCTGGGAACCAAAATTGAGCATTACATCAAGGGGCAAGAGTATGAATTAGTGCCTGCACTTGTCTCTGTTAGCACAGAAAGATTGGGATTAATTATATTAATTTTAATCATCTGCTGCATTTGAGGCCAGATGGGAGACAGCAGAAACTTCAGGGACAGGGAAAGTTTGGAGCTGGGGAGGTGGATTCCTGTACAACTGGGCACAGGGAGCTGGGGAAGGGGATTTGGGAGAAGGGAGTCAGGGAAAGAGGCTGGAGGAATGAGACAGGAGTTTGGGGTGGGGATGGAAATTGAGATTGGAAGTAAGGGTGATGGATGTGGAAGGATGCTTATGAAGCCTCAGGCAGTCACAAGGTCAGAGCATCTTTGGGAAGAGAGAGCTGGGGTGACAAATGCCCAGCGCAGTCTTTAGGGCAGCCAGGTTGGGGCTACCCATCCTACTCCTATCCGTTTTTCTCCCACCTTATTGGAAATCCCACCTTGCCATGGGAACACTATGCAATACTGTCATGACTGAAATTAAATTATAATATTAGAGGCAGCCACCAGGAAAGGGGACTGGCCTTTCTGCCTTAAGAAATAGCTATTTGAAGGGTGTAGCAAATTGTCTGTTGTACACTATTACAACAAGACATTTTTCATCCCAGGGACTCATCTCACAGAAACTACATGACCTGTAATCCTGTAGTCTGGTTTATCTACCACCCATGTGGTTCAGTACAGATCTGATTTTCCTGAACACTGGCAGTAATGTTCACATTCTTTATGCCCACTGTTCCAAAAAACACATGTTCAGGTATAAAGTTAGGATTCTCTTTTCATGTTGCCATTTCTGGTAGAGCTGGGTAAAATATGGGTTTTTTTCTGCCCACGGGAAATTTTCAAGATTTTTAATATTTTGCTATCCTGAATCAGTAAAAAAAAAGAATCTATTGATGTCAGAACAAATAGTAAAATTTCAAATATCTTTTGGAAATAATAAAAAACACAATAAAACAAAAAAACAGGTCTCATTTAATGATTTTCAAACATTTCTTAATTTTTATTTCAACTTTGTAAAGTGTTGCTTATTTGTATTACAAAATGAAAAATTCTTTTAAAAGGAACAGACTCCCCCCAAAGATTTTCTTTTGAAATTAAAAAGGGAGACATTTAGATGACTCCTAGTTTTTTCAATAGCTTTTTCAAGGAGAGAAATTAGTCAAAGGCAAGCCTTTCTTGAGAAGTTTTTATTCAGTGGCTCTGACAAAATACTTTTTGTTGAAATATTCCCAAGCAGCTCTTTTCTAGCTGTTGGCCAATGAGAGTCTCTGCCCATGAGCAGCAAAGGGAACTCCATGTACAGCAGTGATAAACCCACGGCCATTAAACATGCACGTGCACATGCATCCACCCAACTGTTGCTTGTCCTGTGACCTCCAAAAAGTCTGAAGGTGGGATGCATCAGCTACAGAGGGCGTTTTTGTACTTTGTCTAGAGGTGTGACACTTGATGAGCAAACATAGGGTTTTATTGTTGCAATGTTGGTAGTTTGACAGATCACCCTGCTCTATATGATGAAGGCTATTTTTTTACTACCTTTTTATTTGATGAAAACTACTTTGCTGTTGCCTGAAAGCTTGAGGAGTCGGTGGTCAAACTGAACAAACTTTGACTTCTGATCAGCATGACCATGATTTAATACCGAACTATGACATGTTTTGCCCTTCAAATGAAACTGAAGAAGAAAGATGTGTTCTGAATAAGCAGGTAATTGGCTTTATAGCCTCCCATAAGTTTAAATACCAAAGTTTGGGTTGCAGTCTCAGTTACTCGGGACTTAAGTCCACCTTTATGGTTAATAAACTTGATAATCCATCAGATCTGAACTGTTTGAATTCATTAAAATCCCAAACCAGCAGACATGCAGGGAAACGCACAAGTGCCTCGCTCACCAAAGGCAAGGATGCCTTTGGAAGCATCAAAGTTAAGGTAACACATGAACAATGCTGTGACACGTACCTTTTTATCCTCTTATATATGTGAATTCCCCCGTCGTATATACCAGTATGCCCCCCCATGCATGTACGTGTGCACACACACGTGTCGTTTTTATAAAATCTGATATTCAAATGTGGAAACATTTCCATTTGGTTAATGCAGCTAGTGTGTTTTACTGCACTTGGTATCTTCTTTCCCCTGGCCTGTCTCACCCCACCCCCCAAAAAAAAATCAACACACCCTCAAAAGACTCCTGATTTCCTCTCAGTAACCAGTGCCTTCTCGACAGATTACCCTAGGGAAAAAGAAAAAAAACCCAAACCTGACTCTCTCACAGAGTTCATCTTGCCCTCATTTACCTTTTGCATAACAAAAGCTCAGACTATAATTCTGAATAGATGTTTTGTGTAGTTGAACCAGGTGTCTTGCTTGGAAAGACAGTACATTACAAGTCAGCAAAATGCCAATTTGCTTTGTTTCAAAACATTTTGTTTCAATTGTTGCCAAGGCCTGGGGCTAAACCCTACATTCTGTTTTAAGTGTCTCTGTTCCACAGTCAGCTAGTTTTTAAGGTTTTTCTTGTATTTATCGGAATACTCTAATGACAGTCTCACCTAATCCTATTGCTCTGGAAGAGATTTTAAGGAGTAAAACCATAGCTGCCTACAAGCACGACTATGATAAATTGATGCTCACAAATAAGGTATTTTTTGTCCAATTAGTGAGTCTGGTAAAAGGAAAGATCAGAAACAAAAGTTGATAGTAAAAGAATTTTGACTCTTCTCTCATCACGTCTGTGAAGTTCACAAACCTGTAACTGCACTGTGCAAGGTGTGCACAGTGCTCTTGGTTGCCAATTTATTTAATCAAAGTTTAAACAGCTAACCCGTGATTTTATCGTTTGTGCCCTACATGTTTGTAAATCACTGCTTTAGCTCTGCAACAAGTCCATGCCTGCTCGGCCAAATAATACACTGCAGTTCTTCAGCAGGGGTAACTTAAGCACATGCTTAAGTGCTTTGCTGCACTGTGGCCAGAGCGAGTACGTTTTAAAGTCCTTGAACCTGGAAGATTTTTTGCACATGCTTAATTTTACTCACTTGAGTAGTCCCAGGGAGTTTAAGGGGTCTGCTTATATGGTGAAGTCATTTGTGTGCAAGTGTTTGGATGACCAAGGCCTAGCACAAAACTACTCTGTCTTGAGATGTAGTAGAACATCTCCAATCAAAAGTTTTTTCTCCTTAAGCTTTTCCTAAGAACAAAAGGATAGTCAACAGTGAGTCAGAGCAGATGTCTTTTTAGCTCACTATCTTGATTTTAGCAATGGTAAGTAGTGGATACCTAAGGAAAATGAGCAAGAAACACTGTGAGCATACAAGGGTATATCTTGTATCTCCTTCCAACTCCACAGCTCTGGCCATCGGTGCTGTAAGGAGGTCCTGAGCTGGAGGTTGTATTTACTTTGTTGGGTTACATAGTTCTTAATGGCTCTTTTTTTTCCCATTTAGACTTTGGATTCCACAATATCTAATGTCAGAAACTCCCATGATGTGGCAAAACTGCCGCGTGGAGAAATTCCTCCTTCTGGCATACCCTATACCTGTGCCTGTCTTGGAGGCTTCCCCGCCCCAGCTCTCACGTGATGGCAAGTTCTTCCTCCATCGCTTCTTGCTGCTGTATCTGTAACTGCAAACACCCTTTTGATTATACCTTTCCTACCGCCACCTCCCCAAATTACAGTTTATTTTGTCTCTCTGACAACGCTTTTCCATAGTGTGCTCCAGGCATGCATCCTCCGCTCAGACTTCTACACATCTCAGAGATGAGGTGAAGAGAAGCATTCAAGTTAAAAAGTGTCCTAATAATGTACTCTATTTTATTCCTGACTAATGTATTCTATTTTATTCCTTACTAATGTATTCTGTTTTATTCCTTACTACTGCTTTACAGCACTATTTTTTAGTCAACTGCTGCTGAACACTGAGTTGACATTCAGAACTGTCCACAGTGACTCAGTTTGGTGTATCTTAACATTTCTCACATGAGAAAAACTGTGTGAAAATGCTATTGGCTTTGGTCTGAGAGAAACAAGAGGCTCTTTGAACTGCAGCTGAGTCATCTGTGTCCTGCGACTAGTTTAAATACCATGATTAGGGTGCCACTTTTATCACTGAAGTTGTGACAAAACTTGTGACTAGTGATGAATGAATAACTGAAAAAAAAATAATTTGCAGACTTTCTTCTAAATTCAACAGCTAATTTCAGTTTGACTGGGTTTCTGGCTTTTTTTTTTTTTCCCTCTCTTTTTTTTGGTAACACTTTGAAATTTCAGTTAATGCTTTCAGCTGCAGAACTGATCTTTTCAGTTGTGCCGTGATCAGTTAGTTACCCGTGTCATGCAGCTTTATTTCTGTTTCCTGGTTGGATTAACTCTGTAACAAATCAAACCAGCAAGTATCACAGCCAGAGAGATTCAAGCTATTCCTGTGGTTGTGTGAGTTGTTTAAGCAATATTCCAGACACTGTGGCTTGTGTGTTCCTCTGTGACTCGCTATTTTGAATGAATGTCAGTGGTGTTTGTTGAGAAATCGGAGTATCTTTCTGAAAAGTGAACAGGCACTATGCTGTAAACAATGTGGTTTCATCCCAAAGAAATGCAAACCAGTGAGAAGCGTCCCCTGATTTTTCTCTGGGCCTGAATTAGGCTGTTGGTGAGCAAACTAGTGATGCCAAATTAAGAGTTAACAGAGGTGAAGTCACTTTTACCTAGAACTGACCCTAGAGTTCAAACCCACCCACAGGCAAGTGAGTTAAGTGAAATAACACCCACCTGCTTCAGCAGGATCGAGGCTAACCCCTCACCTCTGGATGGTGACTGTCCACTGTTTTGGACGACACCATAGGTGAGAGCTGGGAGGATGCTGTAGCTGCTCTGCAAGTCTCATATTTCTTCTCACCCAAGGTCTTCCCCACTATTACCATGACTGATGCACCCTTCAGCCGAGAGCCAGTTTTACTGCCACTCCAATTTGCTCCAAAGAACCATTCAATCTAAATATACAATGCAATTACAACATATTAAATATTGATTGTTTAAGAAGCACTTGGTAAAGCGTATTAAACAAAGCACACGCCTTCCATCCAGCTGCCTTTATGAATACGAGAATTCAATATAGTGTTGTACTTTTATTACCACATTAAATAAGACATGCACATGGCACTTTGCATACCCTCGATGTAAAAGTATACGTTAATACTTTCTCTGACGACAACTGCCTAAGTGATACTTGTTGAAGCTTGTTCAATTAAACACTAGATAACTGCAAAAGCTTCTTAACCTACAACCCTCTAATACTTCCTGATGGACTAGAAGAACCTTTTAATAATGTTAACTTCACAGCTGAATCGTGCAGTCTGAAATTCAGACAGGATCAATTCCCAATCCCAGTATTTTACACTTCAGAACACTGAGAAGAAGCAAGATGTAAGACCCAAATTTTAAGGCTTGAATGGATGTACCAGCCTGTAAAACATTTCATCTTGGCAAAAGCCGGAGCTACATAGAGTTCCACAGTCCCCGCAGAAGTGAAGGAAAGGTTGTCCCAACCCCAGATGCTCTACAATTTACTTGAATTTTTAAGGATTCTTCCACGGAAGAATAGAGCATTAGGTTCATTAGGGAAAATACTGGACAAATTGTATGGAAAGAGTAAGTTTGCCAGAAATTCCACTGAAAACAGGACAAAGATTTTTATTAGTAAAACTCTCTAGCTTCTAACCAAATTCTTTCTGATAAACCTAGGCTCTCCAAAGTATAGCAACGTAATTAATTCTGGCCATTTCTCTTTAGCTTATTCTGTCATTTAGAGAACACGAATGACTGCTGTTTAATCATGACTGCTAGGGTAGGTTTGTTAATTTTCAGTGCCCATGGTTTTTTACCATATCCGTAATAATCACATTTGATTCTCACAGAAAGTTGGCAGGTTTTCACAATAGCCACATCATTCAAACTAGAGAGAGTAACAACAATTTTTAGCAACTACTTAAATATCTTTTTTTTTTTTTTGCCAAAAAAGCCGAATATTTTAGGCTGGATATGCTGGAGCAACATTTCAGAGTTGGCTGTAGTACAGGTACGTCAATTTTCAGATGCACTCGCCAGGCGACATCTCCCAGCTCACACCGTTAATGGGAAGAAGGTGAGGGGGCAGGGTATACAGTGGGAATTTCCCCATGATGCATCATGGTTCATGTAGCCTACCCAAGAAGCTCACACGTATACTGAGAAGTAAGACATGGAGCAATTAAACCAGAATTACTGTGAAGCAGATTTTTTTTTCTGGCTGAAAACTGCTTTTTGTTGATTTTTTTTGAAGTATTGCCTATTTCTTTAGTTTTAACTCCATATGTTTTCCACATCCTTGAAAACCAAAGCGTGCCACCAGAGCTAAGAACCCAGAAAATATTCTGCATGTCTTACCTAGAGTGTCTTGCCACAGGAGTGGCAATACAAGTTTCCACACGTTACCCTCACTTTCTCTATTTCTAGAAGTCCTGCATGAACTTAAGAAGTACTTTTTCTAAAGGCTATGATTTTCTAAATTATGCTTATAGAGCCTACAAGATATTAAAACAAACCCTCTCAGTACAAAGAGTTCTTGTATGTTTTATTGGTTGACATCTTCCCCAAAGAAATAGTGGGTGTCTTTTTTCTTTTTATTTCCTTTCAACACCGATAGATTTTCTGTTAAAATCAAATCAGAAATTGCCACTCATTTTGCACACACTGCAAAAAAGCTGTCAGCTGGTTGATGCCAATCATAGCTGGATTTCAAGCAGTGTACTGCTGTATGATGCAGTAGCTCAGTGTATTGTAACTAAACCCCAGGACCTTTGAATGTTTCTCCGTCACTTGTAGTTTCAGCTGAACTGGGAACTGACTTACTGCGAAACTGTCTAGAGGAGTTCTTTCTTTTTCATTCAGAGCAAGGCTGAAAGGGACTCCAAAAATCTTGTAAAACTCTTTTAGAGAGGTCCAGGGGATGGAGACCACTCACTATGAACGCTTCTGGGGAACCCCTGACAGCTCTTGAAGCTCAGAGGCAGACACGCAAGGCAGAGAAAACGTGAGCAGGGATACTCATCCCCAGGCAGGTGCTGGGGCAGAAGTGTCCCTGGGACAAGAGTGTGGATCAGGGGCAGAGGGAGCAATGACAAACGAGGGAGTTAACCCAATTGGAGCCATAATGATGGACCCACAAGGTTGACCTAGACACCCAAGGGTCACACACTGCAGATTTAGGGAAAGCTTGGAGGGAAGAGCCACCTCCTCACATCTGTTTCCACACAGAGATCCCGTGGAAATAAAACTGAAGCTCATGCAAATGTTGTATCTCATCCTGCTGAAACAGGCTGTGGTGCCTGGCAAAGCTGGGGGGAGCCTCTACCAACCATAAGGAGTTTTCAGCTAAGATGGCGACAATTCTCAGTTTTATATTCCTAATTAATGCAATGCTTCTGAAGGGTGTCAGGCAGATATCAAAGCTCTGGACTTACTGTGACAGCAGGCACCACAAAGGGAAATTTTTTCCATTGTCATTAGCCCTGGCTATCTAAGAATTCTCAGGACAGCTTGTTAAATATAGAGCTTCCAATGTGAACCTGAGCCAATGCAAACAAAACGCGAAATGTTGATTGCCTTTGGGAATTTCCCTGATCTTTCATTTCTTTAGACAAACAAAAAGGAAGATATTTTCTGGGGTTTTCACTTTGTGGGACTTCTCTTTTTTTTTAAACGTGTGTTAAAATCTGATCTTATTCCTTGCTACTCATCATCCCATGATTTTCACAAAGGTGATCTAGCAACAGTAAGAAAACTGATCAACTAACGTCATTCAGAGCCATTTTTCAAAAATTTTCTACTCTGGGCTAGGATCACCCTAGAGCAGCCTGTGTGTCCACAACAAACATTGTGTAGGTACAGACTTCTGCCCATTGCTTATTCATGCACAGTAATACAAGATGTACTTTTGCTTAAATTGTGCTGAAGTTTGTATAGTTACAAAACATGATAACTGCCACATTTTACTTTAACAGAATAAGAAGCAGAGATTAAAAAAATTAAGGGATTTGATGAATCGTGAAATTAACTCATTCTTTTTCTTGATTTTTCTCTGATACAGGCGTTGTTTTGTCTCAGTTGGTTTGAGTTGGAATAGATTCTTTGAAAAATAAGTGAAAAGGAGTTTTCAAAGTAACATAATACCTCTGTAGGTTTTTAAGAGAAAGTCTCACAATAGAAGGTCTTAGTGATTTTAGAGGGAAACATCCTTCCCTGTTTTTCAGAAAGACTGAGATCCTCTTTATCTTCAAGAATAAAATTAAGGTAGAAAACCTGTCCATTTTGGAGATCTTCCACATACTCCATAATCACACTCACAAAATGCTGCATCATGATGCATTATTCATCAAATGCTTTTGTTCAGATGATGTCATATATGTCTCCCTAAAGGGCCACATTATTTAATAAAGAATTTTTATTTTCTGTTGGGAGGTTGCATAAAGATGTAAAGAAGTTTTACTGGGCTTCTGAGCCTTGTAAAAAAGTACAGCTTTTTCCAGACAGTCCTTCTGATCCATCTGGGGGGCCTCTGTCTGTGTTACTTGGTAGAAACACTGGCTTGCTCACCGAGCATGATACAGGCATTATGCAATAAACACAATATAATACACACATATTATATATAACCATAATAATGAATGTAAAAAATACATACACACGTGCACTGTGGAGTTATGTTTCATAACTTAATATGCATATTACACTAACCCCACACAGAATATCAAGAGAATCTGTTTCTGCTGCATACAAAGCAGACATTTGAACGTGTGAAGCAAATAGGAAACATGTTTCCCAGTAAATTTAGAGACCGTATTTCATGGAGATCTCCATATGCCTTCTTAATTCATTTCATGTTTCTATGATCGTTTGCATTTCTTCTGTCTTCTTTTTTGTCTCAGAACTGGTACAAGTTAAGCTGTTTGTAGAGTCAGAGTCAGGAGTGGTCTGCTGTCTCTCCACATAGCCTTAATAAAATTTCCAGGGGTTTTTGCATCCCAGCTATTGGTTTGTGATTATCATCCTCTTTCGGAGAAAAAGACATGCGAAAAAAGATACTGAAATATGAAAGTGTTCTAGCCTCTGCACAAAGATTAATGCACTATATTTAACGTTAATTGACAGCATTTAAGTAAGGGGCCAGTGTAAATAACAAACTGACCTCTAGCCTAACTGCTGAAGGGCCTAGATCAGAAGGCGCATGGCCCTTGGGGAACTACACAGCTGTAGCATGTCCTCGATAGTATTTATACCCCAGCCTTCAAATAATGTCTAGAAGACATGTTACTGCAGCTTTTGTCATGAGGTAAGTTTGCACCTCAGTGCTCTGAGAGACCAACCCCAATTCCCTATTCTTTAGGTCACAGGTTTTTACTTAAAAGCCAGCATTTAAAAAAGAATATGTCAACTATCCTGTGGGAGAGGTTTTGCCTTCCAGGTGATTCAGAGACTATTTCCTTAATATTTTAAATGAAAAAGCTGTCTTTAACTAGCGAATCAAAAGAGGTTTTGTAAATCTTATGCAAGGTAAGCCTGTCTGCAGTTTTCCTTAAACGGCACTGGTATGGAGCTATTGGTGGGCACAAATTAACTGAATTTTTCTCATTGCTTCTGCCTCTTCATTACGAGCAAATATGGAAATAACCAATACTGCATTTGCCAATGACGTCTACTCTTTTCTGTGGTTATTAGCACACGGGATGATGTCTACTAAGAATTCTTTTTATGTGGGAAGCTATAAACTGCTCTCCATGGAAAAAAGCACCCTTTCTGTCTTGGCTCATGGTAGCAGCAAAGAAAATGTCTGGTGCCCAAAAGAAGCAGACTTGCAATGGCAAGAGTAGTGAGCAGCTAAAGAAGCACTCACATCTTATTTGTCTTACAAATACAGGAGTGCCTTATTACAAGAATCCCACACTGTTGTCATTGCAGCAGAGATTCATGTAATGTCTTTTGTCCCTCACTTCTGACTGTATCATGATGTATCATCAATAACGTTATTGCTATTGCCATTATAGTTGTTCTTCGTCTGAAAGAGAAATAGCATGAGTTGGCCAGTAAATCCAAACATCTGTTACAGTTTTTCTCCTTACAGAGACTTAATTTCTCCAACTTTGAGTCAAAATGCCCAGTGCTGCCCCATTTTAGGCTGTGACAGTGTGTTTTCCTCTCTTAGTTACCCTTCAAAATGGTTGCAATGTGTGTATAGACTATACTGTTGCTGCTTTGGAATTAAAAACACCTCATCTGAAAACAAACTGAAGCTTGACAACATGACAAGCTGCTGTTTGATACTTTCAGAGAAGCAGTTTTGTGCCACAGCACTAGGGTAGAGGTAAGTCTACGGGTATTTCTTCAGTGTACAGTCCTTAGCTATGGTATGTTTGCTGGTGAATATTATTTCTTGAAGTCTCAGAGTCAGAAGAGGTCGATACTGGTAGCAACAGCAAAATGCGTAAGTGGTACAACCCAGAAAACCTAAGGTAAAATAAATAAATAAAGGCAAATAATGTGTGCACCACATCTTTCCTCAGTTCCTTTGTATTGCCTCTGGCTCAGGCCCATCCAGGAGGGTCTAATGTCTCAATGGTTAACGTTTGATTTTTGAAAACAGGATATATTGCAAATAGCTTTCCTGCTCACTAGACCTCATGCTAGCACAAGGCACATAATGAAGAAAACTCACTCGACTAAGGTGATCAGCCTGAAATCTGCTTTTAAACCAGTGATTTAAATGAGAACATGAAACAACATGACAAAGTTCTGTTCCTGAAGCAAGATTTTCCATGCACAAAGTGTGAAGGTGCATGTCTAACCTATTGCTATTGCAGTTTTAAGATTACAATCTTGTGGTCTCCTTGGGATGTCATAATATGCTTTGAACTTTGAGTCAAGCTATTTCCATATTCATTTGCTTACTTCCACAAGGACAGGCACTAATAAGACAATATGCTACAAATCATTTTAAGTTACTGAAGAGGTGGGAGAAAAAGGGGGAGAAGAAAGAGGGAGGGGGAAGGGAGAGAATATTTGGTCTGTTCTTAATTAAAACCAGTCGATGACATACAATGATTTGTCTGAAGCACTTCTGAGCTGTACCCATTTCTGTTTACACTTGACAGCTGTACATTCTTTCCTGCCTGTACTGTTTGAACTATGGCCAATGGTACAATCATTAAATCTTTGATAGTGTTTTTTAAATACAAAATTGACCTTTCTTTCTGAGACAAAAAAGAGAGGTAGGGAAGGAATATCTAGGTTACATTAAAGACGTTTGGATTTACTAGGTTGTACATGCTGTATTGCAAAACAGTGCCTCTGGTCATACTTGGACTGGCTATTAAGAGGGTTTTTTCATGTTCCTCACATCTGCTTACAAAAAGAAATCATCATTCTGTGACCCCTTCCTCCCAGAAGATGCCTGCTTTGGGTAGAGAATAAACCAGAGCATCCATGATTACTAAATGTAATTCAGCATTGTGAGTGGGATGCAGCAATTCTTACTGGATTACAATAGGTTTCTGCTACAAATAGACAGATTTAGAGAAAAAATCATAAATTAAGAAAACCAGAAAAGCTAAAAATTATATATCTGGAACCAGCTATCAGTCTGTTATGAATTGAGAAGCTGCAAAGTAAGTCTTTGTGAAAGCCAAACGTGTCCTAGACACTCCACAAAATTCTTTCTCTGAATCCAGTCTGCAGCCTCCAAAATCGATGGCTCATTACAAATGGAAATGCTTACCTAAAAAGGAGAGAGAAAGAACATTAGCATATGCTTTATCCCTTAAGTTTGAACTAAACCACAGAACTGATTTGATCCAGATATCGCCAGCTGTCCCCTGAACTTGCCTGAAGCGTGTTTTGTTGCCAGCTTTGGCAGAGGCAGTCGGTCAGACGATGCTGTGTTACTAACCAGGGCTGTACTGCTCCTAGTTAAGCTGAGACGCCAGAGATGCATTTTGTTTTATAGACTGGAGCTTAGTCTAAAATCACACAGAGAGTAAACAGGAAGGATATATTTAGCTTCTGCAGCTTAGTAGGAGTGGGAAATCTTTACTTTACTTTAAAGTCCTGCAGTCATCTTTTAAAACACAACCCTTATGAATACCCCAAGAGCTCCCTAGAGCTGCATGGGCAGGCGGGGATATTTAAGTCCTGATGATGTTGCAGCAGTTCCTATTCCTCTGCTACTTTTCCTGTCTTATGTGGAGGTTGCCCTGAGTTACCAGGTTTGGTTGATTTATTAATTTAAACCTCTTATGAAAAAGGAACTAAATTCTTAGATTTCATTAGATGGGTTATGGCAGCACTTAACTGAGGTTAAAGACCGAGACGAAAGGAGATATAGCCCCTGCTTTGAACATCTGAGTGCCTTCCTCCTCTACCCTTTAATGTCCGGACCTTCTGAAAAGAGACACTGCCAAAGATATGTAAAAAGACATTGCACAACAACGAATGCATTCAAGCAATGTCACAGCAATGCTGTGAAGGCACCGAGTTAGGGCATAACAGAGTCCCTGCCCCACGGACCTTCATGTGAGATTTTTAAGACTACCCATCATTGGTGGTGAATTTAAATCAGTAGGAGCTTTTCCCTAGTTTATTTTCAGTATTAGACCAAAGACAAAATGTCCAAAAATTTCACTCACACTCTAAACTTTTTCAGTTATTCAGTCAACTTGAGATCTTGGTGAGGGCAAGTAGGATGTCAAATGCTAGTGTCCTGCCCTAGCACTAGAAATAAAAGTTTATCAATTTCAATGGTTCTTCTATTTTCCTCAGAGCCTAAACAAGCTCCAGGGAAGATGCCTTTTCTGAGAAGTCACTGGCATGAGACTGACTGACTGAAAGAAGAAAGGTTCCAAAAAGACACAAAACCAATGGCTACATAAGGCACAGCTGAGCACTGCCAGTCAGCACTTCTCAAGCTGTTTGGAGGTGTTAAATATAAGTTGTGGGATGCCAGTGTGCTACCCATTGCTAGTCCATACAAGGAACACAGTTTCCTCACGATGAGCCTCAGCTACATATGTTCATCTTTACTTCTGCCAGGGGTAGAACATCCCCACAAGCAGGAAAGGAGAAATCTTCAGTATGTATCTATAAGCCCCTAGTCTTCCCTGACATCTAGATGTCTCCTGTATGTCTGACCTTGGACAGGTTCCTGCGGACACTCACACTCATTTCCACACAGCAGATTCAGCCTCGTGTTCCCAGGTCTCTAAAGGATATTTCTGGGGGAAAACTGGAGCCCAAACATTTGCTGTAACAGTGATTATTTACATGCCACACTAGGACTGGGGTCTTTCAAAGCTGGATGGATGTTGGTACCACCATGCATTTTTATACGATGCCTGCCAGAGACATGCTGGTTCATCCATAACCTGTTTTTCACCCAAGAGATTTGGGTTTTTTTTCTTGTCCTTTTCCTCATTCTTCCAGCACTCCTAACCTCGCTGTTCTGAGATCGCCACTTTAATTGTCCCCGAACACCACCTACCAGTGCTGTAACTGAGAGGTGATCTCTATCTGAACTTTAAGGCCAACTCCATACACACATTAGCAAGACAGTCCTGTAGAAAGTTCTCTCACTGCTCTGTCTCAACAACTGTCTCTCCACTCTACTATTTGCTTCTGTTTGGTCTTTGCTTGCTATGTCACTTTGGAATTCAGATTCTCTCTGTCTCAGTAGCCCTACTCTTATGGCCCTTTCCTGGGGCTCTGAGAGGAGAGAGAGGTGCTTTCACTGTAAAGAGCCTAGCCTTGTGCTTTGGATCACTTCATTTTCTCACAGGGAGATGATCAACTATTCATTACAAGTTCTAAGCAGAGTTATCCTCTAGCCACATTGTGACCATCCTTGACAGGCAGTGGAATTCCAGGGACTGTACCCACAGGACCATGTGAATACAAATAAACCAATATCATTGAGAAGGATAAAGGGGGAAAAATGTTCCTCACAGCGCAGCTTTTGAGAGGACTAGACTCTGTAAGTGTGTCTGCTGGCAGCAGTGATAGCCGACTTGCTGGTTTTTCAGCCATCTGCCACATCCCTTCTAGTTTGACTTCAGCTTCACCAACAGATTCTCCCTCTCTTCCTCAGGAGGAATACAAGGATATTTAAGAACTGAACCATAGCAGAGCTTATTGTGTTTGTTTTCATTGGTGAGGATACTTCAGCTACCTGCATATGTGTAAAACCTGCTGATTAGGGTCATTATCTGTCTGTGCCACCTTACTGAGAGCCGAAGCAGTTCAGGTACTTCTTAGACTGATATAAACTTAAAGCTGCTCAGGACCAGGCAATGTCATGAGACACAAAACCAAGGTCAGCAAACAACTCACTTCCCTCCTGCCAGCAGGCAACATGTGCCATCTCAGCTGGGATCCTCAGCCATGTAAGGGAGTGTGGATTTATACCGCAGTTATGCCCTGAGCAGGTGGACCTGATGAGCAGTGAGATGAGTCAATCCACAGCGGGGTTAAGGGGATTCCCTACATAGCTCTGAATCGCCAATCATCAATTCTGTGAAATAATTTTCACAGCAAACATTTGGGAACAAGCAGTTAAAGCAGGAAAGGGAGGATCTGAGTTCAGCAGTAATCTCTGGGGGCACCGCTGAGTCACACTCTGGACTCAGAGGGAAAAGGCGGACGTCACAGCTGGATGCATTCAGCTAGGAAAGGAATCAAAGATGTGATCAGTTCCCAGCTCGTGATATTTATTTGTAGTTCATTAATGTATTTATATTCTTCCCTCTGAAGAGCATACAACAATCAGCAAGGCTGGCCTTTTGGGGAAGTGCTTATCAGCACCTCTAATGCAACACAAATGTACGGGGTTCTTGTTAGCAGGCTGGGACAGTAAGAAGTCCCCATGGAAGGCAAGCTGCATGGCTGATGCAGCATCGCTTCCCCAGGCAGTTGTAGCATTGTGGCAGCAGAATCTGAACTATTTCTGTTTAGGCCGATCAAAGGATGTTTTTATATGCATAAATATATATATATGTGTATATATGTATATACTGATGTCTTAAAATAACTCAGCAGAGGGAGTTTCCTGCAGTTTATGAGCAAGGAGAGTGAAGACAAGGAGAGAAACACATGAAAGAAGAGAAAATGACATATGGTGTCCCCCACCAGAGAAAATACAACCTAGGCAAGGAGTACGGCAGGAGTATTCATGCTGGCCAGCTGCAGATGCCTCACTTACATGCCTCAGCTTCACAGGTATCACTCAGGATGGGATTCAAATCCATCATGTGTGCAGGACTCTTGGGGACAGGGTTTAGTAGAGTGGCAGCTATCGGCACACGGAGGTGTCTTCTAGGCCTGGGACTACCATGACTAGTTGACCAGGTGAACAGACAGTAAGTGCAGGCTTCGCTGACGTATAGAACCTGGGAATCAAAGGCAAATCCAGCCTAAACAGGTTAAACTAGGCGATTTGCCTCTTTCTTTCCTGTAGCCTGACGATACTCGTAAAGACTGCCACATCAATAAACTCACATTAAGCTGCACCGAATTACACAATTCAAACCAGAAATGTGTCTTATTGTATTTAACTATTATTAAATCATCTCCCTCAACTTCTTTAGGGTTATGCCAGTTTACACCAGCCAAGGATGTGGTGCTAGCTCTCTAGGAAGATGTTCCCTCCTAAGTACAAACACATTGCCTGCTAAGAATTCACAAGCTGAGGTAAAACCTTACTCGGGATCCCTATGATCTCCTCCTGCTGTTCAGCCTGAAGAACCAAGGTATCAAATATGTAATATGAAGAAATAAAAACGTGCATATTTTTAGCTGAGCTAGATTTCCATGTCCCCTGCTTTTAGGAGTACTATATCAACACCTGTTAGTTTTGCTCTAGTCATCATTTCCATCAGAAACTTATTGTTTCAGGGGTTTTATGACTTGTAAAACTTTTATAAGTCAGAAAAAATGTGCTTTAGGAAAAAGCTGATCTTTTAGGTCTTGGCACTGGAATGTATTTTTATATTCAACAAATGTAAAAGAGAAGACTGGCTGTAATGGCTTTTATTGTATTTAGAGAAAGGAAGAGCTGCAAATATAATCAGAAATAAAATCATTTAACCATTAATTTTACACAAAGAATCTGGGCAACCCTCAGAAAGTATCTATCAATAGACAGCAAACAGAAAGGAACCGAGACAGTGGAGAAATTCTCATTGTTCACTTCCAAAAATCACTTAAACACATACTTAAGTCCATCCTTACTGCAAAGGACATTTGAGCATATGTGTAAACCCCTTTTGCGAAAGGATTCCTTTCCTCAGTGTCTGCTGTGAACACAGGAGTCATCCCACTGAACCCATTACTAATGCTCTTGATATTACTCATGGGCATAAATATTTGCGAGAAGGGGGCCTTAGTGAGGAGCTGTGTCTATATGAGGAATCATGGCCAAACTATGCCATTCTAAAGAAAAATGCTCCCAGACTCACTGTCTCCACCGGAGAGCTGTTACCAACATGGCACAGCATGGCTGCTGCTGCCCAGATGGCAGAAGCCAAGTGCGTGCCCCCTGGCAGCAGGCCACGTCTCTGAGGAGTCAGCTGCCTCTCCTGGGAATGCATGTCCAGATGAACCCTGGGAAGAAAGAAAATACTTCCACGGCTGACAACTGCTTGCAGAGGAACAAAAGCTTCTTGAAAACTATCCTATTCCCGTTGGCAAATAGTGGATTGAGGTTCTCGGTGGCTGTCTACAGCACACAGGCCTGACCAAGAAAACTGCAAAGGTCTTCCACAAACTGCAATCTCAGCTGGCTCAGGGATTCAGTGGGGTCAATGAATTTCACCTCAGCTCAAATCATCAGTAGAAACGATTTCCAGTGAAACCTATCACCCTTTAAATATCAGCCAGAGGTTGGCCTCCCCTTCCAGAGGTTGGTACCCTCTTGATTTCTGACTGCTGCTGAGACAATCTCTGGTGAGATACCCACAGTACCTGCTGTGGAAATGAAAGGAAGACTTCATGCTTTCACTGAAGCGCAATAGCATATTATGCTCTTCAAAGGCCGCTGAGCTGAAAGAGTCCCCTCTTACATTTAAACACCCTGGGCAAAGTCACTTTCATTAAAAAATAATACGTTCCTCAGTCTGTGCATGATCATGTCGCACAAACATACATACATACAGCCAGTGTTGACAAAGCCTAAGTTAAAAGATTAATCTAGCACAGATACATTAGTCAGAGAAAAGCTTGACTCTGTGAATTTGAGAGCATCTGTATTGTTTCTGAAATACTTTTTTCAATTCTTGTTTGAAGTCTTGTGGGCTCATTCCTCAGTTTTGATTTTCTCAGTGTTTTGAAGACCATATGACTGTGTTTTTCTAGTGCTATCTAACAGCTAGCATGATTTCTTGCAGGTATTTCTGTACCTGGGAGTCCTCATATAGACCTTTTTACAAGGGAGTTATGATGAAAATATTGGGTGGCAAAAAAAATAAATGAGAAATGAAATTTATAGGGATGGTCACGGCTCTGTCAAGCTTGTTTCTCCAGTATAGGGGCAGAAGCGGTATCTTTTAGTCCCTTTACGATTCTCTTGCCCTTTCAATTCGCTACCAAGCATGGCTGCCCCTTGAAACCTACCTAGGAAAACGTAAAATCCCAACACTGAAGGTTAACATAAAACTTGTGGCATTTCTTAACGCTGAGGAAAATATCATCTTTCCTGTTTCTAACGCAGCCCATGTGCAAAGTTACAGGCTGCGAGCGCTGGTGTTTAACAGGAACTGTTAACAACCCTTTTTGATCACAGGAAGCAGAGAAGAAGCCTCTTCACCTAAGAAAATAACATCAATGTTTATGGGCGCTGCTCTTCTCCCCATCAGGAGCTGCCAATCAGGCCTCCCACGCCCCGAGCTGATTTCTGGGGGGCTGTGGCGAGGGGACGCCGGAGCTCACTGCGGTTTCCTTCCGTCACGAGGGCTCCGGCTGCCGATGCTGTGTCTGGGCAAACGGCCACTGCTGCGATGTTTGTGTTAGATGGGCTGCAGCTGGGCTGGGTGAGTGTTGCAGGCAGGCTGTGTCCAGCCATCTCACCAACCTCCGATTCCTGATGAAAACCCAGCTTCCTGGTTCCTTTGGGTCTGAATTTTAATTGTTTTATTTATTTACTTATTTAATATAGGAAATAGGTGCTGTTTGCCTTCTAGGGAATGTAGGTGTGAAAGTTTGCTCTGCTTACAGGTGGGCAGCCTAGGTCCTCTGCCTTATCCATCTACGCCTGTTCTTCCAATGCAACCTGTGGCACTTTCTTCTCTGGTTCATCCTCCTGACATTCAGAGCTATACTTTTAAAAAGAGAATAGTATTCAGGCCTAGGGGCTAAAAAACAGAGAGCATGTAACTGATTGAGCTGAAAGGAACAACACCAAGGGAGAATTTATCTTCCTGTGTTATCTCATGATTTAAAATCCGCGCTGGCAAAATTTCACTTCTTAAGCTGTAATTCCAAGCTCCAAGTATTCAGCAGCTGAGGGACCAGGGTGTATATATACATGTGTGTGCATGCGTGTACCATATGTATTCATGTTTATGCAGTTTTCCACTCAAAGCAGTCAGCGGAAATGAAAACCTGATTTTGCAAGGCTTCCACTGCAAAATTAAACATTCAGTTTTTCCTTAAGGGAGTTTGCTGGTTTATGCATTGGGAAATAACTCCTAAATTTTATTTATTTTTTTCTTTTTAAGTCCAAAATATCTTGCCTTGAAAGAGAGCTGAGCTGTGATGGGAAACACATCTATTCATTTGGGATAGGAGAGGGGAGCAACAAAGTGAGAGAGAATAAAAAGAAATCAAACAGAAAAGGCAAACAGAAGTGAGGGATTTTTCAGTTCCTGTGTGTGTGTCCATCTATTTTTATCCTATAAGGAAGCTTCTTAACATAGCTGTGTTTTCTTTCACGCTGCTCTGCCCGCTTTGCGGGACTTCCAGAATTCATCTCAGCACCTGGTTTTTCCCTGAGCTTGATGTGTTTTGCCTACAAGGCAGGACAAATTTGGCAGCTGTTGCACTGGAAGCAGAAGGGAAGCAGAACAGCAGCAAAGTCGGATACTTCATACGTCCAGGGGCACCAGAGGGATGTCATTTATTTCTTTTGCTTCAGATTGTGCTGGCAAAGCTGACTGCTTTCTTTTGGCCTTCACTGGGACATCTAGACAGTGGGAAAAGCTTTTTTTCCTTTCTTTTGGATCCTAAGTGTATCCTTTCTCCTAACACTTCAGTTGCTGATGTTCTTATTTGGAGAAAGCTTTCCTTTTTTCCTTTTTTTTTTTTCTTTCCCTGAGGCTATGAGACAAAGGAAACTTTTGGCTGGAGTGAAGTGCTCTTAAAGTGGAAAGGAAGCAGAGTCTGAGGCACCAAAACAGAACTTCAAATATTTTTCCATTTGCAAAGCAGCATACAGCCAGAAAGGATAAGCTGCATCCCAGCCCTACTGAAGCCAATGGGGAATGTGCCACTGACTTTCACTGAATGAGAGATCCACGTGAGGAATCCAGGCTCACCAGTCTGCCCGTCATAATTACGATTGTAAATTATGTGTTACTCGTATTGCTGTAGCAGTTTACAGTTCCACTTAATGGGCAGGGTCCCCTCTGTCCAAGGGGTTGTACAAGCCCAAAACAAAGAAAGGTTCCTTGCTTCAGAGATCTTGAAATCAAAGTTTGTGGCTCACCCTAATGCCTTATAGAAAAACTGTATGGGGAGGGCATCCCCACCCTGCCAGATCTGAGCAGATACCTGTGTCCTGCTGCACTCCTAGCTATACACAAACTTTATGAAATGGCCACACATCTAAGGCATCCAAAGCAGAATTGGATGCCACCACCTACTCCGGGGCAAATGCAAAGGATCAGATGTGGACAGCTGATATCTGCAGTTTAGGAAA
Organism: Trogon surrucura; assembly: GCA_020746105.1. Lineage (NCBI taxonomy): Eukaryota > Metazoa > Chordata > Aves > Trogoniformes > Trogonidae > Trogon > Trogon surrucura. The sequence goes on along the minus strand of CM036617.1, from coordinate 102,746,182 downwards.
AGGATGTTCAGTGTCTCAGGAGAAGCTCTCTGAGAACTCCAGGTGGCTCCCATTCCCTCCACAGGATTAGCATGTCACTTTATCAGAAACTTCAGTAAATCTGAGTCTTTAATAGTCCTTCTGCAAGGTGAATCTAATTCTGACAATAATATAGCCCTAGGAAAACCAAGCCAAGCCCAATGTATAATGTTAAAAACAAAGCACAACTAGCATTCTAGATTTAGCCATATGTTCAGAAGAGAAACGTGTTCCTTCACAGAAGCTGGAGAGCTAAATAAAATTCCAATTATTTGGTGCTGCAATACCAGATGATTCAATATCAAAGGGAATACCATCATTATCTTTGGCATCAGAATCTCTAAATTTAGGCTGAGATGCTGGAAAAATAAAAATTGTTGTAATCAAAATCACAAAAGAAAAAAAGGCCTTTTAAACTTGCTTGAGATGTAACTTGGCTGGAAATGAAACAAAAAGAGTAGAACCCAAAAGAAAGAAATTCAAAATGGAAAAGCTTGAAGCAAAGTTCCTTCAAGCATGGGTGGCCAGGGCCAAGTGAGGAGAAATACACATATAAACAGCTTTTCATAAAACCCTACCTTGCCCTTGTACATAACTTTCATCAGACATTTTCTATCAGCAACTGTGGCTCTCGAAAGAGACAATAGAGCTGCAAACACACCAGTAGGAATTTATGATCCCAAAAGAAAAAAAAATTCTGATCTACAGACATGAGACACATGTTCACTTGCTGGGAGAAGGACCTCCACCATCAGATGAATTCATGAAGAAAACAGTAAATTCCAGTTAAATGCCCTCATCTAATACCGAAGGACCAGAAATCGTGTATCTTTTGTCTCTGTAATTCATTCAATGAAGTTAATAATGATGAACTCTCAGAGTATAATCCTATTTCTCTTAGAAAAATAGGATTAAGCATAATGCCCAGTACGAAGACAAGGCTGCTTAGGTAGGTAATGGCTCTGTATGTCAAAGGATAAACAATAATCTCTTTACATGGGCAGTTCCCAGACACTGGAGTGTTGTCTGGATGCAGCTGTTCCCTGCAGCAGCAGTAGCACTGAGTGCACTGGCAACAGATAGTACTCAGGCTTCATTTGGGAGCCCACAACCTTTTAATGACTTTATTTCCCCCTTTTTTCCCCCCTCTTTTTTTCCAGGTCGTTGTCCTAGCTCAAGAAGCCAGAAAGCCTATTGTCTAATTTTCCCCAAACACCTTTTCAGAGCATCATTTTCTGCTTTAAATGAGGTGAATTGTTTCAAAAGAAGAAGTAGATGGAATGCCTTGAGAGCAGGTTTCCCAGCATTTGCCTAGCTGTAGGAGACAGCCCTCTGCTCTGAGACACTTTTAGTGCTCTCAGATGCAGCACCCAATGTGAGATCCCTCATTCCTGGCATCCCAAGGCAGCTCTTGTACTCTTGCACTTTTCTGGATGAGGTGAGAGCGAGTCATCTACGTTATTGCAGTGTGTTGCTGGTTCCCCTGCTGTGTGGCCTGACACGAAAGCCGCGCTACTGTGCAAGGCCAGCGGCTCTGCTGGAGAGTGGTGAGTGATGCTGGTACCCGCAAAATGGACCACAATATCCTTGGCAGCGGTGGGGTGACGAGGCTCTTCCCTGCCATGGTGAGAAAGAGATGGGGGAGGCCTGAGGCCAGATTCTGTCCTGTCACAGGGTATAAGAGGCAGAGATTGAGGGGGGGACACTGGAGAAGAGGGCATTTGAGCCATGGACTCACCATGAGCCCAACTTTACCTGCAGTGGTGCAACACCCTTTGGCTATCACTCATCAGTCCCAAATAAAAGGATAAATAGAGCGTTTATTCTGCAACCACTCCAGTGCAACTGAGCTGCCCAGTCACCATTTAGCTTTAAATCTTCTTATGTGAGTATGTCTCTCCATGTTCTGAGGTGACAGTATAAGCAACACTCACGTCTACCACTATTCACTTGGTGCTTATTTTGTGTCAGAAACTGCCTTTCCTCCCCACTGACGATCTCCCTAATGGATGGAGGCAAGGACAGCTACAATGAGTGTGAAGAGGCTCATGTTCTTCACTGCAGAAATTGCTGTGTGCTCCTTAGGTCCCAGAGTGAAATGTCTTCTACAGAACAGGAGTACCTTCTTTTCTCATGAAGTAGATCAGCAAGCTTAAACAGGAACGTTGTGAGATGGAGCTGTTAAAGGACGGCTTCTAGGTTCACAGAGTTCTAGTCACCAGTATCGCAAGAAGAACACATGTACATGAAACTGAAGTGTAGAAGTCAAATCACTGAGGGAAAGAATGACTGCAGAGGGGCCAGCAGGAACAGCTGCGAGACATTGTCATGACATGTGGCACACACCCATGCCTTCAACCACTCATCCTCTGAGGTTACTTCACAGTCATTTTCTCCCATCTGCTATGGGCTTCATCAAAAACCTCTCAGGGACAGTGGAGAAAATTTCAGTGACCTCTGAGTCAGTGTTGGTATTCCTCAGCCCTTGTGCAGCACGGGAGCCCATCTTTCCTGAGAAATAAGTTGCAGTTTTCTTGTCTTCTGCTGTTTCACTCTCTGTGACTCCTTCTTCCCTACTATTAGACAGGTTAACTTTAATGACATATCTCAGATGCATTGACCTCCTCCTTTCCTGATAAGGTGGGCACTTGGTAATTAAGAGGAGCTGTATTGGGTCAGATCTAAGGACTGTCTACCTGGTAACCTACCTCCAACATGACCAGAACCAAATGCTTGGAGAAAATCCCATGGGCAAGGCTGTTTGAAGGTAAAGGGGCCCAAGATAGTTTGTTAGCGTTAGGGACTACTTCTACCGTGCTCAAGATCAGAGCATCCCGACACGTAGGAAGTCAAGGAAGGGAGCCAGGAGACCTGCGTGGCTAAACAGGGATCTGCTGGGTAAGCTCAAGGGCAAGAGGAGAATTTACAGATCTTGGAAGGCGGGGCTGGCCACTTGGGAAGAATATAAGGCTGTTGTCCGAGGATGTAGGGAGGCAACTAGGAAAGCAAAGGCCTCCCTAGAACTAAACCTGGCGAGAGGGGTCAAGGACAACAGGAAGAGTTTTTTCAAATACGTGGCAGATAAAACTAACACCAGAGGCAATGTAGACCCACTGATGAATGAGGTGGCTGCCTTGGTGACAGAAGATACAGAGAAGGCAGAGTTACTGAATGCCTTCTTTGTCTCTCTCTACTCTGCCGGAGGCTGTCCTGAGGAGCCCCGTTCCCCTGAGGCCCCACAGGAAGTCAGGGCAGTGGAGGAGTTTGTTTTAGTCGATGAGGACTGGTTTAGGGACCAGTTAAGCAATCTGGACCTCCATAAATCCATGGGTCCAGATGGGATGCATCCACGGGTGCTGAGGGAGCTGGCTGATGTCATTGCTAGACCACTCTCCATCATCTTTGCCAAGTCTTGGGAAATGGGAGAGGTGCCTGAGGACTGGAGGAAAGCAAATGTCACTCCAGTCTTCAAAAAGGGCAAGAAGGAGGACCCGGGAAGCTACAGACCAGTCAGCCTCACCTCCATCCCTGGGAAAGTTATGGAACGACTTATCCTTGGTGCCATCTCAAGGCATATCAGGGATAAGAGGGTCATTAGAGACAGTCAACATGGCTTCACCAAGGGGAAGTCGTGCTTGACTAACCTCATAGCCTTTTACGAGGATATAACAAGGTGGATGGATGATGGCAGAGCGGTGGATGTGGTCTACCTTGACTTCAGTAAAGCATTTGACACAGTCTCCCACAGCATCCTTGCTGCTAAACTGCAGAAGTGTGGTCTAGACTCTCGGGTAGTGAGGTGGACTGTGAACTGGCTGAGGGGAAGAAGCCAAAGAGTTGTGGTCAATGGGGCGGAGTCCGGTTGGAGGCCTGTATCCAGTGGAGTGCCTCAAGGGTCGGTACTGGGACCAGTATTATTCAGTATATTCATCGATGACTTGGATGAGGGACTAGAGAGTACTATCAGCAAGTTTGCTGGTGACACCAAGCTGGGAGGAGTGGCTGACACGCCAGCAGGCTGTGCTGCCATTCAGTGAGACCTGGACAGGCTGGAGAGTTGGGCAGGGAAAAATTTAATGAAATATAACAAGGGTTACTGTAGAGTCTTGCATCTGGGTAGGAACAACCCCAGGTTCCAGTATAAGTTGGGGAATGACTTATTAGAGAGCAGTGTAGGGGAAAGGGACCTGGGAGTCTTGGCGGACAGCAGGATGACCATGAGCCAGCACTGTGCCCTTGTGGCCAGGAAGGCCAATGGCATCCTGGGGTGTATTAGAAGGGGGGTGGTTAGTAGGTCAAGAGAGGTTCTCCTTCCCCTCTACTCTGCCCTGGTGAGACCCCATCTGGAATATTGTGTCCAGTTCTGGGCCCCTCAGTTCAAGAAAGACAGGGAACTGCTGGAGAGAGTCCAGCACAGGGCAACTAGGATGATGAAGGGAGTGGAGCATCTCCCTTATGAGAAAAGACTGAAGGAGCTGGGGCTCTTTAGTTTGGAGAAGAGGAGACTGAGGGGTGACCTCATTAATGTTTACAAATATATCAAGGGTGAGTGTCACGAGGATGGAGCCAGGCTCTTGTTGGTGACAACCAATGATAGGACAAGGGGTAATGGGCTGAAACTGGAACATAAGAGGTTCCACTTAAACTCGAGAAGAAACTTCTTCTCAGTGAGGGTGATGGAGCACTGGCACAGGCTGCCCAGAGAGGTTGTGGAGTCTCCTTCTCTGGAGACATTCAAGACCTGCCTGGACACGTTCTTATGTAGCATTATCTAGGCGTTCCTGCTCTGGCAGGGGGATTGGACTTGATGATCTTTCGAGGTCCCTTCCAATCCCTAACATTCTGTGATTCTGTGATATGTCCAGGGAGCAGTAGCTCTTCCAACTTCCTGTGTGTGTGAACTTTCTGAGCCACCCTAGAGCATCGCTTTAGTTATCATGAATCTGATCAGATTTATCTTCTCTGAGTCTGTAAAAGCCTTCTTTGAAATAACTTCTGAATCTTTTATGGCAATGAATTTCCTGGTTTGCTTACTTATTAGGGGAATTTTTTTCTATACCTTCCCGTCGCAGGTTAGGGCTGGGCCGGCCACTAACGTGGACAGATGTTCTCTAACCCCCTCTTCCCCCCCCAAAACGGGAAGAGAAAAACGAATGAGGCAGGGAGACTTATGGGTTAGAGAAGAAAAACTAGAACAGCTTTAATGAAAATAATGTAAACAATTGTGGCAAGATAAAAGTAAAGAACTATATACAACTATAGATAGTAGCCCAATACCAAACCCAAATCTCTCCCCCGACAGCAATCCCCACTGACACTGCAGAGCAGGAGGCACTGGGGAAGCCCCAGGCTCAGCGGCGCTGGAAGCTGGATACAGGGAGCTGGATTCGGGAACTCAGGATCCGGATCAAAATCAGGAGGTCAGATGGAGTCCTTTCTGGATACTGGCCTTTGCAGAAAAGGGTGAAAAGAGCAAAAAAAGGTGAAAAAGGGCCGAAACTCTCGTGATCAATCAATTTATACTAATATGACGTATATGGAATGGAATACTCTCGTTGGTCACCTGTCCTGTCTACTACGCCCCAGAGGTGCAACCTTTTACTTCCTTGTGACCCCTCTTACTACCCAGCACACCCAGCGTGGCACGCAAGAGCCAGCAGTGGCCTTGGTCACTATAGGAATAAGTATAAGCAAGAGCCTTTCTGCATCCCAGTCCCAGGCAGTAACTGTAAACATCAGGTGTTATCACTGCCGGTAGCACACACTGTCTGCAAAAACATGCTGCTAACTTCAGAAAGTGCAGCCTTTTAGAAGATACTGAACTGGAAAGTAAAAATCACTAAACAGGACTGGATTTTTAGCTAAACCCAGGACACTTCCTTTACCCATCCCCTCTGCCTTGAAAGTGTGGCTAAAGAGCGTAGCAGAAGAGCATCATTTCAGCTGCTCAGGGCTGCCACACAGTTGCACATCTACCTCTATCCCCTCCCACATCTACTTGCCTAGGTCTTGGTGGCTGTGATATCCAAAGCAGCTTTGGCACAGCTCAGCCGACAACCACAGCCATAAATCTAACCACAGAGGCTCTGTGACAACATCACTGGAAGTTTGCACCACCTACGAGTCTCTCTCCTCTACAACGACCCCTCCAACTGGCTTCTGAACTCCTATTTTGCAACAGTAAATTCAGCAGCCCTGAGCTGCCAGTAGCTGACTCATAAATAAATAAATATAATAAAAGAAGGTATTAAAAAATGAAAGAAATCCAACATTATATTTTAAAAAATGTGAAAATGCAAAGGAAAATCAGTGCAAAACAGCTGGGCAAATCCTCCCCTTTGACTCAGTGGTTGACTCCTACTTCCAGTGGGACCTGTCCCAGAGAATACTGATGATCTACATTGGTCTTTCCCCTCACTCCACCTCACTCCTCCCTATCAGCTCATCGGGCTCTTGAATGTGGTCATTCTCATATATTTGGCTTGCTGACATCATGAAGATGTCAGCCAACCCCTTCATTTTCAAATTTGGAACCAAATATAAGGCCATGTTTCAGTCACTCCTGGGACAGGAGCAGGATGGTTGGCAAGGAGGAAAGCATAGGAAAAACCTTCAGGGAAGAAGAAGGCAGGAGTTTAGAGGGCTCAGGAAGGGTTACATTAACTTGCAGGTGCCCCCCTCTTTAATTTTAAATTTCAATATTTTCTTCAGCATTTCTGTACTGAGAATTTCACTGCCCTCACCTTTTCCTCTCTTTTATCGTCACTTTCAACAACTGCCAGTGCAGTGAAGATTTACAGCCACGAAAAACCCTTTGCCCCTGCCCAACCAAAGAGGTCCAGCAGTCACAGCCTATGTAGGAGATCCTCCTCTGAAATGCTTCCCAGTGAACACTGAGACTTGAAGGTTGCCCTTGAAGCACAGCCCAACACTGTTCTTACTGGTTTCTTCAGGAGAAGAGCTGAAACTCTCCGGAAAATTCCATTCTTCAAATCTAAGCAGATTTTGTCCAGTTTTCTTGGGTGAGTCCCAAACATGAACATTCAATAAGGAGGTCCAGACCTCCATGCATGCTTTTGCTCACACTGAAGTGCCAGTTTCCAGATATCCAGTGGGACCAAGAGCAAGTTCTATCAAAGCCATGTAAGGTTTTTGACCTACTGTGCAAAGGTAGCCAAGTGGAAAAAGTAGGCTGCCTGTCTAGTCGCAAACACAGACAGTAGCCACATTCTTGTAGGGAGCCCAGAGCATGTTCAAGAAATTTAGGGAGGTTAAATGAAAACCTGTTGCTGTCCCAAAAATGGAACTGTTTGACTTGGAATGGAAAGCTTAGTCATCTGTCCTGCAGGGGTTTGCCCAGCTCCTTTGGTCTCTCCATCTGTCTGATTTGCTTCTTCATTTTTTCCATTTCCTTCCCTACCTTCTTTTTCAGGGTCTCAGATATAAAATTGTTGGCTTTCCATGATGACATCACCAGTTACACAATGCCCAGTGCATTTCTTCTCGTTTTTGAAAGCCGGCACCAGAGAAGCTGATGCTTTACAGTAATATCCTCATGACCACATAACATATGGAAATGTTTAGGAAAAAAATAATTTTCAAATGGCCCACTTGTCATTGGTTACACGGTGGAAGTGGCATCAATCCTCCCTCCACCTTTACTAACAACTCCTATTGCATTCAGTCCCTATAATTAGGAGGCAATTACAGGCTCTCAATGGCCTCCCTTATGTTTCAGAGGATATCATCTAGTATATAAGTTATAATCCTTTTTCATCACGTAATAAGGTAAGTGGTAGGAGGCTGAAGTTCTTGGTAGAGTCCTATATCCTACCGGCACTTATGCTTGGCTGCTGTATGTGACTCATTAGATGGAGGTGGGCAGGTGACATCATCAGTAAAGGGAAACACATGATAAAGTGAGGGTTCAAGGGTTTAAACTTCAGCTAATAAAATAACCAGACAAAAAGGATTAGCTGTGTTTGCAGGGAGAGTGTTTGCCTCCGTCAGAAGCAGGATAGCCCCAAAAGAATAAAGTATATCCTTCTTCTTCCTTCAGCCACCAGTTTCTTGTCATGCTGGAAAAAATAGGAGAAACAAAAAAAAAGAAGAGAAAAGAGAAACCATCTGTCTTTCAAATGGATGTAGCCATTACCTCAGCTAGTGCATTACAGAAGCATTTTTAAATCAGACAAGTTTTCTGGTTTATATCCCAGGTTTGGATTTCCTTTCCTTAAAGACATGGTGAGATGTAGAGCTAGACAAAACAAAAGTTGTTTTAGTAGCTTAACAAGTGGATCAGCATGCACAAGGTTACTCTACCCAGAGACTGAGCTGCTACTCTTGCATCATCATGGGCAGCCATAAATTACAGCTCTGCTTTAAGTACTTTTTAGCCAAAGACGAGAGCTTGAGGCTCTAGGTAGGAATGACACCATCCCCACCCAGCTGTGCCTGATGAAGGGAAGAGAGGAAGCAGAATTCTTGAACCTCTGAGTCCACAGACATGGGGATACAACAGTGACCTTTCCTGGCCAACCTCACTCTTGGGGAGTAAAACAAGGTGTCATGGGCTTCCCAAGGAGTAGCAGGCACTTTTTGCTCTCAGAGAGCATGGAAAAAATGATCACAGAATCACAGAATGTCACGGGTTGGAAGGCAGCCCCCGTGCCAGAGCAGGATCACCTACAGTAGGTCACACAGGAACATGTCCCAGTGGGTTTTGAATGTCCCCAGAGAAGGAGACTCCACAACATCCCTGGGCAGCCTGTGCCAGTGCTCTGTCACCCTCACTGTGAAAAAGCTTTTTCTAATATTTTTGTGGAACCTCCTATGATACTGGGTGAAAGTAAAGACAGTTCACCCTGGAGCATGGTCAGCAAATGGTCGTTTTGAAAATGTGGTAGAACACAAATCAGAGTCATACCAAGCACCTTCCCACATGCAGTCGTTGGTTGCTTGAAGCTGTTAGGCAAGATCACAAGAGGGAACAGTCACAAACCTACTTTGTTACCGTTGGTTCTCTGCCACAGCTGGCAAAACCTGGTCTAAAGCATCCACAGGCACAACAGCAGTAGCCTCTTACCAAAGCTGTTTGGAGCTGACCCACAGATCTGGGTACACAAGGCTCAACTCAGGTATTGGTCACAGTGAGCTGCAGCGCATGTGCCACCTGTGTGCCCAGGGGACATGTCAGCTTGATTCATCCCCGTGCCATCATCATGGAGGTTTCACAGCCCCCCAGCTACCCTGTGAGCAGTGAGCAAAGGTGACAAACAGCTCCTAAAAGTGAAAGTCAGTTTTGCTAAAGCTATCCAGCCCAACTCTCTACATTATAGCAGATACTAGGCCTGTAATGGCTTGTTGTCGTAGGCAACAGGAAATGACCATACTCATCGTCTCAGTCCAGGAAAGCTTGGGGTGCTCCCAAGACCAGGTACTGTAAGTGAACATTGCCTCATGGCGTGAGGCAAGAAGCTTTGCCACGTTTTTATTCTAAAGTTCTCTTAGTTTCAGCAGAAAAATGCCTCACATGAAAGGATATTCACCTCTTCTTTCCCCACAGTGTAAGCCACAACTTGTGAAAGCCAAAGGCTTCAAACCTGATACAGAACAAGATTGCTATAGCTCTTGTTAGCTGAGGTTTAGAAAAAAACAAATGCACAGAACCCCAAACCTCCAAAAAAACCCGAACACACTCAGCAGAGCAAGGCTTGAACTGTGCTGTTCTCATGGTGGGAAGGAGAGGGAACAGTTTACACTGCTGCAGTTTTTGCAATTATTGCCAGGATTTAAATAAGATACACTGGGCGGGTGCTAAGATCTGTCTCCATGATTTCTATGGCTGGCACCTATTTCTATGGCATATCACCTGCTCAGGAAGAGCTTGTCTCAGAGAGAACTAACCCTCCTCTTTTGGGATCCCGCATAAGGGTGATAGTAGATCCTGCAAAATATTGTATATTGTTCTCCTGTATTTTGTATTAAATTAATATACAAGCTTTGGTCATTGGCCTAAGCCGTCCTAGGTACTTGAAGGCCTTCATTTAGCTTTCTCACTTCTGTATTTATGTTTCACAGCATTGCAGATTTGGAGCAGCTTTATCCTATGCCAGTGTGCAATTAACTCTTCTGTGTTACTAGTCACCAGTTTATTGGTGAGAAGCTGCTCTTGCCTAAAGCACCAGCATGTTGCCTCATAAGTCAATGAACTCATTCCCCAGTCTCACAGTGGAAAAGAAACACATCACTCTGGCTTGTGATTTTTTTTAACTGCCCATTTAGCACTTCCTTTTTTTTTTTTAAATATCAAAGCATATATTTGCAATGAGAATTTGGAACCGATCAGCCTACCCTGCTCTGTATGTCTCATTTCTTCTGCAGATTGCAGGATGTTTTTTTGTGTTACTGAGGTATCGCACTGGCCTCCCATACCTGCTCACATCTTACAAGAACTGAAACCAGAGGCTGTTTCCTGACACTGCAGTAACTGAGCCTGAAGAAAAGAAACTATCAGATGTTTCTGTGTAACAGCTGCATGTTAAAAATAGTAGACTAGCCAACAGCTTCACTGCACTACAAGTATAGGAAGCATACTGCCTCTAAGAAATATGTTTCTCATTTATTGGAAGTGGGCAAGTGAGTCCTTTTTCCATAATCACTTATGAGTGGGAACTGAAAACTTTCAATATAGAGATCTGCATTTGACACTGTAGAGGTCTTCTCGTTATTCAGCCACTGTGGCAACAGATACTGCCTGATTGTTGGGCTTTTCTTTCCTGGGTGAATGAGAATTTGCCATTGTATTTGTTACTGAGCCACAACACGACTAAAGATGCATGCATAGACACATCCTAAGGTCTGCATAAATAAGGCTGTGCTTAACCACATCCAGCTTTGGGAGAACCTGGTTACGTCTACCCCAGGCATATCAAGCTTTTGGATCTTGCCCAGAAAAGGACAAAATATGAACTGGGAATTAGGACAGAGCAGTTGGAGTCATCAGGAATTTCCCTGCTTGTGGTTTGAGGATGGTGATTTTGCTAGCATTAGCTGCACTTCTAAGAAGAGTATTTCACAGGTACTGTGACAAGCCCTTAAGACAAAGGCAACAAGCGGTGTGTAAAGCCATGTAATTACAAGGCTCTGAGCTCCTTGAAGGGATTCTGGTGCCACGAGACCCCCAAGGTAGTGCCCTACTACCAAGCTGTTGATACAGTTAATATCTGCTGCTGTTTCCCAATACAGCAAAGGTCAGATGTCTGCATGATATGTTTGCAGCACTGTGCTGACTGCCTCATGCTTTCAGCTGCTCAAGGGAAATTTTAGGGGATGTTGTCTGATACACTTTGGATGGACACACACACAAAGAATGTCCAACCAGCTCACTCAGTAAAATGACACTCTTCGCCTTGGGAAAGCATGTCTGAGTTTGCCTTACTTACTCCCCTTCCCCCCCTCTTCCCACCACTCCAGTAAAGAAGGAAATTTTTCTTTAAGAAATCACTCCTATGTCACAGATTTTAGACAGTTCTGTGGCACAGTGAATGCTTTTTTTCCTCTCCCAGATGGTGGGAAATTGTTCCTTAACAGCCTCCCACTTGGTCAGTACATGGGTGGTTCATTGCCAATGAAAACCCAGGTGCTGCTGAATTCTTGTTAGTGATTCAAGCAGCAGTCTTCCCTCTGAGTCAAGAGAAAACCAATACCCCCACAATGGTTTTAATAGGGGCTCTGTTGCAAATTGCTCAGACAAGACATAAAATAGAGGTCCTGACCACGTCTAGCCATTAAAGATCCCATAGTGCTGGTTGCAGAGGTAAAAGCACGAGTCCACAGCAACTTTCCGTTGCATTCTGCTTATATTTCTATCCTGCTTCACTCCCTAACATTGATGTAATGGTGTGCTGCCTCAAACAATTTGGGTCATAGCTGCTTTGTAGTGGATAAAGACTTTTAAGTATATTGTTCATCATTCACTACCTTCCTATTCCAAGTATGGTAGATTTCAGAAGGTCCTTCACATGTGCACGGATGTATACACACCCAACATACACAAAGCAAGTCCTTTCTTGAATAGAATGAGAACGAGGGAGGGAAGTCTCAGCCCTAAGCAATCTCTATAGCACCAGGCACAGTAATTTTCTGTGCCCCAGTGTGACAGCCAGTCCCCTGTCTCTTCAGCCAAGCACGTACTGGATGTCTTGCTGAGCTTTAACCCAACAGCCTGATCCTGAAATGTGCCAGAGTCTATCGCTGACCATGTCCCTCCAGGAGAGGCTGGACTGTACTAGGACAAGAAAGCAAACTCAGTTGTCACCTCAACTCATGCCAGGGTCTCCCTGCCACAACTAAGTGCCTCCTGGCCTTTCCTAGCTGGGCTTTGTTGCGGCCATTCCTCCAGTCAGGCCAGAAACAGCTGCTCCAGCCCAGGCTGTTTGATGACGCGGTCCAAGCAGAGGAGTTGTAGACTTGAGTACCCTCAGGTTACAGCCCCTTGGAGTCCTAGTGGCACCAGCTACAGACCAAATGCCTCACCCTGCTCCACTGTACTGTGCAACTAAATACTGAGGCAGAGACAATACTGCCTGCCCTCTGTACAGCAATGGGACTTGTTTGCTCTTGTCACACTGTGCAACTTTCTCTTCCCTTAAAGATGCAGCTTTCTGAAGGACACCTTCAGTTCCTACCTTTGGTGGGGCTTCCCACAGGGAAGGAGGAGGAAAGGATTTGGCCACAGACAGCAGAGAGATATGGTGTTGCTTAAGCCAGGATTCACATGCACATGATAGTAAACTCCTATTTGGCAATCAAGAGAGAAGTGTCTTGCTGTGCTCGATAAAGGAAGAGAAGCTGAAGTAGGTCTTCTGGGATCGGGCGAGAGGGACACAAAATTACAACAGAGTCTGACCTAGGGTAAACCTCATCCCATTTTCTCACTTGTAGCACCTCTTGACCCCATTGTAATATGTCAACGTGGTGGCATTTTCTCTTAACCTTCACACCGCTCTTGGCCTAGATATGGAAACTGAACTCAAATGTAAAAGGGGCTTTTTTATATTTCCTCTGAAAAAAAAAAAAAAAGAAAAAAAAAAAAAAGATGTCTTTATATAGATATTCTCTGCATCTGGCTACCTCACCACAAGTTACAGGAAATTGGTTGGCTGCCACTTAACACAGCTGTTAACACTTTGGACTAGCAGTAGCCATTGTGCTGATATTGGTCTAAATGAAACAGATGAGGTATGCAATGGTTAGAATAACAACTGTCTCATGTTGCACAAAGAACATAGACAGTGTTGGGATACAAGCCCCGCGTGCCTTACCCCACTGCTGCAAACATTGCTGGGGATGTATAATTCAGCTTCACAGCTCTTCTGAGCATCAAAGAGATTCCAACACATTAATAAAATGTGTCATAACAACCTGATGATAGAGGATCGCTATATAAACATGACTAATAACTATGGTGGTGTCCGGGGACCAAACAAAATCAAGACTGCACTCTGCACGAGGCAGCAGAGTCACTCCTGGAGAGTTTCGAACGTAAACAGAAAAGATGGATGAAGACTAGGCGGGAAGGGAGTTATAGTCCTGATTGACTATCTGAGGAAAAAAAAAAAAAAAAGCAGCTAGGGATGTAAATCACACTTCTGATATGTATTGAGGTCTCTTCAGAGTTCTTAGAAGCACGTAATGACAGAAATTGTTCTTATGGGAAAGTTCAGCTTCTCAGAAGTAGACTAATCACAACAGGATCCATATATTCTTGGGCATGAGTGTCAACAGATTTCTTTAGACTTGATTTTGTCAATAATGATGACATTTTAGAAGATCTGATTGCGGAAAATTACCTTCAGTCAAATGATTAGGAATTAATTCAGTGCTCTTAATAAGGTGCTTTCTTAAATCAAACAAAGTTAGGGAGCTAGCGATTAAAGCCATCTGGACTGAGCAGTTTGCACTCCAACATCCAAAGTCTAAAATTTGCTTAAGTCATAGATGCAAGCAAAAGGGACGGTGGGATAGTGCAGAAAAGGGCAATACTTCTTCTTGTGCAAATAACCGTTACAAGTAGAGAAAATTACAAATAATTAGAGAGTCTACATGGAATGAAATATGCGACCTATCAGCAAGGAACGGTACATCTCAGAGGTCAGAAGGATACACATAGAATGAGAAGTACCAGAAATCAAGCTGGTTTAGATCTTGCGAAGGAAATAAAAACAGTAACAATGTTCTTCAGTTACAGAAACAAAAAGAGAACAAAGAAAGAAGAAGTGAGGGCACTATTTGATGAGGGTAACTGAGAGATTGTAACTGCAGTAAGGAGTCTGCCTCAAAACTTGTTGAATGTTTTTTCTCATTTTTCAGTGAGGATGTAAAATGTGGTGGCAAAAGGAGGATGAATAATGGGAGTGGAAAGAAGGTGAATTGGAAATGATCACATCTGAGGTGTAAGCAGAGCTCAGGGAGCTCATTGCCTTCAAACCAGGCAAGCCGGACACTCTTCATCCTCACCTCTGAAAGAATTTGCGTGTGAAATTGAAGGTCTGCAACACAGACCTTTAATGACTTTTTTTGTGCTTGACTGAGGCCATGTGATTGGTGAACAGCAAATGTAGTTCCTGTATTTAAGAAAAGCAAAAAAGCAGTCCAGGTAACCACAGCTCTGTTAATCTGATCTCAGCATGTGAACTGAGGCTTTATGTGTTATTGGTGAGTTAAAGATAGAATTAAATCAAAAATGAAATGAAAATATCAATAAGAATTTACCAAAGTCACATCACTTCAGGCTTCTCTTTTTCTCCCATGACAATGACTGATATTCCAGACTAAAGAAATGCAGTAGATCTCATGTATCTGAACTTCAAGAAGGCACCTGACGGTGTATTTTATGGGGAATTTAATGTAAAACTGTCAAATCACATAGGAATCAGACATAATTGGACAGAATACAGCCAGGCAGGGAAGTAGTGCGTTAGAGGTGGGAAAATAATGTAAATTCCTCTGGGATCTGCAGAGCCTGATCTGACTGAGGACCGAGCCAGTTCACACAGGCTTCTGCCATCCACATTAACTGGACTATGCCACAGCCAGACCTGCCTTTCCACCTCTTGGCAGTGGCATGGTGTGCAGTGGTGATATGCTTTGGACATGTGTCAGGCAGTTTCAGATGTCCCATGGAGAGGGAGTTGCAGCGGGAGCCATAGGGACAGTACCTCTCTTTTCTTCTGCCCAACATTTCTGAAGCATGGGAGCTAGGGCAACGTGGTGAAATCTCACATTTCCTGAACTCATGAAGGAGAAGAGGTTCAGCCTTCTGCAAGAGGAACCAAACCTTTGTGGAGAAACTTACAGCAAGTACTGTTTTGGTACTACTACACAAGGCCAAGAGAGACTGTAGCAACAAAGACAGAATTTTATAGAATCGTCATAGAACAAGTCAGGGTGGAAAAGACCCTTGGGATCATCGAGTCCAACCATTAACCCTACACTACAAGTTCACCCCTAAACCATATCACCCAACACCACATCTAAGCGACACTTACACACATCCAGGGATGGCGACCCTAGGCAGTCTGTTCCAGTGTCTGACCACTCTTTCTATGAAGAATTTCTTCCTAATGTCCAGTCTAAACTTGCCCTGTTGCAACTTGAAACCGTTCCCCCTGGTTCTGTCCCTAATGACCTGTGAGAAGAGACCAGCACCATCCTCTCTACAATGTCCTTTCAAGTAATTGTAGAGCATGATGAGGTCTCCCCTCAGCCTCCTCTTCCTTAAACTGAACAGTCCCAGCTCCCTCAATCGCTCCTCATAAGGTCTATTCTCTAGGCCCTTCACCAACTTTGTTGCCCTTTTCTGCACTCGCTCCAACACCTCGATGTCTCTCCTATAGTGAGATGCCCAAAACTGAACACCTACAAATGAAATAACCCAAACTTTTATATGCTAAACACTAAATGGTTTAATTCTGGTAAATTATGTTTTCTTCCTTTGCTTGTCAGTGTAGCTGTTCAACACATTGTAGCACATGTACCTCCTGCAAGTTTGCAGCTGATCAAGCTCAAAGCTAAGCTGTGATACTGAATTTGTTTGTTACCGCTGCCAAAATGCTGATGCTCAGTTTATTCAGCCCCCGTCACCACTGTGATATCTCATGCGATTCCCTAGACAGATAACTGCATACTGGAAGCATGTTTTTGGTTGGATGGGGCTGGCTGAAGCTGGCAATTTGCAAAGGGAGCAAATAACCAAGTAAATAACAGGAAGACAAAAATAACACAGCTTCAGGAGAGAAGAGGGCATTGGAGCAAGGAGTTACGGAAGTGCTGTTCAAGGAAACCTCATGGCTGAATACTGCATCCTATGGCTACGCTGCAGCTTTACTGAGGATTGGATGGAGCGGCGAGTAGCAGCACGCTGGGTAGAGTGCCTACCCTGGGGCTTAATGCAGACAAAAATACCAGCCTGAGCTCATCACAACCTGTAGCGTAACCATTTCCTGAAAAAGCTTGGCCACCCAGAGATCATTCAGAGTGGGCCTCACTTGGTTTCTTCCAAAGAGCAAAGTCTCCAAAGGCACCACTGTGTCCAAGAATACATATCTGCAAGTGCTGGCGAGGACAGAAAGGGGAATGGCCATGGGGTCCCTCAGGGAGAAATGTGTCAGCAATGAGCAAAACAAATGACAAAAAAGGGATGTGACTGCTCTTTGAGAATACCTGAAGAGGTAAATACCACAGAGGAAAATAATGTAATTTTAGCAAGGGATAATATTGATATAAGTAGAAATGGAAATATATTGGCCACAGGTAGATTTAGCTTGGAAACCACAGAAGATTTCCATCCCTCAGAGGCCTGAGGTTGTGGAGCAGCCTTCCAAGAGGAGCGGGCTTAACATGGAGGGTGATTAGTTGTTGAAAGGTTTTATGTGAAGGGACTAGAAAGGGGACTCTGTTCCAGAAGCATCGCTCCAGCACCAAGTCTCCGTTATTTTCCAGAGTGGTCCCTGAATCTTTGAAGAACCCTCTGGATTTAATTGCACGCTTCCAAACAACAGGGTAAAGTTGAATATTAGGGGAGGGAATCTGGGAGATTCCCATCTACTGACGTACTGCACCAACTTCACACTGGTTTGAATCCCTAGAATAGGGATCCTGGCACGTGGTGTGCCAGGAACATTTACTAGTCTTATACAGCAGATGGTATTTCTGGGCTCTGTTGTGCACTCAGGTAGACTAAAAGCAATTTCCATTGCTGTTGCTATCAGTCCTGCACTGTCTCTGAGGAGATGAGCAAAGGCAATGGTGGAGAACCCCATGGTATTTAAACAATAGCTGCCTTGTACCTTCAGTCACCAAGTGCTGCCTTGAAATATTTAGGGAACTATAACTGCATATCAAAAATTCTGCCTCCTTAATCCAGTCTTAACTCAATAGACAGGGAAATTAGCATGAAAGCCTAATAATTGTGTCTAGGATCAAGAAAGACAGACAGGTATTGTTTCATATTCACATTCTAGCAGCATTAGTAAGCAAGCACAAGGGAAAAACAGTTCCCTGTTGCGATGCATAAGGATTTTGGCAGGAGGGATAAGTACTGAAAGCTCTGCTTGTAATTAACGAAGCTATATCTGCAGCTTGTAGTATTGTCCAGAAGAATTCCCATTGGTCCAGTTGAAGGTGCTTCAAAGTCCATTGTGAAGAACATACCATTGAAAAGTTTTGCTAGTAAGGTCTTTAATTATGGCTTTGTTATACATTTAATTTATAGATGAAAGAAGAGCTATTGTAAGTTTGGCTGTTAAAATCATAAGTGCTGCAAGTTAAAGAGGCTTCTCGCTTTTTGTTAATATATGTTGCAAGTTGTTAAAGAGGCTTCTCTCTTTTTGTTAATTCCCAAATATGTCAAAAAAAGTAATTTAATGTAATGTATGTGGAGCTCTTTTCTTTTCTTCCTTTCTTTTTAAGTTAGATTTAATTGGATGGGTACTGCAGTGAAGCAGAAATAGTGGCATGCAGTAAAAATTATATATTTCAGGGCAAGACTTTAGGGCAAGAATCTGAAAGGGACACATTTAACATAAAAACAATGAGCATGTTTAACCCTTTGGACCTACTTCAGTCAGCAGTAGCCTCTGCAATCGCTCTAAGACAGAAACTTTTTCCTTTTTTTCCAGTTGAAATGTGCCCTAATGCTGTACTTGATCACTTTTACTGCTACCCTGATAAAGCCAAAGGAAGCCTCATCACAAGGCTGGACCCTCACAGACAGGCCATTCTTTCCACCCAAAACTCCTGTGATACAAATGCCTCCCAACAAATAGAACCACATGACACACAGAAGTGAAAAAAACAAAACATTTTCCCAGGTGATAGATTGGATAAATTTGTCATTTTCTTCCCTGGTGTTTCTTTAAGGAGTTCTGTCCTCTTGTAAAGAAGTTCTATCAAAAAAGTTCAGCCTTCCTGAGGACCTGGATCACAAAGTATTTAATAGATCCCACAAATTTTCTCCTCAGGTTGTGTAAGAACACAACTGTGTGATCAGAAATTTATGCCTATGTTATTTTTTCCCTTTGGCTGCATGTGTTGCCATCTTAAAGTCCCAGCAGACCCTGTGATGTGCCCTGCTCAGGCAAATGAATGTGCAGCTCCAGCGCAAGCCAGCTCATCCCAATAGGGATCTCTGAGCACGTCTCAGATCATCTCGCTGGGAAATGGATTTACCACCAGCACACACTTCTGAATCTCTGATAAAACAAAATGCCACAGAGTACCTTCTGATGATGAGATTTACCATCTGTATGGAGACTAAGCCTGTCAGTAGCAACTCCAAGAGTGACCCAAATGACATCTCAAGCACAGAGGACCCTAAGCGCTCACCGGGGCTGTACAACCGACCAGGTTTAGTCATTCATTCAAGTACTCACACAAGATTAAAAAATTATGCTCATCAGGCAAAAAAGGAGAAAACTCAAAATAAGCTACCTGCTTCGTTAACCAAAGCCAGAGCAGATTAAAGATTGCCACTTCCAAAGAATACATGTGAGCAAATTGCACCAAACATTATTCATAAACAGCTAGCAAATGCATGTCAATTAATTAATAACCTGCTTGCAGAGTTTTTCTTAGCAGAAAATGAAGCCACATTCACAAAACAAATTATGTGCTGCAAATGATTCACCAGCTTTATAAATTACCTAGTCCTTGATCTCTTTTTCCAAACAGAGTGGATGAATTTCCTTGGATTGTTTTTAGTTTCTGTCCCAGAAACTTAATTCTTTTCCAGTTTTTTATCCCTCATTTGGTTTTTATTACATTTTCTTTGCCTGTTATCTAATCCTGATGAGAACTATTTCTTTCCTGACTTATTCCCCTCCAGCAAAGTCCTTGTTAATTGTTGTCTTCTGTTTGCTACGGTGGCTTTCTGGATCCTGGGTATGACATACACTTTGTTGGTTCATTTCAACCCTCAAAATAATTGCCATTAACTGCCCTGCTCATCAGGCTCCAGGGGTGCAAGGGAAGGTCTGTCAGTACCAGATCCTCCTGTCTGCTCATCCCACAGTGCAGAGCCACACACACTCCCACACGCAGCAAGGTGGCTGGTGGGTTAGTCCCACCTTTCGTCTGTAGGGGCTGATCTGTTTGTCTTCAGCTTCCCGGGGACTTTCCCCTGCAGCTACAGAGTTGAGTCTCAGCAGACTCTTTCTGTAGGCAGCAGAATCGAGAGTAAAGCCCAGAGCTATTTGGAGACTCTTCCTCCCTTTCTCTCTTCAGCTTGGTTCACCTTTTCCAACTCTTCTTCCTGATGGACGGTATGAGACACATTGAAAGAATTACAGTCACTGGTAAGTGACATCAGGTGTAACCTACTTGTCAAGCCAATGGTAAAGCTGTTGTGACACAGGTTTTTCCAGTGATGCAGAAGTAGCACGTTAAAACTTGTGCATGGTCCAAAATATTTTGAATTGTAAGTGGCAAAGTTTTTTTAAGTGCATCCTTTCATGGCAAAGTAAGTTTTTCAGTCTCACATGTTAGCCTTTTACTCCTCATCAAAATGGGTGTAGAACACTGCAAAATCAGAGTGGTCCAGTTCTGTGTTCACTGTTCTCAAGACTAAATTACAGGACACTGAGTAGAACCACCTCAGGGAAAATTTTCCAAATGGTCGAGTTATAGAAAGCAAGAAAAGTCCACTGCCCAACTTCTGAGGTGGCAACAGTATTTAAAAAATACACGTAAGGCTTGGTACTACTGCTTGTTTGTAGTTAACATCTTCCGTGCTCAGAGACATGGAAACATGCACACTATCTAAACCAAGCTTAACTGCCAGGTCAAGGAGTGACAATCTTTCTTTTCTACTGTAGCCACTTTTTCTGTGGCCATTTCTTTCTTAGTGTCTGCCAAGACAGAGGACTAGTGCTTGAGGTGATATCTTAAAAAGCCCCTTTTACTCACTTTGATATTTTTAAGGAAGAGTCTTCTTCCTGAAGTGAGTGAGTGAGAGAGACCTGACAAGTTGAAATGTTGAAGTTGCATCGACTTCCTCTCAAATTATTAATTATCTATGGTCCTGGAAGAGAACCATACTGTTGTTCTGGTAATGTGCTTTATACAAATGGGAAACAAAAAATTACAAGCAGTAGAAGTGAGTGACAGTTAGCTTAACCACATTTTCTCTAAATTGGTGACACAAATGAGGGTCCTAAAAATAAACATTGTAATTGCGGTTTTGGTTTCAGAGCCATAGTGTAGTCTTTAGCTTTGGTGCATGTAAAGGAGAGAAAAAAAAAATCTCTTCTTCAGAAAAAAAAGAAAAACCACTCACACTGTCATGGTTTAAGCTGTTCAAGCCCAGGTAGATACAGCCATAATCTGAAAAATTGCTGATTGCCATTTAAACACTTGTTGAAAGTAACTGAAAGCCAAGGTGGCAGGCATAGCTTGCAGGTGAAGACCAGAGAAAAATTGCTCCAAAAGGGCTGTGAGGACCAATGATTAGCTGGTGCCTCCTCAGCTGAGCACTGAACTTAAACCACCACAAGGCACATTCTGACAGATTTTGCTCAGGAAGGGTTTGAGTGACTCGCTTGTCAACCCTACATTACGTGCATTTGCCAGCCCACCACTTAATGAGGCTCTGAGGTTCCTCCCATGAAAGACCAGAGTAGAGGAAATACCAAAAAAAACCCTCTGGTGCATTCTGCAGACACAGATACTGTGCCTTTCTGAATTCATATTTTTATATTGCGTTGTGGGTGATTAGTCTGTATATGTCAACAATAGGCTTACAATCAAATTATTTTCTACATGGTAAACTGATTCTCTGTTGAGCTATTCTGGAAAATGCTGTGGATACCGCAGTCCAGTACTGATGTTGGAGTCCCCAACATTGTAAATCACTTGGAGTATGGGATACAAGCTCACCCTGCAGCAGGAAGCTTTCCATGCCTAGAGTTGGCAGCTTATCTTTACTCTGCCACAGGAGAGGAAGGAGGAAGACAGGCTTAATTAACAACAACCAACAATTAAGTTGAGCCATCCTGGAGAATTTCCACATTTTCAAGTGAGGGGGACACTTACTTTCCCCCACCTTGCTTTTCTGCATCTAGAGAAGACAGTGTGAGAAAACATCAAGAAAGAACATATAGCTGTTGTTCACTCTGAACCAGATATCTTCATTTAGGAAATGTCATTACATTCTTTTCAAAGTGGTCACTATATTCACTTAATTTCTGGTTTTCACCAAGAAAGAGTCTCTTTGGAAATTTTCCAACCAGGCCAACTATAGGTGGAGTATCAAGTTGGAAGGCTATTTTTTTAATCAAATGTGTTATTAAACAGCAAGACAGCTCTGAAAAATCAGTGCTAACTTACCCCAGTAATGGTGTGAAGCAGGGAACTTGCAGTATTGAGGAAGACTAGGAAGCTGAGACAAGAAAAACAAGGGTATGTATTGACCTTATCTGTCCACATACACACTGGGCTAATAGTAGGGGAAATTCTCTGCATCTGAAAGAGCTGTTGTATAGAAAAACTGTTTCTATGGCATAAGTAGTTTTGACTTGATAAGCAGTTCCAGCTAAATCAAAAACAACAGTAACCACAATATGGTTCAATTCTGCCTCAGCAAAGGAAGAGTCATACCCCAAAACTACATTGGTAACAGTGAACTTCAGACAGGGGGATTTCTAAAAATGGAGGAAGCGGTTGAGAAAAGCCCTAATGTCAAAAACAGGGAAATTAAAATCCTTAGACTCAGCAGGGGGACTGAGTGCATACCCTGCACAACCCATAAGAAGAGCTATAGAAGGTATGTGGCTAAATTAGAAAAGAAACAATGGACAAAAAATAAAACAACACACATGGGATTAAATGGCAGAGTTCAAAAGGTTGTTCAAATCGTGCTGGTATGCACCAGAAAATGGAAATCTGAGTCTAGTGCAGCTGAAATAAAAAAGCATAAACAAACAGGTAAGTTCTAAAGATAGAGAAGAGAGGAATGAGATGAGGGGGTGAAGAGAGCAAGCGAACAGGCAAAGTCTTAAAAAACATGTACAACATAAAAATGTCTTTCCATGTGTTAAAAAGCTGAAGCCCAGGAACAAACCAGTGGGACTGACTGTTTCCTGGGAAGTCAACACATCAACTCAGATTAATACAGACACTACAGGGAAGATTTTTCTACCTTGTTTTTTTTTGACTCTGTCTTCATCAGTGAATTCAGTGGTGAGATGAGCCCCTATTTCCAGATACTGAAGATGATGCTCTGTTAGAGTTTGTCCACAACAAAATAGTGGGACCGAGAGAACAGATATATTTCTGAACAAGTGACACAATAGCAGAGGTACTTCTTTACTTCCTACTATGAAGCTAATGTCTATCTCCAAGAGGTAATCAGTAAGCACTGAAAATCAAAACCGATGTACAAAATATAATTTAATTCTTCCATTAAACAGAGGTACCACTGGAGTTGTCATGGTGGTGAAATATCATGAAACTTCACAGGTTTTATCATGAAAAACACTGAGTTCTTACACTGGTACAAAGACAATCTACAAGAGAATGTGCATGTTGGGAGGAGGACTTTAACTTCATCAGAGCACACACTGATGAGTAATTGGCATGGGCAGAAAGGAAGTTCCCATAGATGCAGATAATGCTATAAATAATCACTGCATGATTTGCTGAACTCCTTACAAATTTCTTAGTGTTGTTAGATACAGGATAGCACCAAGGGAACACTACTGATCTAAGGCAGCTTTGTAAAATGTCTGTGGTCCTGCTCTCCTGAGAGAAAATTTGAGATCTGCATTGAGATCATTGGTATCTAGAAGATAGTGCTGCTTCTGTCTCCCCATCAAGCATGTGTTTTGTGTGGGTATGCAAAAAAAATAAGTATTCTGGGGTCTGAATGGGAAACATCTACAGTGTTTTCTGAAAAATTATATCTGTACCTGCTGGAGGTCACAGATAAGGTTTTAGAGCCACCTGGTGCAAATTGCTCTGTTTCTACAGAAAGATTAGCTGAATTCTCCAGTAATCTTTTTATATGCTTAATGAAAATAAAATTCGACTAGATAAGTCATGGTAAAACTTGCTGGTAAAAAGTGCTAAGACGTAAGAGATTTTGGATTCTTCCATACTCACGTTTACCCGTTGCAGACATACTGTTTGCTGACCCTTAACATGTGATAAGAGCTCTCCTGACATTCTTGTTTAATTAGCACTACATGTCAGAGCTCTCTGCAGTACATCAGTAAACTCTCTTGTCTGCCATGGGCATTAATGTACCTTTCATGGTGGTTGTGCTGTGTCATCCCCTCCCTGCTTACTGTTTTACAGTGCTGAGCATCCAGAGAGAGAATTCACAGTGAGTGGTCCGCATGTGGTAACTACAGCAGTGGGCCCTGAAAATACCTAGATAAAGACAGGATTCAAAAATTTATCCAAGAGAAGCCTTTGGGAGTTGGAGACGCAAATCCCATTGACCTGAACTTCAACTCCCTGAGGCTCTTTTTAAAATCTCAATCTAAATTTCAGCCAGCAAACACCAGCTAAACATCGTGGGTTTTCTTTCAACATGCAGGACTAAGTAATAACAGGTTGCAGGGGTAAAAGAAATACGTGGTGATGGTGGTCTTCATTTTTCCAGACCCTGCAATGAGGTATGCTGAAGTTTGCAGTTGTTTGGGTTGCAGGGTCCTCAGTTTGTTCTCTGAGTGCCACCCACTGCATTAGACCCATTATCATATGAAGAATGCAAAATACTTTTGTAGTTTCCCCCTGGGTTTTGTTTCTGAGATTTTCCCCATTGATCCACTTAAAATTAGACGGCAGTTTCTGTGCTGCCACTCTGGTTAAGGAAGTAATCTTTTCCTGTATATGCAATGAAATATTTTAAATACTTTTAGGGTGTCTCTGCAAGCCGTTGAGCTGTTTCTAGCACTTATTTTAAATTCTACATGAAAGGGAATTCCCAGCTGAGTTACAGTTTTACCACCTAAATTAGACCTTCAAGCAGATTCCTCATCCGCAGGCAGAGGCTTCACCTCCCAGCAGCCTGACATGTACCAGTAAGCTCAGAACCGGGCATTCATTTTTTTCACCAAGTACTGTTTATCTAATTAAGAGCTCCTCAGTAGTCCCCAGTTAGTTAATTGTGTCATTAGCAGCAGTTTTGACATGAGGAACAACTTGTGTCTGGAGGATCAGGCTGGCTCCTGTTCACGAAGCCCAGTGGAGCATCTCCCCGAGGAGCCAGCAGCCGCCGGCCGCAGTTTGTACAGCACACGTCGGAGTAATTGGTCCCCCGAGGGGCTGCCTGTTCAGCTGCCAGTGGGGATTGTTTCGCCTCCTGAATAAAAAGCTGAGCTGCCATGGCTCGTCTGCTGCGCATTAACTCGTGGCTCCTGTGGAGGGAGGATCATGTGAGGGATTAGGTTGGGGGTGAGTGTTACAGCCGTCCTCTCCGCCATTCAGCAGCTCATGGCAGTGTGAATTTACCAGACTTGATTGAAGGAGCGGCAGAGCTGGTGGTCCTGGTGTCTCCATCACCATGCAGTATGGTGGACAACAAGAAGGTGCTGAAGAATGGGCCTGTCACCACGTTTGGCCAGACCAAAGCATGAAAGGTCTAGGATCCCCACGCTGATGGTGAGGATGTTGTTGTCGCACATCTTGAGCTGGTGGGGAAAAGAGTTGCTCTATCTGGGTGTTCAGAGTCTGTCTCCCCTGGAGATCTGGCTGGTACAAAGGATCCCCCCTTTGGAGGCACACCACCATTCACTTACACATCACTTTCCACTTACACACACACACTTTGCTCAGGCAGCTGTATGTACATGCACCTCTGTGCTTACAGCCACAATGTGCCTGGGAGACTGAAGAAGCAAGAAAATGGTGCAAGCGCACTTCATAAGACAAAGATTAAGAACAGCTTCACCCTAAAATTAACAGAGAAAATTTTCAAAACCATATGAACAGTCTGAGAAAAAAAAAAAAATAGGAGAGTGTACTGGCTTCAGCTAGGATAGGGTTAATTCTCAGTAAAGGGGCTAGTCGGGAAATAGCTGAACCAAACTAGTCACTAGCCAAAGGGATATTCGATACCATCCTGACTGTCATGTTGGGGTATATATATAGGGGGCTGGTCGGAGTTGGGGTCTCTCTCTCTTTCTGGTTCTTGGTTTGGGTACGTCGCTGGGTCTGGGTGGTGAGATCCGCGTTACATGTTACTCTGGTTAAACGTTACTGTCACTTCACTGTTATTGTTATCGTTACCATTTATGTTCACCATTAAAACAAACTGTTTTTATCTCAACCTCACGAGCCTCCGCCTCCTGCTCTCTCCGGGCTCTTCCCCTCACTCCCGGCAGGGGTGAGCGACTGAGAGAGCGACCACGTGGTTCTTTGTCTCTCCCGGCTGGTCACTCGGCTTAAACCACCACAGAGAGCACAGCAGATGTTTGGAACCTGCTGTTCTCATTTCGTCTACCTTCTTTCACCCTGCCCGTATCATCACCTTTGCCAAATATAGAGATGTTCCTCTTCTACTCGCATATTATATCCTGTATAGCGTAACAGAGAGTTTCAGTTCAGAGCAGAAAACGCTTCCCCTAGAGAGCAGGGGCCAAACCACTGTCCTATTCCAGGTCCGTAATGCTCTGCCTCCTTCTCTGAGCCACTGAAGCTTGAATCAGTACTTTTTGTGGTTTGAGATTTGGCACAGGAGAAAAGATAAGCACACTACATCTTACCTCAGGGAGCTATGTAATAGCTGAGGAAGATAGAGATGTATTTTCAAATTAAGGCTGGCAAGGATGCAAGGTCTTCCAAGCCTCACCAGGGTAGAAACTCACATGAAACAATGTGAAGGAAGAGATCTTGCCTGGAGGTCCAGGCAAGTGTAGCACCAGCCCTTCCTGAAAGCATAAGACCATTAACATCTAGTCACACGGAAAGAACATCAGTTAGTTAATGCGCACACACTGGCATGATTTATAGGCATGTTAAACCACAATGCATTTTAATGATTACTTGGTAATATGAGGGAATGGAAAAAAAAAAAGAAGGAAGGGTTTTGGCTTCTTTAAATCAATGTATATATGAGAAGGCAAATGTGACTTTAAAAGGGAGTGTTAATTTAGCATCATTAGTAAACCAATAAGTTGAAATCCCTCCCATTATGCAAGTTGTGGTGTAATGATTCTATGTAATGTATGACATTACATAGAAAGAAATATCATTATTGACTACTAACTTTACAAAAAAAACAAACCTTTACCTTTTATCCCCCAAAACATTCTGTATTCTAATATAAAAGTTCTTCTCATCTTTCAATACATAAGCCAGAAGTCAGAATAAAGTTAGCAAATATTTTCCAAACAGACGAGGCTGTACATAAACAGAGTAACATAAGGATTAATAACGTTTTCCTTCAAAGTGGTAAAAACAAGTGAATAGTTGGCTTTCTGAGTTCAAAGCAGTCCTAAACAAAACAGACATTTGACAAAGCAGGCAAAGCTGTTCAGTTTAAAGATGTAACAGGATTTCTATGACTGGAAAACTGGGAAAGCCTTCAGAGCAGCTCTAACATTAAGTAATTAACAATGAAAGAGAAATGAGTGGAAAGACCCATAAGGTTCAGTTAAGTCCAGGATTTAAACTCATTTCTTGAAAATCTTGCATAGTTTCCATGGGAGGCAGTCTAGCAAGAACAAAGCATTTTTTTATATAAACTGTTGAGAAGTTTTACGTGTTTAAGAAGGCAAGTAGCTTTTACTGTGATAGTGTTGGCAACTATAGGAAACTCCCTGCACAAATTTAAATATGACCAAAATTTTTTGCAACACAGATTGCTTTAATTTTCACTCTTAGTTTAATATTAACTTCCTATTTTCCACAAATATAAATGGAGATCCGAAAATCTTGAAAACAAGAGAAGAAACCAAATGCTGAAACCAGAGGAGACAAATTAGGCCTGGGACAAATCAGTGTTCAGTCTTTGAATATCAGTAGATAAAAAAAAAAAAAAAAAAAGAATGTCTCTTGGAGTGATTGCACGTCGTTAAATATTTGAGAGGCTATGGCAGTGGCTAAATGATGTTTCCCAATTCGGACAAAATGGATTGCTGTTTCTCCCAGTATGAGAAAAAAAGTCCCTAGAGGAAGGTAAATTTGAGTCCTCTGGGCAGGATATGTTGAAAATCCTTGTTCTGTTGAAACAGCATATTTAGCAATCTTAAAATCCCAAGGAAGAGTTCAATATAAATGCAGGAGCCGTGGGGAGTGAGGTCGGCTGCCTGCGTGCTCCAGCACTGAGTGCGTAAGGAAGATTTCCCCTTGACTTAAAAGGGCTTTGCTTCGAGCAGGGACATGGGGAGGAGCAGTGGAGAGGTCGATGCAGGCTATTGCAGCAGAGAAGAACCTCCTTGCACGATACTGAAGTCTGGTCAAAGGACAACCACTGGCATTTTATTGCCCATGTTTTCAAGTTTCTTGTTTGTAGGAGGGGGAAAACCAGCACAGGCTATTTGCTTCTCAGGAAGCTGTGGGTAAAGCTCTTCGTCTGCACCATGGCTGCCTCTGTGCCAGCACTGCCAGAGCCAGGCAGCTGATGGATTATCTCAGCAGAGAGAGGACACGCTTGTTGAATAACTTCCTGGCTTCTTCCCTGCAAAGTGGAGACAGGACCCAAAGTCAGAGCTCTCCTTGCCTAATCATGCAATCTCCTTTCTGCTGACCAGGGTTTAAGAAAAATTTCCTATATTAGAAAAAGACTAAGTGATTTTGGGGTGGAAGGAGGAGGAAGAAAACAGTTGAAGGATGGCAGGGAGAAAGTGGAGAGAAACAGTAAATGTAAAAAAGAAACTAGGGGTCAACAATACCCACTTGACCATGAAGAGACCATACTCTAGCTCCTAGTCTGACTTGGCTGTCACATTTCACCTCCCACAACCCAAAGGATAGGGTACACCACCTGTCAGGGAAATCAGCCCTATGCAACACCCTTGCTTCTAAGTGTCTCCCCTAGCCCTGGGAGGCCTTCTCCCAGAGAAAACTTGATGAAAGTTGGCATAATCAAGCCACAAAATGTTTCTGCAAACAGGTATCCCTGTCCAAGAGCTTCCAGCAGGATATTCCCATTTGTTCCCCAAATAGAAGCCTCCTGGGCTGGAGCATGTTCACTGAAAGCAAGTGCTGCCTTCCACAGACAGGCATCCTTTTATCCCTGATAGTTTGCTGGGGTCCAGTTTCTTGCTACCAGTGGAGGAAAAAGGCCATATTACCATGCATGGGGTTAAAAGCTGGTAGCATAGGCAGGGAAACTCGAGGCCCAAGGCACTTCTTCGCATATCAGAGATGCCCACCTCATTTCTGGCTGACTTTTCCCAGCACCCGGGGAAGATGTTTCAGCCTTTCTCTTCACCATAGCACTTGCAAAGATTCCACACTATGCTGCAAAAATCTGTTTACTTACTGCCAGCCCAGAAGCTATTGTGCTTTCCACCAAAGTCAATCCAAATTTATAGCGAGCGCCTTCAAAGATATAAGCTGATGTGTGACATCCAAAATGCTTTCCAGCTCAGCCCAAGTACTAGAGGAGGTTGCCTAAGGTCCACACACGTCTTCTCTTCCATCAGACATCAGTATGTGAGAGGAAAAAAGGAGACTCTTGGTTACAGTCTGTGCTTTAGACACCTCTTACATCTTCATCTAAGTGCTCCATTAGGCATCAAAGACATCTTCATCTCCTCTTGCCAGTCTAAGATTTTATCATCATATTTTCTTATTTTTAGAACTATTTTGCTCTTTCTTTTCTGACACATGGAAAACTCCCACAGAAAACTAAAGGAAGCTGACTAATTATTCCTGGGAAACAGTGAAAGTGATTACAGAAATCACAACGTTTTTCCTCTCATTTCTTTCATTTGTAATCACCTTACATCATTACTAGCAAAACCAGCAACATATGAAAATTACTCATGCCTTTTCTGTAATGAATGGGAATCAACACTAATAACCAATTAAAAAGTCCTGAATAACAAGGGAGACACTATGAGAGATTTTTCTTGTTTGGCACCTGGTCCTCAGCCAGAGTGAATCAGTGGAGCCAGCCTGATACAACTGGAGCCCAAATGTCCCCTAGCAGCTGGAGCGTCTGCACAGCACCAGCCACTGTTCACAGGTCGCTAGTGTGGCAGCAGTGGAGCAGTGAGGGGCTGTAGCAAGGAAGCCTCTACAAACCTTCTGGGTGGCAGGAAAAGGCAGCTGGTGTCCCAAAATCTGACACGGGGAGCAGGGCTGTTCATGTGTTTCGTGTTTCGGTTCAGCAGAGGAGAGACTTTCTCGTTCTTTTGTGGGCCAGGGCTCCCGCATCACCTCAGGCAGCTCCGAGCAGCAACTGTGAGGAAGCAGCAGTTGTAAAACTGTGGCTGTCCTGGTCAGCCTGGGTGGAGAGGAGGAGAAGAAACCACCTTTTCAGGAACCCAGAAGACTCTGAAGTGATCACGAGTCACCTCACCTCCAATGAACTTCACTTTACTGGCATGGGTGATCAGCTTCCTGCAGCTGAAGGGTAATTTTACACTTTAAGCCAGAGCTCAACACTTTCAAGGCCAACTTGTGTCGACTTGAACATTTCAAGACCCCAGTGCCTCCGCTATTATTTCAGGCAGTCAGCAGCTGTTCCCATTTACACTTCTCATCAATGGAAAGAAATCCACCCTTCTCTTACAAATCCCACTGCAAACTGAGACCATGCAGCCACGGGTGCCAGCGAGCCATGCCTTTTGGTGTGGGCACACACCAACCCAACTGGCACCCCCACCTGCCCAGATGGTCTTCCTCTGAGCTGCTGCCATGCAGGGAGTATCACTGCTGTTGCTGTTCACATCTATGCACATTTGGGCTGCAGATAGATTTTCCTTTCCTGTCTGCCACTGCTTTCTCTGCAAGGGCTGCTGGCTAGCCCTCTGTCACGCCAGGTGAGGGTTGTGAGAGGGGTGGTTAAACCTGGCTTGGCCTGGGCAGGGTAGGAGAGGAAAGCAGGGCAGGCAGTGGCTCAGCAGAGATTAGCTGCTGAAGCTGCGGCCGTCTCCAGGATAGGCCAAGTTTCAGGGCTGAGGCTTTGCTGCTGCTGCATTGGTACTTTAACCGAGTAAAGAGGCAAAAAAATAAAGTCCCAGGGGCCAGCCCCAGGCTCCCTACAAGGCTTTACTAAAATGAGCAGTGAGTGCCACGCTGAAAACCCACCCTGGCTGCAGTTCTTACTCGTTCACTTTCTCCCATTTTGCCCCACTCTCTCTCAGAAACTCAGATGACCTGATATTGCCCACACATTGTGGGAAAAACATCAGCTGACAAAGCTGACAAAGCTGACCAAGAAGGATTGGGGGCAAGAGGTGCAAGGTGGAGGAGAAGATAGCTATGTCACTCTGAGACTTTTCCTTCTTTTCCATTCTTTTTTCCTTTTTTTTTTCTTTTTACTAAAATACTATGATTTAGCACTGAATGCCCAATATAGCAGCATTACTCTCTCCTCTTCATTATTTTGCAATCATTGCCTATGTTAGTAATAGTCAAAACATCCAAACTGACCCATGATGAGGTAAAAAGAAAAGAGAAAGTAAGAAAAACAATGAGGGTACAGAGTTTTATCGTGGTCAGACCTAAACACTGATAAGCAGAAATTGTGAAGACCTTTCTTTTTTAATATGCTTGAATGGAGCCAAAATTTCCTGTGAGGACTTGTTTGCGTGTTGTGAGCTGGACCAGCGTCTCGGGACACTTTGGAGGAGCACTGCCAAACTGGGAAATGGGAGATGGGCATGGAAGAATAGTCAGGCTGAGTCTAAAAGAAAACAAGCAGGATAAAGGAGGCAGACATTTCCCTCCTGCTGGGCACCTGCCTAAGGAGAAAGTGGTTTTTTCTCCTGTTCTGTGGCACCAAGTCTGGGGCTGTGTATCTCAGGAGACAAGTGGACAATTCTACCAGCAGAATTCATCAGCTTTTCCTTCTCAGTGAAGAATAGCCTAAAACCAGAAAGATTGAGGATATCACTAAGGTGATGGTTTCTTCCAAACTAACGATGAGGCATTTGGGAAATAAGCATTGCCTTCGCAATCTCCATTTGCATCAGCCCAAGAATACTCCATTGCCAAAACGGCAATAAGCACAATGCAATGGCTTTGGTAGCAGCTGTAGAGCACTGGCAGAAGCACACGTAGAATGGCACTGAATGTCCTAGAAAGCAAGTGATGTGTTTGAAAGCATAATCTCTAACTTTTCATAGGATGAAGGAACTATGTTTAGGGAAGCAAAGGTTAAATCACCTCACCGAAATAAATGTGTGAGATAGAGTCACCTGAAGGGAATATAAAGACCATCAGAAAAGAGTTGTTCGTCCTCTTAATAAGATGAATATCAGAGAGTTGCACTCAGTAAGGCTTTTCAACTACATTCTCCTCTGAGGTCAGTGGGGAATCCAGCTGAAAAATCTGGTGGTAAAACATAGTGAGTGCAGATAGTGCCTGAATGAGGGAGTAAATACAGCAGCATCCCACTGCTGTACTAGGACTTCGACCTGGAATTACCAACCAAATTGTCAGTAAGCAACCCTGGAAAAGTTCCAGACAGCTACAACAACCTGTTTCTCAACTCCCCATTTCTTGCTGCAACTCTTACCACCAGTTCTTCCCACAAAGCCAGTGATGCCGTGCACTTATTTGTCTTACTTCACTCAAAGCAAAGGAGTGTCGCTTCTCTGCCTAGCTTTAGCAGGGAACTGCTGAACCACAATGAGAGCAGCAACTCTATGGAAAGAAATCCATTTGGCTGAAAGAGAGAGGATATTTTTAAAGAACGATTTTGATGGCAAGCCTAAAGAACTTGCAATCAGACAAAGAATGAGTTGTCCATCAAAACAGTAACAATTAAGTTTTGTGACATTTGCAGTCAAAAAAGTTATAAGACACTGATAAGACAAACATTTAGTGAGGACTATAGCACAGCTGAAATACGGTTGTCAGTTTTGCCCATGGTTACATTTGTTGTATGCCATCCTCACGCTGAGCAGTGTTGATTCTAATCTCTTTTATTCTGAAGAAGTTGTTAGGTATGGCTTGAGGCCTGTGTCAACTGGTCAGAAGGTTTCAAACTGCTTCAAAATGCAATAAAACCTGGCAGTTTCAGGCACCATTATTAGCAAAATACATATAAAAATATTTGTACATTCTGTTCAGTTTAAAGAGTGTAAGCTATGTGTGGAACCCTCAGTGCAAAAAAGGGCCCATTCGCCACTCCTTCCTGAGCACCAGTAACTGGCTGTTCAACAGGATTTTGATTGGGCTGACTCAGAGTTACGGTGGCTCATGTGGATAAAACCATTGATAAGATGCATGACCTCAGGAAGGACACTTACCTTGTAGGGGTCTTTTCTCCTACTCTGTTGTATCTATCGAGGCTGTAAACTTGCTGGGAAGATACTACGTACACAGGTAGCACAACCAGGTCTGACCTCCACTGGCTGCATACACATTAGCTTTGTGGTTCGGGCAGCAGTGTGTTTTTAAGGAAATTTCTCGGTCACCCCCTCTTATTGCACATTGTTTCAGTTCAAGGGCCTGTTTTAACACATGCAAACCGGACTCCTTTCAGAAGAAGCTAACCTGGAAGCTGTGTCTCAGGTGTGCACCAAATGTGTCCTAATTCCTGATGGGTCATGAGAGGCTGAACCCCGGACAAGTCCTGCAGACAGCTTTGAAACATATGTGCAATGGGGTGTGCTGTCCAGAGGACCAGACCTGATTTAGTTCAAAGTAAACCCCCTCAAACTGCACATTGTGGGTATGTGACTCAGCACCAAATGCTCTATCTACTGATATGCTTCTACTGTACCAAATCACTTGCTAGTATAAACACAGCAACAGACAGTACTCTGTCTTGCCAACATGGCAAAAGTAGACCCAGTGTTAAAAGGAGAGAGATGTTTCTTGAAGCATATGAGGTTTATGTCCTCTAGTGAGGAGTCCTGGTTTTCTCTTCTGAAGTCCCAGGTTTTGAATGCTGAAATGGACAGTAGCAATACGCAGTTGTGTCTCTTATATTTAATTGAAAGGCTGTTGCTGTGTCTATGAGTGCTTTATAACATGTGTAGGTATCTATTTGTTCACAGGGTTAAACTCTTCTATATGAAAATAGATATAATTCACTCTGGCCATAAGTAGAGCTGGGGTCCACTGACTGCACTGAGGTGAGAACAACTTTAGTGCTGTGTTTTACTTCAAAGTTTCCCATCCTGGATGCTTGCTGACCTCCTAAGGACTGCGTTAGCACTCACTTTCACTACCTCCCAGCTCCAGTTGCAAACACAAACATCCGCAGCCTCGAGTTTTGGCTTCCAGAAACCAGCACTAGCCTTGAATGTGCTAGAGTGACCACGGCAGACAGAGGGAGAGCAGTGTCTCTCCGGGGGACTTTTTGCCGCGGGCGTCCCCTGTGTGTGTCACTTGCACCTGTGCGACAAGGGCGTCCGGTTTCAGTGGCGGGGTCTGACGCTCAGTTTACATCCACTTGCGCAGCTGTGTGTGACTCAGCAAGGCCATGGCCACACTCAGAAGGATGAATTCTCCCCTCTTCCTTAGGAAAATAAAGAGCTGCAAGCGTGAGTTTGGGTGTTTATGCTTATGTTGATTTGACTCCAAACTTATTTTGAGCACTTTGGCCATGAAATCAGGCTCCTAGGTCTCAGAGGAGGGTGGGGTTTTTTTTTGCTATTTTTACCATAATTCATGATTCCAGATGGGTCAGGTACTGGACAAAACACTACCTTTGAATATTTTGTGATGACTTTCTTGTTGAAATGAGGAATGGAGAATCTTTCTTTTTTTTTTTTCTGTTTCAGATGAAGGCAAGATTGACAAAGAGGTTAGGAGCAGAGGCTTTCTGGGGACACAGAACCGAAAATAAATTTGTGGGTCATTGCGGCTAGTCCTGTCAGGCTGAGTTAATCCCACGCTGGGTACCCAGAGCGTCCTCTCTGCATCTTCTCCTCTGACAGCATCTCAGCAGCCACAAAACAGTCCTGGGGCTGTGGAATGTTTGGTAAGTGAAAGCACCACAGCCATGTCCCATACTATAGAGACAGGCTCTTGGCGACCTAGCTGGCCTTTCTGATCTGACTGTTGGGCATTCCTGAAGAGGTGAGGCGGCAGCTTTCTTTGAAGGCATGTGACCTGATATTTGTCCCTAAAAGATTTCTTTGGATTGTCTTCACGCTTAAAATGGTCTCTCTCTCTAGAACTCAGGAGACCTAGAGTGGATCACTCAGCAGATCACTCCAGGATATCAACTAGTTTGTACACAATAATGATGTATTGTTCTTTTCTGAACTCATCAGTCAGTAAGAGTCACATCAGATGGATTGGAGAACAGGTTTACCTTCACAAGGAAAACACCACCTCCCACTGTCTTTGCTTCAAAGTTGCTGTAGACTAAAGTGAGCCCTGAGCACAGAGGTGGTTGCTCACTGTATGACTACCAGGTCACTAGTGTCAGCTCCTTTCTGTAGTAAACTCTCTACTTCCTAAAACACATAGTGGTGACTTCCTCTTGAAGTAAATGTTTTGTGAATTTTATGCTCTGGCACTTTCTCAGTAGCTAAAGGTGCCATAAAGACTTTGAGCAATCACATCCAGGTATTTGGAATTTACTGTCACAGAGGAGAAAGATACAATTGAATCATGAAATGCATTTTCTCAGATACAATCCTCAGGATTCACCTATATGCAGAGGTGAATGCCTTCTTTGAAGAGGACTACCTTTGTGAAAGGGGTCCTAAGCTCTTGAACCCATTGAGGGTCTATCCTTGTGAGCTTAAACCGTATTTGTAAATTTACAGCCTTTGTGCTGTTCACGTCCAGGAACAGTGATGTACTTATTTGAGACTGAATGGACCATGCGCATACGAGAGTAAGGAGGGTGTAGGTGCTGCAGCACCCCATCCATTCCTCTCATTTGTACTGGCCAGCACAGCACAGATTTTCATGTTATATGATGCACGTTGAGATATGTAAGTTTCTCCACCCATCTCATTCAGATCCATGCTGCCTCTATCCCTGGGGAAGGTTTGGTTTTAATTTGGATCTCCCACCATGATGACCTTTTCTTCAAAGTGTCTGAAGACATTTTTGTTCTATCCCATTTCCAGTTCTCATTAATAGTTCTTAACTTACAAAGCATCTTTCATCCTTCTAAAACGCTTTTGGCAGCAGGTCACAGAAACTGAGGCAAAGGACTAGGAGAGAGGAGAAACATGCATTATTGATTTGTTATATGAAACACAGTTAATTTAGAACAGGTAAAGACAGTTAGCTTGTGCTGTTCAGTACTCTATTCATCAAACAGGTAAGTATCTCTCAGGTTATCCTCAAGTTGTACCTGCTCAAACTTTGATGTAATGTTTCCAATCTGGTGGATAGGATTATTTGACAACAACGATTTCTCAGTTCTTCCTGCAGGATATTTAGGGATTCTGTCTTTTCCCTTGATACAGAGAAAAACAAATCATGCAATGAAAGAAAAGAAAAAGGAAAACCCAAAGCAATAGCTGACATTTCTGGTATCACAGGAACAGAGAGAGTAATGTTTTCTTTTAACTTCAGAAACTGTTCTTCTTTGATTGAGAAGAGGTTATTATAGGCTGAAATCTCTTTAACAAGAGTTCCAGAAATCCCTTACGAACAATGATGATCTGTAAGAAGATATGGTGAGTTTAAATAGGTGGAAACTACGTCCTTTTATTGCTAGAGCTAGCCCTATATTCCAACTTGCAATATCATCATGTTCTAATATAAACCACATGAGATCTGCAGCTGGAAGTTTTAGGTCAGTGCTTTGAAGACAATGAAAAGCTTCCCATTACTATTTAAAATATTTACACTGACTGTCACTGAGCACAACAGACCTTGTGTTCCCAAGGAACATCAGTTTGGATAGGGCTGTGTAGCCAGAAAATGCAGCACAAAGCCAGTACAGGGAGAAGCTGATCAGTCTGTTGTGGAGCTGGGAGTGGAGTTGTGTATTGCTGAGCTGTGTTTGGCCAAGGATGCCCTAAGAGCAAAGGTGCACAGTGGGACAAGGGATGCCTGTGAGCTGAGTACACGATCCTCAGCCTGAAGCACGAGTGGAGAACACTCATATTGACCTCATGCTGGCGTCTCCAACAGGGGCTAGAAAATCTAGAGGGAATTATCTGAGGCCAGATCTGCCCATTTAAGGCCTTATTTTTGACCAGCTGGCTACCTGAAGCACCTGTATTCACTCATAGGCTGAGTGTTCACTTTTCAGGGGGAACCCTATAGCAGGGCACACATTGCTTACACTACAGTGTTGCAAGTCTGCAGCTAAATGAAACAGGATTCCCTCCCTTCCATCAGCATCACAGGCCAGAAGCACATCTGCTACAGCTTTTGCTGACAAAATGATAGCTCCACAGCACATGTGGTAGTGAGGCACTGCTCTGAACGGATGTTTTCAAATGTTGAAAATGAATGTTCCTGAAATTATTTTCCAGTGTTCAAGCCGTTCTCTGTAGATCCTTGTGCTGAATATCAGTCATATCATCTGATTACTGTGGTTAAAGATTCTGTATTTTGTGGTTGTAATTGGGGTAGGCTCAGTAGCTATGTATTGTGGATTCTGTGGTTAAGCTACGCTATCTTTGTTGCTATCTTTGTTGGTAGTAATTTTTACTTCAGCACTTGCTCCTTTCCCGCCACCCACCTACTCTTTTACCCACCCCAAATGGTACTGACATGCCTCCAGAGATGTAACTCTTATTTGATACAGGCCTTATTTCATTTGTTCTTTCTGCTAATGTAGTAGGGGTGTCATTGCCAGGGCTAGGGTGCCCTTTCCAGGGTTGAGATGCCCTTGCTAGTGTTGGGTGACATGGGGCAGTTGGGAAGAGAGTTGCTGCTATCCAAGAACCAGAGCACCTCAGCTGCTGAAGACATACCTCCAGAAAGCCTGTCCCACACCAGACATGTTTCTAATTCATAGAGTTTGGGAATGCCTAGCAAAGTAAATGAAGTGATCATTAGGTGAAATTTGGACCCAGCTTGTTCAGAGGTTAAACTGAATTGGCACAGTGATAGTCCTGGCCTTTTAGAAATGGGTTGTAAGCATATGCTCAGATGCCTTTTAAAAATAGTGCTGACAGACTAGCCACTAGTTTGATTTCTCTTTCCAGCTGAAAAAAAATACAGTTCCAAAATGAATTGTTATCTTCTCATATATAGTATTTTAAGGCTCATTATTCTGAAAACTCTAATATTTGTGCATTGTGAATCTGCTTACATTGGTTAAAAGCATCCCGTGATGCTCCTTGGCTTCTGAAGGCACTTTCCTCCATTGAGGGTTTTCCCAGAGGGCAGACCCTTAGATCACTATTTAACCAGCTATCCTGAGTAAGTTAGAGATGAATGTTTATAGCTCACAACTATCTTGAATTCCTTACCTCACCAGGATACTTGTCAGAACTAAGTATTTCAAAATCATCTCTCATTTCAAAACCTAGCGATTGTCTTGCCAGTATTAAAATGCAGGCTCACTTGTTGGTGCACAGATTAGTTGCTAAGGTGTTGAAAACACAGTCGGTTTGTCCATGCTGTATAACCAGATCGAAATTTTGATTCCAGTGCAGGGCTGAGCACTTGATCAGATATTTTGCTAGCACTCAGATGAGTGTTGACATAGCAAGTGCTCATGTAACGTTTCAGATGCACGTGGCTACACTGCAATGGAGGCTGGAGACTCAGTGCCACCGGTCAAGTGGAGGACTTCGGAAAATACATGGCTCTTGATATGTATGTTAACACTCCCTAACACTTTGCTGCCAGGCTGTAAGCTCACACAAGTGTCAGAGGACCTTTGGCAAACAAAAAGACCTGTTGTATCTACTACGTTGCTTGACTGTACTCATTATTTGATCCCTTTGAATTTATTCTACTTTGGAGGTTTCATATACCGAGAAGGCAACATTAATTACACTGAAAGAATACTTTAAAAAATGATTGAAATATGTTGGAGAATTTAAATAATGAAGAGAACAATGCAGGATTTGTACCCACTGAACTACAGCTAGTTTTTGAGAGAGAAAAAAAAACAGTTTTCATTAAGAGGTGTGGCTTTGCTTACTACAGTCCAGAGACCATAAATCTTCTGGGGAAGAGTCTGGCTAGCTTTGCAGAGAACTCAGCAATGCAAATCCTCAGTGCTGATGTAGCTGCTGCCAGAGAACCATCGTAACCATTAGAAAAACAGGTGGCAGAGTACCTTCTCATTTTGTGGCACCCCACCTAACCCTTTCCCCAGGGCTGA
Organism: Trogon surrucura; assembly: GCA_020746105.1. NCBI lineage: Eukaryota > Metazoa > Chordata > Aves > Trogoniformes > Trogonidae > Trogon > Trogon surrucura. Next base: position 102,707,271 of record CM036617.1, on the reverse strand, counting down.
GAAGGGGGAAGGGTGAGAATAAAGCTTTGTTTTCATCGTTGTTTTGTTTCTGCCTAGTGAATGAATAGCAAGTTTTAGATAAAACACACCTGATATGTATTTGATCTTCTGGAGCCTCAGAAGTTGTTGCTATTGAATTCCTCCGTTTGGTGACAAGGTGTGTTTGTAGAAGGGCAACCTGGTTTTGGGTTTTGATTTTCAGCTTCACGAGGCAACAATGGAACAGAGTGCATTTAATTGCCGATTTGCATTTAAGAAAGGGATTTGCAACCTAAGGAGTGTCTTCAGAAGCTGAAAGTGGATGCTTGCTGTCTGGGCCACTGTCCTCTGCCACATCAAAGCCTTCACCTCAGCTTCTATTCTCTTATGCTGACATCTCAGTTCAGCAATTGCACTTTGTTGCTGTTCTTCATAAGTCAAACAAGGCACCTATTATGCTCTTGAAAGAGATAGGATAATTATCTCAACTGCCAGGTGCGAAGAGTGAACTTTCCTAGGCCCAACTGCGGTGTGGTAAAATAGCCAAAGTCATTTAAGGCTTTTGCTGTCTCACTGCCAAAGTTTGACTTCCCAGCTCTTGGCATGGTTTTCCCAGCTTGGCAAAACACCTATGCGCATGCTTAATTTTAAAATCATGAGCCACCACTGTTGATTTGGACAGGTTGCCTCACCGTCCTAAGGACCACCACACACAGGCTTGCTTGAATCAAAGCGGAGAAAGTATGACCTCTTACATAGCATCATTCTCCTGCCATTCACTTCTTTTATGCCGAGGGAACAGAAGCATGGGGGGAGATGAGAGGTGTGTGTAGGCTGTGAGCACGATTGCATGGGGTAGGCACACCCGAAGTAAATGTAAATTGGATGACAGGACTACGCAGCAGCCAGAAGTATGTTTCTGGTTACTCCAGTCTGCTTTTCGGGCTGGTTTGACAGCCTGTAACAGTCTCTGTGCTGCCACAACTGCAGTGTGATCAACACACCAGCTGCCCCGTACCATGCCGATGAAGCACCTGGAAGCACAGCATTGGCTTTCACTTTTGAGTAGGAAATTTCCTTTTAAAGCAAAGGAAGAAGGCTGAGGATCCAAGTTTGGGATCTATCCAAACACTTTTCATGTGGTCCCTGGCCAAAGAGGTTAGTCTGTGTCCACAAAGGCGATCCAAGACCATCTCCAAAACACAGTTGTTCCCTGTCCAAGCAATTTCTAGTGTTATCTGTCTCCAGCATTTCTTAACCAGATAAGCGAACGCATGCTTTTCCAAATTGAAGCACTGTACTTCTCAATTGCTGTACTTATTATTACCAAGGAAATTGGGAAATCATGGCTCTCTTAATAAGCTAGCTGTTGTTCAGATCATCTCATGTGTTTTCATGGAAATATTTGCCCAGCATGATGTGTCAGAGATCTTAAACCAGGACACTGCCTGGCTCTTGACAGCAGCCAGGCCAGGGAGCTGCTGTTGGCCACCAAGCCACAGCAGGTCTCCAGGAGACTATGAACCAGCCTGAATGCCAGCCACCATCCACCGATGGATGCTGCGGCGACCCAGTGTCCCCCTTTCCTGCAGTCATTTGCAGGACTCATGACCCCAGTGATGTTTTCTGAGCCCATTGTGGTTCCTGATGCCTGTTCAGCTCCCTGATGTAGTTCCAGCCCTGTCCCCAGCCCCTGCTTTGCACAATAGACCCTCCCCAACTCTGTCTGCCTGATTGCTGTTCTTGCCCTCCTGTCTACTTCAAGCCATGACTGTGGTTCCTACCTCTCCTCTGGTCCTCCCTCTGTCCTCAGCTGCCTCCTCCCTCCTGACTGAGAACCCGTGGTACCTCATAGGCTCCCAGAAAATCCAAAAAGTAAATGTGAGCCATCACTGCTGCCTATAAATCTTCTATATGAAACTATCACAAAGATCAACAAAGCCTAGCAAGCAGCACTCGGTGACTGAGCACAAGCACACCCGGCAGAAGACAGGGCACAGTGCTGGGGATGTTTGCTGGTGGACAAGGTGGTTCTTTAGCCATTTCTGCAGGTGCTGCCCACCACATCCTCAGGATGTTGTCACTTCTAAAAGATGCCATATAATTTAAGAAGGGCTGTGGTACTGAATTACTGAAAACCTTGTCTAAATACCTCCGGAGATGCCTGTGAAACAGCAACAAACTGCAGCAGCTGCTGGCTTCTCAGTCCAATAAAAACAAGCTGAGTGACAGCACACCAATATTTTTAAACTCTAATCTCTTCTGTCTCTGTAACTCTGGAAGAAGCAGTGATGGACAGGATGGTGCAAGGACTAACTTTTGTCCCAGTTCTCAAGCATTTACTATTGCATTCAAAAAGAAAAACACAAAGAAGCTGTTTTACCACTAAACTATTTTTGAAATATGAGACTGAACTCTGAGGCCAGATTGTCTGTATTTATTTTAGAGCATTGAAAACAGTGTTAAGAGTTACAGACAATAGTCCAGAATTCTTACTGAACGTACTGAAAAGGGATCATTTATTCAGGCTTCAAGTTAGAAAGAATTCACTTTTATTGAGGATGACTGAAACTCACAATTAGCTGGATGTGAATGAGATCTAAACACACACTAAATGCTTCCCTGAACCCCCACTGATTTTCATCTTCTGCTTTTACATGATCTCTGAACAATTTCACTATTGTCAAAATAGCCCAAACATTTGAGACAAGTCCCCATAGCAAAATCCAAGATAGGCCTTCTTTGTTTCATGATTCCACTTCATGTTGCAGCACGACACACTTGTGCCTGGTTTTATTTCTTGTCCTTGTCCGTCTTTGAGATCAACATTTACACTTGAAACACCTGATAATTACTCAGCCACGCAGCTGCTTACAAATACATCTCTGGTCTGGGACTGACTGAAAATTATTCTGGCAACATATTCAACATCAAAAGCAGGAGCCATATATGATAGAGCTGTGGGATCAACAGGGTGAGTGCTAGGGAAATCATAAGTTTTTGAACATAAATGTTCTCCATTGCTTTCAAGTGGGTTTTAGGGAGAGCAGAGCATTTTTAAATTTTTTTTAAATGCACTTTCACTGTGGCTGTCTTTTGGCTACATGAAAGCTCAAGAAATTTATTTAAGGTAAGAAAACACTTCCACGATTCTCCAAGTGTTTTTTTCAAAACACATACACAGGAAATTTCCCCTCCCCATCACCTATACAAACATGAAACAAGAAAACATAAGCACTATTTTAACAAGCTCCTGGGAAAACTTTAAATAAAGCTGAGATGAGGCCAGGTGGACCAAAAGAAAGTGCTTATGCTGGATGCTCAGCTGAGAGCCAAAAGAAAACAAAATTATTTCCTTCATGAGTTGATGACTCAGAGGACTGGCAATGACATGGAGGACATCACGTACAGAAGTGCTGTTGCTACAGATGAAGTGGTGAATAATAGCCTTAAAGCAAAACTTTCACAGCAAGTCCATTGGCTGGCATTCCCCCAAGCATCACCAGAGGATGTGACTGGCCGCTGCATGGCTCAATTCCCAGTCAGACGCTTGTCTGCTCCCCCAAAGTGCCTGCACAGCACCCAGCGAGTGGCTAGTGAAAATGGGTGAAGCACTAGCAACATGCAAGTAAAGTCCCACATAGAAGCCTACATGGGTGTTCTCAGTGTAATCCTTCCTGAATAAACACAGGATTTTAGCAGCTAACATTGTTAATCCAGCCCCTAAGTATCACTGACCTATACAGTCAAGGGAGACTAAAGTCTGTTCTTCAGTGTGCTCTAAGCACCATCTACCCTCTGTTCTATTGCTACAGACACCCTACAGAGATGTCATTTCTCATGTTTTCCTTCAAACAAAACACACAAATGATGGTGACTGGGTTTTTCTTCCACTGGTATTAATATATCTGCGATGTCTGCAACACCACAGCAGCCATCCTGGATCGGTACAGGGACCAGTGCTCAGTAACCCATTTCCAGGATGGACTACCAAGAGATACTTTTTGGAGCAGCACCAATCTAGAGCAACTATTTGCCTGCTATTACCTTCTCAGTTTCTACTATGCAGACACTTGATGCTCTAAAGATTATGGTTGTCTCACTGCATTCAATAGCAACTGAAGGACCTTAAAAATGTGTCTAAATTTTTAACGTTCTTTTAAAAATTATTATGCCCACTATATCCACTCTGGTCTCCACAGTACTAGGTAACAATGGCTACGACAGCTAATTTTTCAAGAAGAGACACTTCACCATGTTTGTTATAAACTCGCATTCATTAGTAGCTGGGCAGCCCCCTTTTCTTGCGCTATTACAAGGAATAATCTCTCCTCCATCACCATCTTCACACAACACGTGGGTTTGTGTGATATCTTGTCTCCTACCTGCTCTGAGGTGATGACGTCTCAGCATCTAGTACCTACTGTAATGAGCTGCAACCGGACTTATTGGAAAACAAGCTGCACGCTCTTGAGTTACTGCAAATGTTGTGTTGTCTCAGTTATTGAAATTGGGCAAGAGAGGAAAAGCTGCAGGAAGATAGATTTCTTTTTCAACAAGGAAGGAAATATTGCTTTCTCACATGCATTAAACCTCCCACAAGATTTAGCTGTTTCACTGTTTGCTGATTCCAGTGGAAGTGATAGTCCCTGATAGCATGTGGAGTCTGGGGGATCCTCAGCCCAGAGGTGCCTTGCTCTGAAACATCACCAGCCAGCACAACTTCCCTCTGGGCTGAGCATAACTTGAGGTGAGTTTTCATTTCATAAGGATAGTGGTTTACTGAGCTCAATGCAGATTGCTCCCACCGTGGCACCTGTTAAGGAGGTTCCCAGTTGCACTGAGTCTAGGGTTAGGCATCTGCAACCTTGACACGTCAGCTAGTGACACACACCAAGGACAAAACAACTATAAACAAAACCACCCCCAGTCATCCTGGTATCTATGTTACCGTTCCCTTTTCTTCAGAATTTCTGTCTCTACACCCTCTTTTATAATAAACATCGACTTCCTGGTGACACTTCTACAATCTAGATCACGCCTTCCCAGCCTGCCCTGCAGGACATTCTCCTTCCCCTGGTCTTCAGGGAACCACATTTGTCAAGATCCCACACCCAGGCCTTCACAAGCAAACCCACAGCGTCTGATCTGAGCCTGTTATTTTCTTCTGTTATGGGGCAGCTAGGCTACATTTTTGGGGATGAATATTTTTTTTTATTCACTGAATAAAGGCATTTCAGTTAGACAAATTGTAAACTTGTTCTGAATCAAATCCTGTTGCTGAATGACTGCAAAACAAAAAGCATACTTTCCACATTTTTCTGAAACTGAACATACGTTTTAGGATTACCTCAATTGTTTTTCTGTTTATATAAATGCAATAAGAATTAACATGTGTAACATCCAAAAATCACCAAAATAAAATATGAATAAAATGTTTTGTTTTCCACAACGACTTTTTCCAGCATTTGCCTAACAAGTGCACAAATCAGTCATTTGATAGCTTTGGAAAAGACCAATGTTAAGAAAATCAAGCAGAAGAAAAGAACAGCCAAGAACAAGGAATCCAGAGAAAGATATTTATCTTCAGTAAGAGATGCATCGAAACCTAGTAAGTCACTCTTCTTTCCCTGTCTCGCTATTACTTAAACCACAGGCAATACAAGTAGAAAGCGTCGGAAAGGAGAACAAAAAGTAAAAGAACACAGGGGATTCCCTGCTGTAGTTAAATCAGATGCCATTTCCAGATTTTTAGATATTCTTACCACGAGATACTAAAGAAAATAAAATATCTCAGATCAATGCCGCTGGGGATCGTTGTGTGAGCAAGGAAGTGAATTTCTCTTGAAGAAGCAGCACTGTGGCAGCAGCAAGCTTTTTGGGGCAGGGTGTTATGGGCAGGTATTCATCACCCCAGTTCTAGAGATATTGGGTTGGGGGAGTCAGGATTGTCATCCTGCCTGGAAAATTTCCTCATCCAGAACTTTCAGTGGTTTCTAGAAAAAGTAACCATGAGATGACACTGATCCACATAATTTCTGCAAGCTTCAGGGTTTGAGTTTAGACCTGTGATTTAAATAACAGATGGGTAAAATCACATGTAACCAGGCAGCTCCCTAGTGGCTGTATAGATGTCGACGTTGGAGAGCATACGATTTTCCAAGCTAAGGTCAGCACTAACCTGAGCTAAATTTTTCCTTCAGATCTGCTTTTTCTAGTGCTATCATGCAGCTTAATTTTTTTGGCTTGTTCCACCCGCTTCTCCTCAAATCACACCCCTGTGGAGGATTCTTCCAATGCAAACAGGGCAGTCACACAGCTCCAGAAGTCCACCATTTCTGGAAGATGAGAACATACCTCTGTGAGGTGTGGAAACTGCTGTCTGCCATGTTAGTGAAGCCAAATTGCAGTATAAATCTGATGGTACCACCTGGCCCTTGGCATACAGGAGATAAGCACTCTGGTTTATAAAGAGTTTATTAAAGCCTTTAACTTTAGAAACTCCTCATCAAATAAAGCAATTTATAAATGATAAACAAGAAGACTCTGGTACTTTTTTTTAACTTGTGAAATATGCTACTATATTTAACATAGCTTCAGTATATCACATTTAACTCCTTTAATGGGTTTTATACTTTTAGTGTAGTTATTTGTGATTCTTGGATCTGGCTAAAGATTAGAGGCAAACCACACCACAGGCACAACATAGAGGCTACGGAGGGTGGGGAGGAGGGGCGAATTAATTTCTCTAGCAAAAGTCAGATCTTGGGGTTAATGAGATGAGGTTAATCTAGTGACAGCCTGCTGGCTGTCAGCAGCACCCACTGGGACCCCCTGGCCCTGAAGGACCATCCTCCGCTGGAACCTGCTGCTGCTCCATCACAAGCGCGGAGGCTGCTGGGGATGTGTCAGCGGGGGAGGCTGCAGGAGCTAAATTTGAGGGATTCCCCTCAAGTGCCCTACTTTGTGTTTGGTGCTTAAGAGTCCTACGGTTTCTTGCTCCACTTTCATCGTTTAAATTTTGTACATACACAGGTATATATTTACATCTTAAATACCAAACTGAGAATGCCTAAATATAAAATGAGAACACCCAAATAGCTTTTATCCAAAACACACTGGGCAATGTTTCAGTGTTGTCTGAACACTGGAGTTTTGTGTTTTAAATTATTCCCAGGATCAAATTTTAAGGAGAATTTCAACAGAGCTGTAATTTCTGTAGGGATTGATTTCTCAGACACTCCTCCGGCAGCACACTGTCATATCCTAATTTACGTTCCCCTAATTGCCACCAAAGAAAATGACTATGTGGGTATTTTAAAGTGTACCCAAACTGTGCTTTGACTGCAAGTCACTCTGTGCTCTAACACAGCTTACACCCTCGTGCATTACATCCGGGGACACCAGTTCTTTCCTACCACCTCTAGCAGTTCCATGTTTCGGTTAGCATTCAGATGGTAAAGAAGAAGCAATGGCTGATGAGTTTTGTTAATTGGAAAAAAAAAAAAAAAAAGTGCAAACTGATTTTTGGGCATTGCACCTAGCCAGGTCTAGTAACTGTATAACAAATATGTATTATGCTAGAAAGAGTAGACTCGCAGGCGCCAGGAGTGAAACATTATCCTTTTCAGACAAAGTCTCAGACAAAGATCTTTATCTCAGAATGATATATGGGATATATTTTTGAGATGACTCCACATAATACCTTTATTATTGTTGAAGTTTAACAACTTAAAAGGGAAAAAAAAAAAAAGATCATATTTGTCCTTTGTTACTTACCCAAATATGGGCAGGAAACTTCCGATGCGGCTAGGATTATAAAGAAAAACACCATTAGCCTAAAATAGCACTAATATTTATAGCATTGAAGGGGGCTTTATGAAGCAACTGTAGAATTGGTTTGAAGAGCCCAAACTTGCTCTTTGTTGCAGACTGTTAACTCAACCCCACTGAAAACAGAACAATTGCTCTGTGTGTACTTGATTTTACCAGTGAGGGAATCAGAACTGCAATTTTTGACAAAGACGAGAAATTCAGATTAAGCTGAAAATAGTATGACTTTATCAATCATAACTCTTCAAGATAAAGCTGATGAAGACTAATTTTCAGGAAACTCAGAACTGTATCAGAGCATTAACAGTCTGTGCTCCACCATCAGGAAAAGAAACCAATTTTAAGCCAAGTCATCGATAGTGTCCTTGGCAGGCAAATGAGTTATCCAGGCTTTGCCTGGGAGTTTTTCAGTTCTTTAGGAGCATCTGCTTGAGGATGGGCAGACTTTCAGGGCAATATTCTACTTGATGATCCTTATTTGGAGGATCAGCAAGGAGAAATATCGTACCTATGACCTTTCCTTGCATTGGCCTTGCCTTACCAGGCTGGCTGCAGCCAGGTGTCATATCAGGGAGAATGCACCTTAGCACAGCTCTGCCGTGCAACCCCTGGCATCTACATATCTAGTGGGTCTCACAACACTCTTTGGGAAATCATGGGACATTCTCTTGCTGGTGGTCAAGATATGTAGCCCTATCCTACAAAATCCTGTCCCACTGAGTGTTGTGCATCAGATAAGGCAGTGTGGGTGCTCATCCAGCACAGACTCCTTTGTGTCAAGGAAACAACTAACAGGATTCCTGTATCTGTGCACCATCTATGTCCCCTGACTTGCCTTTCTGTGCCATGCCATACCTTTTGGAAGGGCTGTCATTTTTCCATTTTCTGCTACTGCTCCTGGAGAAACACAGTGGGAACACCTATGATGTACGAGTCTTCCCCTGCTTGGGGGTCTTCCAACAATGGCAGGATCTATTTGCTTTCCGTCAGATGCCAGCCACATCATCACCAAGCAAAATCTGGAAAAAAAAGATCAGGAAAAAAAATCCATGTGAGCAAAACATGACTGGGTTACACCTGGTCATACAATAATAGCCAGGCCCCTTAAGCCACTTACACTTTTTCAATGGTGGCTTGAATTTTGCTGAGGGGCAAAGCACACCCATGCAAGTGAGAGCCCTGCAGGATGAACTGAATGCTTCTGTCCACCACAGCCAAACACATCTTGGAGCCCACTGTACTCCACACGGTGTCTGCAGTGAGTCTGGATCACCATTGCCTGCTGAGCTGTTGCAGGAGGACTTACTCTTCTGGGGGTACCCAGTGTGAGACTGTCTACCCCCATGACACTATTGGCTTCAATGGCAGCCAATACAAGGACCATACCAGCATCTCCTGAGGAGAGGACCTGGTTCTCCGTGAACAAAACCTGAACTACCAAAGCCTTGGAGACTTCCTTTTCTCCTCTGCATGAGGGTGCCTAACTGTTGTTGAGCTGGCCACTCTATTGCAAAAACCCGACATGTGTGAAAAAGGTTTCTTTAGCTTTAAGAAAACATGTAGACTTCTCTGGGCTAAATAAAACAGAGGGCGGCAAGTCTGCGTAGGTGGCCTGGCCAGATCCAAACCACTGGCTGTCAGATTGCCAGCGCGGCAGGTCCAGGCAGGGCTTCTCTGGAGCAGCAGAGCCTGGAGCTCATGGTCAAGTGCTTCTGCTGCCAGCTGTCTGTGAGATGGGTCTCTTCAAACATTTTCAGCAGTAGAGCATAAAAGGGCCATGCTGGTTAAAAAAGCCACTGTGACCCCTTGGAGAGTGAATGGTGCATGGCAGAGACAAGGGACATGAAATGGCTCTGAAAGCTTGCGTCTTGCCTTGCAGTGCCTTTGTCTCACCTCATGCTGATGTTTTGCAGCCCTCAAAATCTCTGTGCGGGCACTTGGCTTGAAGATGCACCCATCTGTGTGGGTGACTTCATGTCAGAGGCAGTATTGGGAAAGAGATGTCCAGTCTTGCAAAGCCCCTCTCTCTGTTGCCTGTGGGACTAGTGATACACGATTCAGCCATGTCTGCCTTTCTTTGCCAAAGACACTAAAACGTTTTAACCCCAGATTTGATGGGTCAAGAAACCTATCATGAAACAGGGAGCAAACTAACAGTATAGACTTCCACCTAAAATGTCTCCATAGGCATTGGAAACTAAATAACCAGTGCTTCCAAAACCACACAATTCACTCATCTTCTTCAGCAAAACCCCCACACTCCTTACTGCACAACTCTGAAAACCGTCTCTCTTAGAGAAGTGACAGTAACTGATGTGAAATTACCTGTGAGGGGAGTGCAAGGACGAGTGGGTGGTTGAAGGTATGTCTCAGTTACCTCTGCCCCAGTGTCATAAAAATATGTCTAAACAAGGAAAGAAGAAGTGATCGTAAACTCTGGCAAGCCAAGCGGTAGCAAGGCAAGCCAAGAGAGATCATGAGAAGCAACTTGTGCAAGGTGTAAAATCTGACACGAAAAATTCCTCAAGCCCATCAACAGCAGAGAGTCTGTCAGACCATCATGGGGGCTGAGAGATGGCTGCAGGGTACACCACTACTCAGAGCAGGTGAGAACACAACTGGGAAGCTTTTTCTCACCAGGGCTTCTAGCCTGGAGCCATTTTTTTTGAGGGACAAGGCTAAGAGACTTTCTCAAAATGAAGCACCAGTAAGAATGAGCTGAAGGTGCTCAGGAATGGAGCTGCTCAAATACCCACTATCATCCACAATCTACCAGTCAAATCTGACACAGCTTTGCCCCAGGCATCGCAATAGCAGCAGGACAAGACAGTGGACTGGCCTTTTATGTCCAAGAGGAGAAGTTTATTTAATGGAGGAGAAATGCACCTTGTTTTTTGGGAACCAAAGGGCTGGTGGGACTCCTCACCCATCCCCAGTCATTCATGGGACGCATGGCATGCCTTTGGGTGCAAGTACTGCACAAATATTGCATTTACAATGATGGAAGCAAAACAAAGAGGCCAGAGCTGGCCCTTGATGAAACATGTCTTATTTGCTTGCCATTCCTTGTGAAAAAGGCTTTGATCGCTTTCCTGATAATTGGTTGGGTCTTGCTGGTGTTTTTGTAAGTCCAGTTCCACAAAACTTAAGAGTGGTGGCATGCAAGCTCTAATTACACAGTATTGCATTGAGCCCTGTGTAGACATCTCCACTATCTAGCACAAGGAACTGCACTTTCTTTAATAATTCTGCAGCTGAATCCTTTATATTGCTGGAAAAAAACACTTGCTTTGGTGAAGATGAATATGCAGGAAACCGGTGCACCGCTGTTAGTTCCAATTCCATGTGCACTGTCTCATGTGTTTTGACACTCCTCTTTGCCCTGTATCATCTCAAAGCTGGAGTTAGCATGTGCCTCCTGGCACAGCTCTGAGTAACCTGGGGAAATGTCATGCCATGGAGCTAATCCTTAGAGGTGTAGATTCTCCTCAGTTGCCTTCTTCATCTGGTTACATCTGAAATATGGTTAGGAAACAGAACCACAACTGAGGCAGATGTACCCAAGCAAGATTTACACTAGCCAGGTCACACATTGGTAGCAAGGAAGTTATAATGTTATGGTATGTACTGGGAAAACCTCCAGATGCAGTGAACACCTGATGCTGAAACCTCTGTTTCAAAGCTGTGTAATGCTGCAATATACTCAGTGGCTGAATTGGAGCTATATAGCAGTCATACTTTTGACTGCTATATTCGCTATATTCCTGATTCCACTATCCATCCCTTACCTCTCAAACTGGATTGGTCAGTGAGTATGGAGATGAGGGACAAAAATATCTCTCTATTCACTCTCATCTGATTTATTTGCTGCATAAGCATCCACAGAACTGGGAAACAGACAGGAACAACTGTGCTGTGTGTTTGGCTTAGTTTTCTGCTTAATTACACGAGTCTAAGGGCCGGCATTTATTTGCAAGTAGCACAGCTGCTTGAAGATGGTGCCGCTGCTGACTACTCATCGGTAGTTCTACGATGAAGGTCATGACTCCCATGGAATTATCACTGGAAGGGGCCATGAACATGAGAAAGTGGGCATGAGCTCTGCCCACACAGACTAGCAGTGGCACAAATAAGCCTTTCTCAGAGGTAAGGAGCAAAGAGCTTTGACCTGAGCAGAGGAAAACAGGGAATGCAATGAAAAATAATACCAACATTACATAACGTTGGATGATCAAGTGATGTCAGACTTAACAGCTTTCAAACTCTGACCTGACAAAGCTATTATAATTCCCTGAATACCTGTGGAGTGCTTTCAAAGTCAAGTTCTGACACGCTATCCCACGGCACCTGGCAGTTTGCTTAATACATCTCAGTGAAAGAAAAGGGCTGTACAGAAGTTATGCACCATGGTGTGCAGCCCCATGGCATGACGTGCAGCGAGATGGCAGACTCCAACGGTGTCCACATAGCCCATGGGCCAGGCAGTCATACCAGATCAAAGCCATCGCTGTGTCTGTGCATTCTGGAGAACATTTCAGGTTCATGAAACCCAGAGACAACCCAAAAACTAAGTGAGGTCTGTGAGCAGCATTGGGGAAACTCGATGAAGCCACATGACTTGACGGGATGACACACCACAGCCTTACCAATTAATCAGCAGGCAGAGATGTGATCATGCGAGTGCTCTTATCCTGTGATTGTCACCACCCTGTAGACAGACCATTAAGTCTCTGATTCAGGGGGGTGTGCTTTCAGACACAGCTCCACATTAGTCTGCCTTAGGTGAGGAACCATAGTGAAAAACCCGCAGTATGCCTTCACTGAAGGTCCATGGTCCTGCAAGCATCTGCAAGGACAGCTGGGGTGAGTTATTCTTGGGATACCGCAGGCATAAGCCTGCAGACCTAGGCTGGTTTCTTTTCTCATGTCTAACTGCAGAGGGCACAGACAATAGAAAGGGCCTTCCATTTGGTATGTTTTTTGGTCTTCTGAAGAACAGTTCCCATGCTTAAAACACTGCGGGGGTTTCCAGTGCAACTTCACATGGAAGAAATTTTAAAGCACAGGAGTTGTACAAGGGTCCTAGGAGGCCAGAGCGAGCAGCAATGCTGGGCATCCTGCAGACAAAGTTTCTCAACTCTTCCCATAAATGATGCTAAGAAGAGAGGTTAAGAGGAGAGGCGATTCCTCCCCAGCCCCAGCACACATCCTGCCCCCACGTCCTAACCCCTGGGGTGGCTCTGCACTGGCTCCTCGGCCTTCCTAGCAAGTCAGCAGTAGGGTTTAAAAATGGCTATTGCATTGTATCCTCTGGGACTGTGCTGGAACTGCCAATTTGAATCACTTTAAGCTCTCACAGTTATTTTACAAGTCCCAGGGCGAATTGTTTTACTACATTAGGAACCAATCAACTAGGATTTTTCTTCTTACAGTTTGGTGTGTATTTCTTCCCATGTTATATCCACATCCCTGTCTTTCATCAGTTGCCCACAGTTTTTGCTTTTACATGTAGTTACCACTGGGGCTATCAATATTTGTTTTTACTTTCTTTAATACGTGCACAAATGACTCAAATTTAGTGTAATGATGATTACTTGTAGCAGATTTAAACTTCACTCTACTTGGCTCAGAGCAGGAAAGTTGAGGTAACGTGTAGGTTGTTAAGTCATCGGGTCTTTATATTCGATACATAGGCTCCACAAAAGAATTTATATGCCAAAGGCCAAAAATTAAATCTTTAAACCTCCCACTGAGCTGCCACCCTAAAGGTAGAACGGCCTAAACTAGCTACCCCACTTTCACCCATTAATTTTCTACATACCTAAACCATATACCACAGAGGTACAGACTCAAATATTACTATTTAAGTCTTGGAGGTAACAAGCAGTGTAACAAATGAAAAAAAGCACTGTAAGTATCCACAAATTGAGTCATCACAACTGGTCTCAAAGTCCAGGCCCTATCCCACCAGTATTTTATGAGTGCATCTGTGAGAGCAGACCCCACACAAAAACATGGATTGAGGGGGAGAAGCGTGGCACTTTTCCCCACTGTCTAGTCCCTAGAGCACACACAGGAATGTGGAAAATGCAGACTCAAATCACTTTTCTTCCAGAAGATCATGAACTTCCCCTTCCATCTCCTACCTCCTAGCACACTGCCTTAATCCAACTGCTGCAAGGCCCCCGTACTTATTTCCTCCTTCAGAGTCTGCTGTCGGAGTGAAAATGTTGGGAAAAATGTTTGCACGCTCATTGTACCTGGCTCTCAAGGTCAAGTCTCCTCTGTTCCATAAGCAACCTGACTACCTATCAATTTTAAATTAATTTCCCTGGGGATTCACATAGGGGTGTATCTTGATCACAAATAACCTGACCGTGGGTCTACCCACCAGACTGGAAACTTAAAGATACACTCCCATCCAAAGCGCTTTCACTTCTAGGACCTCTGGTTTAGGTGCTCGCTTACCTGGGGTGCCTAAGTTAAAAACTGAGCTGAGCTAGATTTTCAGTAAAATTGTCAAAGATGAAAAAATCCTCACAGAAGAATTCATACCTCTGACCGACCAACATGCATGAGGGATGCTTATCTAGAGAGGGGCTCAGAGCTTCCAAGTCAGGTGACTCTCTGTGGTACCTGAATGCAGGCCAGGTCTCGGCCTTGGCAGCGACGTATAAACACACAGTGTGTCAGGGGAAGTCACTACCTCTTTCAAGGATTGTGGGCAATTACAGCTCTAGCTCCCTCCCCTAGGTGCCCAACGGAAATGTAGAGAAGCCAGTGCATGGTTGTGCTCCCTCTGATTCACAACACAGTCACCACACAGCAGGCAGCACCTTCCTCAAGCCTGAGAAGATGCGATTGCTCCATTTTGCCAGCAACATCCACTACCATCACTTCAGCTGTCTTTAAAAAACAATGTTATCTTTGTCCTGCTCTTCTGCAGGGTTCTCTCTTGCAACATTTTCTTTGAATATGTGTCACCTCTTGTGATGAAGTCTGCACAGCAAAGAAAGGCAATTCATGACCCTCTGGAAATTAAAGCCTTGCACAGAGCAAGAATTCTTGTCCTTCTTCGGGTCTCCTCGGGGTCCCCCACCCACCAGAATTGAAATGTGTCAGTGCAAATGGCAGGAACTGTAGGTCAATGTCATATGTCAAGAAAGCTGTCTGAAGCAGTATTTTTCCCTTTTTACCAACAGTGGGAGTAAGAGTTCTCTCCTCTCTACAGGAACTAACAGGCAATGTCACCATCATGCTTCATGTCAGTGTTGTAGTCTATGCTTCAGTATCTCCGCTACAGCTGATAATAGAAAAATTACATCACTACAGATACAAAAAGCCCAAATTTTTGTTGTTTTTGTTGAATTTTTCTTCCTCCTATCACACAGCTTGAACAACTGCTATTTTTTTCCCCTCAGGATTTAGTTGTGGTATGATGCGATACCAACAAGGTGTAAAAACTTGTCTGTAACTTGTCAATGCACTAAGAATTCATGGTTGAGGGATGCTGAGGTGAGAACTTTAGCTTTCAGGGGAACTCTGCCCAGGCATCCACATGGACGTAGCACCCAGAAGCTGCAAACAGGGCAAAAAAAAATCAAAAGGTCCTGACCTGAGATGGTTCAGTCTACCTATGAGGCACACAGTGGATGGGCACAGAGAGACGGGGAAAACAATATCAAAGAGAGCAGATGAGGACTGTAAGCCACAGGATTGGTCTAATCTGTGACAAATTTTCTGTGGGTGTCACAATGAAGAGGAGTTTTGATGCTACAAAGGAAAAAAATGAAGTAACATCCAGGGTGTTTACACAGAGCTTCTCCCATGCATGAAGGACATGAAGGGAAAAAAAATGAAGTCAGTTTCCCGGAGAATGGTGTGACTTTGCTCAGGGAGAAGGATTGTTTATTGGGGTTTTTTTTACAATAAAAATGACCTCACATGATATGTTAATGATTCCTGGCTCATAACTGCTAAGGTAGATTAGGAGGATGAGGGATTGCCTGTACCCTCATCTCCAAGGCAATAGAGATGGTCTTAACTGCAACAGTCTTAGAGAAGTAAGGATTTTCTCTCTGAATACACAAAGAGTTAATTTTCTTTCCTGTTAACTCTGCTGAGACTGCTTGAAATTTCAGCTGCCAAGAAATGTCAGCCTGGAGGTGTGGAGAAAAATTATTTTGTTTTAAATCTATTTCCACAGTGTTTCTAATGAGCCTTTTTTATGACTACGTGGAAATTTCAAGCAGTTATTAAGAATAACATTCATGCTACTAGTGGGAAGCTGGGCTTTTTATATTTTTATTTTTTAGAATACCACAGTGGAGGTTGCACTCTGCAGTTCCCAGGTTCTCATAATTTGTTTCGGCTTAATCATTTTATAGTATAGTTTGAGAAGGTTTTCACAGAATACAGAAGCAAGTGTGACATGTCTGCTGATAAAGGTGGGCAACATGTACTGTGGTGGAGTTTGCTTTAAAACAAAAAAGGAAGGAACTTATGCTTTCTTCTGTTTCCTCATGAGGCCAAGGCAGAGAAGGCATAATCATAGAATCATAGAATCATAGAATGTTAGGGATTGGAAGGGACCTCGAGAGATCATCAAGTCCAATCCCCCTGCCAGAGCAGGAATGCCTAGATTATGCCACACAGGAACGGTTGTAGCAGTCCTCAACACAGCCAAGAGGCTGTGAAATTCATGAGCACATTTGTAACCAGAAAATCCGATGCAGCTTGCAAACCTGCTTGGTCTCAGCCATAGGTTTCCCAATTCCCATTAACCCACAAGAGAAAAGGAACCAGAGTCAGCCACCACCTTGTCTCTTCCAATCTGCCATGCAGCTCTAGCAGGTAGGCACCACCAGAGCCTACTTGTGGCTAGAGAAAAAAACACTAGGGACTTCTTTGCAAGAAACTGCACTTAGACCTCGTTGGTACAATTAGCAAGAGCCAACAACACAAGGCAGGAAATAAGTAGAACACATTTGTTTGCTCTATCAGGCTCAAAATAAAACCAATCTAAGAACAATACTTAACTCAGTAAAACCTATCTTCCCAAGACTTATTTGCTGTTGAGACATAGATTCAAGTAATGCTTAGGGGTCTGGGCACCTATAAAGAAATCAAAAATTTTCTTAAAATTATGCTAAAACCGGAGCCCTTTCCTCTTCTGTTGTTCTCCCTGTTCCTTCCCAAAGGGTGGAAGAGGTGTCTTTACTCTCGTCTGTGTCTGTTTACTTATAGACACTTTGTCTTTAAAAGTGCTGGACTGCGTTTGTTCCCTTCTGACCTTCTCGCTCCTCTGCATATTTTTATTTTGTTGGTGCTCTGCAAGGCATTTAAGTACGTGCTTAAGTCCAGGCCTGTCAGTGCACTACTCATGCATAAATGTGTGTTTAACACTTATCTTTCTGCATCAGACCTGGGACTCCCTCTGCTTTACTTCCTCTTTCCTTGTCCCTCCACCCCCATAAAAAAATATAGTTGTTTACTCTGTCTCTGGGTTCTGCTTTTTTTTCCCCCTGTATTTTCTTTCTTTCTTTTTCTTTCTTTCTTTTTTTTTTAAATAATATCTCCCTGTGTTCCTCTATTCTGTCATATTTCACCCCTGCTGATTTTCTTTCTTACTTTTCTGCACTTTCTTCTCTTCTACCACTCTTCATGGCTGCTCCTCTTCTGGTCTTTCTGTGTTATTTCTGCACAGTTCTTTCCATTTGCTGTTCCATTGAACAGCTAAATTTGATGGATTACAGGGATATCTTGTTTTCTATAATATTCTGTTTCATTAGAGCCTGATACTACTGAAATCAATGGCAAGCCTCCCATACACTCCCGGGAGAGCTGGCATGGATCTGAAATACTTGCTATTTGCCAAATGGCGGGAATCTCTGAGTCCAAAGATGGTCTGTTTATATCAGCATCAAATACAGACTCCAGTTTGAATCAGAACCATATGCTATTCCTAAATTATGAATTTTCATAGTAAAATAATCTGCATAGTGCTTACTGAAGGACAATAATGTGCCTGTTAAGTGCTGACTCGGCACCATGGGAAGTGGGAGGGTTATCATGCTCTGAAGTGAAGGCTGGAGGATGCAGCTCGGATGTGATGGACTGGGGAAGAGCAAAGGCTAGCCATGCAAAGACAGAAAAGTGGGTCATGTTAGGCAAGAAAATGCAGTTAAAAAATATTTCACAATGTTTGCCACCAGTTACTGAGTGACACTCCAGCTCTACTGACGTAATAGTAAGCCCCCCATTGACTTTGGGCATCTGGAAGTTCACCTACCTAATATTCTATTGGCTGTTGAAGTGTGCACACAAGAGAGATGGTGTCCCTCGGGGACACGGTATTCTTATAAGGACATCCCAATGATGTTGTATTTTGCCACTGCAACATTCACTTTCATGATGTGTTTTATTACCGTTGGAAACTCTCATAATATTCTGATAAATGTCATCTTGATTACAATAAAAAGAATACTGAGTAGTTTGCTATTCCACTGAACATTGCTCTTATTTTTACAAATATTCAGAAATCTCAGAGCATTTAGAACCTGATTTTCTTCTTTGTTCACAGCAGCTTGATATCAGCTCCATCCTCTCTCTGGCTGAGGGGAAACTCAACCAGGCATGGATGCATCCTCTCCCCAGTGATGACCGTGTTCATTAGGCTGTTCTCAGAGAAACAGTGTGTGTTAAACCTGATGGTGGTGGTGGGTGCCAGTCTTGGAGGGGTCCAGTGGCAGTAGAAAGAATATGGGGGTCCCGGCTGCTGGGAATGATCTCCTCGCAGCTCGCAAGGCAAGTCTGAGTTTGTGAACACTTCTATTGCCTGCAATTGCAACATGTTTTTAAAACTGTTATTCAATTTAAAAAGAAAGGAATCTGTTTTCATAGCTGAAAGTAAGTGTGCTGTACGAATTACAGATGAAGTGTCCCCTCTGCACAGCCCATGCTTACGACACAGTATAGGCACTACATTTAGTTCTTGTTAGATCCCTTTTCCCTCTTTAGGCTTTCACTTTTCTAACTCTGTCTTCATGCTGATTTTTCCCTCACTCTACTTGTCACCCTGTAATTGCTCTAGATTTCTTTCCCTCCCTCCCTCCCTCCCTCCCTCCCTCCCTCCCTCCCTCCCTTCCTTCCTTCCTTCCTTCCTTCCTTCCTTCCTTCCTTCCTTCCTTCCTTCCTTCCTTCCTTCCTTCCTTCCTTCCTTTCTTTCTTTCCTTTCTTTCCTTTCCTTTCTTTCTTTCCCTTCTGTGGGCCTTTCTTCCTTCTCTCCCAAGCAGAACACCAAGACCATTTACATTCCTGTTTCTCTGTGAACAAGCAAGACTGTGCTATGCCAGTCCACTTCAAGCACAGCAAGACAATCTTGCCTCCCTCTGCTCCCCCTGAAGCCATAGGTGACCTCAGCCCTTGCTCCTCCAGAGCTACTCCCCGTGCAGGATGGACCAGGGAAGAGGATGTCCCCACATAAAATGATCCAATGACACCGAGTGGTGCCATTGACATGCCTGAGGGACCTGACAAGCTTGAGAAATGAAGGATCTAAAGAACCTCATAAGGTTCAACAAATGCAAGGTCCTGCACCTCGGTTGGGGCAATTCCCAGTTTCAATACAGGCTGGGGGATGAAAGGATTGAGAGCAGCCCGGCAGAGAGAGGACTTGGAACATTGGTGGATGAAAAGCTGGACATGAGCTGGCAACACATGTTTGCAACCAAAAGGCCAATCATATCCTGGGCTGCATCAAGAAAAGTGTGGCCAGCAGGTCAAGGGAGGTGACTTTCCTGCTCTGCTCTGCTCTCCTGAGACCCCACCTCGGGTACTGTGTCCAGCTCTAGAGTCCTTGGCACAAGACATAGACCTGTTGGAGCAGGTCCAGAGGAGAGCCACAAAAATGATCAGAGGGATAAACCACCTATCCTGTGAAGAAAGGCTGAGAGAGATAGGGTTTTACAGCCTGGAGAAGAGAAAGCTCCAGGGAGACCTTACTATGGCCTTCCAGTACTTAAAGGGGGCCTATAAGAAAGATGAGGACAATCTATTTAGCAGGACCTGTTATGATAGGACAAGGGTAATGGTTTTAAACTAAAAGAGGGTAGATCTAGACTAGATGTAAGAAAGAAATTTTTTACAATGAGAGTGATGAAATGCTGGAAAGGGTTGCCCAGAGAGGTGATAGAAGCCTCACCCCAACATTCAGGGTCAGGCTTGATGGGGCTTTGAGCATCCTGATCTAGTTAAAGCTGTCCCTGCTCACTGCAGGGGGCTTGGACAAGATGCCCTTTAAAGGTCCCTCCCAATCCAAAACATACTATGATTCTATGCTTCCTGCTCAGAGGGGCAGACACCCCTCAGGATAACAGGGAAAGCAGGGGGGCAGCTTTTGGTATTCATAGGAGGTTTTTGGCACAGCAGCCTCAAGGAGATGGTGTGGGCTGAAAGAGGGCACACCACAGCCAGGGAGGGCTGGAGGGCTTGGGTGCCCTGTGCCAAACCTCCTCCCTGCAGCTTGCCGCAGCGGCCACGATGTGCCCAACTGCGGCTTCTCAGTGTTTCTCATTTCCCACTGGGAAAGCAGGCAGGCTGCCCGCCCAGCTCTCTCCTGAAACCGTGCCAGGCAGCGTGTCTGCACTGAGGACATCTTCCCCGGGGAACCTGCGACATGGCAGCTCCAGCATCATTGTCCTTCAGAGCAGGGTCAGCTACTCCAGCAGCGATAACATCTGCATGTTTCTCCTCTTACCCTGAAACCTGGGGCTTCCCGTGGTGGCTCTTGTGTTGCAGATGGCCAGAGTCTTGTTTCTGGCACCACATGAGTAAGTCGGTCGGTATATGTGTGTGCCGCAGCAAGCACTTCCACGTGCTAGTCATTTTTGAACCGCAAATGTCACCGACTTGAGGGGAAAGAGAGGAGGAGCAGAGGCCTTTATGTTGTGGTAGATAACAGGAAAGGGAGGTGGAGAAAAAAAGTCTGTCTTCTCTCAGCCACTCTCAGAAGGACTCTCTCTGCTGTGAAGTTGTACTGCAGATGCCTGCGCTTCGCCCCAAAGCCAACCTCTAGCAGAACCTGCTCCACCCAGGGAGAACCTCCAGGTAACCCCACCGGGTGTGGAATATCTTAACTCTTCACCTCCCATTCTTCAGAAACTTCCCTTTCACTGAACACAGCTTTCTGGAAAGGCATGAAACATCTCTGTGTTTGGCAGACCACATTTTTAGTCACTAAATTAATTCACCAATCTGTGGCTGACAATGGCACATGTTCAAAAGGTGACCTAGAGACGAAAAACCATCTGCAGGTCTCCCAGACTGCTTTCTCGAATTAAACATGTATGCTCAGAGCTTGCAGAAAGAAATTTGCCCATGCTAGGTTGCTTACTGCTGATTTACAAATTACTGCTTCTTTATCACACACTGAATTTTAACCCCCAGTACCTCAGTTTTAAGGCACATATCAACCCTATGCTAAAGAAGTCAAGGAGATAGCCTTCAATTATTTCATTTTATGTAGGTTAAAAAGGTTCTTGTAAATGACTGATACAAATAACTGGAAACTCAGTTAAAACAACTGGATAACAGATGGCAAAGGAAAGTGGTTTACTGTAAAGTGTTGCAGAGTAGAAGATCATTTACAAGAAGCAATTACACAAACATCCCTAAGCATCCAAGATCCCATAAAAGGGTTGCTGAGGTGGAAGCACATTTTCAGCTGTGGATTTTTGTGCTTGAATGAAAATCAAATCTTAAATATTTTTTCCTTTCTTACTTTTTTAATCCCTTCCCTATCCGTGTCCCTTCATTACCAAAGGAACATTGGTATTTCTCATCCTGCACAAGTAATAAAACTGGCTAGATAAGCACTCCCTCTAACAAAATCTTTTACAAAAAAAAAAGAAAAAGTTTTTTTTTTTAAATTTTCCATTCTTTTAGTTCTTGTTTCCTCTGGGGTTAAGGATCACTTAATGACCAAGGAAGACAATGCCTGTCTTGTGGATATAAATAGTTGTAACAAATTAAACCACTAGAGAAATGACACATTTTTCTTCAGTATCTTGACAGAAGATAGAAGCTGCCTCATTCTGACATTTAGGAAACTAAATGTGTATCTGTCTTTACCTTTTCAAACCCTTCTCATCCCCCCATCTAATCCATTTTGTATAGATAATGGGAACATGACTTTCTATAATGATCTTGACATAATGATTAGCTAATAAGACCAAAGCCTTTGCATGCTAGATGTCTGCAGACCAAAGTACTTTCCCTCAGCTGGAAGAAAAGCATTTCTAAAGTTAGCAAAGGCCTTCCTGTCTAGTGTCTGCTGTTCTTCTAAGGATGGAGATTTAGCAGCTCCTGCAGTTCCTCGTATTCCCCTGGGAGAGAAAAGGAGGGAGGAGCACGCAACAACAACAACAACAAAAATGTATTTTTTTCACCAGTTGTCACAGCATCCATGGACTCTATTAACAAAGTTTGGCAGCCTGACTGCTGGTAGGAATACTGGATACTTTCTGCACTCACAAAATGATCTGCAGTCCTCTGATATGATCTTAGGAGAATCCCCTTCATGTCTAAGAGCCAGTACAAGAATGAAAGAAATTCAGCCCATCGACTAACATTTCCCAAAGCCTGCCTGCATCTCCCTAGCCATCTCCAAATCCAAGTGCGGGGCACAGGCATTCCCCCAACAGTATCAGCAGGATGAGGCTTCTCCTATACTGGAATCTGCAGGCTCCTTCTTGATTATATACGCCCACATGCGTCAGTTATTCTCATTTGACATTGAACTCACAGGCACTGGATTAGGAAAGTAAAAACACGTCCACTTCCTTACACACACATCCATAACTCAGGGTTTTCCTACACAGGTATAACACGCAGGTTGCATTTGGCTCCTGCAGGCCAGACTTGATTACCAATATAAGACATCCAAAAGATGTTTTCAGGAGCAGGTACGAGTCTGTCCCAATGTGAAGACATGCCCAGGCTCAGTCTGGGCCCTTGTTAAGGGGTCCCTGCCTGCTGGAACAAACTCAGGGACAGGAAATACAGGGGGCATTTGCAGGATCTGGAATACCTCTCTAAGGTCAGAAGCACTTAAGTGTAAATGAGATAATCCTCAAGACAGATTCAGAAGGCAGGGAGGGGAAAATGCAACACAGAGCCATTATTCCTCCAGTCCCCAAGATGAACTAAGTGTAACTTAGCTAGACACAGCTGAGGATCAAGTGTCTTCAGACCCAAAGACAAACCATTGCACTCAGGCACGGCGTATACCACAGAGACATAGTCACTGGTCTAGCTTGCACTGCTGTAGCTTCTGATCAACTACACCAATCTCCCTGGGATATGTTTAGTGTGTGTTTATCAACCCCAGCATTAGCACGGCACAAATCTGCCCAAGTCAGAGGAGTTATTTTTTGAGGCACGTCGCTGTTGATGAGATCAGAAGCAGGTTGGTTATCAGGCTGATACCATCACCCTGTTGGCTAGTAAGTCGGTACAAGTCTGAGAGTTTTGCAGTATGAGCATTTTCTAAGAACCATGTGGTAATATTGTAACTCTAAACAACATCTGAATTTTCTTCTTGTCCCTCCCTACACGCATACAGACACACACACACTTCCTACCCTGCCACAAGTGACTAATAGACATGAAGCCCTAACCAAACCGTCACTGATCTCATGGAGATACTACAAGATTCATTGCCTCCTGCTCTGGGACCAGAGGTGTGGCTTCCTGGACAGGACTATCAGCCTGAGGCAGGAGCCGCAGCAGCCCCAGCTTCCCTCTCTTACCAGCTGGAGTAACTAGGGGCATGGTCAGGCAGTCCCATCAGGAAGGTCTCTACGCCCTGGTGAGCTCCAGCTATCTACAGCATACATCAGTACACAGCACTTTAGCTGACATTCAACCTAATGTTCAAAGCTACATGTACTGTCCAGGTCCCCTACTGGGGAATGAGAAGGGAAGAAAGACTTGGTGGGGCGGACAGTTTACCCCAGTGTGAGCCAGATGTCCTGGACAGGTGAGACGAGGTGCCCTTTCTTGTTTGTCCCTGTTGACATCAAGTCTGGTGAGCCTGAACGATCAGTTCTAGCGGGAAGATATCTCCCTGCCAGACAGCTAGGTAGGGGAGGTGAATTCCTGCCCACCCAGCTTTAATCCAGAGACAAGGCAAATGTTTTCTCTCCAAAAAAGAAAGAATAAAATTAGATGGGAAAAACAGTTTCCAAAGCTGGACTCTACTTAGGACAACGTTAGCTACCAATCACTGGCCAGAAGTGCTACGGACTTTGAAAACACGATTCTAAATTTCATCTGAGAAGTGCGCCAATGACAGAGCATTCCCCAAGCAGCGTCACAGATGGGTGAGAGATGCTCAGCAAGTCCTGCAAGCAGTCGCTGCAATCCAGAGTACTTGATTAATGTGCTGATGCTCCGTAAATGGGCACCTTCTGAGCCTGTCCTAGAACGAGAGTTTACTGACAGGAGTCTTTGCTGAAGCTATGAGCTTTATATGAAAAACTGAGCAAAGCTTGCAGAAAGATCTTTTCTGCACTTTGACATGATATCGGTCCCAGCCTGAATTTCATCTTCATTAGGTACCTGACACATCAAAGCCACAATTTCCCTGGTATTTAATAGGCAGCTTATGTGGTTCTAATAACATATCAGCAAGTGCTCGGTATTAAACATATATCATCTGCACAAAGAGAGAAGGGAGGACTGAATGACCTCATTTTAATTAAGGGGTCTTAACTAAGCCACTAATCCTGCACATTCCAGATGTTAGTTATGTGCCTAACTATCACCATTTGGCCTTCTCATTAAATTGCTTCTATGGTTAATTGAGAACAAAGCATTTCATCCAGAAAATTGCAGGCTACATGAAAAAAAATAAAAATCAGACTAAAGCTGTGGTCCATAAGCAAAAGCAGTTATCATGTCTCAGTGTATGATTTTTTTCAAAAAAGGCAAAGGGCTGTGTTTCATAGTAAGCTCAGAAATCCCTTAGTACTGGTAGTGTTGCACCGTGGCATGAGTGTGATATGAGAGGATTCTTTGTCAAATATAAGGACACAGTGTACCAGGCACTGTGCAAATACCCCCATACCAGACTATCTCTGCTGTAGTGAGGTCACAGCTGTCTACAGCAGAAGTCCCAGTTACAAACCAGAGGGCACTGGGCAGCAGTAAAATGGAAGTGCTCTGTACAATGAATGGGAGGGTAGCTTGCCACCTTCCAGTGGGCATAAGGGACAAGCAGGAAGAAGACAAACCATTTTCACGCTGGCACTAGACCTCCAGCTCAGCCTGAAGGGGTGCATTTGGGTGTGCTCGATCCATCACACAAGGACGCAAGGACTAGCATGGGGGTTCCTTCATTGCCTTGGCAGTGGGGGCTCTGCTGGGTAAGGTGCCAGCCCACCACCTCTCCTGGGGCTCCAGTCTGGGAGAGGACAGAGTGTCTCAGCCCTGAGCCTTTCCTTGCTGGGCAGCAGGGCCAGCCACCCTCTGGCGCAGCTCTCCCGCAGGGCTGCCTGTCATCAGAGCCTCTCCCAGTGTCAAATGAGTTGCTTCCTCCTAATTTGTCAAAAACGCTGCAAGTCCTTGATTGCATAGCAGGCTCTGCCATTCCCCAGGATCCCGATGACAGCTCATGGAATCATCTGTCTTTGATAGAAAGGGGGTTTGTGTTTGTGCTTTATGTATCTAATAGAATAAGAGCAAGAACAGAGCCTGGCTACTGAGTAATATAAAGCAGGTAACCAAATTTAGAACAGTTGTTCACAGTACAAGTATTTTTGGCAGCTTGCTCATTCAGTGGAGATTCGTGAGCGCAGCTGTTAACATTTTCTCACCCACCTACACAGTCAGGACAGCCAGTGGTTTTTGGATTTTTTTTAATAGAATGAATTGTGTCCATTGGTGAGAGAAGTTTTGCTGGAATCTGCTGCCTTCAGCAACTGGGCTCACAAGGGATTTGATAGGAAACCCCTCTTAAAGGAACATGAGTCAGTTGTGAGGGCTTTGTTCTTTTTCACAAGCTGCACTTGAAGAATTGGTAAGGAGTTTTCCATCCTTTACTTACATGGACAAATTAAGTTTGAAACAGCTCTCTAATGAGAAGCTTTTCAAGGAAGCCTTTGTGCTTTGATTGTTTGAAAACTCGGTCTGCGAGTTCCTTCACTGATTCCGTCCCTTCTCTCAACCTGATCTCCCAGAGAAGCAGCCAATGATGAATTAAAGTGTGTACTGTGCTCCCTAAAGACTGTGAATGCAACAGCTGGTTGTGTGTCACCCAGAGTGGGAAAGAGGCTAAAACCAAGTGTCTCCTTTCTTCTTTTCTTCAGGCCAGTAGCTTGTCTGGAATAGGGACACTGTTCTTACTGATTTGGAAAGTGGTGTTCTTTGCCTCCCTGCCCTCCTTTGGCCTCCTCAGATGCTTCTGCATTGTCCACAAATCATCAAGGGGGAAAGTCTGAAGGTATGAAGAGATGAAATAATGTCCTACATGGTGATGTTCTGATTTCCCAAATATGTCTGTGAAGCAGTATAATAATTTTCCAGACTAGAGTATTTCCCTTAAAAAGACTTCAGATCGGTGGCCAAGACATATGAATGTCCTGACATCAGGGAAAGCATTCCGGGGCTGCTCTGGCATCCAAAAGGCAGCACTTACACCAACGGCTTTTCTTACCTGCTACCCCAGTTAGACACACAGCCTCATTGCATTTGTACTTCCACTTTCACACTCTCTAAAACCTGGAATGGGACAACTGCATTTGGAATTCACTCTTTTTTTTTCTTGACAGTGGCTCCTCAGGGCCACCAGAGAAACTGAAGTTCCAAGTCCTGCTCACTTCCTTGAGGTGGGGGATTATCTTGCTACAGGGGGAAAGTCAGCTTCAGGTACACAAAGTTCATTGGGTTAATCAGGAGTACAGATTGATTTCTTTTCCAGAGCAATACTAAACACAGCGATGGTCAAGTGTCTCACAGAGTTTGTTTTAGGAGTGAGTCCTGAGCTGATGTGTCGAAGAACACAAGGAGGTTTTTGAAGGAAACTTGTTGCTCAAGCAGCACCAGGCACCTGACATACACCATCCCACCAACCTGGGGAGCAAAATGCAGCACAGGACATCACCAGTCTATCAAGAGGGAAAAGAACCTTTTGTAAGACAGTAGCTGCTCTCTGTGCAATTACTGCATTGCATTTTGCAGGCTGACATTTCTGACTTTATATGAGGAACAGAGAAAACAACGTCTTGTCAGGACTGACGTACATATTAAAGCCTGTGCAAACCACAATGAAAATGAAACTCAGACAAAACCTTTCCCATTCTGTGTGCATTCCCACAAAGATAACTGTCTCCCTCAAGACATGGAAAAGTGTTGTTGACATAAATATCTTACAGCATATCTGAGGACACCCTCTAAAAAAAATACTGTGGCTGAGCAAACAGTGAAGTATTTGGTCTGGAAAAGGCAAAGGCAACTTAGAGTGAAGGCATGTGAGGAGCAGCCACCTGTCGTGACAGCCGTAATGCCCTCTTCCTCTCCTCCCACAGAACTGCTCACCGAATGTGAAAGCAGAAAGGGGTAGGTGACTGTCAGGAGGGTGAAATGCCACTCTTTGCAGCAGCCTTGTGCTGGGGTTTCCCAAGATTAATGGACATTTGTATTGTTATGATGGTTTTGGACTCCTCTTCCATGGCCTGACCTGCTCCCACAAGGAAAAGGAGTACAGCTCAGGTCAGAGCCACCAAGTGATAAGCCAGGTGGTGAGAGGAGTAAGAAGGATTACTGAAACCTGGTGCAAACACAAGCCTACCTAGATATCCTGCAGTTGCTGACTCTCTCCAGGGGACCATGGATGCTTGTCAGTATGATTTGTATTCAGCCTGCGCTGTGAAGTACCTGCAGAAACGTGTGGCCCACGGCTTCCTGGGTAATGAGGATGAAATCTTGACTATTTAGGGGAACTAAAGAAGATTTTGGGTTGTGATTTCTCATTTGCAGGGAAATTAATCAGCAGTTAGTTGACCATATGTGGTCAGAAGAACATTTTCCCCATAGACATGCACATACACATACAAACATGCAGAATCATCTCGCTGGCAATCCAAACCTGTCATTGATTAGCTGATCCTAACAGAGCAGAAATACAGGGGCAGGGTGGAATGAGTAGCCTTTCACTGCACTATATTCAGTTGTTCATATCTAAACTTGGCTTCAGGCTGGAGCATAGCAAGTGCTGGTGAGTCCCATCCCCTCCCAAGTCTGAACCTTTGAAATATCAACCATATTTTTTTCCTTACCACTGGGTGTGGAAAGACATTTCAGCAAAATGTTCATGTCATCTACAGAACTCGGGGTGGGAGTTTCACTTGCATGTTTTTTCTCCTAGTCATAAACAAACCTTAGACATACTTAGCTCAACTATTGACCCTCCTGATTTCATGAGTATAGCATTTCCATGGATATTGCAGTCAGGCTGAACTGCCCAAGGAAAAGACACATATTTTTTAAGCCCTGTCTACCCTGGAGACATTGACAGTGCTAAGAACAATGAGCTTATGCTAACAGACTTAAAAAATGTAGCACGTTGGTTTTCCCACTTCCAAAAACTGAAGAGCCAACTATCGGTTTGGTCTGAACCACTTTAACTTGCTCTTATTTTATGTCAGTGTGGGAAGTACTGAACAGGAATATCTTTCTGTTACTACCCTGTCATGTTCTGATGACCTTTCTGTGTCTTTGAGTTATTGCTCATATTGCTCATATTGCTCACTGGGAAAAGGGTCTCTGAATCCATCAGATGCACTCAGAGCAGCAGCAGCACAGGATGATTCACAGTTTGAGAACTCATGGCTTTGGGGCTCGTCCTCAAAGCAACAAAGACTTAAAAGCCAACTCCATCACTGGCTTGCAACCCACCAAGGGCCTAAAGGCACCTCAGGGCTCTGTTTCCCAACACAGTTCAGCTTATGTAGGATGGAAAGGTAGTGATGACTTAAAACATTCCTCTTTGTCTTGGCATTTGACCACTGAAGAAAAACATGCCTTAGCCATCATCGCTACCAGTTGCTGCAATGAAGGTGCTGCTGATGTCATTAACAATCACACACACACATATTCAGTGCTTTAAATTTGAAACAGGGACTCCTCACTGCATTCCTAGGCAGCATGAGTTCTTCCACACATCAGCTGTGGTGTGTAGTCTTAACCCCTCCAGGAAGGTTCATGGTGCCTGCAGCCAGAACCAGGTCTCATTGATAAAGACTCTCTGAAGGCTGCAACCTACAAGGCCCTTGGTGAAGCCAAGTCATGAAAGGTACGGATAAGTCTGGCCTTCAGTTGGAACAACTCGGGGGTTTGCAGAGTTTTCTTCCTCCTTCTGTATGCTGATCTTCTGGATAAGAAGGATCTGATGTCATTTCTTCCTGCACCCTTCTGGAACAAAGTCTGTGGCAATAAAACTCATGTCAATAAAATCTGAGGGCATCATTCTGCCTTTGCCTAAGCCTGTGTAATATGGTTGTCTTTGGTGGACAGACAAAAATCAGGAAGTGAGACCAGACTTGGGTCTGCGCATTAGAGAAGGGTCAAGTCTTGGGATAGTGCTTTTAAAGGTATCTCACTGAAATTCATAGCCTTGTGCAGAAAGTCTTTATTTTTCCTGAGTTTTCCTCAATATTGTTACAGTTTTGAAGATAACGTTTTTCAAAGTAAATAGAAAAGGAGAAGCAGCCCAGGAAGTGCATGGGAATTACCATATCGAACAGAGTTTTGCCTAGCAACTGCTATATGCAGAGGATATTAAAACAGATGTTCTAACATGAAGATCTTCATCAATTGTAGTTTTTGCAAACATGCACTCTGCAGTGGCCTTGAGAAAAGCAGCTCATCTTAGAAAGCAACCTTTTAAATGAAATGTGCAAGGTAGCAGAGAGCAAGCTGTGGCTTTCTTCCCCATGGAGGCATATTTTTTATTGTTGGAGACTTCTTAAAGAAGGCTTCGGTATGTCTGGATGCTAATTGTTGAGTTGTCTAGACGGTGATGATATTATTACCAAGTTATGCACAGATACTCACTTTGTCACTGTTTCCAGTGCTGCCTACACATATTGCTTCACTGAGTACTGTTGACATGTGCAAAAGCTCCCTAGATATTTATTTTTCTCATTTAGACAGAGATACAGCATGTTTTTGAAAACCATTATGCACTGAACCATTTCTAATGTTTGAAATATCTTGTGGGTTAGAACTGAGGAATAATAAAGGGGATAAAAGGCACTGTGGGCAGAATTTGATGGGCTTGTTCCTGATACAGACCAAAGTACCTGGGAACAGAATGGGGAGATCTGAACATCTGCCAGATATTTAGGACAATGATATCTGCTCCCATCTGCTCCAAATCTAATATGATACACTGCTTGTCCCCAAGGTTCATATTCACCTGGGCCTGTACAAATGGCCTGAGCTGGAAGGGACCAATCTCCCTGCCATGGCCAGGGCTGCCTCTCAACTAGACCAGGTTACTCAAGGCCTCATCCAACCTGACCTTGAACACCTCCAGGGAGGGGGCATCCACAACTTCTCTGGACAATTTATTCCAGAGTCTTGCCACCCTCGTACTGAAGAATTTTTTTCCTAAGATCCAATCTAAATCTATTGTCCTTCAACTTAAATCCATTTCCCCTTGTCCTACCAGTGGACACTCTTGTAAAAACTCCCTCTCCAGCCTTCCTGTAGGTTCCTTTCATGTATTGGAAGGCAGCTATTAGGTACCCCCAGAGTCTTCTCTTTTCAGGACTGAACAATCCCAGTTCCCTCAGCCTGTCCTCACAGCAGAGATGCTCCAGCCCCTGGATCATCTTTGTGGCCCTCCTCTGAACTCGTTCAAACAGATCTATGTCCCTCTTATGGGGGGGACACCAGAATTGGACACAGTATTTTAGGTGAGCTCTCACAAGAGCAGAGTAAAGGGGGAGAAGAAAAGAAAAAACTAAATACCTTGTGAGGCCTTATGCATGACTTTCAAGCACATGGTACTCAGGTGGCCCTTTAGGGTGGTTTTCAAAGGTAAAAATGATGACTTGGTGGAATCATAACATCATGTAGATATATGACCCTGGGCAGGCTGACCAGGGTGAAGTCACTGGGGAACCAGGGCACCTCACACAGGACTAAGAAATAGTCAAAGCTCCCCACTTCAAGTCCTGTGCCACCTCCCATGTCGTGTTTGTCCATCATGTCTCAAAGCACCTAAAGCACATGACCTAGCCTGTCGCTATCTCTACAGGGCTTGTTGCCTCTCTCACAGGCCTCAGCCCAAATCAGATCTCAGACCTCGCTTTTCTGAGACATCCTCTCAGCATAGCTGGATCCTCGGCATAGCTGACACTCAGCAAAAGGATTGAGTGTCCTGAAAAACACAGTAGATGCTGCAGCTTTGCTTCAGAAGGACAGAAGTTCCTCTGCTTCTCTGCAGCTAAACCACTTGCTCAGAGAGGAAATCTGGGCTAAATGCTCACCTCATCCTGGGAGAGGTCCTTGTACATCTCTGCTTCCCAGAAAGATTCCCAACCAAAATTACAAGCTTTTGAGAAAAGAATCGTCCTGTGCCCTTCTCACTGGAGCTAGGCCACTTGGCTATACAGAGTTGTAGCTAAAGAAGGAGGGCAAAAAATTGCCAATAGCCCAGCAATATGGACACCTGAGAAAGGGGTCTAGTCACTGTTCTCAAAGCATTTCTGCATTGGAACATGTCCCTTATGAGGAAAGGCTGAAGGAACTGGGTCTCTTTACCTTGGAGAAGAGGAGGCTGAGGGGCAACGTCATAAATGTTTATAAATATATAAAGGGGGAGTGTCAAGAGGATGGAGCCAGGCTCTTTTCTGTGATGTCCAGTGACAGGACAAGGGGCAAGGTGTGCAAGTTGGAACATAGGAGATTCCATAAAAATATTAGGAAAAACTTTTCACAGTGAGGGTGACAGAGCCCTGGAACAAGCTGCCCAGGGAGGTTGTGGAGTCTCCTTCTCTGGAGACATTCAAAACCCGTCTGGACGTGTTCCTGTGTGATCTACTGTAGGTGATCCTGCTCTGGCAGGAGGGCTGGACTAGATGATCTTTGAGGTCCTTCCAACCTCTAACACTCTGTGACTCTGTGACTCTTACTACAAGAACCCAACTCAGGGCTCTCCCTTGTCAAAAGAGCATCCTACCCAGGAACTACTGTCCTCCTTATTAGCTTTTCTTGAATTGATGAATCTCAGCATTTCTTTTTGCTTCGCAATGGATCAGTTTGCAGTAGAAATCTCTCCAGCTAGAGAGCCAGGACATGTATGCAAGGTGGGAATGTGGGAATGTCAATACGCTGACAGCTGTGGATCACAGTCTGAGTCACCCTGCTCTCACAGACCTCATATTGGTATTGCAGGGGCCAAATTTAGAATCTTAGTTCCTTCCTGTACATTGGAAATCACATTATTTTAGACTTCATTTTAATGTTTGTGTCAACATTATGGCGGAAGTGTGGTTTCACCGAGTCACAAAATCACTGAGACTGCATGTGAGATTTTCTAGTCCAATCCTCCTGGTCACACAAGGTCAGATAGAGCAGGTTGCTCAGGACCACATCCAGCCCTGTTTCAAACATCTTCAAGGACAGAAATCTCAAAAACACTCTGAGTACACTGTTCCAGTGTTTGATCAACTTTGCAGAAAAAATAAACCCAAACAAAAATTGTTATTTCCTGTGTTTCAGTTTGTGCCCATTGACTCTTGGATTGTCACTGAGAACAACTGGGAAGAGATTGGATCCACCCTCTTTACAGCCTCTGTTCAGGTGTGCAAACACATAATTAAGATCCCCTGAGCCTTGCTCTTCTTCAGGCTGAACAGACTCTGCTCTCTCAGCCTCTTCTTGTCTGGTAGATTCTTCAGTTCATTAACCATCTCAGTGTGCACTTCTCATGTACTGGGGAACCCAGACGGGACACAGCCCTCCAGATGTGATCTCGCCAGTGCTGAGCTGGGAGGAAAGGTCACTTTCCTCAACCTGCTGGCAACACTACCTGATGCAGCCCAGGACGTTGTTGGCATAAGGGTGCATACAATTGCTTGCTCATGTTCTAGTTGTTGCCCACGAGGTCCCTGCAAGTCGTTCTCTGACAAGCTGCTTTCCAGTTGGCTGGCCCTCAGCCTGTACTGGTGCTTGATGTTACTCCCTTCTAGGTGCAGAAATTGAGCCTTCCCTCTGCTGAAATTGATGAGGTTCATTTCTTGATGTCCAGTCTGTCCTTGTCCCTCTGAATAGCAGCACAACCGCCTGGAACATCAACTCTGCCTCCCAGCTTTTTATCGTTGGCACACTTGCTGAGGGTGCACTCTGCCCCATCATCCAGGTCATTTATGGACCCCTGGGGCACGCTACTACTGACTGGCCTTCACAACACTGATTGCAATCCTTAAGACCAGTTGTTGAGCCATCTCACTAAGACAGTGAGTTGTTCAAACCATTTCACTGTCCATTACCTAGTTCATACTTATCATTTGCCTGTGAGGATGTTATTTGACACAGTGCCAAAACCCTCGCCACTGCTGTTCACTCATCCAATGTAGAATCATAGAATCACAGAATCATAGAATCATGGAATGCATTGGGCTGAAAGAGACCTTTAAAGGTCATCTGGTCCAACCCCTCTGCAGTGAGCAGAGACATCTTTAACTAGATCAGGTTGCTCAGAGCTCCATCAAGTCTGACCTTAAATAATAGTTGTTCCTACACAAAAAGCTTAGTTAAGTTATAGTTAGTATTATAAATCAGCCTAGCATGTTAGTCCTTTCTTCACAGAAAGATACCAAGTTGGTCAAGCGTATTTTGCATTTGTAAATCTATGGCAATTACTAAACGAAGAGTGAGCGTCTTATAATCATCTTATTAGGGCTGAGAGGGTCCATGTGTTGAAGCCTGCAAGGAACTTGGGTGTGAGGAGTACAGTGCTCCAATGCCACTGTTGCAGTAAGAGTATAGGCAGCTTTAATAACACAGTGGCAAGTTCAACAGCTTTGATCATATTTGTCTTGAACTCTCCTACTTTAAGTCAAGCTGCAAGTGTAGCAGGACTTCTTCTGCACTTATTTCAAAAGGTGACCTATGCTCTGCCTTTCTTTTTAGATAACTCTGTGTGACCAGTAAAGAAAACTAGTTATAAAACAACAGATTGATCCATTCACTGCTGGACTGTAAAAGTTGGCCAGCAAAAAAAGAGCTTGCACATGCTATATGGCACTTTGTATTGTGGCACTGACTGGAGAAAGCTTAGGATTCCACTGAGCAGTAATTGTTAAAAAAAAAGTATATTAAATGACTTTTTAGATATGTTACATACACATACATCATAGAAGGAAACAGAAGAGACAGTTTCCCTTCAGGCTATCACTGCATATGATGGTTTTTCAAAGTCTGCTGGATGCTTGTCTGCTTTGATTACTTTCTCTGTCAAACTCACATTGACTTGGGTATGAGGATGTCTCACAGACAAAAATCCCAATGGAGAGAAAAATGCCTATTTTCTTGCAAAATCATAGGTATGAAAAAAGGTAAAAAGAGGAGGATTTATGCTGTTCTCTGTGGGGTTTTTTTATACAGATTTTACCTGAACTTTAGCAGTTTTTAGTACAGCTAATTCAGGTATCTGTCAGGAACGGTTTATGCATACCATTGAGGCAAAAGAGGTCCAAGCTCTTCTGATCCCAAAGTCTTCCTGAGATCCTGGCTCTTTCTCCCATGTAACTGGGTCAGAACCCAGTCTTACAGAGGCCATCACCAACCAGTCACTGCACACAGTAATTCTGCAAATCTTCCCATGCAAATGTAACTCTTTAGTGCCGTTACAGTCAAATTTCACATGCAGTTCTTAAGCTTCAAGGTCCTTTGGGCTTTTTGAGATATCCAGCAGGCAATGAAAAACTTAAAATAAGCTTGCGGATTCGTTTTTGAGGGGAGCCTTTAGTAATTGCCTGTGGCACTGAAAAAACACTTCAAGTTTTGAACCAATGAACAATAAACACGCATAGGCAGCATTTCCAGAAATATTTCTCAATTTACCCTTATCTCCCCATCATGTTCTTTTAAGCTGTTCTGCAAAGGACAGTCCTGGGTCATGGATGCAGAGCTGTGGTACGTGTCCTCAGCTAGTCAGATCATCATTCTTGAGCACCTTCAGCCTGAGGAAGGTTTTACAAGAGAAAAGACACCTCTTAAGCACATGGCAGCGGTATCAGTAACTTCGTTGCCTTCTTTTGCAGTCCAGCTCTGTCTGTCCATTGGGCACTCATTACACACATGCGAGAGAAGGGCTGGATGCCACCGAGAGGGCAGGAGGTGGCAACAAACCTGGTTCTCAGAGCAGCACCTGCACAACCAAGGGCATGATTGGGGCTGCAAAGGCGAGGCTGTGCTCTTGCTCTTGCTGGAAAACAGCTAAGAGTGACATTACAGAGGCTTGTCAGCTGAGTTTACAGTAACCTGCACAAGAGAGCAGGTCTCCCAGTACTTCAGTGACAGCATGCACACGTTGTGACACTTCAACTGGCGGGCAGTAATGCTTGCAGCTGCCACTGATCTTTTGCAATTTGCAATGGTTAACAAGGAGCCCAGCTTCGCTGCTGGGTCTGCAGGCTGACAGAAATGGGATAACAACATAGGAGACGATACATATTTTTGTACCGAGAATCAGCTGTAACTCTAAACCATGGAAAGGATGTGCTGAGCACGCATGGGGTTTTTTACTTTTCAAAACAGAATCAGACTTGAAGGGCTCAGAAGGATGCACTCACCCAAGGAGATAACAGAAGTTTGGCTTTTGTGATTGCTCTGTTTGCTGATTTAAATACACAGAGAATTACCATCTGTCTCTTTTTCATAAAAAACAGAAATCGATACTTTTCTCCATGAGTCGCAAAAAGATGATTTCTTTTTTTTTTTTTGGTAGATGGTCCCCACAAGAACATTAAGTCACATCCTGTTCAGAAATCGGGACCTTGAAACTGCGGTTAGAAAACTGAATCATAAGCTCCACTTTACTAACATTCTCCCTGTTTTTATGTGGGATTTTTTTTCTCTACTTATTTTCATTTCCCCTTTTCCCTTGCTATTTCCCTCCTCACACCAAGCATGCAAAGGTTGTTGCTCGATACAGGAGGAGCCACATTCTCACACTACTTCTAAAATTGTGCTACGTGGGTGAGTGTGTGACATGTATTTGATGGGAGCAAGAGACAGAGAGGATGACACCCTCATCCTCCCTCCCTGGCCCTGACGAAAGCCACGTTTGATGCTGAACAAAGCTGATAGCATGACTGGCGTGAGTTGAAACAAGCCGCTTAGTCATTAACTTTTGTCCGCTCTGGATAAGTTACGAACTACATCACCATTTGAGGAAAGTGCATGAAATTTAGACTAGGCTCTGTGTGGCCCAGTGGCTCAGGGCCTGGGATCTGTTTTCTGGCAAGGATGTTGATGCTGGAAGAGCTGCTTGGCTGCTTGGCTCGCCCTCGCACCCTTTCCCTGCCTGGGACCTCACCTCGCAAACCTCCTGCCCTGCTCGTTTGGGCACAGCAGCCATCTCGCCAACAGGGCTCCCAGAAGGGGACTCAGCCAATGGTTTTTAATACTTTGCAAGTTCAGGTTTCTCTTTACACTGACAAGGCATGAAAATAACAAATGTTACTTCATCTGCTTGGGATAAAAGGGTACCGGGTTCCCCAAAGGGGCTCTCTACACCTGCATCTCTATACACCCTTTTGAGAGACCCAGGTATTAACCCTAACAAGCTTATGACTCTCTTTTTATCTCAAATAAGTAGACACAGTGTTTTTTTTTTCATGTAGAAAATATCTTTGTTATGCATTATTAAACAAAGAGGTAGGGTGCTCCCTTGTGAGCAAACCCCAGTGAGAGCAGTCAGAGTCTGCTTGCCTCCCAGTTGTGGGAAGTGTCTGACCCAAGCGTTTCCTGCCTTTATAGGAACCATGAAAATAGAAATTAAAGAAATGGCTTTTGTGATCAAAGCCCCAAAACATTAAATGCTGCAGTACCCTATTAACTCACTGATGGTTCCCTTATCTTCTCTCTTTTACATCAGCCTCATGCAGAAGTGACCCCTGAGCTTTGGCGGAGTGACACCAGAGTGATGGCAGAGGAGTCAGCCCTAAAAGAGGTGGCTTCATCATCATCATCATCATCATCATCTCATTCAGCCATCTGGGTCAGAGGCAGGACAAACTCCCGCACCCATCCCAATAAGCTCCTACATTCAAATTCAGCAAATCATAGGAGGGCAGTCAGACAACACAGAACAGAAATTGCAAGGTCATATTCCCACTTTATATTTCATATTCATATTTTTTTAGCTATTCATTTTTATAGCTACCCAGATAAATGTGCTGCAGTTTTAAACCTCCTGTAAATGCACCCATAATAACAGGAAAATACCAGAATACTGTGGAAAGAAAAGTAGGAAAAGTAATCTTTAAGCATCCCATTCTCTAATAAGATATGGAATCTACCTAAGAAATGTCCGATTTACTTTTAATTTGAAAATAAACATAACTGTAAAATTGTATAAATACAAGTAAGGTAATTAGACCTATGCAAATTTACTGTATTTCTTGATTTCAACATGGTAGCCTCAAGGCAAAAAGCAAGCATTTCTATGCCATGAAGCACATTAAAAAAAAATCAAATCTTACATTGTAAAACTAATTTAAAGCATTAGAAATGTTTTGTGTTATGAAAGTATTGCTGTTATTCTTTGTTAGTTTGGAAGTCATAGAAGCTTGAAGTCAATAAGAATTTTGTTCCTAAATTCAGTCAAGCTAGGAATAACTCTTACTGGTGTCTGTTTTGGGGTGAGGTTTTTTGTATTAGGGTTTTTAGGTTAGGAAAGAGAGCGCTTGAATATTAAGAATATTTTCCAAATGTGTTAAGAATAGTTGTATCAAGAGCGCTGTCGGCTAGTGTTCAAATCTTGTGGTTAGAAGCAATTGGATGGTTTGTGCTGAGTTTGTTCCTCCCATGTGCCATGTATGCAAAGGTATTCTCATCTCATCATTCATTTTTTACAGTGGTTTATTTTGTGGTTGAGCTTACTCAGTTTCAAAGAGCAGAGCAGACTTTTTCTAAGTTTGACCCTTCTCTGGCCTTTTTTTTTTTTTCTTCATTAAAATACTGTGAAAAACGAGCAGGATGCAGGATTGAACAAAATCAGCAAAACATGGATATGGATGCTTCAGAGTAAATGTAAATGATGCTAAAATGAACGTAATGGTAAGTTCACAAAAACAAAGTTTCCAAAATTAGGAAATGCCAGAAGTTGTTCTGCCAAGATTAACTTAACCTGCATTGCATATCAGCAAGGAGATGTGTATGTTACTGATTAAAACAGACCAGAAAGCAACATGCAAATATTTCCATTTAACAAGGAAAGAAATAAAAAAAAAAAAAGGATTTCACAAATGAAACACGTTGATAATAATTTTGCCATTAGAGTTAGATTTATGATGGGGAATTTCCTGAGTTTGAGTTGCTTGACTTCAGACCACTGAAGATGCGTTCATCACGAGGACACTGATGTTTCTCTGCATACAGTTTCTTATATGTCTTAAGCCTCCTACAAAAAAAGCTATGGTTTGAGTTTTAGAGACTGAACGCCTGTGATTGTTTTAATACTTCCTGACTGAAAAATTGAAGGAATGTTTCCCAAGGTCTTCAGAAAAGACACATCTTCAGACAAAAAAAAAATCTGTAGAAAAAGCAGAGATTTTTAGTATGTGAAAACACGCAATTATAATGGAATTTACGTTACTTTTACATTAAACTAGTGACTACAATATCAGTAGTGATTCTAGTACCAGCTCAGCGTACAATATTTATTGTTGCTCTTAATAGAGCCAGAGGAAAAATGTCATTGAAAAAGATAAGTCACTCAAATAGCTCCTTTCATTTTCAATGAAATTTTTTTTTTCAAATTTTAATAAATTCATAGAGGATTTTATATTTTAAAATAAACTTTCTTTGTCACAAACTGTGATACATAAACAGGGCTTCTTCCTGTCAAACCCCTTGTCATTCTGTTATTCAGTGGTTTTTCTTAATGGCTGGTTGTGGTGAGCCGTCTAGGTAGCATAACTCAAAATCACCTTCATAGAAAGTCTCAGTAATGTTTATACATATGGCATTCTTAAGCAGTTTTGCTCAGAAGAAATGATCATCATCAGTTACCTTCTTTAGTTCAATTACTTCGTGCAACTGATTAAATCTCTTTACATCTTAGAAGCAAGAGCTGCCTCTGTTACATCCTAGGGAGTATGCCTGGTTGATTCATGCTGCTGTAACCTTTCAAAGAAGAGCTATACATCACCTGTGAAACACAAGAGTAACGTAAACATTTTCACTGTTGCCAGAACCTAAGAAGGCTGCCTGAAAAAGTGAAATGCACACCTCTCTTTGCTTTTTCCTACCGGTCCTTGTCAAAATATTCATTTAACATATATCAAACTCTTAATGTTTGGTATTTTCTACTGGTGATAATCCACCACTGCAGCTGCCCCAGCATTTTTTATTGCTATTATCCCTTGGGTACAGAACTATTTGGAAAAAACACACAAACAAGCCTACAACACTGTACACTCCTCAAGCCTCTTCCTCCTGATGGAAACAAAAATAGGTGAGTAAAACCTGCAGTTGCCCCATGTGAAGTCAGCTGCTTGTTCTTGCTTAGCTCGCAGAAGAGATGCAAATATTCACTCAGTCCCTGCAGCAGAGATATTTCTGTCGCAAACAGCACGTTTTCAACCCAGCACGTGGCTTCCCACTACCACCACAGGCTGTGGCACTTTATCTGTCAGTGATGGCCTCTTGGACTGTAATTACAGTACACGGTTGTGTTTCTCCCCCAATCACCAGCGTTATCATACTCTATTGGTTTGTGGTTTCCTAACTGAAACTTTAGCTACCTACCGGTTAAAAGTCAAACATTTTGATGAAGTTCAGTTATCACATGCCACCTAAGTGTGTGGGACAAAAGGTACAACAATATTCACAGCCAGGGATTTGCACAGCATCTCTCTCTCCCTCAGCAAGGTGCTTACATCAACAAAACGGAAAAAAAATACTTCTCCAGGAAAATGGTTACTGGCCGGATAAGGTTATAATTTACAGCATACCACACGCTACTTGCACACGTCAGGAGGATGACTTTCATGCATGCAGAAGAAGGATGGTCTTGTGGTTTAAACCACGGGGACAGGACTCAGGCAATCAGGTCTCTGTGATTCCCGATGAAGTGCCACCACGTCTCTCCACCTCAGCTCCAGCAGCAAGGAGACTCACGCTGCACCTCCTCCTTCTTTTTTCGGCAACTGCAGTGCCTCGCTGGTGGGGATGCTTCCCCGCTCCCTCCCTCCCGGGGCCCTGGTACAGAGAAGGTCTGACCTCAACCACCACAGAGATGCTGCTGTGTGGTGCCTCCCACGTGCATGGTGCTTGCTCTGCAGCCCTCAGCAGCCCGTGGTTTTGCTTCATCGATGAAGAATCACTGTGTTATTATGGACCCGGTTCCAGTCCTAGCCGGGCAGCTTGAGATGAACTTAAGATCTCAAACTAAGATGAAACATATGTCCTAAATACACAGACATTACAGCAAAGGCATTTGGAATTACGGTGCATGAACTAATTTCATTTTTGTTTAATTCAAAACCCATTCTAGTGTGACTGTCTAATAGTTTGACTCAAGATTAATAGATCTTTACATAGTTGAGGGAAGACTATCATTAAAGCTGAGCATAGCCCGGAAAAGTCCACAAAGATTTATGCGTGCATATGTGGAACAATTCTTTTTAACTGCAAAAATCTAAGTTTAAAAAGAAAGTCTATAAAAGCAAGAGAGGGAAATCACTCCAGCTGGACAGGCTAATAGAGGATGCTGGATCACTTGGTGCTTCCTATTACCCAGCCTACAGATTAACCTGGTCACCATGCACCAATTCACCAGGGTGGTTCAGTAGCATCAGGTTTGACTCTTACTGTTTTCCGTAACCAGAACACTGTCCTAGAATACTGCAGGAAGGAGATCTGAAAAGTCAAAACAAAGGAGAGCCACATGACTCTCAGCTGCTACCAACCAGCATAGCTCCACTGCTTCACATATTTCTCCAACTAACACCAACTGAGGATCCAGCCATCTTGCCAAGCAGATTCAATCTTGCAATGCTGGATGGAAAAAAAGTGCATCTTATATTTTTCATTCCTGCCACGAAGATGCAGTTGAAGACCAGTAGTGCTTTTCATGGGCCATGATAAAATTATCCCTCCTGGGAGCCGCAGAGTGACTGCACAACTCAATCCCTCTGCTTCAAGACCCTTTGAACCTTCCTATTTTCCACACTGAGTTCTGAATACTTTGTGAGGAGCAGGCATCATCAGTCCCCCATACAAAATAAACCTTATCTACCACCTACTTCCCATCCCTGTAAGTGTTCAAGGCCAGGCTGGATGTGACTTTGAGCAGCCTGGTCTGGTGGAAGGTGTTCCTGCCCATGGCAGTGGGGTTGGAATTGGATGATCTTTAAGGTCTCTTCCAACCTAAACCATTCTGGTTCCATGATTCTACTTGAGGATAAATAAGTTGAGAACTTTTGGAAGAGGAGGCAAAAGTTTGCAACTTCTTATACTTTTTTTACATGAAGATCCTCATTTGATAAATGTGGGAGTTAAATATTAAGGGTTTAATGGCACAGCTTTCACCTCAAGGCAGCTAGGAGAACTACCAGCTCAAGATGGGTGCTGCACAGCCTCCAGCCCTGCTCAGGTTCTGAGTGCCGTGCTGGCACATGGGGCCAAGGGTGAGCATCTCCCACCACCTCCTCAGGGCTGGAGCAGCAGTGTCTTCTCAGGGGCAGAGGGGCAACTAGCCCCATGCCTGATAAATCCTGCCTGTGCTGTCTAAATGCTTCAGATGACATCTGCTCTGCCGTCGCAGCGTCTCGCATGTGAGCTTTGGCGCCCAGTGCCAGTTGGTCTCTGCCTGCTCTGCCGCAGCTGCGTGGCCGACCGGAGGGGACGGCGGGGAGAGGGAGGATGCTGGCCAGGCGAAGAGCTTCCCGGAGTCTGGAACAGCTGATCTCATGGCTGCTGACTGAAAAACGGATGTGAATTGGCAGCTACGCTCACTCGAAAGGCAAGCCAGGCCAGAAGTCTGTTGCGTTTGAATATCTGTCAAGATGATAGCTGACCTCCCTATGTTAAAAATAGGACTGCTGGGAGAAGAGGGAAGAGCAAGCATGAAAGAGTGAAAACACCCTAGCTGAATTTTTCAAAGAGGCAGCCACCCAATTCCCCTTAAAATTAGTAGGGAGTGGATTTCCAAAGCTCTTAGGCACTTAAAAAAAAAATAAAATTCACAGCTATTTTTGAAAACTGCAAAGGCAGAGGTGGGAACAGATGGTACAAATCAATGAAACAAACTGGTGAATTATACCCAACTAAACATTTTTTTCTTATTTGTAGACCATGAGCTTGGTGGTAGGGTAAATTTTCAAAGCAGTTGTACTTTCATTAGTGATTAATCCAGTACAAACATATTTAATCCATAGTAAAATCAATTGTAATTTAATCCTGTCTCATGATGATAGAAGGAAGAGAAAACACTTCCTGAGGCCAGAATCGATACTCAAAACTGTAGACAGTTTTAAAGATACCAGTCTGGAAAATAAATATCTCTGTTTTGTCTCAGCCGAGTCAAAGAGGTGATTCATATGAAATATATGCATTTTTCATTAAAAAACTATCTTGCTCTAAATTTCCAAAAGGTTTGCTGCCCTCCTCCCCAAGCCTGACATGCAGTAAAGTGTGCTTTTAAACTTCTGAGAATCTTTACAGTGACCTTTGTTTTCCTGGTGCTTCAGCTTTCAACTCCTGTCCTCATCAGGAGGATCCTGTTTTCATAACATAAACTAGCAAGGATGAGGGGACAAATAAAGTGGCACATTCGGTGTTAGCATCCAACTCTGCCTCTGCCTGTAAGTTTTCTCTCCGATTTTCTCCCTCTCTCTACACTTACACATTCAGCACTCTCTGGGAAGACATCCAAAGGTACTGGCACGCCACTGTAGATAGACAGAAATGCCGATGCATCAGGCAAGGGACAGAGGGATTGGGACCTGGGCACACCTGCCAGTTCTTGTTACTGGGAAAGCACCGTGTGTGGAAATAACCCCACTACCCATAGGACAACATAGGTCCTTAAGGAGAAACACAATGTTGGAAGTAAAGACAAAATTGCCCCCCGATTTTAAAAAGGAGCTATATATTCTTGAACATACATATTGTTTGACAATAACCAGTTAGAGAGCATGTTGTGATCTACAAGGAAGAGGATTAAAGTTAAGATGTCGACACCGAGACATACTGTTAATACAGCATTTCTGAACTTGATTTTCTTGTACCATCAAGAGTGCAATATGCCAGAAACCTGATCCCTGGGCACCATTCAAGGTTGAGCTCCTAAAGAGTGCCGCTCATGCCAGTCATTGCTGTATATGGGATGGCATGTTTACGGTCTGGAATTACTCTCCCATTCCTCTGACTTCTGAAGTTAAAAAAGAGCTCTGCCTGTATTAATTTGTTTTGCTTTTCCCATAAATTTGCTTGCTTAACTTAAATACAGCATTCTTAAATGAACTAAAATATCACTGAAAACCTCTG
Source organism: Trogon surrucura (assembly GCA_020746105.1). NCBI lineage: Eukaryota > Metazoa > Chordata > Aves > Trogoniformes > Trogonidae > Trogon > Trogon surrucura. The sequence goes on along the minus strand of CM036617.1, from coordinate 102,663,666 downwards.
CTGTTATCTCTTTGCTGTCTGGCTTTGTGCAACATTCTCCATGACAACCACTATTTGCAAGCAAGCAACACAACTAAAGCCTAAGAACCAACACAAATAAGTAGAAACACAAGTAATTTTTATCTATGAAAAATAACTTCCTAAGAAAAAAATTCCACTTTAAACATTCTTCCAGACTTGACTAACTTCCTACTGAGTAGGTATTTGGAAATGTCCCACAAATGATGGCTGTGTGTTTATCTATCTATTTATCTATCTGTCTATCTATCTGTCTGTCTGTCTGTCTATCAATAGATATAGACTGTTAATAAAAAGCACCTTCTACTAGAACCGGGAATACGTTTTCTGCAGCTACATATATAACAGTTTCTGTTAAGTTGTAGCTTCTTGCACAAGGCTCTTGTGATCTGTCTTGTCATGTGTTAGAATAGAAATATTTAGTCTAAAAAATACTTTCTCAAAGTAGCATTTTTGGTTTAGATTTTGGGTTGGGTTTGGGTTGTGAGAATGTAATATTCAACTGTGGAAAATACAAGTAGCTGCTTCTATCACAAACTGACTGGCTTGCCCCTCTTATCATTCCTGTGACCATTTCTGATGTCAACAGCACTCAAGGACGACAGAAAGTGACACCACAAATGCTAATAAAAAGGTTTTTCAGTTATTGTGCTATCTCATCTTATGAGCAGAGTGTTACTACCTGAGTTTCTGATCACAGGACCGAGCAGTCACACCGCCTTCTGCAGATGACGCTGCTCAGGCACAGGACAGACAGCAGAAGGAGCGTGTTCAGGATCAACCAAGGGGAACAGTATCGTTAGTCAGAGGCTGTCACCTCTGGCATGACTGCATGATAGGAATCGCTGCAGACGCGTAAATCAGGGTATATGTTGTGTGATGCTGCTGGTCTATGGCAAATTCCTGTACATGCTCTTTTTGACCCCAGGATTTGGTTCCTCAGGGTGGGTTGCTGCTTCCAGCAGGATCTTCCTCTGGTAGCTGTTTCAGCTGTCACACATAGACCACCTTGTCTGCTCCAGAGCATTCAACCAGTCAGTAGTGGGGATAAAATTATTTTGGCACACCTGGCAGCCACCACAACTGTCTCTTTAGTGTGGTTATGCCAAGGCCCTGAGCAGCTCCCACTGTACTGTAACGCACTGCAAGAACTTTGTATTTTTACGTGGAAAGGTAAATTTGTGGAGAAAGGTGTGATGAGCATCACGTGTCTTAGGCCCTTTTCAAGCTTCTAGACTGATCTGAAAATTTGATTATTTACATGCTTGGTATGTCATCTCTGATCCCCAGCACCATGTTCCACAACCAAAACCATGAGCACCGTGGCAGAAGGATTCACTGCCTTGAGTTCAAAAGCTGCTGCATTCTCCATGCTGATTAACCATGAAAGTTATAAGTAGGTATTTTTTTATTTGTTTTGGCTCTTTCATCAGTAAAATTTACATTTCCCTCCATAAATGAGGCACAGGCTGCTCGCATTTTTTCTACAAGGAAATACCCAATAATTTTGCCTTGGAAATTGCATTTGTCTAATAGAGAATTCTCAGTTATGCAGGCTGAAAAGACAGATAAATTTAGCGGAGTTTTTCCTATTTTAATTGTCTTTGATGTGTGAACAAATCATCGTTCTTTAAAAAAAGAAGCCAATATAAGACTGTTCTGTGAGAGCATTGACCATTGTTTCAATCAAAGTGAGTCACGGTCTAACTCTTGCAAAAGAGTGTGTGTGTATGGGAGGGGGGATGATATGCCCTAGACACTCCTGTAATCTTCGAAGATGTCTATAACAACCAACACTCTCCCTAATGAGACCTCAGAATGTCTTGATGATCTTCTCTAATTGCTCTGTATAATTGGAAGATGCTGCAGCCCCACTCTGCACTAAGGATGAGCATTTCAAAAATGCTAATCTGCAAATTGTATGAGTATGGCTTTAATTGGGCAGGGGTGGGGGTTGGTGGTTTCTTTTGGGTTTTTTTCAGTCTTGGTTATTTAATGAAGAAAACAATGTAAATCAGCAGCCAGATATATTGATTATCAAATCGCTAACATAAAGCACTACTGAGCAACAAAATTGCCAGTATGACTGTAATAAAAATGGTTGTTTGCTGTCAGGATTTTGCAGAAGAGTTAGTCTGTACTGAAGTTATCTCACTAATGTGCTGATCTTTTTGGTTTATGAGAGGATTTACACAGTTAGCAAGGGACAACCAGTGCTTCTCAAAATTTCACTTGCTTCCACTAAGTGAATAGGTCTTTCCAAAATTCTGATTTTCAAGCACCATCTAAAACAACTGGCAAGATCTCCTGTAGAGGCAGCTTAAAAAATGTAAATGTTTATGACGAAAACACATGCAAGTCTGCTGACCTGGCTTGCAGGGGCAGTGGACTTGGCTCCCACCATGCAGGAGCAATCTTCAGTGACCTCTCCAGGCCTGAGGGAGTGGATTTTGCTCTTCTGTGTCCCCAACAGACAGAGACACTTTGGACAACACCATCCTAGCTGCCAGTGCTGGCCCAGCCCATCCTCTGAGCTTCTAGGAAAGGGAAGAGAGGGTCTGCCCTCATGCCTGTTGCTTTCCCAGTTCCTGGCACTGCCATACCTCTTGCAGCTTTCGGTTTGACATCAAGACAGTGCACGTGGCAGCTGTGGCCTCAAGTGGTTCCTGCAGCATCACTGGCAGCTTTGGGCATTAGTGCTGCGGAAAGGATGACAAATGGGGCCAAAAAGTTAATGTAAAGGTCAGCCAGCCTGATTTAATTTTTTTTTTCCTCTTGGTATTTCCAGCTAGGACAAGGACAGTTAATGAGAAGCTGATGTTGTAAAAGCTGCACTTACTTTTTTCTCTCTCCCAAAAAGAAAGACCAAGGTGGGCTCTCCATCCCTGGTAGCGTTTTGTGTCCCATCAGAGTTGTGCAGTGAGACACGAAGCTGCCCTTAGCTGGCACCCATTCCCTGAGTGTGGAGGAAAGTAAGTCAGGCCTTAAAGCACCACACACTTGCCCACCCCCTGCCTCTGCCTGGTGTAACAGAAATAGCCAACAAATGCAGTTTTGGGCAGCTCCCCCAGGGATACGGCACTGGGTTAGGCTGTGTTCAGTCATGACAGAAGTCATCCCGACTCTCTGCTGTCAGCAGCGCTTGAGCGGGTGGAAAGTGTGAAAAGCCACACTGTCCCTGCCTCCTTCATTTAGGGTCTCAAGGTGATAGATTCATTCCGCTTGACTTTGGCACCTCACCAGGGCACCAAGTTAGGAAGCCAGTCCTAAGCAGTCAGGGGGAAAGGCTTCTCCAAAACATGATGTATACCACATGGATGGAAACCCCAGTCACTCCACAGAGGACACTGCTTGACTTGCAGTGTGGTGGGATCCTACGCCTAGTTAGGCATTCATGGCTATACTTCACAACATACACACCTCCCTTCACCACTTTAATCTAGAAGGGTGATAGATAACCATGAAAACCACCAAATCCTTTAACGTGCTGTCAGCCTTGATCAGTCATGAGCTCCTTGCCACAGATTAGGTTGCATTTATCTCTGTGCCGTGCTGATGGTTGCAAGAGATGAGCAATACAGCTCTTCTCTCAGGACTGGACTTATTTCTCGGTAGCAGCGTGCCATTTAGAATGCACTGCTGACAAGAGATTAGAAGACACTGCTGTTCTCTGGGTTTGCTACTGGAAAACCATGAAATCTAGAGCCCTTGTTTCTAGCATGTGACTAAGTTAGAAGCAGAAATCTTAAGTTTCATAATGGAAAATGTCAGTCAGTCTTATTATCTGTCACTGCCTACAGTATCTGTACTTCCACAAGCAACTGTGTGGAGAGGCTTGACAAGGAGAACCACATCCGCAGCACACTATATACGTTCATAATACCATAGCTCATTTGGTGGGATATTGGCCAAAAAAGGTTGAGGAAAGGAGTATGAGCACAGATGAAGCAGCCTTATTACCCTTTCTGATCACTACCATCAGCAAAGCTTTGTGGTGTTTGCCCCATTTTTTTTTTTAAATGATTTTTCTTTAGGAGCACAAAAGGTACGGGAGATAGAATCTAGCACCTCATCATCTCCCTCGCAATCTTTTTTATCAAAAATGTGTTAATTTGGAAAAATAACAAGGAGAATAAAAGGATGATTTATGAATACACATAGACTAATAAATAAGCTTATAACATTGCAAAAGAGCCATTGTTAAATATGTTTTACATTTGAACGGCTGTAAAATTTTTAAAGAAAGCTCTGGTGAGTCTGGTTTTAATGAAGTCTTTTGTCTCTTAAAGGCAGCATATTCCATGTGGAGAAGGTTATTTTACCCTTATTTCTGATATAGTTAACTCTCACAGAGATAGTCCCAGCACTTGTTATAGCTGCTATATATTGTTCTTTTCAAAAGAAACAAGAAATCCTGCTATTCAACACATTCCCTTAGCATGCACTTGAAGTCGTGGTGGCCAAACAAAGTGTCAATCAGGCAAAATTGTGATTCCTCTTAAGTAAATGGTCAGTGCCAAAAATACAACCAACAGCCCCAAAGGGGTGAAAAATACAATATCTGTCCTCTGCGTTCATGCCTAGAGAGCACATGCAGCCTGCTTGTCCTTTCCAAAATCTTTGCTCTTCACACCCTCAAATCCCAGCACTTCTGACTTCATCTTTAACACCATCGCCTCCCGATTCCCTGCTCCTTCTGCTGGCTCCCCAATGATTTCCTTGACACTCAGGTGTATGACTTGCTGGCTTTTTTTTTTTTTTTTTTTTTTTGTATGCTGTTCCCCATGGTAAGAGATACAATTTGTGTGCCAAAGTTTTTTTTGAACTGCGCTGGTCAAAACAAACACAAGCCCCCGAGGTTATGTAAGCATTCCAGCACTTGAAAATGAGCAGTACTCCTCGAAGTGTTAACTACATTTCAAAATTAAAATGTTAACTGAGCTGGTTATAAAAACAGGTCATATGATGAAAACCAAAGTCTGTTGTGAATGCAAAATGTCTGTAACTGATGTGGAGGTTGTTTGTCTCTACTTTTTAATTAAAATTTTGAGCACAAAGGGCCATTCCAGTCCAGAGGATAAAAACAGAAACACCCTGGTAGAAGTAGTAGTTTGAAAGGTCAAAAACTAGGATGCTGGTTTTTTTCTTTCAGTGATCCACCAAGACCTTCTCACTGGAGCTTGGGTAGGAAAGAGTCCAACAGTTCCTTGACAATTTTCCTTTCTCCTTTTTTTAGGTTGGCTATCCACTGTGTCTTTTCTTATAGCCCTCTGAGCATCCACATATGCCTTGTGCATCCTGCTGTGGGATAGCTTCGTCCATGGTTTCTCCTTATCCTCACAGTCTGCTTGTGCTTTTATTTGTCCTGTTTCCTCAAGTGGCAAGCTGTATTTGACCTGTCCCACAATTAACTCAAAAGCTCCCAGCAAGCAATCACATGTCTTCACACCATCTCTGCAGCCTATGAGTGACCTTCCATATTATTAAGCTGGGAATTTCTTCAGCAGAGCAGTCCCTGAGGCTCAGCTCTATGCCTTGAAGCCTGGGACAATATTGCTTAGTACGCCCCTTATTTCTTTTGTAGGTTTCTTGGGGAAAATTATTTTTCTCTTAGTTTCCTCTTGTCACTGTGAACTTTTCTAAGTTAAAAGTTCAGAACTAGCCAAAAGCCTTCTGGTTCTGCCACAGTTGAAGAGGATGATATTTTTGCCAGTGTTCACCAACTCAGTATTTGACTCCATTGCCCTCCCTGTGCATGGTAAAATTTTAGGGCAGTAGAGAAACAGTGTGACATTGGGGCATCAGGATGATAACTGAAGGAAAAACTGGTGATGCCTCTCTTTTCTCATCCTGTAAGGGAATGTGGAGGTACAGTGCTCCTGGCAAGTCTCTCATCCTGAAGAGAAAAGACAAGAGTGAGAAAAGAGGTGTAACTCGAAGATGTGTGTGGTGAGTCAAAAAACCTCTTGGGGATGCTTTTGAGGTAGAGCATCTCATGTGTCATCCTTCACTGGTGGTTGCAATTGAAGCAGGGAATCTGGTCCTGCAGGGATGCATAGCAGCTTGCAATGCACTAAGTGGCTTTGAAATGAAGGGTAGTCTTTGGCACGCTGCAGCTCTCCCTCGTCTGCGTGGGTGTTAGCTTGGCAGTAACTTTAAACTACTTGCATACCCTAGACCTGCTCCTTGCCCTTCCCTTTCTCCTTCTAAAAAAGAATGTGTTTATTACTCCTTGGCATGCCAAGCAATGGCTTTGCTTCAACAGAGTTTGCGCCTTCTTTGGCTAGAGAAGCGCTCTCTCCCATCCTCAAGATTTTCATTCGGAGCCCAACATGAGCTGCTCAGGTCTAGCAAGTTTCACATTATCCTAGTATATCACATGGGAAATCTACATTAGCAGCAGGTAAACCTTTAGTGGACTCAGTTCAAAGGCTCAGAACGATGACCGAGCAGAGGCTGCAGAAGAAATACAGCCACGGTTCACAAAGCTGGTATCCCACCCACCTCACGGGGCAGGGGATAGACAGACCACGTGCTGGAAAGTATTTTCAGCAGTACCGGCCCGAGATAATTTATGAGAGCTTATAATGCTAACTACTAATGTTAAAAATGCGATATCCTGTGTAGAGGTGGGCAAAGTAATGAAGCATTAAGTCTGGCTGCAGCTGAAAACCTGGCTCTGTCTCGGCTCCATGCCCATGAATGAGTGAGAGTCGGGACAGAGCCAAAGTGCTGAAAACTGTCTGGCGTGGCTTCCTGGCGGTCACGGCGACCTGAGGAACACACATGCACGTACGTGTGCGTGTGCACACACCCGCGTGCGCCGCATTACGTACCACTCGTGTTTTCACGCTGCGCGCTCTGATCCAAAGATCTGATGATGTTTTTGCCTCACGGGGTTAAGACAAATGTTTGGCTTGTCACAGCCTTAGCTATACCTTCAAACCTTTTGGCTTGTCTTGGAGCAATGCTTAGACATAATTGGAGACATCTTTCAGCGGGGCCTATCTCCAGGACTGCAAGGCATAATGAATCGTTCCTCCTCCCCAAAAGGTAAACTGCTGCTGAACTCTTAGCACTGTGTTCACCTGCTTGATGAAACATGTTTTGAATTACAAAAGACTAAGTGATATTTAGTTTCCCAAGCAGCAGTGGTGAGAAGTTTGCAGCTAACAGGAGATTATCGCCGAGACACATCTGTAGTTGAAGAAAGCCTAAAACGCAAGCATTTGCATTAGATTTTGAACAGCTCAGGCTGTGGGGGCGAACTAGGATTTCCACTAGCTTTTTATAAAACCTGAAGTGATTTGCAAAACCTGAGTCCAGATTTACCCCAACTTGGTGCAAATATTAATTTCTTTTGCAATTCAAGATCATCTCCAATATCCGGAAATACAGAAAAAGACTTTTCGGTAATTCACATTCTCTGAAAGTTGAACTTTTCTAAAGTTGGAAATGGATGCAACTAAGTTTTGCATGCGAATTACACGTATTTCGAATTCAGACATGTCCACTTATATTTTGAATTCACATACATCCATGTAAACCCAAACAATTATTTTTTTTCACATTAAATGATATTTGCGAGGTTGCTTATACTTTCAATGCAAACAATAGGCAAGCAGTGGAGTTGTGCAAATTCCCAGCTCAAAGCACTCATCAGTTCCTCTTTTTGACCTCAAATATTTCATGCTGACTGCCCACAAGTCCCAGTCCTCATGCTAAACACCCAAGGAGCTCTCAATCATGTTGGTCTTTTCATGTGCTTCTGCACCCTTTTGTCTGCTGAGGGAAGTGTCTATAATTGCACAACATGAGTTTTTCAACTTACTTTGGGGATGTTTTTTATACACTGTAAAAACTATGACTTGATACATCTGAACTTTGTTAAGACTTAGTGTCTTCAGGCTCTGGTAAGAAGTGGACACTGTCCTGTGACTCAGGGAATCAGGAAACCCGTGTTCACCGTTGGTTCGTGTTTGCGGGCTTGTTGGGCAATGTTCAGTTGTTAGCTTACTTTTCCATTCTCTCATCTCTGAAATAAATGGATGATAAGAGTTCCCACCTTTTCCATGAAGCCAGGTACTAGAGTTAGATACTGTAACCAGAGAGCACATCACGGCAATGATTATATAAAACTCTCCACAACTGTCTCCCTACATGTACATAGGTACACACGTTAATGTGCACAAACCCTCCTATGCACACTGTATGCGCACATCTGTGTATCTTCCCCCTGCACACAGAAGCATGCACAGTGCTCTGCAAGGTATTTAGAGTTGTTATGAAAATACAGGCTGGACTGAAATGAATTTCAGCAGAAGCACTGAAGGTGAAGTAAGGATTTTGTGTGCCACAAGCTTGGGAAAGCATTTAATTCAGTTTCTTTCTGTGTACAGCAGCAGAGAGTTCTTAAGAAGGCAGGTTAAAAAGCTAAAATTGTGTTCCCCCCCCTCTTTTTTTTAATATATGGGAAAGCTTTACTTAGAAAACAAACTTTCCCTTGTGCTTTAATTGTCTAAAAACCATATGGGTTTTTTCCTGATTTCCACTTCAACCTTTGTTTTGCCCTGCCTAAAGGTGTGCTAAGGTTGTGGTCAAGACACTTGCTCAGTCCTGTCTTTATATTGTGTTCACAGGTGAGATCTGGGGAACAGTCAACAAATTTTGGATTGCTTTAAGAATCGTGCATCTTGCTTAAAAAGTGGAGAGTTTTAAAAATTAAAATATTAAGTTTACAGTACTTTCCAACGACTTTTTGTTTATTTGTTTTGATGTGGGTTTCTGGGCTTTTTTCACAATTACCTATCACGAAAGCTATTGGGGAGGGACAGGAAAGCCACCAGACCCGTGCTCAGTGGCAAGAAACACACCATTACCAAGAGAGTCAGGATGAAATACGAGGGGCAGGGGGGCATCATGACAATCCCCTTTTTCTGTCGCTCCGTTTCTATTCCAGCTACCTGGGAACAATCAGAAAAGGGTTGAAAAGCTTGAGAAAAGTGAAATGCAAAGCCGGGTGCAAGTGTTGAACCCAGACGAAACGCTGTTGTAGCAGGCACCACAGGCAGTGAAATCTAAGCGGTCTAAAGAAATAGCCTGGTGACCTGAGCAGGGGATGTTCTGCCCACTTTGACGCTGTTTTTTAAAACAGTACAGGCTTACCCCCTTCAAACAAACCAAAGAAACGACTACCCCCGTGCCTCGGCCCGGCTAAACCCGCTGCTCAAAAGCTCCAAGTCTGCGCTGTCTCCCAGTCTGAGACACTGAAAACACGCAGGAGCCACTGGAGCCCCTCAAGAAAACCTTTATTTTGGGGGGGGGGGGGGGTCCCGAGATTACGAGGCCGTTACCGGGGCTTGCCCGGCTCCCGCCGCACCCCGGCCCTGCCCTCCCGACGGCGGCTGTTCGCGGCAGGCCCGGGATTTGCCTGCCATCTATCGGCACCGGCACCGAAGAGCGCCGGCCCTGCCGGGCCGCAGGGAGACCTACAAACCCCCCGGACCCCTTCCTCCCCCGCCCTGAGCCCGGGGTGGAACCGTGGCTGCCGCGGAGGGTGGGTTGGGCTCTGGGGTACGCCTTGATGCCCGCCGAAATGGCACGGGGTGACATCTCTGTCTGAGTCCCCAACCTGTGCTCTTCTCACTAAGCCATGCACTAGCGAAACTTTATTTATCTAGTGTTACGTTTGAATCTGTAATTCCTGTTCTGACTCCTTTACACGATAGTTTTTTAGGCCAACACTGGTGTACCAGTGTAAATATTACAACATCTTTTGGCCAAATTCAATAAGAAATGCCTTCTGTAACCACACCTGACTGTTCCTTGGTTCTTGAGAAGATGAAAAAAAAAAGAAAAAAAAGAGTCAGAAAGTCAGTGACTGTGTGTCATGGAATGGTTGTTTTGTTTTTCTACAGTCCGCTTTCATGGTAAGCCAAACATGTTTTCAAAGCCAGGACTTGTGATCTTAAATTTCATGTGACATGAAAGGCTGTGGACAATATTTTCTTTACTGAGCCAGTCTGTGATACACCTCTGTGAAATATTGCCTACAGCACGGCACGTAAATGCCCAGCACAGAGCGAGACCATTTGGTACCATTGCATAGGAAGTGGTGCTTTAGCTCCTGGGACCCTGTTTCCAGACCACAAGGTCTATTCCTGCCACTTGCTTATCCTAATCCTTGTCTGCTCTTCCCAGCCCCAGAACAGAACCCCTACAACTGCCTACTCTGAACCTGCCCCAGGAGTCTGGTGATTCACCAGACAGGGTTATGCGGATTTGCCTCTTAAATATTGGCCAAAAAAAAAAAAACCCACTGCCTTGTAACTGCCCTGTGGGTTGATCTTATTTTTTTTTCTGTGCCTTCTTCTTTTATGTTTTGCTATTTTCTTTCTCCTCACATGGGGCGTATCTTGCCCAGAGTGTTCATTGTTCTTCACCAGTGTGGCTGTGTACTACATTATATCATTCCCAATATTGTAGAAACTCAGATGCAAAGAGTGTGACTCACTTAACCTGTGTAAACAGCTACTGTAGGGTAAATGGAAACACACTCAGAAATACATCTCTTTCTCATCTTCTCTGATTCTGCCTGAACTCCCAAGAGTCAGGGACCAGTCCTTGCCCCATAACTGGGTGGATCAGGTTGTTCGTTGTCCACGCTGCTTAGGGCTAGTTCCCTCAGCAACCGATTTGCCTTTACAATAGCTAGTTGGAGCTATCCAAAGTGAGGCAAGGAGGTGAGTTTTAAGAAACTTAAGAAACGTATCTGAATTTAAGATGTGAACTGTTCAGCAGTCCAGTGCTCCAGACCTATAGTCATTTTTAGCAGTATGGCCAAACCCTCTGGTGTCTATAAAGGGAGTCAGGGGAGAAAAAAATTCAGCACAGATGTTTTCATTTGGTGATGTGACTCCCAGTCAAAGGATTTTTCAAAATCACATGCTAAACAAGTAGCAGTAACAGACTTGAGAGCCTGGTCCAAGCGGCCTAGACTAATACTCCCATCCCATAAGTAGCATCATCAGTGCCTAGAGAAGAGTTAACATCTTGTTGTACATTCATCATGAGTAACTCTTTGAGACCTCAGTAAGAGTCTAATTTTATCCTTAGTTTTCTTCCTTCAGAATAGATCTATCACTTGAGTCTGTAGAAGCCTTGGAACTAAACCCTGTGCTAAATGTAGCACCTCCAGAAATTTATATTCAAATGTTCCTTTAGTTTGTTTGTCTTGTGTGGGGGGGAGATAGAGAAAATCATGGGTTATTTCTGCATTTTTATTCATTACTTATACTCATTATTATTAATATTTAAATACATTGGTTTTTAAGGTACAAGGAGGGTTATGATGTTGTCTAAATCTTGATCCTTCATTGCAGTTTCTGATCTCATAAGTCTGTTAAAAAGCATATTTTTAAAAGCAAAGGGCTGGAGTAAAGTATGCCCCTTTGTTCTTTTTTGTGTCCTCCTTCCTCAGCAGGCATGGTAAGCAAGGCAGTTCCAAGAAAGTACAAGGAGGGTACTTTTCTGTGACTACAGTAAGACTGCTGTAATTAATGCAGTACCAAATAACTAATAGGTTAAGAAATAATTAATCCGTGAAAATCTTAATTTGAATCTTTCTGAGATTGTGAAGGACTAGTATTTCCAAAACAAGCTGTGCTGTTTCGGAGCAGGGAAAGGAAAAATATCAAGTTTGCAGCTCCTGGCAGAATTAAAACTCAAGTGCAATAGAATCTTCCAAGTTATTCTTTCAACTCCTCAACATTAAGAGAACAAAATTGTTAAAAAAAAACCCCAAAACTGTTTATTTGCTTATTTGGTATTCTGATCTGTGAAATGAAGACAATGTTGGACTACAGACTGCCTATTTTCTTGATTTTTTTCAAAGTTTCTGTAGGGACATAAATAGATTTCAAAGTGGAACAAGATTAGAACTGCCTGAAATGCAGGATTTAGGGTTAATTACACTTTTTCTTCTTTTTCTTCTTTTATTAATGTGGTTTTGCTTGGTCAGGACCTACATCAATTTTTTCAAGACCTTCTCATGACCCAGAAATCCCCAAATGGTGTTTCTAAAAGGAAACATTCATGGTGTTTTTGAAATATATCATTTCCTGAGACTTTCTTATTAGTTTCACCTCTGCTGGCCTCCACTTCCAGAAACTTGAAGTTCCTAGCAGTGTTGTGTGACATGCCTGAAACCCTGCTATGGTGAGTCAGCCCAGGCATCACGGAGCTCAGAAGCCCAGGCTCCCTGGCAGCACGGCTAGAAAACCGAGAAACACTGGTGGAACTATGTCCAATTGGTATTTTCATCCATAAACTTCTGACCAGTGCTGAATAAGGCAAACAATGATTATCTAATAAAGACCTTAAGCCTCAGTCCAACTTGAAAAGATAAAGACCTGGACTCATTTTGCTTTTCTTTGAAGAAAACTGTGATATGTTTGGCCTGTTACAGACTTCATTAGAAGGCAAGCTGGACCTTCAGAGCATATAATCTTTGATTTTATACAGATTTTTAGACAGAACAAGAAAAAGAAACATGAACTTTGGAGTTTACTTGTAGTGTTTCCAGTTCATGGAAATCCCTACTTAGTAACATACTGCACTAAAAAAATATTTTGTGGGCTATGGTAGCACAAAACTAATTTTAGCTTCAAAACCGGACAGTAGGGAAAAGTGTTTTGGTGCTCCTTTAAATAAAAAGTCACCCAAGACTACCTCTCTAAGCACTCTGTATTGCACTAATTGATCTCTTAATTGACTCAGTCAACACAGCAGTCTCCATCACACAACAAGCACTAATTGCTACAAGCTTGCTTCTGCAATGTTAAGTACTCTGAAGGCAAGGCATCTGTATACGCTGGAATTGACTGTACAGCGGTGGCTGTACAGCCGTGGGGCTGAGCGAGTGGGGCTGATTCTGTGAGGAACCCCACCACCGGGGCATGCAGGTGTTCCCTGGCCCTCCCGACAGGCAGCGGTGCTCTTCACAGCTTAATATATATGTATATCTGAAAAAAGGACAAGCAGAGGGTTTTTTCCAAAGGCCAGAAATAATTTGTAAAGGGTATAAGCAAACACTAGGACCCACTTTCAAAGATGGTATTAAAAACAGAGAGGAAGGTTTCTTCTCTGAGATCTATAACTGTAAAGGTGCCCTGAACCCAAGAAAACAGATGATTGCTTTGTGCAAGACCCAGTTTAGAATATAATGAGCCAAAAAGATACTTTACAATCACTTAGTCTACATAATGTACCTGGAGACTGGATAATGATTTAAGTGAGGGCAGTGTTATGGTATCTCTGCTCTGACAGATCTTAATATTAACAGGGAGGAGTCTGTTACTCCCCTCAGGGCAAGATTCATTACCTTGGTAGGTGGATTAGTGGCAGGGTGCCTGACAAAGTGCCTCCAAGGGCTTGTCTACACAAGACAAGCATTGCACCCATTTAACTCAAAGTGTGATTTTAAACCAACTGAATTAAACCCATGCAGAGGCCTAGGAACACAATCCTTTTTGAAGTTAGCAGAAGTTAACCATGTGGAGAGTCAAACTCTAGTGAAATGGGCCAAAAACAAAGGTCTTTAGCCAGCATAGGTTTTAATACAACCTATGGTACAGTCTCCTTACCAAGGCCCAAGGGATACCACACTGCTTTCAGCTTAGTTGGGAGGATAACAGAGACTCTTGTTCTCTCCTCATTCACCAGCTATGATAAATTTCTCTCTGTATCACCAGTAGAGATAGCCCAAAGAAAGCAATGGTAAGCAGAAGCAACTTTCACAAAAGATCAGCCAGAGATGAACAGGAAATTTCACAGGATGTAGAAATTTCCACAGAGAGGTATGGCTAGCTAGGTGATATTTTCGTCAGAAAGGTGAAAAAGAGAGGTAGAAGGAGTAGGGCTCCCTTTTAGCCTACAGACTTGTTGCTGGGTAAAGGTATTTAAGACCTGGTCTCATCTCTTTCAAAGTTACCTGTGATGAAAAATTGCTCAGACTCAAATGCAGAGACTTCCATTTTTCAAAATTAAATGGACTAAGTAGGTGCACACAGTAGAAAATCTAAAATCTTGGCCCAGGATGGGTATTTTGACACATTCTGGTTTTATAAACGTATTCCAAAAATTTTATTTTCATTCCAGTATGAACTCAGAATACATACTGAAATCTTCAAAACTGCAAAAGTTACATCCTGAGGTCAGACTCAGTTTGGTCTGCAGCACATATTACAGCTGGACAATGTTTTTACTCAGAGAAAATACTCATATTTTCTATCAATTTTGTGGATAAGGTTTTCCTAAATTTAGCAGACCACAGCCAGCCTTAAATAATTTGGTAAGTCGGTTTCTGGAAATCAAGCTTCCAGCATTAGATCACTGGCTCGGTGTGTTAGAGTGAGAGCTTAGTGCTAATCAAGACTAATGAGAAATGAAGGAAATGGAAAATGTTGGAAGTTTTATACAATCTAGTGGAAAGAGCAAACTGAGTCAAATGTGCAACAGTAAGATGGTTTTAATGTGATTTTCATAGCAACCACTAAAATCAGTAGAAGTTGCATCTGAGTGGAAAAAAATGCAGAAGAATCCTGCACTGTGTCTGTGCTGACATAATAATCATGTGAGGGATTTCTAACCCCTGTGGCAAGGGCCAAACACCCATACCAGCCCTTCCTGTGCTGGCAGGGCCAACTCTAAGGGTTATGAACTTGCTCCTCAGTACCTACCTGCATGCCCCAGACCATTTCTTATTAGCGAGGCCACTAAAAGATTGGCTTTTTTACTCTTCATCCCAATATTATTTCTCATTCTGGTCCAATCAGCTTTTATGGGGCTGGGCACATGAGCCAGGGTATTTATGAAAGTATCCTTCACAACATAGATTTTCTGCACCTGTGAATACATTGTGTTCTAGTTACACTGGACGCACTCTTATAACAATAGACAAGTGTGATCATCCAAACCAGAAAACACAGTTGTAGATGTTTATGAAGGTTATAAGTGATGAAATGAAAGAAAAATCGCTGTTGATCTATTTATGTTAAGGTTAAATCAGAAAGGTCTCTCTCCTTTTTTTTCTAGCCAGTCTTCTATTATTTGTCCTCATGCACATTTGTCATGGACTTGATCTTTCTATATATTTGTTGCATCCTCTAGCAAAAAAAAACCAAAAAAGCCAAACTAAAAAGTCATGAAGAATATCCCTGAAATGGTGGGGTTTGGATTGTAGACTGAATGCTCTAACCAAGAAGAAAACATAAGATTTTTGTCATGTACTCTCTTTCCTGACAGGTTGGATACTAGCTCCGCATGTCAACAAACTGTGTTTCCATCCTGTCTGGGTTACCAGGTTTTTAACTTTATTTTTATGTCAGGTCCAGATAATATAGTTTAGTGAAAATAAAATGATAGACCATCTGGTAGAAGGAGTGTGGGGTGATCTTCAGCCACACAGAAAGGGGAGGGGAGGGTGAAAAAAACTAACACACCAGGACATAAAGGTGTTAGACAAACAGAAAGATATCAGCTGGGACTACAAATGTTTCCACACGTGTTTGGTTCTGAAGACTATGTGAGCTTTAATCACGTTACCTAGAAAACTAGGAGTGCGGAAACCTGTTTCACAGCATTGTGCTTTGATGGAGTACATTGCACTAGCTGGAAAACAACATTCAATATTGTCAGTGTTTCATATCATCATGTTCTATCATGTTCACATTTCCAACATAGGTAGCACATGTGCTTGAACAGCATAAGCTTAGGGATGTACCTGGAATAGAGAAGTCTCCTGAAGGAAGAATAACAGAATTTTGTACTGTCCGTTTCCTCTACAATCTTCCAGAAGAATTTTATTGTATTATTCTGAAGAGCTAAATGTCTTTTTCTATTGGTTTTTAATCCAATTGTTTTCCCAAGAGCATAGAATTTGTTTCAAGATTTCAGGTATATTAGTACTCTAGATAAGATGTACTCTAGATAAATAGTAGACTCTCCATACTACTTGTTAATTACTGTTTCAGATTCATCTAATGTTGTGAAATCCCCATCCATCTGCCAGTTGTGACAAGTTCTGCTAGATCAAGTGACAGTTGTTATCCAGTTAAATTTCTCCCTATCTCCACTTCCTAATTTTGCCTTAACAGTGTTAATTTTAGACCTGATCCTTTTGGTATTCCAGTTGTAGGGTCAGATTCTACATTTCTTTCCCATGAAGGGAACAAGGCTTCTCATCTCCACTGTGTATGTGCATTAACATTTTTCTAGTGCAGTGAGTTGATACACTGGGAAGGACAGATACGTGAGGGATATATTTAAAGATACACAAGTTGTAGAAATTGTCTCTAAAATAAGGATGCAATGGCATTAGAGCATGATGATGACCTACGTAAAGTCCAAAGACTCAGTTTTGAGGAACTGTGTGTCTCTTCCAAGATATTTATGGAAATAGGACTTTTCTTGGTGAAGGAATGTGACCTGGGAACCCATAGTGTTAGGCTTCCTTACTTAAACACTCACAGCCCTGATCTGGAGAGTGTGCAGGTTTCTTGACAACTTCTTAAGGAAGGCAAGAAAGGCATAAACATACTGGAGCGAGCCCAGTAAAGGGCTTGTAAGATATTTAAGGTCTTAAAGTGTCTGACGTAGAAGGGGAGGCTGAGAGAGCTGAAACTGTTCAATCCGAAGTAGAGAAGGCTTGGAAGGATTTTACCAATATGTATAAATACCTGATGCATGGGAGTAAAGAAGTCGCAGTGACCAGACAAGAAGCAATGGGCACAAGCTGAAATACACAAAATTCCATTTAAACCAAACCAAAACAAACCCCAAACTAAACCAAATCCCAAACCAAACCAATTGTTACTATGAGGGTGCCCAGAGAGACTGTGGAGTCTCAATCCTTGGAGTAATTCAAACCCCAAAAGCAGGGTTTGAACCAGATGATCTCCAGAGCTCCTTTTGGATCAGCACTCAGAGCACTGTTTTATTGAAAAAAAATTTGGAAGAAAGAAGAAAACAGACTGAGATGTACTTTGAGAAAACCAAGAGATATGTGGTATCCTAAAATCTTTATTTGACATAGACTTCTTTTTAGATTAAGGGTACATGTGCTAGGTATACTTTCTCTGATCAGTCACACCTGAAATGCTGCTTTGTGAAAAACCATTAGTTATTGTAGAAGCAACAGGAAGAGTTGAGGGTGAGTTATGGATCATGATCAAAGAACAGGAAGTATCAAAAAATCTGCAGGTAAAAGTCAGTTTGACAGTCATTATGCTCTTGACATAAGCATAGGCATCACAGCTCGTCTGTGTAATGACATCCTACCCCTCTCCCAGTACCAAGCAATGCAATTAAAAATGCCACTCAGATGATCATCCCAGAGGATGTTACATGGAAGTGCTGCCTCTATAGTGTAGGTGAGAGAGGGGGATGGTTCTACAGATATCCAATATCCATTAGGCATAATGTTAATTGTACTCTGGGTATTGGAAAGCATTAAAAGATTACAGAAAAATCTCAGCAAATGCCATTCTCAGGAATTTTAGCTATTATGCACTAAAGAGCAGAATACTCTAAATAATGAAATAAAGGTCGCGTTCTCTGAAAAAGCTAGACATGACTTCAAATTGAAAGCCTGATGATATGATTAATGTCTCTTCCTTTCCAAGATTTAAGCTGGGAACTTGTGAATTACCAAGAACTGTGAGTATCTTTTGTGGGGAGGTACCTGAGGAAGCAGTACTGTGTTTCCAGTCTCTCAGATGTCAGCCTGAGCAGTTAGTGTATCAGGCAAAGGCACGGTGCTTGTGTGATCTTCTTGCTCTGAGGTGCCACTGAGTGTCACCTCATTTGTAACTACTCCCATGAAGGGAGGGAAGGAACTGGGGTGCTGTGTTGTACCTGGGACCAAGCTGATAGTCAAGCCAACTGACTAGAACTCTATTCTTGTCACATTGCTTACATTATTCAACATCAGGGTGAAATTTAGTCTTATGTTACCATGGAATAGCAGAGTAACCTTCTTTGTATGGAACTTTTCCTTCTGGGATTCTGCATGGTGGTATTAGTTAGGACTTGTAGCAACTCCTCTATGGCAATACATTCCAAAGTTACATGCACAAAGCTACCTTTGCTAAAGTCAATCAAATCATCAAAGGCAATGGAATTAAAACAAAAATAAAATATCTATAGTTTTAGTGAAAATCCTGCAGGTCAAGTGTATTTTTGCGTAAATCTAGAAATGGCAGACATGCTGTTTAATTTAAGTGATGCTACTATTGCATTTACTCTTTACAGGTTAGTTTTGGCATTCGACCATCTTATTCCTCTGGAATAGAAGAATATGGGGGATATCATTCCATAAAGATTAGTAAGTTTGGTTTCATAACTCTAGAAGGTAAAATCATAATAAGTAGGATTTGGTGCTACTCCATCCTTATCTGAAGACGCTGAGCCCTGAGAAGAACTGGTCCACAGACTGTGATAAGAGTAACTCCTACAACTGCTTGTTTTGAAATGCATCTTGAAAATGCCACATATTTAAAGAGACTGTTGTCTCTACATTGCGCTTCAATTATTCATGCTAAATCAATCCCTGAAATATCTGTAATGTTTCCACATCAGAGACTCTGGTCAATTTACAAATTATTTTTAGGCAAAATGTGCAGCAAAATTCTTCCAAGCTAATTGCAAAATATCATTGTGATTGGCCTGATGTGAACCTAAACTGAGCACTTGCTTGGGCTGCTTATCTGTGTTAGCTAAGATGAGGCTAAGAGAAGATGGAGACAGGATTTGTCCTGCAATCTACTCCTGCAATCTACTCCTCTTTGGGCCCTTTCTCAGCTCTATTACAGTGGCAGGACTCAGGAGTGAGACTACTTAAAATGAGCTGGTGCATGTCTTCTCAAGAGTGTGGTCAAAGTTCAGTTTTCCTGCTTCAGACTTTAAGAGGCAGATTTGGTCCATGCTGGTGAAGAAAGAGTACAGGGTAAGAACTGGCACAGGAACAAGAATGAAGGAGACTAAGACATTGGGGAGACCTTTTTTTTTCTTCTCCAACTGCCAGTGGAGGAGCAGGAAGAGCCAGACTGCAAATAATGTTGATAAAAGGTGCCTTGGCCCCTTTTTTCATATGTCTCTGGCTTAGACACAGTAGGACAGCAAGGCGGTGGCTATTTTGCAGACCTCAGCAGACTGCCATTCTAGGAGGTTGCCTCATTTGCCTGTATATCACACAGACGAAAATCCAATCATCTGAGAGCAGAAAAAAATCCCTCCAACATTAACCAAGAGATACCCTCTCTAGTTTTGCACAGCTCATGTCCATAAATCTGTAATTCACCAACGGCTGTTAGCCCTGTGGTACTGAGTATGAGATACAGACTTAGCAGAAAGGCCCAGATCCTCTGGAATAAGTTGCATGATTTCTTCAAGATGACAATAAGAGTGCAAGAAGTGTTGTGAAAGAAGTAATTTGAAAATCTCTCCCACATTACCATACAGAATATCATTAGCTTTTTGGTAGAGCCTTCAGCAAGTGTGATAGTAATTGTTGAAATGGAATTGCTCACTACAGCAAGGAGACATGATGGTATCCGTAAAACAAATGTTAAAGTTCACTTACGAATTATATGAAGGAAGAAAGTTTTGATCATCGTCAGCAGCATTGTTGGCAGATGTTTATCCAACATGTTCTTGAAGGGTTTCAGTCATGAAGACTTCATCTTACCTCAGAAATTTACTCAAGTTCCTTAACATCCTGAGTATGAGATTTCCCTAACTCTTCTTTATTTTCCTTGCTGTAAGAACTGTTCGTTCGTACCTAATATCCTTCTCAGTTGTTGATGCCTCAAATACAAAAGTGTAGGAATTGATAACCTGAAGTCTAATTATCCAGTTCAGCCAGTATTTAGTCTTCAGAAGAGCCAGCTACTTGTGAAGATGATTTCTGCAGCTGGCAATTACTAGATAACCTACAGCAGGTAAAGCTGCTTAACTTACATCTGTTGGATGATAATTGTTTACCTGTCTAAGGTGTAAGCTGTATGGAGTAAAATGAAAAAAAAAAAAAAGGAAAAAAGAAAGCTATTTAAAACAATGCTCCTAGGTCAAGCCACACATGGGTTTGTTTTGTTTTACAGGGTCAAAGAGCAAGCTCCTGAGGTTTTACAAAACCCAGCTATCCCAAGTTACACATTACAGAAATGGGGCGGGGGAGGGAAACACAGTCTTCCTTCTAACCCACAACTCTGAAAACTTTGGCGGTTCAGATAAAGTGGAACCTGACTCTGAACTCATGCTGGTTTGCAAACCTCAGGCCACCCCTACATATCGCTAACACCCCCTAAAGACACTTCCTCGTGGGCTGCAAACGATTTGCGGTGTCTACACTCCATCAGGCTTCCCTACAGCAAAGCCCTGGAGATTTTGGCAATTTGGAAGGCTGAGTATGACCCAAACATTAGCTAATTTCAAGAGAGTACAGCATGAAATATCGCCTGTGACTTCCAATAAGCAGCGTCTCCAAAGATGACTTCTCAGAACTGCGGAACTCTTTATGAGTGTTTTAGCAGAGATGGTGCTTGTAAGTAATCTCATTGTAAAGCCGCCCATCTTCAAGAACACACTTACAGCACTAATTGTTTCCACAGAAAGTGCTGTTTAATGCAGCAAGATCCTCTCACTTCCCCCCTCCCTTTTTCCCCCATCTCACTCAAGAGTGTCTAGCTCTTCCCTTTGTGAAAGCCACCTCCTTCAGTCCTGAGACTCAGTCTGCTGCAGTCACCAGCATTCCTCAATTATCATGTTTTTCCTTGAGTAAAAGAACAAAATACAACAACAGATAAACAGGTAGATAATTTTAAATTATTTACCATTATCCACCTGATTTTTGGCTGCAAGGTGGCTTGTGAAATGATTACTATTTATTATGTCTCCTGTTTGAAATGGCTTCACAAGAGAATTTATCCAGTGAGAGTTTCATCTCAGACGAAAAAAAAAAAAGAGTTTAGAGTCATGTCTTTGAGCTATACATCTTTTTTTTTCCAATTAACTATTTAGAGAAGGAGGATGTGTTGTAACCCAGGGTTAGGTCACCAGGATATTATTCCTGACAGCACAGACTCTGTATGACTTTGAGGAAATTGCATCGGTTAAGGTTTGCAAAGTTAACTAGGGAAATTGAAGCTGAATCCTGTGAACATCTTTTAAGCCTTCAGTCATTATATTTTCTTGATTTTGGTCTTGTTATTGTTGCCCTTATTATTTAAAATTAACCTTATGGACTCCATTCAGACATCAACGTCCCTTACACTAAACTCTAAGAAGGCAAGGGGAACAAGTGTAAGTCCGTAAGTAAAAGAAAGGAGAGAACACGAGACAAGAGGTGAGTGTGATGCAGAAGGGAGCCCAGGCTGGTCAGCAGGCTAAGCAGTGGTCCCTCAAATCAGTGTGTATCATACTGTGTCAAAAGATACTATTTTAGGAAATATGTAGAGGAAGGCAGCAATGTGGCTTTTAAGAATGTTTAATGGCAATTTTCCTCTGTATCTCAGGTTTTCCATCTGAAAAGGGATGGTAATTATAAACCCTTTATAAAGGCTTTATAAAGGCTAATGTTGATTCATTATACTAATACACATCATTCCTGGAAGGAGTAGGGTGGTGGATCTAGAGCCAGATTAATTATTTTGACAGGACACAGGGGTTATCTAGCAGCCACTGTCTGTATTTGAGATGGCCAGACTGATTCAGCACAGAAGTTCATGGCTACAAATTCGGCAACCATTTGCTACAGGTACTCTCTGATATTAACCTGAAACTGACTCTTTCCCGGAAACACTCAAAACAGAAACAAACAGAAAAAGGCAGATTCCTGTGTGCAACTCTCAAGAGGCAACGTTCACTGGAAACTACCTGTGGACAAACAGCGTTGTACTCAAATTCAGACAACCACATTTTACTTCAGGCTCTCCCTTTCCTTGTGCAAAGAGCCTCTATGGGTGACACATTGGTGTTGGGGAAACATGGCTTCTTTCAGTCTACCGCACAGCAACCAAAGAGCAGTCAATAAGCTTGGAGGAAAACTTAAATTAAGCAGATTTGCCACTTGATATCCAAGGGGGTTGACTGTAAAGTAAACCTTCTCACCGAGTGAGGCTAAGAGAGCAATGAGTGACTCAGAAGAGGACCTCCCTGTGTGTGCTCTGACTGTTCTGGGGAAGGCTTCTCTCTTGTTCTCTCCCCTTTGACTATTAGCATGCTCAGCATGAAAAAACTCAGTTATCCTGTGTGAATGTGTCCTATCCCTTTGTTCTTCGTTACCCAAATCATCAAAATAATTTGAACTGCTCTTTGTCCTTACTTGCACCTCCTCTATGAACCGTTGAAGTCAGCTGGGCCATAAATCACTTTGCCCCCAGGAGCAGAAAAAGAAATGTAGTTCACGAAATGTGGGAGACGAATCTTCTGTACTCTTTTTACCAAGAGTGTCTTTGGAAAAGCCCCTTTGGCTGGGATGTGGTAAGAAGCCACAGCCAAAACCAAAGCATTTTTGGCTCCCCCAGAACTGACTAGGAACCTCGAGTATCTTCAGTGCCTAGTGTTCCCTCAAAAGTAAAGAGTTAATCATGCTGCCGGTGAAAGAGTGGGTATTTTGCTACCTACTTCCCCAGGGCGTGACTGAGGCCTGAATCCACAAAATGAAAAGTTAAAACACAACCATGGAGCAAACACTTTTGACATATAAGCAGAAGCTCTCTGAAAAGACAATGCCGGGATAGCTGGTGTTCTGCCAGGGACAACCTTTTTTCACCAACCAGCTTCATTTTTTTGCATGTGCTTTCCAGGCAGTATCACTCCAAAATATGCATGCTAACCAGCTTTGACACCTGTAAAAAGCGGTTGCTAGCAGGTATGTGCACCCAGCCCACTTAAGGTTTAAAAACTGTCCAGAAAGCCTTTTGTGGTCCCAAGTCATGTGAGCATTACAGTGAACCAGGGGACAAAATGCCAGTGGGTCTCAGGTCTTAAAGCTCAGCATCTGATGTCCGCATAGCCCCACCAGTGCTCTGGTGCCAAGGAATAACACTGGGGAATAGCACTGCTTGGAAAGGCAGCGATACGGGCATTTTCTGGACTGTAGGAGAAGGCTTAAAATGACTACAAAGGAAATGAAGTGCCACTGTCTCCCACAATATGATTGGGAATTCCACTGCAATTGACACTTGCCGTCAAGTCCCAGCAGCACTCCTCTAGCAACGGTACAAAAGCATAAGGCCTGACAAAGCCCTGGAAATGTATCTTAGCACTCAAGCAGCAAAAGATAATTAGGAAAAAAATTATCTGGCATTTATTTATTTTTTAGGGAAAAAAAATTGTTGGGATTTTTCCCGTCTGACTCATAACTTTTGAATGCTTTGGGCTGAACACAACAGAAATTGTTCATTCAGAGGAATTTGGTCATCTCTGAGGAAAATGCATTATTTCGCTGCTTAATTTCCTGAAATGCTCTCTTTAGCCTAGAAATTCAGCCATTAATGTTTGGTCAGCACATTCCTTTTACTGTTCTTCCCTACTTCTTTCTCTTCATGACAATCGCTTCCTTTTTCCCCTGCCTGCTTTCCCTCTGACACAAAAGCCAGGCCAGATACTGAGAAAGATAAGCAGTCATTTGAGGGGCTCTGCCAGGGCACCCACAGCTCTGCCCCAGCACGTGAGCCACAGCTGCCAGGAACAGTTACAGCAGAGTGGGTAAAGTTTAAACCATATTGACTCGGGTGAACGAACAAAAGATTTCCGTAACTTTTCAGCGTTCAGTAGGAATTAGTAAAGGGAAGCACCAAAAAAAGGGACTCTGTAGTGGCCATCTCTTTTCTTTAGCTTTGTGCAGAATCCTAAAGCCTTGATCATTTGGCATTGAGTGGCTTTAGTCAAAAGTCTTTGATTTCTCTCCGAGATCACTTCTCTTAAGCTTCCTGTCTGATCCTTCAGTATTCTTCTCTTCAGTGGAGATACACAAGGTACTGCTGGCATGGAAAATACAGAATGAAATTTATTCAATTCCACAAGGTAAGAAAGTGGGCAGATTTCACTTCCAGCATTAAAAATCTGTTAGAGGACATATGAACTTTCTAAATAGATGAGCTTCTCACAGTAATCATGTAGTCAGCATAGGGCACAGGGTAGATGAAATATATTGTGCTTTGTATTAGGAACTGAGAAAAGGTGACCATGGTGGATCATATTACTGCAAGACACTATGAAGTGACTTCATTCAAAGACAATGGACGATCAGGCTCAGGGATCTCTAGGGTTTGAAGAAATGCAAAAATCCAGCGGTGTGTGGCAATGTGTAACAAGGACTTGAAGAAGACCACAACATATAGTTATATACTTCTTACCGATATGATATCTTCCATTTCCTGGTTTCAAAGCATCTTACCAATATGAAGTAGTTCTACCCACTGTAAGATGGGTAGATGCCTAGAGAAACCCAAACAGTGATAGGGACCCTTGAGGACAAAACCTGCCCCTAGGAAGTAGGGGTGCTGCCACTATAAAGACCAAAGAACTAGAATTTATTGTCTCATTAGTCATTTAGCTCTCATATTCGAATAGAAATTGCAAATACAATAAGGTAGTTCTGGTGTAGAGCTACCAGTAGTAGTTGCTCCATTACCTTCCCAGGAGTCAAGGTAAGGCTGACTGATAATTTCCTAGAACCTCCCTCTTGCCCTTCTTGAAGACTGATGTCTGCTTGTACAAAAAGAGGAAACTCTGCCCTGCTCCATCTGTGGCAGAGCTCCAGTAAGGACATGCCAGCCTGCTCATAACTAGGGCAGCTCCTGTTTGTCCAACACACACATAAACCAGTCTCACTTCCTTGTTACTCCAGCTGGAGACTCATGGATTCCCAAAGAAACAAGCATGACCACAGGTTTTCTTGAAAAACAACTTTTCCAAACTATCTTATGAGGAGACAAGACCTCACAACTAGGCCCTAGGCAGCTCTAGGACGCCTGAACAGACTGGAGCTGAGAAACTACTTGCTTGATTAGTCAAAGCTATAGAAGGAAAAACACTTACTGTGGGGACACAAAGTGACTCCCAGCAGGCTTCTGAAAAACAGTCATTTCTTTGAGGGCTATGATGAATGGCCTGAGCTTTGGCTTCTGCAACAGCTACAAAGACACATGAGTTGATCCCCAGGAAATTACCCCTTTGCTCACAAGGGTAGAAAACCTGTCCACCACCCACACAAAGAGGTGCCTTTCTGAAACTCTCCCTCAAGTGTTCTTGCATCAACACCAGCCCCTGTCCAAACAAGTACATGCTGCCCAGCAAAGCACTGAGGATGGATAGGGACACTGCCAGGTTTTTCGCAAGGACAAGCATCAGGAGACTGTCAGGAAAACAGGTCTTTCCTAAATGCAGATTAGCATAGCACAAAGCATTGCATCAGCCTACCTTCCTGGCAGCTGGATTCAGCTCACTCTGGCTGTTCTCGAAAATGGAACAAAAAGTCCAAGGGATATGGCTAACCCCAAAGTCTCTCCCAAGAGTCACATGGCTGCATCTTGTAGTTGGAAGAAAAGAGACAAAGCCCTCCTTCCTCTTTTGTACAGCTGGGGAGACCTGGCAGAGCCAAACCACTGAAAGGTGTGACAACAGCAGTTGAGCATCCCAGTATGGAACCCACTGGAGCGAAGGCTGTCCAAGGGTGGTCAGTACACTTGGGTCAGTACAGTCACAGCAGCACAAGGGCTCTGGGCCCTGCAGCGCCTTGGTCCATCTGTGCCTCCACAGCCTGCCCAGGCCAATGAACCTTTCCCTTTTTACATGGCAAGGTCCTGCTAGCTGCAGTTCTGCAGAAGTGAAAGCACAACATCTAGCCCCAGGGAGCTGATCTTAGCTGAACTCATCTCTGAGGTATCACTTTCTAGAGGGAGGACAGGCATCAGGTAGTACTATGAAGAGCCTGCCTTAGGCTTACACTATTTTACCTAAACAAACAAGGATAGGCTACTGAGCTGGATCTTTGATCTGAACAAAGACAGCTGTGTCAACAAGTGTCTCCTGAGTGCAGGAGATGAACTCTGCAGAGGGAGGCCATGATCAAATTAGTCAAATGTTAAAAGAGTTAGAAGAAAAAGTGAAAAAAAATGAAAAAATGCAAAGATTATATCAAGGAAAGTTTTTAACAGGTTGCCTGTCTTATCCACTTGCTGAATAAAGCCTCATTATCATTTTCCAAATCCTTTCCTTCTGACATGACTCACAAAAAGACTGTCATGGTCGCCTCTATACAATTCAACACCTTCTCCTGAGGAATACAAGGGCTCAACATGGTCTGGATGTGATTCCACTCTGCAGCTTGTATGCGCTCTGGAAAAAAACTGCTGAGCAGCAAAGTCACCTGAAAAGTTCTTCAGCAGAATCAAATCACCTTTCAGTACAAACAACCCTTCTAATGACCACTGGGCCCCCTCCCACTCCGATGACTTACAATGAGTAATCCAGAAAACATCTTGCCTTGGTGGGCCACAGTCCCCACACAAGTTTTAACTCAGATTGCCATTCCTGTCAAAGATCAGAAGGGGTCATCTGAAAGAAAGAACCACTCCATACACAGTCCCAAGCCTTTGGTGGTCACTGCCAGCACCAATGTAATATTAGAGCTGTTAATGGCATTGGTGGAAACTATCCTTCCCATCATTTACAGCCTCTTTTAACTACAAGGTGGCTGGCATTTGACTTCCCAAAGAGCGGGGAAGCATTAATGGGGAACATCAACTTCATCACAGTGTGATTCAAAGAAACACTTCCAAGAAGTTTCTCTCAGACAGTCATCGCCATAACATAACATCCACAGCTCAACACAAGGGGAAGCACGGGGTTGAATTTCCTTTTTTATCAGGCCACAGTCTATCATAGCTGGGCTTGTTCTCTACAAACACTTGTCCAAGTGAAACATGGGTCTCTGACCATTGAAACCTTCCTTGTTCAAGTAGCACAAGTAGTTTTGCTTTATGTGTGTATTACTCAGGCCCATTAGCCTGAAAACAAATGCAAGAACAAAAGGAAGATATGTACGTCTCAGGTGGATGACTTGGCAGGGCACACTCAAGGTGATCTTTGACCTGTCCACTGACATTCAAAGGGACACTGTGAAAAGCTTAGGAGAAGAGTTTTGCACTCCAGGTTATTCCCCTCTCCCTCCACTTCACCTTCCAGGAGCTGATCCAGTGAAGTACTACAAGCAGAGCAAACTGCTAGGTGCCTGTGAAAGTTCAAGGAGCACCAACAACCGAGTAAACCCTGAGCAATACTCCAGACTGTCTGGTCTTTCCACCCCACTGGTAACCGCTAGTGAAGACTCTAAAGAAGAAACTGCACATTCTCCTTCAAAAGTTGAGCTTTGCTTTTTCTCTCCATTCACAGACAATTACTCTGTGGCAAAACTGTCACCTGCAGCATCTTTCTGGGGCAATTATTCTGCTTTTAAATGAAAGGAATAGTGGTACTATAGTGGGAAGGGAATTGTGGTGGGATATTTAAGCGGCTGTCCCCATCGAGACAACTGCCCTCTCCCAGGGAGGTCCATGTGTCATGGAGAACCACTGCTGAGCCAAGCTGATCGCGGGCAGTTCCTCAGGCTCCTCTCCAAACCAGCTGTATGCCAAAGCCCATGAGAATCACAAACTGGGCATCAGAAAATCCAGTCCTACCCCCATGCTGAAATAGACCTGTATGGAACTGAGAGGAGGTCCACTTAAAGACCAGCTCCTTGGACCAGCTCAACTACACCTGTGCCAAGCCTGTCAGGAAAGGCAGAGGAGAGAGGGTGAGCAGATGTAAAGGTCTTATCTCTCTCTCTCTACTGAGGAAGTGGTGCTTGCCCAGGTCGGCAGAGGGGCTGCATTGGAACCCACCAGCGGTACTTGTCTTTTCGGCATGTTTGATTGCTCCCCATTTGAGGACTGAGGAGGCAGCGGGGTGGTGGTTGTGGTGGGAAGAAGGATCTCCTCAGGGGTAACTCAGCCTCACTGCCCTCTCCTGTGTGCACTGCTCCTACCTCCTGCCAAAACATCTATCTGTCATGCTGCTGGAATCTATTTTTTCCTGCCACACTGCAAACCTCCCTGTTATCAGGACCCATCTCTACACAACCTGCAGACCCCCTTTTAGGCAGATAAAACCAACCGTCAAAGTTCAGATACAAGCATAGGAGGGAATAGAGCTGAGGAGTGTAGGTGAGGAAAGGTTAAAGGAGGTTTTCTTTTGACTTCAGTGACTTTGAATGAGACTCAAAGAGGCCTGGGCTTACAATCTGCTGAAATTAAGTGTGAACAGCAGAGATTCTGATAGGGAGATAGACTGAAGCCTTAAAACAGCATCAGTTCTTCAAGACTGTGAAGTGACTGTTAGCATCTATGCTTTAATAAAAGGAGCCAAGATGAGAGGAATTACAGACCAGTCAACTTCACCTCAGTACTTGGATAGAAGTGTGAGAGTCTAATTAAGGACAGCACAGTCTAACACTTGGACAAGAAAAATCCCCAAGGGTCAAAGCCTGCACAGTTTCTGCAAAAAGAGTTAGTGCTTCACTATCTATTAGGAAAAAAGTTAATATAATAAAAAGTAGAGGTGGTCTGATGAGCATCATCTGCTTCTATTTTCAAAAGATTTTTTTTAAGTTCCAGTGAAATAAATCATAAAGAATAGTAAACAGGCAGAGGGTAAAGAGCAATGCAACATTCATTATTAAAACCTAGTTAGACTAAGAGGAGGAAACAACTCAAGGTAGAAGGCCCCTCTATAAACAGATGTAGGAAAGTCAGTGGTAAAGCTAGGCAAGTTGATTTTCAGTGAAAAATACTAATTCATCAAAGCAAAAGGGAAAGAAAACACATCTTGACAAAAGAGCTATTTCCTTAAAAAGCAGACACCTCTGTAAGTTTCTGCATTGTTTCTACCTCTCTACAGTAGAAACAGCTCACTCGATCAGGTCTGAAAGAAAGGTCTGCTTATCAGTGACTTGCAGTAGTTGTTTAAAAAGGACATTTAAAAATGTGAATGATCAAAATAAAATGTTTTGACTGATGCATTCAATTTTTAAATTATCATTAGTAGAATTACCTTGGGAATAATTGAGCTTTTACTTTTTGTCCCTATTTCAGTAAGGAAAATTTTCTATCCTCCTAACTCATAGGACAGGCAGCTTTCCTCTGCGCAGCACTTGAGGGTGGGAAGAATTTAGCACCAAGTGCCAGTGAACATTTGGGAATAGTGTTGCCCTAAAGCAAAGAATTAAAAAACAGGAACGTCTTCCACTGCACGGGACTGACCCGTTCCCAGCCACAGCCAGAATAGACCAGCTTCCTAAGGTCTTACTCAAAATTCAAGGAGGGAATTACTCACACACATATTATTTCAGCCAGAGCACGTCCACCCCCTTGGTTCCCACAATGTACCTTAGAGGTGGCTGGCATGAATCTATTGGTGTAATCTTCCTCTCACACACAAGGTAACAACAATAATGTTTTGGCAGCACCACAATTCTCACATGACACATGCGCTATCCATTACACACTCACCTCATTTTCAAGCTGCTGCAAGTATCAAACACAGGCTTATTGTTTCCCTACCTTGTTTTTTTTTGGTTGTGGTTGTTTCTTTTTTATTATTTATTTTTTATACAAAATATTAGTAGAGAGAAAGAAGAGGAAAGAGAAATAAAAACAGAGTTAAAAACTCAATCACCCAGTCAAAAGGAGCTACCAAAAGTTGAGAAAATATGTACCTCAACTTTTCCCAAAAGAATAAATGAAACAAGGTGCCCAATGAAGCACAGGATCTGATTCAGCAAAAAGTAGATCATAAGGAGTCATGAAATATCTAAATTCAAGTGGACGGATAATAGAAAAATTAGCATCTAAGCGAAAATCTCTCTTTCTGTGCTTATAGTATCTACTGGTGGTTTAGCAGTAGGTCTCCAAAGGTGATTTAGGTTGCACATTCATTCTTGGAGAAAACCAGTAGGATTTTCTTGAAGTCTCTAAGGAAACAATAGCAGATGTTTTATCTGCTTTCTTGGTAAGCAAACCAAGAAAGCTTGAAACCAAGAAAACTCTCCAACTCATGTCTGAGCTTGCAGACTAGATCAGCTGGTAAAAAATGCTGTATTTCATCTGAAGACAATCTGCTTTCATGGCAGTGGGGAACCTGGCCACACAGCCCAGCAAAGATACTACTCTCCTCTCTGCAGCAATGCCTGACTGCCATTTCGTCAGTGGTCTTGTCCTGGAAGCCAAACTCCATGGAGCAGATACCAAAGAAATTCCAGAAGACAGGAGGCCAGCTGGCCCCATCTGCCCACATGCAGCAGAGACACACCAGAGAGCCAAAAGGTACAATCTAAAAGGCAGAATGGCTTTTTTTTCTTTCATTACCTATAGATGTTTTTTGCACCTCAATACAGAATAGGTGATTTACTTTCAGGTCTTTGTATAGAGCAGGTAGCCTTCAGTAGTGGACAGGATGGTCTGAAAATATACCTTTATAATCCCAGCCCTTTGTTCAGTACAAAACCTTCTTGTCATCAGTTCAGTCAAGAGCTGATCTGCGATACATTCAAAACACTATGTGGTGGGGAGGGAACACTGGGAAGGAGATCTTTTATTAGCTCCTTTTTGTTTATAAATATTGTAAATGCATTTCAGAGTGAGCCACTAGCATGCCCTCAGGCTGAGTTAGAGGGTACAGGGGTAAACACTCCTATTGTTTCTTAGCCAGAAAATTATTACTTTATGACCTCTCAAATGCCCTGTCTGCTGACCTCTGAGGATATCTAGCCTGGCAGTTAACATCTGTGGTCCCATCAGCAGTGCTGAAGTAAAAGGTACTTAATGCAGAGCAGCTCTTTTGCAAGGTTAGAAAGGATCAATAGGAGATGTGTTTAATGTGGTATCACTATCAGGTCTCATCTCACTTTTAAAACTGAAATATCCACAGTGGGACATAATCTTAGTCACGCAGCAGAGAGATCTTTAACATGGTAAGATCCCTTTCTTCTAGGTCTAGAAATGTAGCTCAAGGCACATGGAGGAAATTACCAAGGTTTGGAATAAATATGCACTTTTCAAAAAGAAAAATGATCGGAGAGAGGCTTCTGGCATTTCAGTCCCACTGCATTTTTTTCTGGAGCTCGAGCAGTTCTTGTGGAAAACAGGCAGCCTTGCAATAAGCTGTGAACAAAACCAGGGTAGTTTTTCCCCTGGGTATATGTGTATCCCCTGCCTGAAGTTAATCCTCTCTGACTGCAGGGAAAAAAAAACCAACCAGAAACAGTATGAGAGAAGGTAGCTTCCTCCAGAAAATTCAGTAAACTGCCATTCTTACAACAAACCTGTCCAGGCTCACTAAAAAGAAGTGCAACTAAGCTTCTCTTTAAGTACATTAATTCAGTCTAGCAGATCTTGTGTTACAGGAGAGGGTAGCTTCTCTACTTGCTGCTCATCCAACTATAGTAAACCAAGACACGTTTCTAAACCCTCCACTGCCACCTCACATTTATTGGCCATAAAACACATATGTTTACTGCTCCTGCTGTCGTCAAGGGCAGAACTGTGAGGCCAGGGATTCCCCAGGCACATTCTCGTGCCTCACAGTGAACACCGAGCGGGACTTCCAGCCCATGGGACGTCCCACTGTGCCCACACCTCTCTGCAGTGCTCAGCGGGGCTGGGATCGTCACTCTGCCTCTGGTAGCATCGAGTGGCCAAGGGGGAGCTGGTTTGAACAGTTGTCCTCCTGGTGTAGCCAAACTCTGGTGAGTGATAGGAAGTTGATGAGAATGCCGGTGGTGGTGGAGACACCCTTTGAAGGGTTTTACGCTCCTGTATAGTGTATACGTGTGCTACAAGCTGAAGAGTGCAGTTCTATTGCTATTCCCCAAAGGCATCTGCTCAGACGAGTGATTCAATTGTCTGGCTTGGAAACTTGCTGATAATTACAGTTGTTACAGTTTTCAACCCAAGTTGCTGAGCTGGGAATTAAACAGCAGCTTGTTTTCATGCCTACATGCTAGCCACTTTTTGCAGTCCTTAACACAGCTGTGTATGTCAGCATTGCCCCTCTCAGGCTGGATATACCTTCTTAGAGAGGTTCAGCTACGGTATCCTCTCTGCCCCAAGAGGCACTTGAATGCCCACACAAAACATGTATAAATTGTCATTCGAGCTCCCTTTTGAGACAGATGCAGTCACTCCGGGTCAGAATCTGTGATGGTGAATTTAAAAATGGAATTGAACCAAGTGTGTTAGGTTTGCTGAGGGAACAGGCAGGAAGAAGACATGCCAGGAGAAGGCTGGCAGTGTGAAACACAAGTTCTGAGCAATGAAGAGATAGGGATTCTGTCTGCTTTATTTTTTTTTTTCCTTTGTAGACAATGCTATTCGGACCTAGTCCATGCTCTTTATTTTCACACAGCCCCCAAGCACTAAAGTGAGGTGTATCCCTGATTCTAGATGTTGATGATAAGCATTACAATTTCTCCTCTCTCACTGATCATGCAGGGAACTAGAGCTCAGTACCTCAAGAGAGCAGCAGGCCAGAACTCACTTTGAGTGTAGGTGCTACCAGAGCCACCACGTTCGTCATACGAGGCAGAGTGAGTGCAGCTTTTGCTGGCATTGGCTCTTCTAAAACCAACATCTCCTGTTCTCTAATAGGAAGACTGTTACTAGAAAGAACATGAGTATTTCTCATATCTCTTCTCCCCCTCACATATATATAATATCTTTAATTATCAGTAGATTTGGGTTCTGGCAGTGCTTTGAGCAAGCGTTTTATGCAGCCACAGAGCCCTTGAAAAGGCACACACTGTCTAACTTAAAACCAAACCAGCCCTTGCAGTTCTGACATCTCTCCACCATCCTTTGTGCATCACACTCAAATGCAGCCCCAGCAGGCTCCTTGTAGTTTAGAAAAAAAACATTTTTAGTACTTAGCTAGGTCAACATCTGTTCCGAGAAGGGAGGAAAAAGACATGGGATAAAAAATTCATCCTATTGAAGCCAATGGGAGCTTAGTCATTTACTGCAGCATGGGGTAATATTTCAGCCTATGTCCCAGCTTTTGAAAACATGATATGACAACCAGCTTATGAGTTGACCTTTTGTAAGGTCACAGGGACACACAAGGAATGTTTGGCACAATTGCACCAAGGCCGTGCACAGAAATTTCTCTGCTGTGTACAAGTTTTTTCTTCCTTGGGATTTGTCAGACTGATAGTTTTATACTGATGCCCACTGATAGACACTCTTAATCTGTCCACACAGTTTTTCCACAAACCAAAGGATTTCACTGATTATTCTATTGGAATTGAGGGCATCTCTAGCCCTTCTGCCCTGATGGAGAGTTCCTGCCTGGTGTCAGGCTGTGCGTTTGGTGTACAGCTCATTAGGGGCTTTGGGTTGAAGACACTGATGGATATATGAATATGACAATAATATAGTGGGAAAGCCACCACAGTGAGCGTTTGATATCATTAAAGAAATAAAAAGCATACCATTTCTCAGCAATAGGGAGCATGTGGACTCTCCTGATCTCCTGTGGATTCTCCTCAGACTGTTCATCCCAGTCCTCATGGGCTTGCTGTGGGCTTTGTCACCACAGTGGCACAAGAACGTGTATGGCAAAGCAATGCGAAAGAGAATCAACATTTTGGCCTGTCACTTTGTCCTGAAAACTAGAACTGAAAGCACAAAAATTTTAGCAGACCTCTAGCAGGTTTTTGGTAGCTTAAAGCAAGGATAAGGGGAGTAAAGTCATCCCAATATCAGCAAATGCATGTTCATTTTACCGTCAGATAAAAGTGTCATCACTTCTCCCTGTAGATGGCAAATGTTTGGATTGCTGCAGCTAGAGAAGGTGAAGCAGCTTCTTTTAGGAAGCTTAGGTGTCGTAAAGTACAGCCTGTCAGAAGGTAGAAGGGAGCATTAGTGTCCTCCTTGGAGTGGAGTTTCCTCCAGAGAATTCGGAGTTCCCCTCCCAGTTTTTATCTAGACATGCTCTTGTGTTCCTTGTCCCTTTGTGTTTGCCAAGTTCCTGCTTTTTTAGCACAATCTTATTCTTTAGGAGAAGCCAAGGTCCTATCTCGCTCTGAACAGAATATGCACACACATGAGATTAGGGTTATATTACCTACTTGCAGGGGGCTGGCATTATGGAGAATAACTGCAAGCAGAAACCTAAAACCCTATCTTGCTTTTCTCCAAGATGCATTTGTCAGAGTTGCTGCTACCAAAGGAGGGGACAACAAGATTTGTGTGCCAGGATGACTCCCCTACTCCTGGTGGTTTTGACTCCTGCGTATGAGAGGGGCACCCCCGGACTGTCACCGGGGCTGACACAGCTGCACCTCTGCAGGTCCCATCAGCCTCCTGAGACAACACAGATAAAAACACATCAGCTGGCTGTGGTTAAGCCTTGGGTTAACCACGCCTGGAGAATGTTTTCAGAAACATGCTGCCTTTCTAAACCTGCTTGGTGCAGATAAGGCTACCACGGAGGGAAGAGGGGAAGGCTGGGTTCCTGGCAAGCGGAGCTCAGCACCAGGCCCACTAGTCACCTCCTGCAAGGTGGAGTGTGGAAGGAGCAGTCTGAGCTGGTCCCAGGTCAAACCAGAAGAGTCCTGACAATCTGCCTAGGGTGCAGATTCAGCGCAGGGTGGTGGGCTCCATCCCTGCTGGGTGGAGAGGCTGTGCAGCACCCCTATTCTCACAGCACGCATGGGGGAAGCACTCCTCTCCTCTGCCTTTACAGACCATTAAAGGGTATGTGGCTTCTGGAAGGGACGCCTCTGTTTTTGTGTGCCTGCCGTGGAAAACAAGTGAAGTCCAACGGTGAAATCCTGGCCCTGAAAAGGAGCAAGGGGTTTTTGTTGTGGCCTTCTAAATAGCCAAATTTTCAACTGGCATTTTTGTCTCCTAGTTGCTTTAACCTGAGTCATAATCACGTTACAATTGCTAACGAATGATGGTTACAGAGCCCATAAATGTGAGATCACTCTCAGCGATTCCTCTAGCCTCTAAGTGGAGCCAGTCCTCAGGGATGGATGGAATTTCACTGAATTTTTCCGTTTCATTTGTACAATGAAATCACTCTTTGGCCTCTGCTCTGTTCTTTTTACCCTTTTTGGACTTAAGGTGGACCCATTTGATACCAATCTTGAGAGTTTTTACCAATGGCAATAACTAAGATGAAGAATTAGATTTTCTTAATGAATTACTTTACATTAATTTGCTTTTTTAGTATTCCCGACCACAGCATATATTACTGTTTAGAACGATTTAGGAGTATTCAGCTTTACACAATACAAAATCTCTCATTTTAGTTGAGATGCTTGTTTTGCATTAACACCACATAAATGTGTCTGAAAACATTAGGGCAATTAAAAGGATCTAGAAGTAGGAGTAGCAAGAACCAAATATTCACATAAAAACTAGATTACGATGAATCTTGATATAACATTGACAGTCCACAAACTCCCATGCATTATGTCCAGAGGCACAAACATTTTCACATACACAAGCCTTTATTCTGTTCAGAACTTAATCAATTTTTCTACAACACAATTAAGTTGGCACCAACAGGATTGTTTCTGATCTACAGCTGACCTACAACCTCAATAACATACCTGTTTACAAAAACATGCTATGTAGGAATCCTTGGTGATTCATTCTACACATCAAGAAACTGGAAGAGAGTGGAAAAACATAACAATTATTTTTTGTTGTTCTGCTTATTCTCCTAGCCCTTTGATGTGTGAGATATCAGTGTACTCCATCTTACATACCATTATTTTCTTTACACATACATTTCTTATACACACACAGTTCCCACAGCTGCACATTTATCCTGATGTAAAAGCTCAAGGAGAATCTTTGGCTTCAGGAAGCCACACCACATTGTAAAGAGAGGGGTGAGTTTTTCATTTGAGTGTTTGGGGAGATTCGTCTCCTCTAGCTTTTGAGTGTTTGGGAAGACTTGTCTCCTCTAGCTTTTGCCACGGAAAAATTAACCATCTAGTTAATGTGCTCTAGTGTGATCCCACATGAGCCAATGGAGAGACCCATGCTAAAAGAAGAGGTTGCATTCCTGAGAGTCTAAAATATCCAGTTCCTAGATGTCCTCAGACCTGGACTCCACCACAAAGAGCCAAAAGCCTCAATTCCCATATATCATGGGTCATCGTTTTTCTCTCAGAGACCTGTGTCAAGCACAAGAACAACTGTTGACTTGTTTTTCTTAAGATCATAGTTTCAAGGGACTACGACACCAGGCTTGAGTTTGTTTTGATGGTAATTAGTGGCTCTGATATAAATCAGGATTGAGCTATGAGGAGGTAAAGTGGGAGGCATCCCCAGGGTCTTTAATGTGCTGCTGAAAGCCTGACTCTGAACCATACAGACCAGTACGAACATCACCACTGATTTCAGTGGAAATGAGCTCAGGCCTGTGTCTCGCTTGAAACAGCATTGTTACGTGTTTCCATGAGCAGGGAAATTTGACAGGACTTTTAAAAGGTTGTCATACACTCTGTTGATGGCTGTCCCAGTGAGTTTAGTGGGAACTGTATCCTATGGATTTCAGTGCATGTGAGGTATTTAGTCCCAGTTTACTTTCCTGAATAATATTCGTCCCTTGTATGAATTTGCTTACATTAGACTATATTAGAAACGCACTCAAGGAAATTAATACACAAACTTATTAGACTGCACTTGGGAGATTCAATATACAGGGAGGGTAAAATTTTGCTCTAGCTAATACCTAAGCATAGATTATAAAAGCTTCATACTATTTAGAAAGCCGAGAATCTTTGCTATGTGAGGTGTTAAATTGATATGATAGTATGGAATTATATAAATTTTTCAGGCTAATTCTAAAATACATGCTACAAGTTTTGCAATGTAATAGTTTTTTAACTCTTAGCAATAGTTTTAATCCTACACTGGGCTTTCTGTTCATTGGCAAATTTGCATTCTGTCACATAAGAATAATAGATTCTGATTCATCTTGCCACTCGTTTGTGTTTCACAAAGATAAACTATCTAAACCTTCTGTTAACAATGCAAAGTTTCTTTTTCTTTGTCCTGTTTTTCTCTCATAAAGACACACAGACATCTTTTTTTCCATATTATTTATGCAAAAAAAAAAGAAAAAGAAAGAAGAAAACAGTCATCCCACTGGAAAGCCTGCTGCGTAAGCAGTGTCCTGAGCTGGTTTCTCACCACGAAGTTAGTCTATGCCACAAGTGTCCCATGCAAAGCCCAGATGCTGTGAACTGGGGTCAGACGAGAGCGGTTGAAGTCCTGCCACAGCCCTTTGCGTCAACCCAAGGCTGGAAATGGAAATAGCTGTTCCTAATGAAGGATAAGAGGACAAGACTAAATAAAAAATATTTCTGTTTTGTTTGGAAAAGTTTTCTGTCTCTCACTTTTGATCCTAAATAGTTAGACATGTTCTTAAACTTTAGCCTGTTATTTTGCTGAAATCAAATTATGTTCAACAATATCATTGGGCTGATGTTTTCAGAAGCACCTGGTTGGGTGATATGGATGCTGAAATCCCACTTTTAAAGTGCCTGGGGAGCTCTATTTGAAACTGGGGAGATTTCAGTGCTTCAACAAAAGCATTGCTGTGGAAATGTGGCTGAAAAATACAGCCACACAATAGCCCATCAGCAGCTCCGGAGAAAATGTGTCATGTAACACGTTCTTCCTCTTCAATCAGGTGTTGTGGAAACCATTTTCTCTAATCACATTTCTGTATTTTAGACCAAGAACTTTACTAGATTGGCCTAATTTCAAGTTCAAGGTCTTCCATACTTAAAGTCAGTTTCTTTTCCTTTTTTTTCTTTTTCTTTTTATGAAAGAAAGAAAAATGTCCAAAGCATTCAAAAAATATTTAGCATGTAACTCCTATAGCTAGAAACAGACGTATTTCCAGACTTCTAAAAAAAAGAGTTTCCTTGTCCAGAACAGAAGTAAACAAGCTCCAGGCTCTTGCCCTGGAAACCCACAACTTGTAATATCACAACAAATATGGCATTGCTGTGATGATGCAAACATGAATCAAACTCCAGCCAGACACAGAAAATTCTGACTTCTGCACTCTCTTGTGCTCTCATTCCTCTCTTGTTCTCAGACTCAATAGCTACTTTATCATGGGCACCTTTATGTTTTAAAGAAAACCTAACCAAAGAAATGAAAAAGCCTGCTGGAAAAAAGGCTCTTGACAGCTGAAGGGGGGGAGGGAGGAATTTATTGCCTTTTTGTTTGCCAGGAGTGTGGTTTTCTGTAATTTTTACCTCTGAATTGCAGGGCATTTCCCAAGCTTTTTAAGGCAGCTCTGGTGTCTGCTGATAGACATCGCCAGTGATTAGTAAGGAAGGTCACAATCTTGATTATTGCTCTGCTGTTACAAATAAGCATCAGTGGCAGACTCCGCTATGGTTAATGTGTTGGCTTTCTTTGCCCACTTTTATTGAGAGAGTATTTTGTCTTCATTCACCATTCCAAAAGTACAGAGAAGTCTCTTGCCCACATTCCTGTAGCTATTTGTGCAAAGCATTGACATTTCAGACCTTCGTCCAGAGACCCCACGTTTACCCTTTGCTGCTGCTGCTGCTGTTGCTTCTTCCACACAACCATGGTTGGTTAACCCCTGTCTCTTGTTGGATGGCCGCTGTGTGGCCAGCAAGAACCACAGCAGAAACAAGAAGCTCCAGGGTGAGGCAGCACACAGAGAAAGAAGTGAAGTCAAATTTAGCTCTTTATTTCAATTCTGGAGCAGCCTTCACTTCAGTTGTATTGTGCACAAATGAGTCTTATTGAAGTTAGTCGCTCATTTAAAGCCACACAAGGAGGAGACAAACCGTGAAGACCACGCACGTTGGAGGCTTAATTAAAATCAAACGGGCAGGGGCAAACTGTTACAACTAGATCAGAGGCTCAGCTGCTGCAAATCCAGGTTACTCTGTTGGCACGGATGTGTCAGCTTTCCCCAGCCAAGGATCTAGTCCCGGAGCACATTCATGAGGGTGGTTTGATCTTCTGCGTATTTTAGATGTGTATGGAAAGGGCAAAATGCTTTTCACAATAGAAAGAAAAGATAAAAGTAAGAAATAATAATTGAGAGAGGAATAAAAGGAAAAAAAGGAAGATCTTGCAGGTTTGTTAGGAGGCAGTCCTCCAGCCTTGCTCTCCCCCTCTCCCCTCTGCAAAGAGAAGCAAATTAACTGTTTAACAAAGGGATCACATTTCCGGATATGACAGGGGGAGACAGATTATGAGCAGATACAAATGAAAAGTCTTGTGCCAAAAATTGAATGCTCTTAAGGAAGACTAAGTATCCTGGGCAGCTACCAGGATTGCTAAAGGAAATGAGGAAAGAAATTAGTGAAGCCTTAACAGATTTTTTCCAATTGCCCCCGTGACAGGTTAGGCTACAGAGCAAGAGAAAGGGAGCAACACAATGCGCAGACTTATTTCAGCCATGCTTTTTATTATTAAGGGGTCATGAGATACAGCAGGTAGTTAGAATCCAGTTGGCTCAAAGTTATTTCCTGGGGAAACAGTTTTGTGGGATTTAATGAAGTCATGATATAATACTTCGAAAAGACTCATTTAACTGGAGATAGCCAAAATGGATTAGGCTGAGGAGCAGTCTTGCTTCACAGCTGTTTCAAAGTCCTGGAAGACATTGCTAAACCTGTCTGGGAAATGGTTTTCCCAACTTGCAAAACTTTTTGGGATTTTAAAATATTTTCCTGCCCTGAATCAAAATATTAAACAGGACTTCGTTGCATTTTGTTCTGATTAGAGACCAAAAAAAAAAAGGGGGGGGGGAAGAGAGAGAAAAGAGTGAAAGGAAGGAGAAAGACTGGCCCACTCATCTGTGTCAGAGCCAGAGGCACTCCTCTCAGGTAAGGGAAACTCACTTCTTGGACAGAATCAGACAGTGTCTCGCTGCAAGGATCTTTGCTTTGCCCTTCAGCCTTTATCTGCCCCCCCAGTGCTTTCCAAGAAATCCACTTCTGCTCTCCTTTGCCTCAAATTTTGATTTTTTGTTCAAAATCATTGTTCTCTTAAGAAAAACCACACAGTTAAAACAAATAATAAAAATCTGGGCTAAATATTATTATCTGCATTATAAATGAGAGTTGTACTGAGCAGCTGTACTCTTCTCTCTTACAACCAATGAGTGCTCTGTGGTTTTCTGTAGCAGTAAAGGAAGAAAATCAAGTATGTCTTAGTGACTGAAATGTGCTTACAACAGATTACCCAAACACCTTCCAATTTCAGCAGTTGAAGTTTAAATGACATTTCAGAGGCATTTTCTAATTTTAGTTAGGTGTGAAGATGCTCCTACAACATAAGCAAGTAGAGCATTTCTGATGGAAATATCCTGACCATAAGCACCCAGAAGCTCCAGTCTGAACTTTGTGATTATACCTCCATGTAGGTTTGAGAGGGAGAGCAGGTAAAGGAATTGAGATTGATAAGCTATCTGCTAAACAGTGATGAAAATTATTATGTCCATCTCACAAAGAAGTTGTAGAGAAAGATTAGTTAGGATTTATGAAGTATTTTGAAGACCACACATAGTATTCTATAATCTGTACTCTGGGTCTTTAAAATATTTGGGCCTTTCATGATACTTTTTACTTACAAAATGTACTACAGTTTCAGTGTCCTGTGGTGTCACAGATCCAATTTTACATCCAATGTAAAATCACTGATTTCAACACCATTACATCAGACATGAATTTTTTGCCTTGTGTCTTCAAGCACTTCATTTTACCCTATCCTGCTTTCTGACAAAATCATTAAGGTGAGGAGGACTGAGTGTGAAATAAAATAGGAAATTATAATGTGACATACTGTGGTGATTCAATGTGGCAGACTGACTCTAAGCCAAACATTTTGAATGAGTAAAGCACTTTATTAAGTTTGAATGACTTCTAAATAATATCTTAAGACCTGCACTTGTTATTCACAGGCAGTGACTTTAATGATGAGATTAAATCTACGCTTGTAAGAATATGTGTGACTCAAGCAACCATATTCACTGACATATTACACATTTCTCTAGACTTAAACAGAGCTTTACACTTGATTTTCCCAGTTACTGTAACCTGGTGTGTGCCTGCTTCCTAATGCCAGAGTGGCAAACAACTGCCACAGGGACTTGCAAACGAAATCTGAAATTTTAAATGAATCTCAGAAGGGCAACGCAGAAACTCTTGGAGTTCACCCGTGTCCAAGGATGACTGTCCTTGCTTGTCAGAGCAATCTTATGTGGAAGGGCAGTATGTCAATGCAGAATGATACACAACACTGCGATTTTTGAAGGAAATTCTGAAACACTGTGCATGCTGAGAAAGTTCAGTGAAACTGGGTTTTGGTTGTAGCTGACCAGCATAAATACAATAAAATCAGAGCATCTTTCAGCTGAAAAGTAGAACTGAAAGAAGAAGCAGCACCAGCCACAGAACATACCTTGATCAATTAGAGGGTATGAATTTTAATACAAAACAGCATAAAATTTAACAGACAGTTGTGATATTTTTTTTTAATAGCTGGAGTTTCCTTTCCTAGGTCATCCAACAATGTTATTAGAATTGGAACAAGATAAGAATGGGGTGGTGGATAACAACAAATCCATAAACAGCGCATCTAACATTCTTATTAACTAAACTTCAGTCTCCCCAAATTTGAAAGAAATCGTAAACCTGAGTCACTGTTTTGTCAAAAAGGTGACTTCCAAATAATATATTTCCTTCCAGCTTTTAATGTTTCTGAGGAAGGAAGAACAATTTTATATCAACACTCTACAATAGAGTATCCAGTTTCAATATGAATGAAAACACATACAAGGTTATGGTTTGTCAAGCACATGGCCAATAAGAAACTGGGATTTGCCTTGGGTTTGCAGTATTTTTAAAGACATGCTGAGAGTCATAAGTATGCATGTGATAAATAGGAGCTTTATTCAGAAGGGGTATTTGTGGTTAGCTAAGGAGTTCTCGAATCAAAAAATGAATATATAGAAAAACACCAGCTTCAGTTCTCATTTGATATTTCTTTCCTGTCATTTTTCCTAAACTTGATGGTGGCAGAAATCTTGCCTTTTGTGCCCTGCAGAAAATTTGTGCCTGGGCAGCCTCTGCACAGAGAGCTGATGTGAGCTGGATTCCTGGCTCGCGTGAACACGACATGGTGCTCCCTCAGCTGCCTGAGCACCACAAGATGAGCCACACATAGCAACTATTTTAATCATACCTTCATTTTACCTTCTACCTATAGCTCTCAGATGAATTGAAACAGCCTTGGTAATTACAGTAAATTAGATGAGAAGCAAAGCTAAAGCATGCATCCTTCAGAAGCCACAAGAATGGCCAAGTCACCACATGAGGTTCGGCCACTTTCGTGCAGGATGAGGACATCTCCCTGTCCCACGTTTCTTCGGTTTGCTCTGCTCACTCATCCAGCTTGTATGGAGGGTACATGGCTGGATATAGAAGGAGGTAATGTGTTTTTCCTGTGAAGAAAGGACATACTCCAAACAACATCATCTCACCGCGATTCACTGCACTGTCCGCAAACTCATTTTGTTTGTCGATGAGAGCACAAGTCAAAGAGATGAAGAGAAAGAGGACAGGGGGATGTCTAATGAACACTAAAACCATACTTTATTTATGGTAAGCCCCCACAGGTCCCCTTTAGCATCCTGGAGACTTGAGAAGAATGTAAACTAAGCCCCAAAAGAGACACTTAAGTGCTTTTCTGCCCCTTGAGCATCAGCCGAGATTGAGAGAGGAAAAGAAGGGGAGAGTAACAATAGCCTCAGAGGAACGATGCATAAAGTGCTGGCTTCCCTCGTGCAGCTGATGGGCGGTGAGGAAGGAAGAAGAGAGAAGAAGAATCATCTGAGCCCTAGAAGAAGGGAGAAGTACCACTTTCCAGTACCTGCTCTCTTGAACAACAGATGCAGGATAACTATTTCCTTGAACCAAATGTCTGTACTGTTAAGGCTTGATTCTGTGAATGCTTACACATGTATTTAAGCTCAGTATCAAGGGAAAGACTTCAGTTAAAAAGAGACAATTTACAAGAAGGGAGAAAAGTGGGCTTGATATTGAAATAGCAGAAATTACTTTTAACTTCAGTTATGATCAAGATAGTTATGAAAATCAAAATGGAGAATGAAAACCAAAAAGGAAAAATCATAACTAAAGGCAAGAATAGAACAATATCACACATAGGTTGTTCTCCCTGTCATCACTTCAAACTCTTGACAATGTCTCACAAAGACAGTGGAGAAAAGCTATAATTTTACACAGGGCAAAATAAAGATTTTCAGCCTGCAAATATGTGATGGATGCAAACATGTGAAATATTCATACAAAAATACAGTAGCTTTATTTGCACAGCATGTGAAAAGGGGAGAGTTACCATGGAGTCATGAAACAGATTCCCATTCTTTGTTCAATACTTCT
This sequence comes from Trogon surrucura, assembly GCA_020746105.1. Classification (NCBI taxonomy): domain Eukaryota; kingdom Metazoa; phylum Chordata; class Aves; order Trogoniformes; family Trogonidae; genus Trogon; species Trogon surrucura. The sequence goes on along the minus strand of CM036617.1, from coordinate 102,620,066 downwards.
TCTTCCATTGAAGGAAAGAGCTCAAAAAAAAAAACAAAACCAAAATGAAAAGCAGTATAAAGAAAAAGTCTCCAAAATATTCTGATGTTGAAAAAGCTCGTACTCTGATAACAAGTAATCATTAGCAAATTTTGGACAATTCTAGTTTTGTGTAATCACACCCGACTTCAGCCAGAGAAAGTGAATGAATTTGTTGGGAGATCAGGAAGGGACTTTCTCTTCAAGTTAAAAGAAGAAGTTAAAATAGAAGTTCACTTACCTTCTATTGTACTGTGTATCTACTGCTTCTTTACCCACAAGTAACATATAAGCATTTATGCTATGCAATTCATAGCACAGCTTATCCAAAACCATTCCCCAGTTTTTAAGATAATTTGGAAGTTATTTTATTCTTTTTCTAAAGAATACCAAGAAAACTGAAGAAGGAGTTTCTTCTGTGGTTGGCATTAGTTAAACTGACGTTCTCCCTAGCATTCTACTGTTCCTTTGGATCCAAAATCTTTCAGACTGTGTTAATTGCTTCCCTGAGAAGGAAAGACATCTCTTCTGTGCATTTCTGCTAATATAAAGAGAGCGGGCAAGCTGTCTCCATTTTCCAAACACCAAATAGGTCAGACACCACAGTACACTTCGCTAAAACACTGTTCAAGACCCTTTCCCAGACAGGAGCTCTGTCCCCAGCAGAACAAGTTCTGCCCCTGGGCAGCAGAACAGGTGTTTCTTCCAGCTGCTCTGCTATTTTCTAGTTGTTTGTGTGTGATGTTTCTCTGCTTGTATGGATGAGCTGAGGCATCCAGAAGCCTCACCCTATATACCCACGCAGCAACCCCCCAAGCCATACCTGCCTCATGCCATCAGTCTACTGTGGCCTGCTGAAACAAGGAGAGGTTTTACCCCTATTAGACTCCCTTTTGGTCACCCATCAATTCCCGGCATAACACCAAAGCATGCTGCTGGGACTGGTGCCAGCCCCGTGCCAGGGGAAGCAGAATGTGTGCACTGTGAGAGCTCACACCCCTTCATGCTCACCAGTCAGTCCAAGCCCTCTGTAAATGGGTGCATTGCTCTTTAATTGGCATCATTACCTCATATAATGTTTTCTAATTAAGTTATTGATTTTTTTTCCCCCCGTTCTTTTTAATGGATTCTCTTTCCAATTCACCCTCAGTAAAGACACTGGCAAGTAGTGTGGATGGGTCTCCAGGGAACCTCTTCCAACTACGTGTGTTGCACAGAGCATACAGGTGTTTCAATTCTGCATGGGTTTCTTAGTTAGAAGTAATATTAGAGGGGAGAGCAAGAGACATTGCAGTCCACTAACATGATCAGGCACAATAATTATTGCTTCATAACAACAGGCAGAATTATTACTGTGCCCAGACTTCATGTTTTTTCTGCCTCACAACTCAAAGGAGCTGCCTGTAGAACTAGGCAGGAAACAGTTCCCATATCCTGCCAAAAAAAAATAAATTGGTAATTTAAAAAACATTCTTGTTGCACATTGGAAACACCCAGAGGTTTCCAACAAAAATCAATGTAAGTGTCCCACATCCAGAGCAGAGTAGCAGACAGGTAGTGAAGGCGCTACAGCCAGCATGTCTCTGGGGGTGCAATCAGGTAGATGCCAGGGGGCTCTGCCCATCCTCTGAGCTGCCAGGACACAGTCCCATAACAACAAAAGCCATGCTAGCACCCTGTGTAGTATCTGAGCCAGCAACCCTTGCTGAGCATGGATTTGGGAAGTGAGGAAGGAGGGAGCACTTTTTCCTCAACTGAGCAAACCAACTCACATAACCCAGTCTCTCTGCTCCGGTTATGTAGCTCATACCACAGCCAACAGCAAACCTGCTCTGCTGGAAGGTGGGTCCAAGCTGAAGACATGAACCATACTCTCCTCAGTATCAGGCACATGCTGTAAGCACAGAGCTACTGCCCTGTGGAACCTCATGCTACAGGAGTTGAAACTTGAGCTTCACCTGCTGCCATTACCATGGCATGAGTTGCCCACACACAGACATCATTTTTTTTCTGATGTGTTTTATGCCCCTTTGGAATCAACTGCATCAAAACTGTGTATGTTAAAAAGAATCATACAGCAGAATAATCGTGTGCTCCAGGAACAGGAACAGTATTACACCAGAATGGAAGTTCCAGGGTAACACCGACATGCCGGTTCTCTGGGCAGAGCAGCCCTCAGTCAGCCTGTCCCTGCAGAACGCATGCTCAGAGAGGAGCAAAATTTCTGAGAAAACTAGAAGGGGGCTTTAAATCCAGGGGGATGGTGTTGGTATGAAATGTCCCCTTCCCTAATCCAGCTGTCCTGCAGAAAGCTTGACTGTGAGTGATGGCACAAAAAAATCAACGGGTACCCTCATGCTGTGGTGGGAGAGTGCAATAAACCCCAAAGACCCTTTTCTTTCTCCTTTATTTCACTTGAGCTCTTCCCAGCAGAGCTGATGAATCCTGTGGGCAGGGAGGTTCCCACTGGCAGGTGGCCCTGTGGGGTAGCATGGCCAAGGGCTACACATGCTGCTCCCTTGGGTGAGGATTGCAAAGAGGGAGAGTAAATAGGGCCCAAGTGTTTGGACTCAGGTTCTTCTGAATCTGTTACCTCTATGGTGACGCCAGCAGGGCTGAAAAGGGGATTTGCAGACAGCCTGAGGGAGCCGTGAAGGACTGGCTTTCTCATTTTTTTGGCTGCGTAGTCTTACGGTTTTAAAGCTGAGAGGATACAGACTGCCAACCTCTTAGCTGGAACAAACTGCAACAATGCCATCACCTTTGGTGAGGCTAGACAGGCTGGCAGCAGGGTCCAACCCCATCCTCTTTTGCCCATTGCCCTGTGCCATTGTTTTCCCTGCAACTCCCACACATTTAATAGGGAGTCGAGGGTATGACCGCTCTGGCCAGAGGGCCGGCTGTTAGTGCCGTGGCGCCTGCACTGCCCAGATGGTACCATCTGTTGCGTGCTGTTACGCTCTTGGCCTCATCTTACTTTTTCTCAAAAGACCCAGTAGAGAAAGGACAATATAGTCCATTCATCCAATTATGGTATTGCTTTGCCCGGAGCCTAATTAACAGCATGGTTGTGAAAAGCTGCTGTTCCTCGACACCCTTCCCATGTGGATGTTCTAGTACAAGCAATGGTCAGTTGCTATTTCTTTATTCATTAAAATTTTGAATCATGTGGCTATATATTTGTGCAAGTAATGCACAGCATTTTGAGGAGAGTGAACAAAATGTTTCTCTTGCTGATGAAACTGACTTGATAAAAGTGAGACAGAAAGAGAAAACACAGGCCTAAAAAATGTCATTTACAGTTACATAAAGCAGAAAACCACAAGGAGAAACCTTCTGACTTTTGGAGCTCCACAACACTTTTTTGGCATCATTTTCCCACATTGAAGCAAAGGACCAGAATGGATTATCAGGGAGCTGCTGCCATGGGTTTTCACAGCTATCATTAAAAGTCACTCTTGCAATACATCTCAGAAACACATCCCACAAACTCCCAGCCACCTGCAGGCTCACTGCCAGCCACTTCTGAGCTGAACAGGCACCCCGCTGGTAGCTCTGCAGAGAGGATCAGCTCTGTTGCACTCCCAGCTGGGTCCTTTTTCCCTCAATCCCTCTCCTGCAGCAGCGAGCAAAATACAGGCAGGCAGCAGTGGATCACCTGCGCCAGCTGACCTCCCTCCTGATAGTCCAAGCCCATTCCTTTTAATATCCATAGAAGGAAACAGGATGAAGTGGGATCCCTGGGACCATATAACACCTCTGCCTTCATTCAGCTACCGTAGCATCTCACCAAAAGATACTTCTATCTGCAGTGCTGCAGCAATCAATAAATTACAGAGCTGACCATTCTTTTTCCCATTAATTCTTTAAAAAGCCTATGACATATGACTTTGTAATATAGAATTAGGTTTTTTATGCACATAGTGGTAATAGCTTGCAGCATAGTATTAGATATTAGCATTTGAAACACAAGTTCCTTGCATGTAATTGAATATACAGTACTTTCAGTGCATACTTCGATGAAATGAACATTCAAATTTCATATCAAACAGGCAGATTTGGTGAAATGAGTTATCTGAAATATCACATGAAGAATTAGGAGGTAATAAAGACTAAAGAGTTTTATATGTTTCACTATTAATTTACCCAGACATGAAAAAAAAATCGTGTTTCAAAGGAAATACAAGTTTCATTGAAATTGTATAGGTGGTACAAATTTGTATGTAATGTGACGTAACTTTCTCACATTCCTACAAACTCAGTTTCTCCAATACGAAGTAATTCCCTCTCTATAAGTGTGCACTGAGCCTTGTATGTGTTCATAGGATCAAAGGTGACATGCAGCCCATGTGGAAACATCTTTGGCTAAAAAGGGTTAGAAACAGCTTTTCTAAACCAGCATTACGAAAATCATAGTCCACTGGAGCTGGGAAGTTCTGGATCAAGCTTCTAAGTTGCCAAGTGATATGACAGAAAGTTGGCCTGCTGAGACCAAAAGTCCACTTGGCCCAGTACTGCCAGTGTGGCAGTATCCAGTAAGGGATGCTTAGCTGAAAAAATAAAAGCAACAGGGCAAGACTCAAGCCTCATATATAACCCAGTTTGTATGAATAAGTAGTTTCAGGCCTCCTGAGCTGGAAGGTACACACATTTAGCAGTGATCGATGTATATATTTCTCCATTCACAAATTGCATGGAGGAGTAGACAAGTGAAGGAAGAGAAATACAGCATATGAATAGAAAATTTATTATTGCATGCTCCATTAAGAATAGAGATAGCTGAGATTTATCTGCTGTGTTGAAAAAAATGTATTTGCCTATCTCTCAAAGGATTATCCAATACAAAGGAATTAACAAAATTCAAAGAGATGCAAGGAAGTACATTCCCAACCATCGTCTCTGTGAAAGTCGCTAAACAACAATGCAGGTGTCAGACCCACAGGTGCTGCGAATTATCACCCCTCTGCTCCAGGGTCAGCCAAAACCCTAGGTATTGCCTAGGATGGAGGAGGCTATTTGCCTGTAAGGTCTAGCCTGGGAAGCAGTTCCGTCTGGATTCCCAGGAATGCTTCCTGCTAGGTAGCTCTGCTTGTTAAGAAGAGTGGGAAGTTACAGCATCTTCTACAATGAAGAGCAGGAGGTGGACTTTTTCTACTTTGCTGCAATGAAGTTAAGGCAATGGCAGCCATTCAGTTACGACACCGTTGGTGTAGTTGTCAGCTGTTTTTATAGATGAGTCTGAGTCCCTGGATGGTGTCAGATGAGTTTTGTCAGTTTGAGATAGGGATGGCAATGTTCAGGAATTAAAAAATCAAATCATTCCAGGTTGGGAACTCTCCTGCTAATTCCATTCCTTCCAGCACTTCATTCACAAAAAAAAAAAAAAAAAAAACCAAAAAAAAACAAAAAAGCATCTGATGGCTATAATGTATTTTATCACTTTTGAATGTAGATGGCAAGGGAGAGGTGATCTCTGGTCTCATTAAATACCTGTAAATAGGGGTGTTTTCAGGAGACATGTTCACTTGTAACTTCTGAGAACAGAGGATAGCACCAACAAACTCTGTATTAATACAGAGCTTTAAAAGTGGCATTTACAAATGTGAGAGAGAGAGTCTGATCTTTTTGTCTGTCCTCCATCTCAGTATGTAGAATCACAGAATCATTAAGGTTGGAAAAGACCTCTAAGATAAAGTCCAACATAAACCCAAAACCTACCATGACCACTAAAACATGTCTCAGAGTGCCACATCTACACATTTTTTGTACACCTCCAGGAATGATGACACCACCACTTTCCTGGACAGCCTGTTCCAATGCTTGACCACTCTGTCAGTAAAGGAATTTTTCCTAGTATCCAATCTAAAATTTCCCTGGTTGAACCAAAACCTTCCCAACTTGAGCCCATTTCCTCTCATCCTAAGTGTCTACGTAATGTTACTTTTCTCCCAGATAAACAGAGTACGCTTTTGGCTTTGTTGGGAGTTCATAAGCCAAACTTGTGGCTTCTCAGTTATGGAGAAAAGTTTATGAAGATTCTCCAGGCTAACTCAGATGGATGGCTGATTCTCATTACAGAGATCTTCATGGGTAATGAGCCGAATTCCACTCTCTTAAATGGGTGAGGTGTCACAGATCTCTGCAACCCTGCAATTACACAAGCTCAAAACTAGAGATGACCCATCCTTATACCTACTCAGAATCACATTAGCACCTCATGACTCATTTGGGACCAATGCCTCTGTCTGCAATAAACACTGAGTGAGAAAAGGTCCCTGCCCTTAGGGATTTACAGCCAGACACACAAAGAGCACAGAAATACCAAGAGAGGTCTAAAAGTAAGGTAACTGAGGGCATGTGGCATTAAGTGGTCTCTGTTGAACTAAGCTATACCTCAAACCAGCCTATATTTTTCCAGATTATATCACTTTATATCCTATATTGTATTTTGCAACGTGTATGTATGGGTTGGCTCCCTGCAAACCCTTTCAACACCTCAGGCAATGCAAATTGTAAATTATGCCTACACTTCCTTCCAGACATTTTTGCATCCTTAAATCACAGTCCTGGGTACAATGCCAGGACAGGTAGATGACTGATCAGCCACTTTCACAGATAGAGCCTGGACAGCTCAGGGCACATGCACCCTAAGGACGTGGTAACATTGGTCTTCCCAGTGACCCAGCACCTGCCTTATGCTCCCAGGGCTCCCATCAGGCTCTGTTTAGTTAAACTTAGCACATATATTCACAGTTACCTCAGCTGCAAACACTGCTGGTGTAAGCATTTTATCAGTTTCAGAAGCTTTTGCATCACTGAGAAGCCAGTCCCACCAACCCATCTTAATGCTTTGGCAAGATGTAAGGTGTCCACCACTCTGACCCATCAGCACTATAAGCTGACTGCCTTCTCTGCCACCCCAGAGAAAAACTCTAAGAAATAAAGATTCTGTGAGACCCTAATCAAGCTTGAGGTCAGGTAATTCTATTTTACAAGGTATTAAAATTCCCCTTTGTATCAGGAGTCTGTTGCTTGAGCCTAGGCATCTAGTGCATGGTGGTCTGTCCACCTAGTCTGCCACTGACCATTTGAGGTGACCTGGGGCATTCAAGCCATCTGTGCCAGGATGTTAGATGTGAGCTAGAGAAATCCTGCACTCCTTGGAGCAGCGGCTTGGGTCCAGGAAGATACCCTTGGACACCTGAAACATCACGAGACACCCACACAGGGGGCAGAGTATCCCTCCCTCACTGTCTCCAACCCTCCAAGCTTGACATGCATCTTACTGGCCAAAAATCTGACCGTTACAGAGAAGCGTATGTGTACCCTGGATAATTACATATGGAATATTAATGGGAAATCTGAAGAAAAAAATCTTAGAAGGAATCCTTTAGAATTGTTGTCTAGGTGTTTGATGTGTGCAACAAGCAAGTAGAAAGTTATATGCAACATGCAGCCGGATGCTCCCTGCAACACATGTACCATGGTGAGAAAGTGAAGCCCACATTCAGCTTTGTGCAAAGCGACATAAAGAGGAACCTCTGCTGCACTTTCCACAGGCTGCACTTTCCACACCAGGTAATTCTGACTTTGGCATGCAACAAGAGCCCTCCTTGTACTCTTTATTCAGGGATGTTGTAATACCTTTTTGCCATTCTTTATCTCAGCTCTATTTTGTGGACCCTCTTGTGTCTCATGAGTTCTGAGCCAGGGTGGAGGCATTCCAGTCATCAGAGGTGTTCTGGACTCTGTTACAAAGAAATGAGTTTATGCTTTAATTTAGTTTCAATCAGTGGAAAATAAAAGCAATGCAGATGTGTCAAGCAGTAATTTTGGCACATAATGCCAGAAAGATAGGGTCTGGGAAGGTTTGGATAACATCCTGTTGGGTTTGTTAATCTGCAAAGTGTTACATGGTAACATAAAATTTTACACTTTTTTAGAGAAGTAAACTGGCTTCTTGTTCACCCAGATGTGCAAAAGGTTCACACTGGGCTGTAGAAGGTTGCTGAAGAAGTATTCATCTTCTGGTTAAAAAATGCTAAACAAGAAATTAGTGGGGTTTAGATCATACTTCTTCAATAAAATATGACATATAGCATTAAAGTTCCTCAGTGTATCAGTCAATGCGCTTTGTTCCCTTAGGCATACACCCTTCATGTGGTACTAACTCTACTGAGTTCTATTATGGCAACAAAGCTTATTGTATTTGTTTATAAAAACCTTACTAAGTATTTGTTTTTTTCAGATCTTGGACCTGCATCCAAAAAGAGGGGAGAGATTCACCCTGAAGACCAACAGTAGAGAAACTCATTATTTATATTATAAAGCTATAGGCACAGCACATAAATGTAAAAATAAAAAAAACAAATCACTGTTCTGTTCTCTCCTCTTGCAGACCAGCCTTCAAAGGCTCCCATAGTCCTGACACTTCAAGTTCCTTGATGAGCAGCTGAGGGAAATGTTGTTGCTTAGCCTGGAGTAAAGGAGGCTGAGGGGAGACTATCATTCTCTACAACTACCTGAGAGGAGGTTGTAGTAAGGTGGGATCGGTTTCCTCTCTCAAGTAACAAGAGATAGGACAAAAAGAAATGGCCTCAGGTGGCACCAGGGGAGATTTAGATTGGGTAGTAGGAATAGTTTCTTAACCTAAAGAGTTATCAAGCACTGAAACAGGCTGGCCAGGGAAGTGGTGGAGACACCATCCCTGGATGTATTTAAAAGATGTGTAGATGTGGCACTTAGGGACATGTTTTAGTAGTGGACTTGACAATGTTAGGTTTATAGTTGGACTCATTGATTTCAAAGGTTTTTTCCAACCTAAGCAATTCAATGATTCTATGAGAAATACTCTAAACACCCATTGACAGGCACATCCTCACAGCACACATGATACAATTTATCCACTTTTTGACAATGTCATAAGACAATAGCATGACATGAAGCAGATGAGATGCAGTTAGTGAGTGCTGGAAGTGCCCTGAAGTGCCCACGGGCCACTGTCCCCCACTTCCCAACCCAATGAGACCCTCTGTACCACATACTAGGGCTTCAGTACAGGAGTGCTTTGGCACAGGAGAGAAGCTGGTCAAAGGACTGGGGTATTGGCTTAGGCTGGAGCAGCCGAACTGAAGGAAAGCATGTGAGGGCTGAATGGTCCCCACGGAAAGTAGCCAAGCTAACTCTCTGGTGGAAAAAAAAAATGAGACGTTACCTGTATTTCTTACTTGCAATCAAACTGACTAAGGCCAGCCCTGGAAACATCATTTTTGGGAGAGATGGTGCATTTTTACAGGCTGTTTGATGTAAGTGGTGTTTCTTTGGATCATTTTCACCACAGAAATCAAATATCAGTACTGGTTTTATATAAGCAAAATACAGGGTGCAGAAGTGAACAGCTATTTTCTTTTTACCCCCTTGGCAATACAAATGCAATTGGTTAAATGCCTGAACTCCAAACCAACAGAGACTTGTCAGCATGCTCCCTTCTGAGGATGCTGGATTCACCCCAACTTTTAAGAAGCAGATAACACTTCCTTGATTTCAAAGTGCACTGGGGAGGACTTTGGGCTTTGCCAACAACTGTCTGCCTCTCACTTTTCTTCTCCCTGTGTCTCATACACACACAGGCACACACCAGCATTTACATCATCACTCATGCACAGCTGCATATTAGCTCAGGTCCTTGCTTGCTCTTGTGCTTGAGGTGACATACACTTTACTCTTTTTAGGGAGAATAATTGATTTAGTCATTGTGAAGGCAGCATTTCCCTTCTCACTTTCCAAGAGTTTGCTGTCTGTCTGTTTATTGTTTTCCTCAGCGGTCTGGGAGACCCTATAGCCTGACCTAACTGCAACCCTTGTTTCCTGTTTCAGATAACATACTGTTAAATAGCTAACAAAGAAAAAAAAGCCACACACACCCCCAAAAAAATCCAGCCACCTGATATTTTTGACTTGATAAAGACAGTAAACACTCAGCTTTTGTTGTAACTGAGATTTTGTAAATTGCCTTCACTCCATGACACCAGAACTCTGCTTAGATTTGAAGACAGATGTTATGTCACACATTATAGGTGCAGTAATTTATTTATTTTTAATAAAAATGTAGCAGGCCATGTTTCTGAGCCACCTGGGCCAAGACAAACGCAGGGCAGAGCAGCTCTTTTAAGGAGATAGGACTAGACATCTCTTGTGCTGAGCTGAACCTCACATGAGGGGCAGCCTGGGGCACAGGTAGACTGGCCCCCAGGAGGAGCAGGCTTTGGCTAGTCCTCATATTTCATTAATGTAGCCACAGCTTATGACATGGCCCATTACAGAGTTTACCAGATGCTTCCTGGTTTGAGATCCTATCTTCTGCTTCTTATCCCACTATCAGCTACAGGTTCCCTCTAAATATTTGCATACATATGCATATATAAATACACACATACACACATTCAAGCCTTCCCAAGAAGGAAGCCAGGGAAAGCTTTTCTGTTTCTTCATAATAAAAAAACTTCAGTGTTGTTTTCTGTTGTTTTCCTTGAAAAGCTCCAATTATTTTAAGACAGCTACAACAGCACAACTCTGAGGAAAATGTAGCAAGAGTGACCACAATATTTGGACTTAAAGCCAAGCTTCTCCCAAGGGGAAATACGAAAAAGCCAAACTTCCATGTTAGCTAATTAGGCAGACAAACCTCAGGCATGAAAGCTGGAGGTGGAGTTCATCACCAGCATTTCAGTACAGGAGCCCATGTTTGGTATAATTGACGTTAATATGAAGTTTCCTTCTCTTCTTCCTTGCTTTTGGGCACTGGTGGGGATGCATGTCGGAGCTGACCCAGGTGCAGGGAGTTGTTGCTATTCCTCATCCTTGATCAAAACCTGCGTGGGCTGTGTTTCCTGAGATGAGAGCCAGACGAGACATTTCTGTTGTTGCAGTTATGTTAAGATGCTCACCTCCAGGTATAAAATGCTGACTTGGAATAGCTGTCATTATTTTGAACTGGCAATTACACCTTCCTGTGCTTGGGAGTTTTAAATTGAGTAATTCAAGCACTATGTCTGGAGATTCCATTTCATACTGAATCTACATGCTTGTTTACTTCCTTAGAGATAAGTAATTTTTGTTAGAAGTTTTTAAGAAGCTGGTGAATAAGTGCTTTGGATTAAAATTTATACTTCTTTTCAACAAGAGGAAGCAATAATGTAATTTGAAATCTACGTATTTTGAGTCTCAGTTTTTTAGTCTTCTGGGAGAGATATACTTCATTGTCATTGGATAATTTATTATTTTCTTTGCTTATGATTTGTGGCATGTTTTATCTGGACAGAAGTTGGGATCCAAATAAACTGTGTATGACACCTTTCCATATGTTAGTTATTATCAGTTAAATGTGCTGGACACAAATTGTGAACTTAAGTGTTTTGCATTTGTCTTTGTTTAAGAAAGGATTTAGTATCAACAGTAATTTCTATGGTTTTAGGTCTAGTAGGTCCCACCCCATCACACAGGTTCTACGTGTGGAAAACAGAGACTTTGCTCCTCCAGCTTGCTGTTTCTTTCTGACCTAGCTGAGCATGGTGAAGCACAGACAGTGACTCAAAGCAAAACTGCCTTCTGTCAGAAGTTGCAACAAGTTCTGCTTCCAAGTGCTCCACTGACGGCTGCGCTTTCCTTGACGCTCCCAGGACAAACACATATTATGGAGTCATAGAATCATTTAGGTTTGAAAAGACCTTTAAGATCATTGAGTCCAACAATCAAGTCCATCGATGTCCAACAACATATTGCTTCCTGTTATTTAGTTGCTGAAGTTACCATCTAACCAGAGAATGAACGTACGGCTGAGCATATGTCATTTTATAAAATGTGTTCAATTACATTTTCTAATTCTGGATGTTCCATCAAGATATGTGACCCTGGATTGACAGTGGCTACTTGAGTCCTTGTGAATTATTTTGGAAATTTTAAAGGGAAAATACCACTTGATCGATATCCACTCTCAAATGTCAGGGAGAAGCCTGTTACGCTGCAGGGATGCGGTAGCCTTGGCTGCACAGCCAGCAGCGAAGCGGTCCTTCTCCCCCACCTAAACTCAGGGGTAGGGCCTGACAGGATGGCATGGGAGCTGAGGTATCTCACCACACCTGTTGACCTCTGTGATAGATGAGGATAAAGGAGGCAAATGGGCTGGACACACTGCAAAAATCCTATGTCAAGATGTGTAGTCATCGTTATAGTATCTCTAATTCTTAAGAAATCTTTGGGGAGGTTTTCTTGAGAAGTCATCCTACCATTTGTTATACTTCCACACAAATTACAAGTCATCTTTGTGCCAGACACAGCTATTGTAGAGAGTCTGATTTAAGCTTGTAAACAGAGAAGAATTAATAACTTCTTGTTTATAAATAAAATAAAACCAGTTCAATTTCATATGTAAAAATAGGTAGGCAAGATTTTTTCTTTAATTAAAACTGTTCTAAAACCAGAATACTTCTTGAAAACCTATGATTGCTGAAAGAAAAGTTTATTATTAATTTAATGAAAAGCTGTCATCCTAGACCTGAACTTTTGACTGAACTCAGCAGTCAAAACAGAGCAGTATGCATTCATTTCTGATAAAGGCACCTGAAGTGGTATGGTCCTGCTTTTTGCAGAGGAGGAATGATCCAGAGGAGAGAATGTCCAGACCTTTCATATTTTCATACTGACATCTGAATTCTCATTTCACCCACTGTCCTACTTCCAAAACTTATAAAAATCATAATGGGCTAAATCAAGAACAAATATATGTATGTAAGATTAAAAATCTATATCTGGTGATGAAAGAGGGGCAGGGTGTCAGAAAGGTACTACTTTACCTGTATGCCTGACTCAGGTCCAAAATACCTTGCCCATATTTCTGCAAGAAAAATCTAATGGAAAAGATCATGATAAAATCTGTCAGATCGTTTTCTTTCTTACGTGTTTCTCCAAGGTCAGGTGAGAGTTCAATAGTTTCCAAGCACGTGTGAAGAAGCAGCGGCGCAATGGGTATGAGGGAGGAGAACAGAAGGCAAGATGGCAGCAGTTAATGTGCGGTTTGAGTGAGTTCAGTACTAATTTAGGAGATTGTGGTCATATCAGAGAGAGAGAGAAAAAGGTTGGGATTGCTGCAGAGACGATTCTTCTAAATGCTAATTTCTATATTAGTATCAGAGAATAGACTTGATTCACCCACATCTCTCACATTTTGTAAAGAAAAATGTATTTTCTATTTGGAATGGGTGCTGATTTCATGAAACAAATCACAAATTTCAGCGGCAAAAGCATCTTCAATTTCCAAAGAAATGTGTCTGAATTGATTATTTCATCTGCTTTTCCTTACATGCACACACAGTATACTGCTGATGGACAAATAGATAAATGTAACCCACTGGATCTGCAGATCAATTTCTGTATTGTTAGAGACAAGTGAAAATGAGTCTTTTGCACTATTGACCCCATGCAGGCTGGGCATTAGTAAAGGCAGGTCAGCCCGCTGCTTCCTTTATGGCTGAACACTGATAACTCCTTTAAATTATCTCTGACTAAAACCTGGAGACTGTGGTAAGCAGTTAATAAGAAATGTAAGGGTTTCCCGTGCTCTCCTGACACATCAGTCATGACGAAAGCAAAGGGGAGACAAGTTCAGAGCAGAGTCTGGCATGGCCATCGCCACTGAGCTCTGACAAACAGGCTTCAGCAGGTTCTGCTGGGGCAGCTGCAGAGATCCCCACCTCGTGTAGTTACAGCTGAGTGGGTGGTGTGAACCAGGGAGTCAGTCCCTTTTGACTATGAGGAAAGGGCAAAAAGTCTGGGGTTGTCTCAATTAGAGAAGACTGAAGGGAAGGATTACTGCCTAAAACTGTTCTTTTCAGTCTTGGAGCACGGAACTTGAAGTGGGGTGGGCAGTAGTTGCCGAACAGGAATGTCAGGTTCAGCATGAGCAGGCTTTCCCAAACACTAAGGGCAATGCACCACTAAGAGGTCTTATCTGAGCAGGGTGGGCCCATCGTCTCTGGAGGCTTTTAAGTACAGGCTGGGGAAGCATCTGTCAAGAATATCACAGATTTTCAAGGCAGATGATGCTCTTAGACACCTCCAGCCCTGTTTTTCTGCCATTCTAGGAGTTTGCTGAAACATTTTTTGAAAACTTGACCCTGGGGGTGAGCTTTATGGGTTACATCTCCAGTAAGGAGAGCAGTAATACAATATCCAATGTGCACAGCTTGTATACAGTTATTGTAGGTCTGTAGAGCAGTTGTAGGTGTTCAGGTTTTTTTTTCCATCCATCTTTCCACCTCTGAAAAATACTCTCTACAAAGCTCTAATGAGAAGGAGCAAGATGGTATGTAATTCTGAGCATGTCAGTTCCAGAGACAGATGAGACATTAAGAGCCAAATAAGAAAATTAGCAGAAAAACAGACAGCATCATGCCATCCATAAGTTAAATAACATTTTTCTTCATTTAGAAATGCTTTGTTTTCCCTTATCTTTATCTATCATCTCAGAATTCTTTTTCTCTTCACTGGACTTAGTGCAAGAAATCCCAAGTGGCTAAAATCAGATATTGCTGTGAGTAGCCTTCATGAGTCTGAAGACACCACATAACTACTCTGGCTGTGCAGTCATGAAGAAGCTTGTACAAATGGCTAATGTAGACAGCGTCAAAGAGAGAAAAATGATTTAAAAATTTAAAAAAAAATTAAAATCCAAACTGTAGCATACTGTTAATTGGCGCCATCTGAATGCCGATGTACATGTTGTCCTTGTGGTGGAGGGCAAGCAATCGGTGTAGTATGTTAAAAGACGTCAGTGTCTTTCTTTGTAAATAAATTGTTTAGAGTTCTCAGATTTCCAGCTAAATGGTTATGAAATTTATCAGGGCTTGCAGATAGTGTTGGTTCAAAATAGGAACTTGCAATTATCACTCAATTACAGTCCTTTGAAATCAGACAACGAGGCACCATTGGCACGGCCCCAGGAAAACATTCAGTACAGAGATACTAATCAAGATGCTGCTTCTAACAGCTAACAAGAAATTCATTTTAATACATTGTACACTGAGCAGTTTGATGTTGTCAGATCAATTTGCCCCTTTGATTTTGCAGAGTCCCTGTGAATAAAGTGTAAGCTAAGGCTTTGATTCATTCCAGCTATTCCATTATTTACTAACGTGTCAGAAGGTTTTGCAACTGATCTTTTATAGGGGACTTAAAGAATGTTCTCCAGACAGGGGGAGGGAGAGCATTGAGCAAGTTGCTGAAAGGTAGTAATTCAGCCCAGCAGTCATCCATGTCAGCTCTGCAAAGCTTTGCCTCCAAGATTTTCCCAGTTCAGGAGATGGTGATTGTGGGCACAGCTTGGCTGGACTTTTGCACAGAAGATGCCACCTGTTTTCCAAACAACAGGGATCTCTCCCACTAGTACTGCCTTGGGGTGTTTTTACATAAAGGTTCTAAGGAAAGACATGGCAATGAAAATGAAAGGGGAGAAATGAGATGATGCTCTAGTTGAGATGAAAGAGTAGCTGCACCCATCAGACAAATTCTTCTAAGTTTAGAATCATAGAATCACAAAATCATAAAGGTTCGAAAGGACCTTCAAGATCATCAAGTCCAACCTACAGCCCTACACCACCCTAACACTAAACCATCTCCTGAAGTGTCACATCCAGCCATTTTTTAAACACGTCCAGGGATGGTGACTCTACCACCTCCTTTGGCAAACCATTCCAGTGCTTCACCAACCTTTTGGTGAAGAAGTTTTCCCTAATATCCAATCTAGACTTCCCCTGGTGCAACTTGAACCCGTTCCCTCTTGTCCTGTCACTATTCACTAGGGAGAAGAGGCCAACACCCGTCTCACTACAGCTGCCTTTCACTAGTTGTAGAGAGCAATAAGGTCTCCCCTCAGCCTCCTCTTCTCCAGGCTGAACAGCCCCAGCTCCCTAAGCCTCTCTTCAAAAGGCTAAAGAAGAAGATCCAGAGGGGATCACTTCATACCAGGAGAGCACTTTGGCACATATAAGAATTTAAGCAAATTATTGTATAAAGTGTGCCAATGTGGGTTGTTGCATTAGCTTAAGGCTGACAAGTACTAGGCAAACAGAAAGTTGTGATGTTACTCCCCTAGAAATATTTCACAGATGTAAGATGAAACAAGATTCTCACTAATTTCCTCATAATCGTGCCAATGCGAAGAAGGACATCATAATGGAAACTATGAACCAGCAGTGGAAAACTGCTTTCTACAGAACCTGAATCTAAAGTTGCTCACCTAGAAACATGATATAATTTCTTGGAAGAACCCAAGACAGTCACAGAAATGTGTCACACTTTAACACTCTAAACAATACCTAAATTTAAATGCACAAAATGGTGCTCAGGCATGATTAGTTTCTTTCTTTGTATTTTGCCAGGGTTTAGAGGCTTAGAGTGCTGAATAGCAAAACTGTAATACAATTACAAGATAACAAAACAGGAGAAGAAAATATTTTAAAGCATTATTATTCAAAGGTAAAACACACTGGTTTGAAAAAGTGCTTCCTAGATTCTTATCTGATATGTCTAAGCTTCTTGTTCTATATGAAAATAGAGATTCCAGCCATGCCAAGAGAGAAATATACTCAAAACAAGCTATGTTTATCAAACTTTCATACAATAAGCACTGCCATCACACTTTCTATGAACTCCAGCAGCAACACCGGCAACTTGCTCCTAATGCTCTTCCACATGGCTTTGTGAAGCCCAAGGCACACTGAATTTGGAGAAGTTTGTGCACCAGAGCTGTCAGGAAGCAGATTGTTGAACACTGTGCATATAATTGAATCAGCTAATGGTGTCATGGGATACAAGGTCTAGGGCTCCTTCTTGATATTTCAGGTGGTGAGCTGGATATTTTAAAAAAAAATAATCTTTCTCAGTTCTACAAAAGCCTTTTACCATCTAGCTGGCCTTTGCACCCAGTCCCAACCTCTGACAACAAATGTGAATCACCCCATGGCACTGCTGCAGTTTCTAGCCCTCAGCACGCAACAGTGAGGAGAATGATCTTGTTGTTGTTAGATTTGTAACAACAGGAGCAAAGCCATGTCAGACAGCAAGGGGGTTTCCTCCCTCTTGCTCTCTCACAGAAGTCAGTTCCTCATGTTGCTGTTTCCTGAGAACCATGCATTGATGTCTGGGGCTGTTCACAGTTACTTCTGCTCAAAGGCACATGTAGCGCAAGATAAACAAGTGGGATAAGGCACAAACCAAGTTCTCTGTTTATGATTTCATTCCCAACAGGAAGAAATCATCATGACTCTGTGGCTATCATCTCTCTGCGTGCCCCTCAGCAAAGACAGAGAAGAACATGGTTTGCTTGCACTACGTTGTTGATTGTCTTCACCTCTGTTTCACTGTGACTCCCACCAGCTCCACAACTTGGCTTAACTCTGGTGAAGAACTCAGAAAAAAAATATATTTAGTACAGTCCAAGTTTCTCAGTTTTCATATCCTGGCTTGGTCTTTTTGTCCATTTTAGAAAATTGAGATGGGAAAGAAAGCATATTTTCCAGCAGACTGATTCCTTCATTGCCAGCTGCACTGGCTTTCTTCACTGACTTCTGTCTCTCCTTTCTTGTAAGTGAAAAAATAGAAAATAAAAAAATCCCCTGTCTCCCGAAGGGAAATTTTAGCCTCAGTTCAAGAGGTTTCTCTGCAGGCCAATTGCTCATATGCATTCCCAATCTCACTTTTTAACAGCTGGAAGAGAAAGAATGGAAAGGGCTGTACACAAACAGCAGGATGAGGAAAACAGGTGAACATGGCAGATGGAATACCTGAGCTCAGAAATGGATGTGCACTCTGCAGAGGAGGCCAGAAGAGTTAGGGAAAACTGAGTTCTGCTTTTTTTTTTCTCTGGAAGCCAACAAGAAAAGTAGTGTGACAGAATCTGAGTCAGCCAGAGCTCTGGGATGGTTATCTTCTTCTTGCATAGAGCTCCTCAAAGAAGGATGAAGCTACGAAACTACTAAAAAGGGAGGTCATAAGCAAGAATACATATATCTGTAAACAGAGAAAACAAAATGACCAAGCAGGAGGTCAGAAATGTTTATACCCATTTCTCAATCTGCCCACTGTCTCTTTGCTGGTGGGTTTTAATTTTGAGAGTCCTGCCATCGACTTGATGACTTTCTGAATTTGCAGCTATTTCTAGTCACTAGGAAATCTTCTTTCACTCCATTTTGAGATCTCACTAGGTGTTTGCTCCTTGCTTCCCTCAACAGCCAGTCAGTCTCTTTTAATTTGAGCAACTGGCACACAGCACTTTTCAGTGGCTCTTTCTCTTACCTGCCACCCAGTGTCTTGGGGAACTCTGTCTCCCTCTCTTTCCACATACCTTAGGAAAGGAAAAGGAAAGACAATGGGAAATAAGAAGCTTGGAAAAACACTGCCACAGAAGAAGAAAACCCAGATACTTGGTTCAGGTTTGAGCTACATATAAGGTTGCAGGACAAGTGGAGGAAATCAGCCCTGGCATGACCTTACACCTTGATTTATCACTCTACAGTCAGTACAGTGTTAATCGTTGCTCTCTGCACATCTTCCCTGGTTATCAATCAAACTCCATAGAAAGATGTTCTAGCTTGCCTGATGGCATTTAGGTAAGAAGAGGAATGAAAACAAAAGAGGTAAGCAGTATCAGAGGATGGCATTTTTCATTAGGTGTTGTTTCTAGAGCCCTAAGAGCACTCCTTTGCTTTAAAAGTAATTTAGAAAATTGTTTGTCGCTGTTTTTCAGCAAACAACTTAACAGCATTCAATTTATTTGAAAAGTCAGCTGCCCTCCTGGAAAATATCTACGTTTTTCAGGAAACCAACCTTCCAAAAAAGTGTAAGTCAAAAACTCATTCTTTGTTTGCTGAAAACCAAAAAGGCTTATATTACGTGAGAAATTTCCACAGGAAAAGAAGAAAAAAAATCTTGTCTTCAGATGGACACAAATTTATAGTCTGATGAATCATAAATGTCATGCTCTGAAGGAACTCTGCCCAGAGAGTTCCTTTTCCTGCTAATGTCGTGCGTCTGACTTTGTGGTTCACTGCTTTCATACGTCCCTGACTGACATCCCCCTAGAAAGTGCAGTGAAATTTCAGAGAAATTTCCCCCCACCCGGTGCATGTCATTTGTGTTTTATTATGCTTTCAGATGGGTTTTTCACCTTTCACAAACAAAAATGCATTGTCCAGTTATTGTTCTGAGCTGAAGTGTAAGTGCCTGTGTGCACATGTGTGCATGCACACACGTGCATAAATATATAGAAAATATATGTGTGCGTATATATATATGTGTGTATCTATCTATAGGTATATATATCATGGAGCCTTTTTATAGGCCACCAGGGAAAAAGTACCAGGTAGGGTCTTTTCCTGGTAGGGATCAGGAGAATACACAAATATTTTATACCTTAAATGGAGTATTCTGAATGGAAGTAATGGTCTGGTTTGTGTCCTGTTATCTCGGCTTTGCCAGGGTAGTGAGCTCAATGCTTAATTTCTCTGAGAAGAGTGGAATCGGGTGAGCTCAGTGAAGGCCCCCCAGGTCCCAAGGATGGTGCTTTTGAGGTGTCTTCTGAGACAGAGACATTCAGTCTCGCCCTCCCCGTCAGTTCGGGTTGAGTGCCCCCTGTCATGGCTATCCCCCTGTGAGGTACAACAAGCTGTGCTCGGGGCCTCAGCCCTGTCATCTTGTCTCCCATTTGGGCTCATTTATTAAGAGAGACGGCAGAGACCAGTCATGAGGAAAGGGGGAATCTCACAGTGACAACCCCGAGGCGTAACGAGGTTCTCGGTGGCCAGGCCTTGTCAGGGCCGCCCTTCCTGAAGTGTGTTGAAAGCCCTGAGACTGGGCACCCCCATGGCTGGGGGGTGCTCCTGGGGTGCTCTGTTTTGCCATGGGCTGGGGGAGGGGGGGAGGCTGGTTTGGGATGTTGCAGCTTTTTCAGTGGTGTTAGTTTGAGGCTGGGCACGGGTTTGGGTTATTTAGGTTAAATGAGTCTCCGGTGGTCAAGTACCCGCAGCAAAGGCCAGACCACAAAAATCATCATGATAGTTATTTACCATAACCATATACAAAACCACAAGCAGCAAAGGTTCCCTCAAATACATCAGAGACACTGCATATCTCTTTATTACAGCCTGTCTGTTTGTTACACTTCAGCTTGCCTTTAAATCGCAAATAAAAATGGAGAAATCTAAGTCAGCAGAAACAACCCCAAACCCCAAAATATCAACAAACTAAGCAAAATAAGATTATTGAAATCCTTACCACTCCCTCAAATATTTCTCTTTGCTTTAACTTTGAATTGATTTTACTCCATTCCAGCATTGGAGATTAGTGATACGTAGCTATAAAATTCTTTTATTCACTCATAAATAAAATATCTGCACTGTTTGAGAGCTATCCACTCCCTTTGACAGTAATGAACTTGCCACACATTTTAGTAATCCATTATAATCAATCCAAAGTCCTTTGGCCAGAGGAAGCAGATACCTGGTTAGAAATTGACTCTCTCTGGCTCTGTGTCAGCGACACTGCTCTGCTGATTCTTTGTATAATTGTTGTTTCTGTTCAGGCACTCCATCTAATCAGACACATGTTGTTTTGAGGTTCTTCTTCTTCTTAAAGGGTTTTATTTTTTTCAGTCTGATGAATCATTTCCATCTTTTTCAGTCAAGAAGTTAAGTCTAGCTTCTATTTTTTTTTTAATTTTTGTTTTGTATACAAACTGATAAAAATGCTGCAATGTCCTTCACTTTTCCTTTCCTTTTTTTTCATCCTTTCTCAACCACCACCTTTTTCCTTGACCTCTGCCAATCCTCATCACAGGCCGCTGGCCCAAACTGTGTTGTTTCTGACAATATTTCCTTGGAGCCCGGGGAGCCGTCCATCCAGCGAGCTCTGTCCAGCTGCTGATTCCACAGCCAGCAGCGTGGGGGTTTTCCTGCTCAAAAAGAAAAGGATATTGAAGGGGATTGGCATTTCCACATTATGGGAAACTCAGAAATTAGCAATTCCTGTAAACCTGACTGGTTTGGCAAAAGGAGCAACAACTTTTAAAGTTGCCAGAAGTCAGAAACTCTCAGGCACTTGGAAAGAGGTAGAGCAAGAGATGCCCATCCCTCTGCCCATCTTTTCCAGGGCTCCCTTCCCCATCTAAGCTATTTCATTCTTCCTCTTCACTCAGATGTAGATAAAGTGATCTGACCTTCTCTGCAATTATGCTGAAGAGGGATTAATGGGTTTATTTACTGCTCTTTCTCAGAAAGTTTTGTCATTATTGATTACCCCATCAATAAGAGGATTTGTAAAAGCACAAAAGCGAGTTAGGTGCCCAGCCACCATCTGTGCCTTTGAAAAGCTCTCTTTGTGGGGCACGTGGGACACATATATCTTCATACTTCAATATTATATGTAGATCTGATGACATTTTCAGAAAAAAAAAAGAATGCATTCTTGCTTGATCCAAATTTATTTGCAACTTGATGTCAAACTGTTAAGCAAATTAAAACTAAGGAAAAATTTTTACAAATATGAACTTTGGTATTTTAGACACTTCAAAGATAACATTCACAAGCATTTTAAGTATCAGTCACCTGTTCACGACAAAGGTAACCAAATTTCATGCCTTGCCATGAAACAGGAGAAGGAATATCAGTTCCAGTTTACTGCAGCTCACTTCAGTGCTATAACCAAAAACTTTCTTCTGTTTAAGGAAGATACTGATTTTTAGGGTTTATGTCAACATTTGGCCCCTAACTGTAATTTTATTGGTTTTCTTTAGCTCAGGAACCAAATAATTGTGTGCATATTCTTAATTCTGGAAATGTACCTTTACCTGTGTGAAATCCATCAAAATTGCTTTTAAGAAATGCAAAAACAGGAAAAGAAAGGATGGCTAGTGATAAGGTATATCCAGAGAAAGTACAGAGTTCTCAAGTGAGTGAGAGGAAAGGATTGGTCAGCCCCTGTCTGTGAGAACCTAGGCAGGTGAACAGGCTCATTTTTCTAGTCCTAAAGACAACAGACTAAAGTGCCCAAACCTCCAATATCTGAAGGTCAAGAGAAGGAAGGGAGAGTCAGCTGCTTCTGAGGAGACTGAGCAATGAGCAAAGGGATTAGGAGGATAATTCATATCTCCCAACCCAGAAACAGGAGATAGGTCTGGTTTCTGAAGTTGTGAGGAACATACAAAGTTTAGACAAGATCAGAGATGCGTGGACTATTGTTGTTTTAAACAAGAGTGTGTCTTTCAGTGGATGAACAATGCATTGTTTTCAGAAAGCTGTTCTGAGTCACATCCATCTCCAGTCACAGCCGCCTGGAAGGAAGTCTCTCTCAGGTGCACTACACAGTTAATCTCCATGGTTTGAGCCAGACTAATAAATAAGGGTAGGGCTGTAACCCAGACATCTGCTCCTGCTCAGAGAGATGAGGAACAAAAAATCCTCACCAAACAGACAGTTAAAATGATCGTTTAGGAGGTAGCTGTTAAACGATTCTGGAGGGGTGATGGAATGTGTTCATATTGTGTGGTTTGAGATTTTATAGCAAATGAGCAGTTTGTATCTAGAGAGGGAAATGTGTCTAGTACTTCCTAAAATGTGCTGAAGCAGATGTGATCAGTCAGCATGGCTACCTTTTTGGCAGCGTGCTTTAATGCTATTTAATCTACAAATTCAGTGGAGTAGACCTCAAGCTGGCATTGCTTACGTAGCTCACATTAACGTTCATCACTCCTTAATTGTGGAGGAACACTCCAAGCTGGTTCTCATTTCTCCTTGCAGAAGACCACAGGTCTATGTTTTGAATTTGCAAGATCCAAGCTTAGCTGATGTCTTCCTTATCCTTCTTCTGGCACTGGGGAATATCTGTGGTCTGCTATCAACCTCATCTTGTTCTGTATCAGGATGCAGTGTGTGGAGGGCAGGCTTTGCATGACAAACCTGAGGAGCTGGCTTCTCTCCTTGTGGTTCGGTAATGAGTTGGCAAGTCTTGCTCTTGCAACATGCAGAGCAGCACTTGCAAATAGATGTCACCTAAAACTTGTCAGTCCCTCCAAAAATGAGTGATTTGCTTATCCACACCAGGATAAGCATCTCTGGTCTAGCCAGGAAGAGTCAGGCAAGTAGCGGGAAGGCACTATCAATTTCAGTCAATCTACCCCAGCTGAGAATCTGACTCTCCAGGACACTAGTTAGACTGGAGATGTGCATCAGCCCATGTTTGGGCTAGTTCAGATTTCTTCTCAAACCTAATTTTAGACCTCCTCTGCTATTATTTATTCAACAATGTGAATGAGATATAGATCGCCTTCATTGATTGTCTTCTTTCCCTTCTTTGTAATATGCTTATTCTTTCTTGAATATCTCACAACAAGCGTATTACTGTACTGTGTCGAGACTAGAAGAGAAAAAGAAACTACAGTGAATCAGATTGCTTTTTTAAAACTTGCTTCATAAACCACACTAATCCTTAATTTCATCATGTTAGTCACAGGCTGGAGTTTACAGTTTCCTCTGCATATGACTAGTTGCAACTGTGCTTCTGCAATCCACATATTTTTTCACATGAATCGAAACATGTGGCCCCAAACTGATCCTAAATGATCTTCAGCAAATGAGGACATTCCACTACATGCAAGAGATTCCCTTCATTTTTGTGTTGCCACCTGTATAATATTTGTCTCCATTTCATTTTAGTTTTTGAATTATACCATTAACTCAGCTGCAAAACAAGTGATATGCTGTAAATACCATGTGTCCCATAAATTCCAGGTAATTCATTAGAGTGGGAAGTCAGTTTATTAGCCTAGCTTTATTAAAGTCAGGAAGACAAGTGACAGGTCTTTTCCTTGGCTGAGATAGCTCTAGTTATAGAATCTCATTCAGAAAAAGGAAAGTCATTATTTGAGGAAAATCTGTAGAGAGAAAGCCTGAAGAGAAAACAAACATGAAGCATTCTCCCTGTGAGGAGTGCCATCCCTAGAAGAGTAGCGTCCCTCCAGGGTACCCCATGAAGGGTTCCTTTTGGCCTCAAATTCATTCCTGGAATGACTATCTGTTGTTTCTGCTCCCATGTGTTTCCTCTTTCCCATCACTGACACTTGTTTACAGTCAGTAAGCAAGTGAAAATCATGAGAATGGATTATGTTCTGTACTATCAGACATAAAAGACACCAGGCCCTGCAGAAACCACACATGTTGTGGGAATGAAAGCAACCCTTAAAAGACTGGATAGATGAATGCTTTCTCTTCATGTACAAGAGCCTCACACCCTCAGGGGACACATTTTGCAACTTGCTGCAAGAACAACGGCAGGATGGAAGGATAAAGCAGCACATAAGCAATTGGTGTAATTAGTTTGCATATAATACATTGAGATGTAGAAGGTTGATCATTGCTGTTGAGTTGGGAGGAGCACATTTTAGAGGGAAACTTTTCTGCCATTTTCCTTGCAAAACCACCATGAGAGCCAACAGGTACATTTCAAAGAATGGGAAATGCTCTGAAAACAAACAAACAAACAAACAAACAAACAAAAGACTACATCTAGCACAAAGCTACTACTTTGGCCATTTTTCAGAAAAGAACAATGTGTTGATGGTGCAGCTGGGGAAACACAAAACTGGTATGAGACTAGCCGTCCTCCAGTTCTGCTGCAGAAAGGTGCATGAGCCTGTTGCCTACAGCTCTAACACAAAGTAATTCTGTCAGTGTGAAACCCTGGGTACTGTTCTTCAGGAGAGGCAGCTTATTTCAAGACCAGACATCCAGTAATCCAGCAAGATTCCGACCCTGAGATTTCTTCTTGTAGAGATTAACCACATTGCTGTCATGGGGTGTCTGCAAGACAGGGAGGATGCTGATGTGGTTCATTATAACTCATAGCAGATGAGGCAGAGTCATGTTTACAGGACAGCTTTGGAAGGAGGGATAGAGTCAGTGCCAATGGAGTCTAATGCGGGTGGTTCACACTAGCTTTTTCGAAGTCACATTCTTCAATTTCTTCCACTTATTATTGATCTTGAGTACAACAGTAGAAGTGGGTTATCTATTTTCTTATGTTCTGGATCCAGACAGAATTCTACAGAGGGTGAATATTCAGGAAAGGCATTCCTTTTCGGAGATGTGGGCACAGAAAACAGAAGGTGACTTCCCCCGAGTCATGGGCTTCTCTTAACTGCTATTCACTGAGGCACTGCAGGATGGGTAGACACTTCTGGCTCCTAAGAGGAAGGTGGCCCTCAGAAAAGATGTCCTCACTGTCAGCATAGGGAGGTCCATAATGACAGTGTGGGCTGAGAAAGGGTTGTGTGGGTAGAACAGTAGCTTTAACATAACAGAAAGAATGGCATCACTGTTTTTCAGTCTGGCTTTGTAAGTAAATTCCTCTAGCATCTGGACTGCTCGAAGTCCACTTACTTGTTGCAAAAGCCAGTAAAAGAGACAGTGTGTTTTCCATAAGGATGTGAATAGCTGCTGAGCTTCCTCTAGTTTTCTGGAAACGGTTGGGAATCCCACTAGAGCTATGCTTCCCAGAGGTGATGTAACTCAATGTGTCATTAACTCAGGGTAGTTCTGAGATGACAAAATTCATCTGTTAATGAGGAAAACAAAGATAGTTCATGCTGCACCTGTAACGTGTAATTGTGGAGGTTACTGAATTTGGTGCTTTTGATTTTGCAATTTAAAATAATAACACAATCCTAAGGGCAGGATTTTTTTTAACTTCATGCCATTTATTTTTTAAATGAAATACAATCTTGGAACAAGGTTTAAAACATTTCAATAGCTTGTCAAGACTATCATATCAATGTGGTGTCCACCAAGTTACATTGTACTGTTGACCAGAAGTTAAGAGCTGATAAATTCCAGTGCCATCTGACACAAACACTTCAGTTAAACACAACTGGGAATTAACATGCATGTCTAAGAATATTTATGATTAAGTAAAGCGTAAAAAATGCCATTGCCAACAACTCTCTACAGAGAAAACCTCAATGGATGAGCCCTTAGATAGAAAAGGGCTAAAATATTTCTTCACAAACCAGAATTTTTTTCTTAGGTGTGTTCACTAGGGGTCTTTAACTTAAAGGGTAGTTCAGTGGAAATATCTACAGCATCGGCATCCATGTCAGCACTGGTTGCACAGACTCCTATTAGAGCCCTGAGGGAAGCAGGCTGTTCCAGAACACAACTCGTCTCCTCCTTGCAACAGATCTTTAAATGAGGTGAACTATTTGCTACAGGGCCTCTTTCTCCCCACTCACTGTAAAGACAGTTGTTGCAGGTTAAGGTTGGGCCGGCCACTAACACGGACAGATGCTCTCTAATCCCCTCTTCCCCCTCCCCCAAACGGGAAGAGAAAAGGGAATGAGGCAGAGAGACTTATGGGTTAGAGAAGGAAAAAAAAAATAGAACAGCTTTAATGAAAATAATGGAAATAATGGTGGCAAGATAAAAGTAAAGAACTATATACAACTATAGATAGTAGCCCGATATCAAACCCAAATCCCTCCCCCGATATCAATCCCCACTGGTGCTGCAGAGCAGGACGCACTGGGGAAGCCGCAGGCTCAGCGGCGGCGGAAGCTGGATACAGGGAGCTGGATTCGGGAACTGAGGATCCGGATCAAAAGCAGGAGAGGTCAGACGGAGTCCTCTCTGGACACCGGTCATTGCAGAAAAGGGCGAAAACAAGGGCAAAAAGGATGAAAAGGGGACGAAAAGGCCAAAAAGGGGGAAAAAAGGGCCAAAATTCTCGTGATCACTCAATTTATACTAGATATGACGTATATGGGATGGAATACTCTCGTTGGTCACCTGTCCTGTCTATTACCCCCCGGGAGGTGCAACCTTTTACTTCCTTGTGCCCCCCTCTTACTACCCAGCACCCCCAGTGTGACACACAAGAGCCAGCAGTGGCCTTGGTCACTGTAGGAATAACTATAAGCAAGAGCCTTTCTGCACACCAGTCCCAGGCAGCAACTGTAAACATCAGGTGTTATCACTGCCAGTAGCAGACACTCTCTACAAAAACACTCTACTGACTTCAGAACGTGCAGCCTTTTAGAAGACACTAAACTGGAAAGTAAAAATCACTAAACAGAACTGAGTTTTTAGCTAAATCCAGGACAACAGTACAGATAACAAACTCGGACATAGGTTGCCCAACATCTGAAGTCAGATGAGATGCATTCCATCTAGAATTTCTAGACGCATTGCTAAAACTAGTATGGGGCAAGCCATGTTATTGCCAAGGCATGCACACCACTGTGGGCAGCAGAGCAGCCCCTCTGCTTGCATTTCCATTTCCAAAGGTCTTGGGTATCCATCTGGCTGCTGCCTCAGATGCAAAGGGTAGCAGCTTCCTCAGGAGTAAGCTGGCTCACTAGTGCTTAGTTCTGCATTATGTCCAGGCTCTGCCCTTTTTCTTCCCTTGACAGAAGCAGAACAGTTTGTTTCATATTCACCTAATAAAAAGAATTACCACTTCTCTGAAAGTGGCATCTTGATCATAGACTGGCACGTTTAGTGATCCATCATTTCCTTGCTGCATCTTGCTAACCTTCCTGAAATCTTGCCACTATTAAGTATCCCTGCTGTGAAAGCAACACAGGGGTGTTGAAGAGTTTGAAGGAGTCCCCAAATTGTTCCTCTCAGGCTGTTTTCTACCTGGGAAGCAATAAAAATATGTGCTCAGCCTGTGGTGAAGAGGTGCAGCAGTCTGGGTACAGTGGATTTTAATCTTGCCTCAATTCACACCCTCTTAGCAGAGCAGGGAACAAGCAGGTCCTACTCTCACTCCTCTGCCCCTTTCCCTGTCCTACCAAAAGGTGCATGGGAATTGTGTGCTAGTGAAATCACATCTAAGTCCTGGAGTCCAGAGAATCCGAACCACGTGCCTGAGTCAAGGAATTCTCATTCTTCAATTTGTCATTCTGGAAACCTTGTTTTGCAAAGGTTGAACCCAAGAGTGAAATGTCAGGTTTTTGCTACATCCTATGCCAGAAGTACATCTGTATAACCAACCTAGCAGCAGCAGCATGATGCTACCCCTTGGACTGCCATAGGACAATTTAAAGTACCATCCTAACTGATCTCCTAATTATGGCTATCTTTATCAGAGAAATATCCTGTTGGTGCCACAGTAATCATTATTTATGCTAAAGATAAACTTAGTTTACAAACATATTTCACGCTGAAGAGTTGTTCTCCAGAGTTGCTTGAGTCAGCCAGTAACATGCACATTATCTATGTAAAGTATCAACCCACTGACAGACATAATTACTGAGTTTGTGTAACACAGAGGATAAGTTATATTCCCGTGTGAATCCTGAAATGACAGTTTGTCTTCATTCAGCCTGTGGTTTCCCTTGCCGGGCTCGCCCTTTGAAGTGGTTACATGTGCAGGATGACAGGCGCAGAGGTGCCTCACTGTAGTGGGTGAAGTGAAGGGTACCTGAGGTCTAACCACAGAGATTAGATACATCTTAGTAGTTGCATTTTTAAACTTTCTTTGCCCAGTTCCTCAAGGAGAGTACTGTGAGCTGGTCCCACCACTGCCATCACACTAGAGATGAACGGCTGCTGTGGAGGCTCACAAACTCCCCAGCTCAGCCCTAATGTGAGGTGCACACAGCTGGAGTGCATGTCAGGTCAATGTGTTAGACCCAGGGCAGCTCCTGGCCAAATAGGACAGGTGACCCACAGAGGTTTGTGAACAAGTGGAAACGCAAATGACCTCCGAGCAACTAAAATATGTAGCTCTTCATGCTTTATATACGAATTTGATGAGAAATAGCTTCTAGATACGTTGGTGACTACTGAAAGAAAATGTGAGAGTTGTTTTCCATCTCTGAAAATTACAACTTGATGGCTGCGCCGAGAGGATGCTCACAGGCAGTGGTGCTGCACAGATCCTTTTTCTTACCTTTTTCAGCTCTTTTGTCAGTGCTGGAAGCAGAAGGCCTGCCATCTCTGTCCATATGGCCATATGTCTGTTCTGCTGTAGCCTTTTTCCTATAAGGCAATGACACCTCCGAAGGCGTTTTAACCTGAGCAATGTACTTGTACACTGCCAAAGCATTTATCAGATAATAGCCTGGCAGAATAACACACCTAGTATCTAGCTTCTTTTCACTTGATAAATTATCTCTTAGCATCACAGTCCATAAAAGAGGTCTGGTGTTCGATGGGCCTTCTGATTTTCTCCATTCACCATGTAAAACATAATGATCATAGTATATCCTTACACAGTTGATTAGACAGTTAACACTGTTTGCAACATAAATAATGTTATATTGTCTTTATCTTGGATAAGACAACCAAAAAAAGAAAAGGCCTATCATAATGCTCTTATCTGATAGGATAGACAAGATACAGGAAGATGTACTAAGGACAACATGTCTTCATTAGGTCAGTTCTTCTGAGCTAGAATGTTGTGAAAGTTTCCTTGTTTGCTCCATTCCCAGCTTAAGGCCAGATTAATTAGAGTATTGCAATAGTACTCCTCAAACTGAATTTCAAAGTAATATCTCTTTAAAAGTTCAAAAGTTAATGCTGACTGAATCAAAAATTGTTTACCAAAAAAAAAAAAAAAAAGGAGACAGTACAGGGCTAGTTTATTAAGTGTCTTCCAATTCTGCAAGTTCTCCATGTGCTAATACCAGGTTTCAAAGGAGGGCAGCAAGAGAAACTGAATGGAACATTTTGGAATGGATTACTATTTTGAATGACCCACTCATGATCTTTGCAATTTATGTTTGTGTTCAATTGTGCATGCGTCAGGTTAATTTTTAAAAGAAACAACCTAAATCTTTGCCCACTCAGATGTAGAACACATTGCAACAGAGTATCATGGGTACCAGAGATAAAATCAGTAAAATTAGGAGAAAAACTTCATCCAATAGTATTTCACACCAAGGTGCAGATAGAACCTCTGGCTCAAAAATTTCAGGAGTCACACATTGCTGAAAGCTGGAAAGACATACACTTGGTGACAGTAGCATTAAATGCTTGGTGTTTCCTTTAGTGTCCACTGTTAGTCTCTGCTCAGGACCAGGCAACACTGACTTTCAGTCGTACAGTGGCTCGGATTTTATTACCAGAATTTTTACATTTGCTTCAAATTAACTACATTTTTCTGAAATTTAGAAACAATTTGGTTTCTTTCCCCTGCTTTTTAATCATACTTTTCCGTACAAGTTCAGGTTTCTAATCTCCACTAGGACATAGATATGTGTGTTCCATGAGGACATAGATATGCATATGCCCATAATTCCATGGAAAAGTCAATCTGGCAAAACATCTATTCCAGGGCCATCTATAGGTTTCCTTCTGCCTTGCCAGTTTTGTGATTTTACCTTCCATGATAAGTCATGCCTGTGCTGAGAACCTGTGTTGTTAGTTAGTTAATTCAGCATATCACAGAGGACTAAACTTCCATCCTCAGGATGGGCAGGGCCAGCACAGTTACAACATATCCAGGAAATCAAGCAGCTTCTGTGCCCTCCTGCAGTGCTCTAAACATATTTTCTTAAAATTAAGGGCTGCTTTGTACTCTGACTCAGTCTCTAAGCTTCTGTAGATCAGCACAGGTCTATCAAGTTTAATGGTGACAGTAAGACTGGGCTCATCTGCTCCATTCAACATAGCTATCTTGGGGTCACCTTCATGAATAACCAATGAGTGGGTCACACAGAGAGCAGTTTGCAACCTTCATGGTTTCCTCAACAAACCATTCAGTATGGCCAAAATTTGTCACCCTCAGTAACTATTTGGCTGTCTTTGTTGATGCAACTGATTCCTCAGAAAGCTCAAGAACTGCCTTTACCTGCCAGAAGGGAAGGGAGGGGAGCGTTTCCCAAGGAGATGCAGCTGTTCGTCTCTCCCAAGGGGAAATGGGGAGTTGGAAATGTTTGGGGCATGGCTGAGGACATAATTTCCAATAAAGGACTCGAAGAGCTGAGAAGGAGCCAGACCTGGCATTTTAGCTTCAGCTAGCTGAAAGAGGAGCTTGTTTGTCTTCTTTTTTCTTTAAAAAAATACAGATGCTTTCCTGGTACCAGCTGCTCACTTGGTTTTGCAGCCAGCCTCTCTGCCACACCACACTGCCATTACCGGTCCCACTCCTGGGAGAGGACTTTGCCAAAACCCAGAGCCCAAGCCAAGGCTTCTGCATTTTCCTGACCAGACTCATTCTGGGAAATCCAGCCGGCACTTCATGTCCTGTTCGCGTGGGTGGGAAGAAACTGGAGCTCGGAAAGAAGCCGCCCTGGCCAAGCACTGACAGGAACAGCCCCCGCCACCCACATCCCACCACCCCACAGCCTGCAGACAGGTCAAACTTCTGGGATATACAGACTCCACCTGGGTAACTGCTGGTGGGGAGAGACAGCCGAAAGCAGCTGGGAAAGAAAAATAATGAGTTTAAAATGAAGCATAGACCAAACTGGCAGAAAGGTATGCCTATGTGGCTTCAAACAAGGAGCAAATAGAATTTTTGCACAGAGAATAAGAGATTTTAGCTTTGTTATGAAAATGTTGCCAAAAACATTAACTTAAATATGTGATAGGGGATCAGCAAAACTGACAACTCTCTGTCCAGCCGAATGGTGTAGTTTTGTGCTACTGGGACAACTGCTCTTCCTTTCAAAACAGTGTCCTCTGAGTCACTGTGCTCACTGGAATGAAGATTTAATTTGAGACATTCTGTTGAAAATCCTGATCACCAGGGTACACAGTTACTCTCACATTTTCTGGAACACAGTACATGTTTAAGCATTTTCTGCCAAATGGAAGAGCTTCCAAAGAGGAAGCTTTCATCCCAAAGTATCATACAGCTAAGGCTGGCACACTGCCCAAGAGACAAAGCCTGATCCCAGCCAGGCAGAAGGAGGACTGAGACCCAAGTCCCCATGCAAGTCACTACTCACCAGGCTGTAGAGTAGGAAGTAAGTACCAGGTGCTTGGGTTTTGTGTGAGTACTGATGGGAGGGAGAACTGCAGCAGAGAACCACTGGCTTTGTTGACAAAGGTGTACATACAGCTGCCCTAGTTGTGATGGCTCCAAGCTAAAGCCTGCTGGAGCTGTCACAACTAGAGTGGATGCATGCACTCCCTTCAGCTGTGTGCAAGACCTTTGACACCTCAGGAACACAAACTTTATTTGCTTCCAAGTTCAGATGGTAGACAAGAAAGAGCTGAATGATCTAAATTTGGGGCTTACACAGGTAAAGCAATTAATGTCCCTTGGAGCACAGATATGACTGCCACACACCCTAAACATTTTTCTAGACTGCTTTTCCATTCAAACATAGCCAGCTCTGTACCACTGTCCTCTTAAGCAGTCACATTGGTGTGAAACAAGCACATTGAGCCAGAGTTGTCCAAAAAGCACTCCAAAGCTGCAGTGACCAGGGTGAAACTGTGGTGCAACTTCTGCTTTCTTCACACTTACAGCTACAAGTGAAGGAGACAAAGAACTCCCTGTGCTCAGCTATTTAGTACTTTTCCAGCAACATAGCCACCCATTTTGCACAATCCAGGGTGTTCAGAGCCAGGGAATCTGGGATCCATCTGGCTCTGGTCAGAGCTTTCCAAAGGTGTAGTTTCCCACATACTCCAACTGTTCCCTGTACTCCCAGAAGTCAGATGATGGTGTTCAAAACATGCACACTCGCTTCAGGAGGCTGTGCAGAGTTTTGCAGAGATGTGGAGCTGCATATGCCCCACAGCAGGGTGCCCCAGGCACCTTCACCCATGCACAGCCCCTTCTCCCTGCCTTAACCTCAGCAAAGGTGTACACATGGTGTCAGTAGAGTTGTAGGCCATCTGTTGTCACTGAAACTAATAAAACTGATGCAATGGAGAGAAAGTGTTAACATTTTCCTCAAAGTAGGAGAATGGTCAGCAGCTGGATATTTAGCAGAGGAACTTTAGACTGGGCAAAAAAGAGGATCCTCTAACCCTTTACTGTTGTTTTCTTCAGAAAAAGCTTGGGTTTTCGTTGTCAGGAATGATTTAATATCATAAGTTGCAGTGTTAAAAACCATGCACATGAATAGATAAATAACTATACTATCTGCTCAACCGTGCTGAGTCTGAAGTCAAATATTTGAGGTTTGCCACAAACCAAGATGAAGATTATTTACACTAACAAAGGGCGCCCAAGGAACAGTGGTGGCCTTAAGTACGCACAATGTGTTTATCAACCCTAGATATTTACCTTAAGTTTTATATTTGGAGAGCGGCTTCCCACATGCTCAAAGTCATGACCTACGTGGTTAGCTTTGTCTTGTCTTGCTTCTGTACAGCACATGCTGCGTATTGTAGGAAGAGATCAGGCTCAGAAAAAAAAACCATGTGCAGCACAAAATAATACCCCTGGGTTTTCATGGAAACTGTCCTCCTTTATTATATCCCAGACCATAAGACTCCAGAGCTTTCTGCCCTTGCTAAGTTCTCACAAAACCTTCCAGCTATTAACTATAAATTGCTGTCTTTCTCAAGGATATTTTTATTCAGAGAAAAGATATTCTGTTGCCAACAAAGAGGAGTGAGCTACCCTCATATCATGTCCTCTGGCAGCTCCCACAGACCCATGTTAAAACGCTCTGGTGGTCACAGGGCAGGGCTTCCTCAGACCCCATGCAGCCAGCACTGGAGATGGAAATGATAATATGGGCTCTTGCAGGCTCAGACCAAGAGTGACTTCTCTCTGCAGCAAGGCCTGGAGAACCAGGCGAGAAGAGACAAGGGGCAGCATCCACAGAAGGACTACCAAGGTGGAGGAAAGGACACATTGCTCCTCACCTGGGCCTCCTTCTGGAGGACATGGAGAATGGCTTGCCATGACGTGCTTTGTAGGGACCTACTAGGAATTTATTACTTCTACAGCCCACTGAACAGCCCAGGTCTTCCCATCTTGCCTCATGTTTTCTAAATCGCTACTTAGGCATGCAATCCTTTCCCTAGACTCCCTCCAGCACCCCTGATTCAACAAGGAGGATGTGAGTGTTGCTTTGGTGATGCACCAGGATCCAAACCAGACAGCCTGACAAAGGACAGCAAGACTGGAGAAAAGGAGGCTCACTTTGCTATCAGTGAGGACAAAAAAGAACAAATGGTTTCCCCAAAACAGGTAAAAATCTGAGGACAGAGCACCCAATATCTCCTTGGACCTTTCTGCAGACTGTGCCCTGCATGGTAACTCAGTTAGCAAAACTGTGGCTGCCTGCATTAAAGAAAAGTCTTGATGCAAGTTGCATCAGCAGACTACTAATTCCCTAAAACCTCCATCAGACCATTTTTTTTGATCCAATTGTCCATAGTCAAGGGTTCGTTTTTGGTTGTGTTGAGTTCCTGGGTCACACTGCACAGAGCAGGTTATTAAAACATGGTAGAGAGATGATCACTTGTTTCTCATCAATATTTATGCAGCTTAAGTTCATCTAGTACGAACTCCTGTACTGAGGCAAGATTAAGTGTAACCAACAGTCTCTGGCAGAAGATTGCCTAGCTGTCTTGAAAATATTTTGGGAAGGAATTCCATGATTTTCCTAGAAAATCTGCTCTATCATTTCACTAATGGTTTGGTTTGGTTTTTTTTTTGTTTTTTTTTTAAGAGGAACAAACAACAAACATCTTGTTAATAAACAAGGTATATTTGTCTCAGAGTGAGTAGATTTCTTTTTGTACTTCCCTTGGTGGACTCGAAAATTGATTGCCATCCTATAACAACCTTTAAATATTCAAAGACTTTATATATCCTTCACCAACCTTTGCCCCTGACTAAGCCCCCTACTTCCTTTTAATCTTTCCTAACAGACTGTAGTTTTAAAATTTCTTATTGTTCTTGTAGCTCTCCTCTGGCCTCTCCCTAATTTGTCTACATCCCCAGACACTACGACCATTTGCATTATCCACTCCGATCTTCTGAACAGCAGTTCCCCCTCACTTCTAGATTGATCATTAAAAGCATTTTCCTGCATTATGTTATCTTTGAAACTCAATGTGAAATTTCAAAATGAGAATAACAAACACCACCTATAACACTTCTTTGACTAATGGACTTGCTTGCAGAAGAGTCAAAGCATCCCAAAGCAGGCCTACCTTGCCTGGGCCCATAGCTGATCCTGGGTGGAAATAAGTCCATGTGGAACAACAAGGTAGCTCCAAGGCTCCAAGCTTCAGAAAAAAATGAAACAAAAACCAAACAGAAACTTGATTAAGACTTTTTCATCCTTCAACATGACTACCTGAGATTTTGGGTACCTCAGACCTTCTGGTTCCTCAGAGATCAGGTACCTAGTTTAGGACGAAATACAAATGACAGCAAAAGAAGACATAATGTCCAAGTTGAAGCAGTTGTAGCAAGCCACTAGAAGTGCCTTAAATCAGTTCGATACATCTTATGACTGAGACTGACACCATCAACATCTATGTGCTCCAGCTGAGGAGATCTCTGTCAGAAACCACAGGGCCATCACTATCACTACTTCAGCATCAGTTTCTCTCCCTTTTTCCTCCTAACAGCGTACAATAGAGAGCTGCTGGGTCTTTTCTGCCTGCGTGTTTTTTGGTGCAGAAACCCACAATTCCATAGGGCAAGATTCTTCTTCATAGAGTGGGAACCATGGGACCTCTCATCAGAGGCCCAACAACATTTACCCTCCTCATTCATTCACGAGAAAATGTTTGATGTGAAATAATGAATATGAGGTTTTGCTTTAATCTACAAAATCAGACACTGTTTATTTTCCAAAGGACTCTTGGAAATGAAAAGAGATGGGAACACAAAAAGAATGCCAAAATTAATTAAATGGAAAGCTCAGCTGTTGGTTACTGGGCAGTTAAACTTCCTGGATAGCCTTAGAGACCTGTAAGCCAAAGACAGGACATCATTGCTCCAGACACACTAAACAATCATTAACTTCCCCATGTGAGAGAAAGTGATTAGGTGCTGCTCAGTGCACCGTGTAAGAAATTACTTGTATAACCAGAAGTTAGCTGCAGAAAGCAAAATCCTGCAATGTAGAAACAGAACAGGTTATACACTTATACAGGTAACACAAATAAATTTGTGCGGCACAGCCCTCCCTCTCACTGAGTCCTTCTGATGCCTGCTAACCCTAGATCCACTCTCCTTCCCCTAACGCTCAGCATTGCTGCCTGCTGCCACTGGTGCCTCAGTTCTGGTCCTGTGCACGCTCTATGGCAGTAGAGGCTACCTGGGAAGTTCTTTCAGCAGAGTATTTTTGCAGTAGTGAAAGTTGGCTGATGTGTGCAAGATGTGCCTGAAATTGTAGTATTTGATATTAGCTGTTTGTGAGAGCTGTTACATTGCCTACAAAATATGAGAATTTCCAAAGATACAGGTGATTTCTGCGTTCCACTGAAGACAATGGCAGAAGTGCATTGACTTCAGAAGTGCACTGACAGTAAGTTGTTACCCACAGGCTGGGAAGGTGTGTGGGAAGAGAAAGCAAATTCTTATCCCTGACTGTAGATTGTAGAAGGAAAGTGGATATTAGCTTCAATTTATCATATCTAAAAATTTCATTGACCAACCTCACTGCAGAGCATGAGGACCCGAGGATTCATGGCACAAGACAGGCTGTGCTTCCTGGTTGCATATTCATGACACATTTAAGAACAGTGGGAAAGAAATTATGGCTATTACCACAGCCTGGGTTTTGATACTGCTATTGGAAAATCTAAACATTTTCTCAAACTTACGACTATTGGACAGACCATTGGCTGCACTGAAATCCATTTGTACCACCAGAGTACGACTGAAGCTCCTTAGACCAGTCATTAGCAGCCAGCTGTAAGGCTTGGCTAAAGCCAAATTTACCCAGTCCATCTTCCCCAAGTAGGAGCACATCATGACCAGGAAAGAGAAGAGAAAGCAAAGTGCAACTTGACAATGCTAAGGCCTTGCCTCGTAAGGGGACTTTCCCAGCTGATAAATAAGCTGGCAGAGCAGGCCTATGGCTGCTCAAACTTGTAGGAGTGGCTGGGTCAGACCTCAGGATCAGCATCTGAGTCAGTAACACAGGGTACGGCTGCACAGGGCCAAGGAGTTTCTGGCTACTGAAGCTTTGCCAAGTATCTTTGTTTCTTTAAAAAGTGCTTTACTGTCAACAGGGTTTGAATAAAGTCTCATCTCATCCTGGAATTGAGATGCCCTGGAGAAATGGCATGAATACTCTATGTGCAAATATATATTACATAACATGTTTATTATTTACCTTGTTTTCAGTTAATTGGATTTTTGTATGGACTCGAAAGCACTACAGGCTTTCGGATACTGGTATTGTCTAGCACACTGTATTAAACCCCCAGGGCAGGCCTAATTGGCTTGTGGTTCCAGATAGGTTGTAACTGACTTGGCTTAAAGTTTTCCTGGGCACTTCATTTAGACTCATCTTTATTTGCTCCTTTAAGAGAGGAAGAAGGCATCCAGATTTCTTGGGTGAGGTCACTGTGAGGTTTCTTTCCAGATGCAGGAGCCATTTTCTCCCAAATCCTTCAAAATTAATTGAAACACTAAAGCACTTCAGACCATGGTAATTCATAGAGCTTGTTCTCTCGAACTGTGTATTTAAATGGTGAATAATTTCAGTATTTTACCTCTTAGGCCAAATCTTACATGTCACCTCATGAAGCTTATGCTTCTGGCTCTTGTCAGGACTACCTTGCAGCAGGGCAGTCCAGCCTCTCAAGGACCGGAAATGATAGAAAATCTGTTGTGTTTCTCTACATACCTTGTCTAAACAGAGTTTCTGTATGCATACAATTATTACAGTCGACAATATGGCCTCCTTCTTGCACAGTGCTAGGTCTGTGCTGCCACATAACATGTACTCCATCAGAACATATGTTGCATCAGAACATATGTAAGCCATAGACAATAGTCCTGTGTATGCATCTGCCTTCACATATCAACATTTCAGCATGCTCCTTCTGGCATCCACTTCTCTACAAAATTACCCCTAATTAGATCAGCTTGGTGAGGATGCAGTTATACTGAAATGAAAATGCCTGGTTGTGGCAAAACACGCTCTGTTTTCTCTGTAAGAATAGCCCATATTTGTATAAACATCTTCATATCTGTGTGATTGCTTCCACATCACGGAGTGGGGAAAAGGTAGAGATTGGTTTACTCTAACTATAGGAACAAGGTTAGAGCAGTACAGTCTTTCTGTACAGGCAAGGCCTTAAGGTCAGGATAGAAATGTTCAGTAAGTGGTGACCTCTGAGAGCTGGTAGGTGAATTATGACTTAGAATCATAGAATCATAGAACAAGTCAGGGTGGAAAAGACCCTTGGGATTATCGAGTCCAGCCATTAACCCTACACTACAATTTTGCCCCTAAACCATATCACCCAACATCACATCTAAGTGACACTTACACACATCCAGGGATGGCGACTCAACCACCTCTCTAGGCAGTCTGTTCCAGTGTCTGACCACTCTTTCCATAAAGAATTTCTTCTTAATGTCCAGTCTAAACTTGCCCTGTTGCAACTTGAACCCACTCCCCGTGGTTCTGTCCCTAATGACCTGTGAGAAGAGACCAGCACCAACCTCTCTACAATGTCCTTTCAAGTAATTGTAGAGCATGATGAGGTCCCCCCTCAGCCTCCTCTTACTTAAACTGAACAGTCCCAGCTCCCTCAATCGCTCCTCATAAGGTCTATTCTCCAGGTCCTTCACCAACTTTGTTGCCCTTTTCTGCACTCGCTCCAACACCTCGATATCTCTCTTATACCGAGGTGCCCAGAACTGACCACAATACTCAAGGTGTAGCCTCACCAGTGCTGAGTACAGGGGGAGGTTTTCACTGGACAGAGTCATCGGGACATAGCCATGTAGGAATACAGAAAAATGGCAGTGGGAATATAATTTAGCAGAACGACTCAGGGAAGTGCATGTAATGGGAAAAGCTTATTTTTCCACATCAGTCAGGGTGTTCTTGGGAACTCTGGATGGGAAGGGCATTGTGTATCGTCAAGTCCAGCCTCTTGCTATCTCAGGCAACATATCCTATAACTTTTCTTATAACTGATGGAGTTGTATCCTGAAACCGCTTACCTAGGGAGGGAGAAATGGTGCTCTACATTTCACCTTCTGGGAGGCTGACAGTTACTTGCATTGACATTTCAGTCTGGCAGCACAAAAGCTGAGTAATGCAGCAGAGTACAGCAGCAGTGCCAGGAGTCTAACATGCTCAGTTGGAAAGCTAGCAAAAAAAACCCTATTTTTTTTAAATAAAAAAAAAAAGAAGCTAATAGAGTTTGGCTCCCAGAAAAACTCCATTCCTAATTCTCTTAGGAAAATCCTAGCACTGGCTGTTGCAAAATGTACACGTATGTCTTCAGGGCTGGCACCTGAGTCATTCAGAAAACATTCCCAGTCTCTTGCAGACACTGTGATAGGTTAAGTGTCCCTGGCAGCTTCTGAAAGAGCTGAGCCATGGACGATGACCATACTGATCAAATGTGGGAAACCCAGAGGTTTCCACAGCTTGTGAACCTGTAATTACATTTCCCAAAATGTTGATTAACACCCACTGTGTAAATAAATAAATTCCTCCATCTGGGCTCTCCATACAAAACCCACCCAGGGTTGGAGTGGGGAGGGGAGCAATGATACACTGCTGAAGCTATGCCCACACAGTGAGCCTCGCTCTTCTGACTCACCCAGATGAGAAGTTACACACAGAGGTCTGCACACAAGTCTAACAGAGGGCAGCCTGTTCCCCAGCTCCAAGGTTTCCCCAGCCGTCCCGTCTCCAGGGACAGGGAGCAGGCTCCTGGCATCCCCTCTCGTATGCCTCCCCCTCTTGGAACTGAGGGAAAATTCAGAGAGACCACTCGGCAGCTGAGCTGCTGTTTTTCCTGCATGAGCAAGAGAAGCATTGGCATTTGGGGTATTTGAAATATTAGCTGCACCAAATATCCACGTTTGGTCATCAGTGAGATGATGGGGATTGATTTTCCTAGTTCTGTGAAGAAATTTTTTGTAATGATATGTGGGGATATAGAACTTTTCCAATCCACTACAGTTGAGAGCATCTTGCAAGAGATGTCAGGGTTAGAGCTAGATCTTGAGCTCTGCCACTTTCTCTGACTCTTCAGAGCCACTCTGACCCTGTCACCAGGAAGTTTCTCAGTGGCAACAGGGCAAAAAGCTGGCAGAAAACCCCAGAACCCTTCATCTCCCTTCTTCTGTACCCTGGCAACGTCTCCTGTCGTATTTGAAGACCACAGATGTGAAGCCAACAAATACAAATGCTGTTGGGTGCCTCCACTGCACACACTTCGCATGGGACAGTTTTATCATGTTGGCCCAACACTGAGTGCAAGCCTCCACTCTATCAGACTTAATCAGCTTCCTTTCCCGTGCTCTCCTATCATCACTTTCCCCAGAGTAGACCCAGAGGGAGTAATAATCTCTACAACAACTTGGATAATTTGTTCAAACTTTCCCTCTTCAAGAGATAGCAAAACTTCCTTGGCTTGGAGCCAAATATCGCAACTATTTCAAGAGTTTTCTCTCCTCCTTCCTTCCATCCTCCTCTGGTACTGGAGGCAGCTGAGCTGAGGCTCAGCACCCAGAGCCACTCAGACCCTATCAGAGATGACAGGAGCTCATCTGAAGTCAGGTCCCACTATCCATTTGGAGATAAATAAATACTTGGACTTTTTGAACAGACTGTCTTCTTGCATATCAGCAGAAGAGCAGCCAATGAATTGTGTTAGGCCAAGAAGTCCTAATGGCTGGAGTAAGCAATAGCCTTCTGGTTTTCAGCTGAACTTGCCTGGCTGAAAATCAGACTTGATAGTCTTCATCAGGCTGCACTACTGCATGGAAACTTAGAGGCAGAAGGTGAGGGAGTGAGTGGGGTAGGGAAAGGGGAGAGATTACTTAAGAACTATGGTTTGAGAAAAGGTTAGTCAAATTCTGAACCCCAACAGAACAGCAGCTCTTATATCAGTTCAAATCAGTTACTTGCATGATTCAGGTGTTTTCTCTGCACCTATGTTCATCTCCTCCTGACCTGTCTGACCTATCTGAATAGTTGTGGTTGTACAAACATGAGAGTTGAGGAGTAAGGAAAGGGACTTTTAAGTGATGAGATGTTTTTAATTAATCTGAATTCCAGCCCGTCACTTTCTGTCTCTGTCTCAACCCATCTCTAAAATTCAATCTAGTAACTTTGCCCTTGGTGACCAGTTAGTATAGCAGACTGCACAATACTCCCCTTCTGCAAGGATGATTTCGGAAATCTTGCTCCCTATGGCTGCAGACGAAATGCCCACTTGGGACAGCATTGCTGTGTTTACTTTTGTACTCTTGATGGATCATCAGGTGTGAAACAGAGATTTGAGTGAGATATTAGCATTGTACAATACCAGGTGGGGACAAATGCCTTTCCCTTCATCTTGGTCCAATATACTCTTCTTTCTTGCCAGCATAACCTGGCTTATATCCCCTTAGTCTTTGCTTCCTTATGGTCCAGCCCACTCTTTGGACCTATATCTCATCAAGCCCTGTGCTCTGCAGGCCTTCCCCAGACTTGCATGGAGCCATGATCTCTCCCACCCAAGGACCTAGAGCATGCTCTGCAGGGACCAGTTCCCCCTTCTGCAGAGATGCAGCTCCAGCTGAATATTTGAAAAACAAAAATGTCTTTTCTCCATCACTCGCAGAACACATCATCAGTGACCAACAGTGAAAATTGGGCAAGAAAGGAGCTGAGTGCCATCAGGATAACATTGTTAAATAGAGTACACAGTCCTTCTTGGCATCGAACTTCCCATCCCCTTCCTTCCTTTGCAAGGGCCAAAAGAGTAGCACAGACATGCCAAAGCAGTTAATCGTGATCAGGTAATGCCGGCAGGAGATTAAGTGTCTTTTCAAAGTTGTTTGAAGCCAGTGGAAAGACTTTACATTCACTTAAGGTCCCTGGAACGAGCTCTAAAAGAAGCTGTGGGATATTTACACAGTTTAAAATTAAAGATTATAACAGCTCATAGACAATTTAGTGTCCTGGATCTGAAAAATGTTTTTTAAATTATCTTAAAACTGAATTTTTTATATTAATAATAACTATTTAGAAGAGTTCATAAATATGCATTTAATTGCTAAACCACTGATGGCTCTATAGCTATAAACACTCTACTGGTTTAATAATGTACATTTTAAAAGCTTCCTATCATCAGTATTTACACTGCAGGGTCAATAATTATGTCTAATTCATGCCTCTCATTGCAGGGATTTTTTTTAAAACAAGTACCAGCAAGTTTGTTTTGCTAAATCTTTACACATTAAATTCAGCTACAGAGTTACCTTGGCTAAGGTACATTGGATAAAATTGCCTAAAAACCTACGTATCAGTAAGGCTGCACTAGGCTTAATAGTTTAAAATACAGGCTTATCAAGTTCGGTCAGCTTAAAAAAATCTTTTTTTGTGCATGTTGTTAGGGTAAGGATCTCCTGGCCATAAGAAGTTATTGAGGTCAAGAGCTTACCATGAAGGAGAAGGACATCAGACAGGTTTAGATGAATAACAAGAAGTTATAATAGCACTGACTAGAGAGACCACCATCAGAGAGATGAAGTATTGGAGTAGAGATCTATAGGGAACATTCAGCTATCCAAGGAAAGGAAATTTTGAAGGTGGAGAAAACTCTGTCATATTTGCCTGATCTAACATTTTCTGGAATTTCCTCTATAAGATCAGTACCTCCTTCTCTCTGAACCTTTGACTAGAAAGCCTAAAGAGCTGATTAACTATGGTATGTCCCGCTTTTCAGTGAAGAGCACCTGAACACTACATCTTTTTTTACAAAATTTATTGCACATCTATCCAAACTTCCTTCTACCTCTGTACCATGTGGGGTTTCTCCCTGTGCATTTCTGCTTTTTCTAGGCCATTTGTCCCCAATGTCACTACTCCTGTGGGCAGCACAAGGCCAACACACCCAGGAACCAAATTTGCAATCCTATAGGTATTTGATCCAACACTTAGGCAACATGATTTCACTCATGAGAGCTCATGTTTATTCAGGCAAGCATAAAATGGTTGTGATTCAGTCTGGCTTGGCAGTAAACATTCAACAAACAGTCTTACTAGTAAAGATAAGCATCAGCGTGTCTCCAAACTAAGAAAACTCCTGACTAAAGCCTGAGCCTTACAAAGAGGGGTCAATAAGGGAGGCCTTTTACATTTTCTCTGCATGAGTGTCAGGGTCTGGATGAGAAGATCCCCTTACGGGTTGCTCTCTTTGGATTGTCTGAGACCTGTTATAGAGGACAACTGCCTTTGGGGCATCCCAACCCCACAGAAACACCTCAGCAGGAGGTCCATCGCTTGGCCTACCACCCACACTGAGGTGTTTTTGGGGTCAGGAGTAGCCACAATGTGGATGACTTGAAATGGAAACCAAAATGTTGGCCCACTGTGACATTTACCCTTCTGCCAGCTACTAGATTCAGTTCAACGAAACTTAAAAAGTGACTCAGTTTTAAAAGTGTTAGTAATCCTAGCAAAGTCAGTGAGTCCAGCCATGACACCTAAAGAAATTGCATATTCAGGGACCTTACAATTAAAGCCTTATAAACTTTCCATCACTGCTAATATGAAAAACATTTGCCTTGAAACATGTATGCACAGAAAGGTGTAAGAGAGAGAGTGTGTGTTATGAAGGAATACTTATTTTGTCTCTTATGGCATTTGTAAGGGCAATTCACAAACTTTACTTTCTAATGCAGAGTCTTTTCTTGACATATTTACTCTGGTCCTAGCTTGTGAGAAGACTATACTTAGCAAATTCTGCATGTTTCTTCCCGTTATTCATTTAGTAACTGCAACACTTCCACCATCGATTAGTGTGTTGCAATATAGAGTGTTAATCGACTTTAAACATTTAATTATGGTTTGTTTGAGCACAGCATTTTACAAGCACAGTGGTTCATCACATTGCTGGAACAAGTACAATACAGCATCTTTAAAATTATGCACAAATAATAGATTAGTTTCAGCAATACTTTTTCAGCAGCATTAATAAAATCTCTCAAGCATGCACAGAGCCAGTGGCCAGGAGGATTCTCAGGAGGTCTTTCATACAGGATGCACATCTTTGTTACGAAATTCCTCAATGCCTTTTTGTTGTCTCCCTAATGACCAGTTAAATGGGCTCCCATGAGAATGCCTGAGTCAGAGCCAGCTTGAAAACTGCTGAGGAAACATCCTCTCTTACTGGAAATGATTTCCATCAAACTGCCATGTACCATATTTAGACTAACGGATCAGTAACGCCAAACAGAGGGAGCTAAGTTCACAG
This sequence comes from Trogon surrucura, assembly GCA_020746105.1. NCBI lineage: Eukaryota > Metazoa > Chordata > Aves > Trogoniformes > Trogonidae > Trogon > Trogon surrucura. Next base: position 102,575,628 of record CM036617.1, on the reverse strand, counting down.
GGCTTGAGATTCTGCTCTATGTGAAGAGATACTGCCTTTGTCTGGCCACATTTGCTTTAGGGCAGGCAGTCTGAGTGCTCTGTAGTGCTCAGAAACAAATTCCAGTGGTGAGCAGTTGCCACCAGGCAGTGTTGGAGTGGGAGAGGCAATGTTCAGGAGTGACAACTGACTTTGTGGAGCCTGATCCAACCTGCAAATGAGATATCAGGCACATTTTCTGACACCTAATTGTGGGAGAGCTAGTCTAGTTGGTCAGCCTATACTAACTATGTGGTTTAAATCTGAAGCACTGTTTTCCTTTCTTATGTGGCAAATATATAACATAGAAGACTTCTTTTCAATCGTGTGCTTCCCCTCTCAGTGACTGCATACAACAAACCAGCGATTAATACAGCATAGGGACTTCTAAGGTCACTGGTGAAAAGAAAATGCCTGCCCTGTGTTATACAAGAAATCTAACATAAATCTGCTTTTTTATTGTGCTTTTCTTGCTTAGCTCAGTGTCTATTAAACAGATAATGGTAGCTGGAAGCAAACCACATGCAGGAAGTTTTCTTTATTTTCATATAATAAAGATATTTGTTGAGTCTGGATTGCTTAGGTAGCAGTCTAAAGCATTTTTATTTTTAGAACCAGTGAAAAACATTTACTAAGGACTGGAGGGAAAAGTGACTCCCTAGACCTGCCCATGCTTGTTCTTCATATTCATATGACAGTATTTTCCAAAGGCCCCAGGTTTGCCCAGTTGTGTTCTCATTAGCAGTTGTACTAGCTTTGACATTTTCTGGGGCAAATAAGCAGCAGCTTTGAAAATCCAAGAGTGGAGGGAACAGGGCAGAATAGGTGTTTGCGGGGAGTATGTTCAGGGCTCACTAGAGCCCTCTTCACTCTAAGGCCTGAAACAGTCTCAGCCAGTTCCCTGCTGTTCATAAACATCTATGTGTGCCTCAGTGAAACATGTTTCTCCTCATCCTTCTCGGCTGCTGCTCCTGCCAGGGGTCATTACCTGGTGTTGCTAACAGCCACTGCATTAGCCCCGGCAGAGGAGCTCTCTCTGTCAGCTCCAGACACTCCAGTTCTGCTCTCAAACCACAGAGGTAGCATTGAGGTCCCAGTCCACAGACATCTTCCTTCTCTCCCCCTCTGCCCACAAACACTAGGACTTACCCATTTTTATTTTCTCTCATTCTGGGAATAACATTAATATTGAAAATTCAAGCATTCTGAAACTAGGTATTGCTGTAATTAAGACTGTTTGATTATGCAAGAGATGTCTAGGTCTGATCAAGATAGTCTGGGTTTGAAATTGCATTAGAAGTCCAGGTTGCTCAATACCAATAGATAGGGAGGATGGGTCCCTACCTCAACTCCTTACCTACAAAGGAAGACCTAGGTTTGGATTTAGATTAGAATCCAGACAGACATGTTCATTCTGTGATCATCAACTGTGCTTTGCTGAATGAATGAAGGAGACCAGCTTTGGGCATGAACCAAGAGGGCATGGCAAAGTAGCATAAAGCTGAAGTACATCTGCTTTATTTCCTGCAGAATTTGGAAAGTATGAAGTCAATGAGTCAGGGGACTGGAGGAACAGAAAAGCCTGACTGATGCCTTGGCAGAGCTGAATTCTGCTCTTGCCTCTGCCATAGTGTGCCTCAATGATGTCAGATCTGAGGATTTATCATAAGAATTCATGCATTCCTCATTTTCTGCATGTCAAACCTAAGGCCTTGCCAAAAAGTAGAAATTAATAACTTCAATCAATGTCAGATGGCATCTGTCCTTGGATGTTTGTGTTAGTGTTAAGCAGATTGAAAAGAAAATTTCTCAGGCTCTTAGAAATGGTACATTCAACATATTAGATGTTCTGCAACAAAGGTATTATACGAGGATATACCAGGGTATTATACCTACAAGGATATTATATCCTCTCCTTTCAGCAGGGCACTATGAGTTAAAAATCACTCTTGTTTGTGGAGTCCATGAACAGGCTACTGGTGTCTACCACAGGAAAGGCAATGAGGAAACTGATAACCATATCTTCAGAGCAGGCTTTGGATGTTGTGCAACAAGCAAAGCCTGGAATCACGCATTAGGCAGAGAAGAGAACTAAACTTGTCATTATTTGTGTGCAGTCCATCCTATGAACTGAAGAAAACAGAAGCTCAGTGGAAAAAACAGCATGCAGACAGTGACTGAAGACTGTCATAAGTTGAGCACATAAAGGCTACAAATAAAGGTTGCACAAGCATCCTCATCTCAGGCAATAGCTAATTTCTGAGGGCTTGACTTTGCAACCTTAATAATGTTTTTTTAACTTAAAAGTTTTTTTGTTTGTTGGTTTAAGGAGGCCAATTGCTTTCAGTCATGCAACCAGATTACCAACTAAATCTTTGCAGAATACATTCAAAGGAAGAGGCTGATCCTGTCTGTCTAGGTTTATACTAATAACACAGACTAAGCGCTTTCTACCCCAGAGGCTAGGTGGAACCATAGGCTACATTCATATGGTTAAATCTCTTCCGCCTCCATGCTCTCCTCACGAACAAGAGTGGTTACATCTGAACTGGGAAAAGACTCTACCATGTACCATCTCCAAACCTTGCTCTAGGAAAGCTAGTTGGCACAGGCTCAAACCTGAGCAGAGAGTTTGATAGTAGTTAATAAAAAGAAACAAATCACAAGCTAGCACTTGAACCTGTGCCCTGGGTCTGTCTTATTTACCAGTATATATACAGCTGGAGTATATATTTATGCCACTAAATAAGGTTAGGGCCACATCCCCAGCTACAATGGTGGCCTTCTGACTATCTGCACTGCACTTGTGTCGCTATACTCCTCTGCTCTGTGCTGGAGTCACCATGCTAGGTCCTAGAAATAACACCTGACTGTGGTTACAGCTATTTCAAAAAGTTGTTTTGTATGGGTGATAGGGATCAGATTGACAGGACTGACTCTGGCTCTGCCTCCTGCATGACTCTGGCCTTGTCCCAACAGGCTCTGTATCCCCCTCATCCCACGTCCCACATACCAGAGAGCAGAGCACGCCCTCACAGGCTTGTTGTCTAAACACCCCTCCCAGAGGATGCAAAGAACCATTTTATCTTTGTGGGCCAAAATTATCCTTTCAACAGAAGAAGACAGAAAAACACATGAGAAGATGTTTGAAGCACACCGGAGAGCTGAAAGGGGACACAGAGAGATCCCCCATGGCCATTTGCAGGGCGTTGTCCAGGGGACAAGAAGAAGACTAGCAGAGGTTGCTGGTGGAAGTTTTCCAGAGGCAGCCTGGAGGCCTGCTGCTGAGACCATACCAACAGCAGTGCCAAGGTAAATTTCAGAAACAGAAATCTGATTACAGAGAGATACAGGATGCCACGAGGCATGCCAGCATGGCTTGGTACATTGGAGGATACTGCAACAAGCTGCACCAGATATTTGGCTCTGATGAAGAGGCTGTGCTTTGGCAACCCACAGCCTAAAACTCCAGGCCTGGGAGCTAATCGGCAGCCAGAAGAACCCGAAGACCCCTGTGCTCCCAGAGGAGCGCTGGTGGCTGGGACATGCAGAGAGTGAATGGGAAGAGGGACTGTCCTCCGAGCATCTGCATTCTCCACACTTGTATTCAGATGCAGGTGCAGGGGCAAGAGCACAAGTAGGCAGTAATAGCACAAGTGCACTGCTCCATCACATCTCCTAAATGGTGCTGAGTGAACAAGGACCAAATCTAGTGGAGAGCTGACCTGTGGTGTTTGACAACACTCACAGCCACAAGAAACAGGCAGCAGGAACCGTTCACTGGCAACCTCACATGGAAGGCCAATGGCATCCTGGGGTGTATTAGAAGGGGGGTGGTTAGTAGGTCGAGAGAAGTTCTCCTTCCTCTCTACTCTGCCCTGGTGAGACCCCATCTGGAATACTGTGTCCAGTTCTGGGCCCCTCAGTTCAAGAAAGACAGGGAACTGCTGGAGAGAGTCCAGCACAGGGCAACTAGGATGATTAAGGGAGTGGAGCATCTCCCTTATGAGGAAAGGCTGAGGGAGCTGGGGCTCTTTAGTTTGGAGAAGAGGAGGCTGAGGGGTGACCTCATTAATGTTTACAAATATATCAAGGGTGAGTGTCACGAGGATGGAGCCAGGCTCTTCTCGCTGACAACCACTGATAGGACAAGGGGTAATGGGCTGAAACTGGAACATAAGAGGTTCCGCTTAAACTCGAGAAGAAACTTCTTCTCAGTGAGGGTGACGGAGCTCTGGAACAGGCTGCCCAGAGAGGCTGTGGAGTCTCCTTCTCTGGAGACATTCAAGACCCGCCTGGACACGTTCCTGTGTGGCATAGTCTAGGCATTCCTGCTCTGGCAGGGGGATTGGACTTGATGATCTTTCGAGGTCCCTTCCAATCCCTAACATTCTATGATTCTATGATTCTATGATAAACACAGCCGACAAAGCCACAGCAGCAAGATACTATTTCCTCATCAGCCTTATCAGCATCTCTGCTCCTGTCCCTACCTGCTGGCAGGGCAGGGTGTGACGGCAGCAAACACATCACAGCACATATATCTCATGACCTCTCAGGTACAGAGGCAAACATACCCTCCTTCCAGCACACCTCCAAGATAGGACTGAGGATGCTGCACCACATCCAGAAATGCCCCTGTACACCCCAGCCTGGCAAAAGAGCCCTACCCTTCCCAGGCACACCAGGGGCAGGCAAGCCCAACCAACATTCCAGTGCTTATTTGCCTTTTGCAATGTTACAGAACTGCCTGGATCTCTTCTTCAAAGGTGTTTCTGGGTTTGGTGCCCCTCAAAACGTGACAGCAGATGTTGGTCTTGGAGGGCAGGTAGCCTTGAGAGCCCTGAGAGCCCCAGCTAAGAAGCAGGCAGAAGGAGAGGAGAGCCTGTAAACCAGATAACAATGGTGCTGAGATGTGCCAGTGAGTCACTAGATTCACACAGATGGCGAGAGGGAGACACTAAATGTATTTTGCATGACTGGACATATGACTATAAGCAGAAATTTCCTGCTTACAGGAAGAAGAGAGGATGGGATGGGGCAAAGAAGTAAAGCAAAAGCTACGTACACAAGGAAGAACTAACCCTAAAATTTCTTTACAGCCATTGCAACAAGACTAGAGACCTTGGTGGAGTTGATGCAACAATGTTGTACACAATGGCCATAACAGTGTTACCTTCTGCCAAAGAGGCATAGACCAATCCTCACCCTTGTCTCTCCTTGTAAGCCCCAAGTCCTCACCCTGCGGCTGGGGACTCACCTGGCTCCATGGTCAGTGAGTCCAAATCCAGCTGCAATGGCTCAGTAACCTCACACCGTGCAAGCAAGGATGGTGGTAGCACAAGACACATAGCCTGGGTAGCACTGCTGTCCATTCCGTCCCTCAGTTCAGGTGCAACACACAGGCTCCTAAAAAGTTACAGGCTACATTTTAGCGATAGCCAATAGCCCTTGGGGACAGGGCCTGTTCCCTTTTGCTGTTGGATACAGCCTTAAGTGTGAGTGTGGGTGTAGACACAGGGGTCTGGGAGACAGGAAAAGTTCTGAGCCCTTCATAGGTACCAAAGATCCTGCCACAATGATTTATCCTCTCTAGAATGTGGTAGGGGAGATGCTTCTGGGTAGCTAGGGCACTTCATTTAGCTTCGTTATTATAGATTTGGGAGCATTCAGTTTTGGTCTGTTAGTAAGAATGGGGGTGAATGTTATTTCATGTGAAGTTCAGCCATTTGAAGGATGGACAATTATTATATTTTCTCATTTTCTGAAATGACCTAATCACCCACTCTATAACAAATTGTCTCTTTAGATCATTGTTTTACGTGACCCGGTCAAGTTTTCTTTGTACTACTGTGATTTCATTTTATGCAATTCAGAGTTTTCATAAATCCACAGGCAACTGCCTGTTAAAATGTGAAATACAAGCTTGATTTTTTTCTCTCTTACATACCTGAACAAATAGATTCACTTGCTTACAACATGTGCTTTGAAAAAAGAAGTACCTAATAATAAAAAATCTCTGAAATCTGATATACTGGCAGATATCTTCTCTTTCTATTTATCTAATATTTTTAAAAATTATATAAATTGTATCTTTTAAAAGGTATAGCCAACTTAGAATTCTCACACTATTCAAAGTTGTTAGCAGAGACACGGCCAGATTTGTCTGTCTACCTTGTATAACAAATTCAAGTCAAAATAATAAAGGGGAAAAGTTGTTATTAATCTCCAAAATGAAACTGAACCTGTAGAATTTTTCATCTACTTTTCATATTTGAAATCAATGAAATGCACCTGTGGGATGCAGAGCAGGGGCCGTTCGTTCTCCGCCAGATTTGGAAATGCTCCTTGACAGTCCTGGTGGGCTGTAGACTCTGCTCAAAAAGATCAGGTTTTAAAGCAACCACATCTTTCTTGGCTCCTAGGGATGCATCAAAAAAGTGCACACATGCCCAAGCAGAGCACAAGAAAAGTCTGTGCAAATATACCAGCACTAGTTCCAAACAGCTACTAGAACCAAAACAGCTGCATTAATGAGGCCATTCTCACGGGATCCTCAGCTCAATGGAGAAACACGGTAATAGCATGGGCAAATTATAATACTGTTATTTTCTTTCTCCAGCGCCCAGGCAATGTCAGGCTTTGGTGGGAGAACAGTACTTTTTGTGCCGTGTAAAAGTATCCCCTGTGTCTACATTTTAATTGGCTCTACCCTGATAGTCACATAAATGTGTATTTCCCTTTCACTTCAAAGCATCTACCACTTTCCAGGAGCAGATTTTCTTCCTGCACCATTGTCTTGCTCAAAATCAAGATGTCGAGGTCAATCATTGTTCAGCAGCAGCAAGGAAAACAGATTCTATTACCTGGTGGAACTAGGTTACCCCCAGGTATAGACTGGGGTGCGGTTTTTTTCCAGAGCTGGAAATTATCCATTACTGCATACTAAAAAGGAAATTGAAAGCAGTTCATTTTTCCTTTGCTTCTGCTAAAACAGATGAATTGGTGTTTCAGCTCTGTGGAGAAATTCACAGGACCAATCAAAAAGCCAGAGTGTAGATTCTATATAATTAAATTGTAGGCAGTTATATTTTCCAGCAGCAGGTATGTTACTTGAAATGAACCTCCATGCTGTGTATCTGAGCAGTTCCAATTAAGAAAGTTCTGCTTTGAGATCTCGCAAACCAAAACACACAGTATGGCATTGTGCCCTCAGCTATTAAACTGGAAATACAAATCACTTTTTTGTGGTTCAAATAATCTCCAGGAGATAGCTTTACTGGAAGTTTTAAGTCATATTCTTCACATCATATTCGTCTAAATTGATGATTTCCATGACCTTTTCATATAATTACAAGAGTGTTGTGTGTCCATTTTGATTAAATGGTTCCATACACCATTATGTTGCAGTTGTTTTTAATGTTGCTGAAGTAATTAGGTACTCTCTTCTAGCTCTTCTCACAGGAGACCATGGAGAACACAGTGATTTCTTAAAATCAGTATCTGCTTTTTTATTGAATTGCATTATCTGGTATTTCCACTCAGCTGATGTAATAAATTGGTTCCTAAATTTCATGGACGATAAGAAAGAACCGATCATAATCAGAGACAGAAATTTATAAGAAGACCATTAAGAACAGTAAGCCATACACTTCTGTACTTGGCCTTCCTTGCCATGTAAAATACTACAAATGAATGGCATACGTTAATGACCAGCAAATTAAAATGTAATGGACTTCCCATTGCCACTTTCTGTCTATGCTTTTTTTGAACTCAAGGTGGAAAGCCTCTTTTTTCATCTAATTTGACTGTCTTGTTGGATGTTTTCCATTCAGTCAGGTGACCTAGAACATGAATTTGTCATTACTGATAATAAGTTGATAAAATCAGAAACACAGATGATCCAATTCTTTCTTTGTGTTTGTTATTGTTGTTAGCTGCCTTTTTTCCTCCTCTGACAATACTATCCTTAATTCTTCAGAGTTAACAAAGGTTGTGTCTCCCTGTAGGGTGGGGAGACACGTGCTTTAAAGCCCCCCAACACAGCACAGTGGGTGCTGTGCAAGAGAATAGGTAGGCTGCAAAGTATTAATAGTAATTGCATTACTAATTTCATTAGCTCTTTCGTTATCATTATGTATTAATTATTACAGATATGCCATTGAGTGCTAATATCAAACACTGACAGTGCCAATTCCCCGAATGCATCTTGTGGTTGCTGAATGTGATCACTGCTCAACAGGCTGCTGCTTTTTGACAGCTGTGAGGTAACTAACGCTGGTGTCTGTGTTTAGTAAGCACGACTGAAGTCTTTTCTACATAAATTTAGTATGGAATTTAGGATTTAAATTGGAGTAAAAGCCCAGCAGTCAAATCACAGCAAGGACCCTCTGTTTGCTGCTAGGACCAGGTACTGAAGACAAGGCAGGAATCAAAGTCTAGATGCTCTTTCTTTGATGAACCATAACTCACAAAAGAAAAAATCTCTCCAGTGGACTAACCTCTCCCCCACTGACCACTCTACACATTCGAGTGACTCTGGATGGCCAAGCCAGGCAGCAGCTTGCTTTTGGGCAAGAGAGGGGCCAGAAGAACATGGGAATGAGAGCAGTGTCCTCACCAGTGGCCTGTCAAGGAGCGAGGGGGAGGCTTGGCCCTCCTGCTACTTGAGCTCCTCCATTCTGAAATCAAAATTGCCCAAAAAACTTGTTGTCCTTTTAGGCAAGCAATGTCAAATCCTTTCTGCCTACCTGATCCACATGGGAAGGACAGAGGAGGCAGCTGACTGTCAGGAACGCTGGAGCCCACGTGTGCAGTAAGGAAGCTGGCTTTCATCATTTTTGAGAGTTGGGCAACCCTGAGTTTTTTCTTTTGGCCTCTCGTCCTTCATGACAACTTTGCTTTTCACATTTTTAACTTTATGTCTTGTCTTTGGTTGTATCTACATAACACATCTCTATGCCAGCTGGCATAGAAAGTACTGCTTTGCACAGGTCTCAGCAACAGTTCTTTTAGTTGTTTAGAAAACTCAAGCTTGCTTTCAAATTTAATCAATATGGCCCAGGCATTTAGGTAAGGTTTACATGTAGTACAAGCTTCTTGCATCATGTACAATGTGTCTGTGTGACAATGGAGCACAAGTCCTGGTGGAAGCCTGCAAGTTACTGCAGGAAAAGTAACCATACTGAGTAATAAATAAACATTTGCACTGAAATTATATTATTTTCCAGTCTATTTTAACGGTATACTACTGTGACATTCTGCTTCCCTTTTATTTTTCGACCTCTGGCCTGAATACAATAAATATGTTTGTTCAAAACACAGAAAAGCATGTTATGTCTGTCAGTCAGCCTGATCTGCAGCATCCATAGAAAGATGTTTTCCAGTCATAAAACAAACAGTAATTCATTCATTCCTTGCAAATTCCAGCAAACACTTTAGAGGCCTCTTTGTAATCCATTCACTGCTTTATTGACACAGAATCCTCCAGGGAATGTCATAAATCCATATAATGTGTGCTACCATTTGTGTCTGGATTCTTGATTTAACTGAAAGATATGTTTAAAAATCGCACAGAAGCCATACAGTTCTCTTTGGGTCACATACATAAAAAGTAGCTCAGATAGATTAATTAATTCTACAAAGGCCGCTCAGTTTCGCCACAATTCAATAAACTGCTCAACTTAAAGCACATGCTTAGATTTCATTGGCATGAACAGGACTTAACCACACATTTAAATTTGAGAGTACACCCAACTGCATCACCTCACTGGTGAGGAAACCGGTCTAATTCAGAGTATTTTAACAGGTATTTCTGTCCGCATGACTTATCCCTGCATAACAGCTCCTGTGCTTCAGCTGCATCACAAATACACCTACTCCATGCCACAAGCGTGAACTTGCTCAATAAGAAGAGGCTGAGATAATGCTTAGAAGTCCATTTCTATTTAACGGCTTTGATGTAAGAAAGAGTCAAAAAACCTTCAAGGCCATGAGCTGGTCAGCAGGACCAGAGCCCAGGGACACACAATGGTACCACAGCTGGCTCAGACAGCAGAAACCACACTAGTGCTGTGCCCTGCTAGGGTTGGCGATGGTGCACCATGAGCATTCCCAAGGCTACATTCCCAGCAGAAACCTGCATCAGCCTCAGTATACGCCCTCCAGGACCATGGCCAAATAATTTAGGACTACCCTGGACATCTCTCCAAGACACATCATTGTGTTGTGGCAACTTACTGTTAAACATATCCTTCTGAGCTGTAATCTTATGCCAAGAGATCCTACATGATGGTAAAACCACTCAGTCATCTTTTCTCAGACCAAACTACTCTGCTTGGATCTCTGCCCCAACAAGCACAGAGATCACAGGGATTTGGAAACCCACATTTTTTTAAGGATGGCAGAATATCAATGCTTTTCCAGTTAAGAGCAAACACATTTATGAATCTGGCAAGAGAATTTGGCTTTAACAAAGAAGCTTATACCAAGACAAATAACAAACCGAAAAGTAACCCCTCTGTGTGCTACTTTTCTCCTATAGGTGTTAATCAATTACTTGCAGGACATTCCTTCAAGGGTTCCCATGCTTTTGGTACGCAGGAGAACCCACATTGTGCTGTCCTTACACAAGCTGAGGAAACCTCCTGTTTGTGGCTCTTACATAATGTAGGATCTCGCTCACAAGAGCTGCAACTAAAATCATATTTATTGTTCTTTCTGTATTCTTCCCAGCAGATATTCATTCCTGAAAACGTCTTAACCTCTCCAGTGAGGCAGTCATTCTCTCCTTTAGCATCTCCTTTCCTGAAGCAAACATCTTTCCAACACCTTGAAGAATGAGTCTGCAGATCCCAAGAGATATTAGCTGGAACAGTGATGTGCCAAGGTGCAGCAGTGGAGCACTCAAGCCCAAAATCTGTGTCTTCAGCCTTTCTATCCCCAGTTTCCTAGGGCTTCTCACCAGTTTGTGTACTTCTGCACTAGAGTGTCTCCTAGGAGTGTCAAAATTTCGCCAGAGACCAGCACAAGCACCTCTGCTTTTGACAGACTTTGAATGGAAAACTCCCTCAGGTCTTTCTATATCTGGGCATGGCAACTCACCCTACTGGGGATTAACAGCAGTGACAAAGGACAACTCTTTCTCCAGAGCTAGTGAGGGGATTATTTCATGTATTCTGGATCAAATGGTACATTTACAGTATCACAGGAACTGGCAAGGAACTGGTGAGGATACGTCCATTAATTTAACATCTGAACGATCACTGCCTAACACTACATAAATGTAATAAATCACTTCATTTAATCTTGAACAGAAGTGACTGTTCTAAAAGGAGCCTTTTGTTCAAGGTCCAGTGGTTTTGAGATGTGAATAAAGGACTAATAAAAAGGGAGGAGGCTGGGAGAAAATTTTCTTTAAATGGGAGTTTTACTTTGACCCTCCAAGAATGGCAGTCTGGTGAAATATCTGAAGTTTTTGTTTTTTATTGAGCAATAAACTACAGTGAGGTTTGAGTCTGTGGTGTCTCAGAGAAATTGTTAAGCCTGGAAATCACATGGCTGAGTGACTGGCATGGCAGAAATATTTGGCACTGCAAACAACTCGCAAGACAAATGAGCAAGAAAGAAGAATTTCTTACACAAGTGTAACCCAATTAATGTCAACAAAAACTTGTAAAATTTATGGTTCAATTTGTCTTGGGGAAAGTGCAGAACTGACCCTTTCCTGTACCTTCTGGGTAAGTTCATTAGCAAATCCACTGGTGTCTTGTTAACTCTACGGTCCAGTTATACAGTCAGGGGCAGGTTCACAATCCTACATCCCTACAAGTCAAGGTTAGAGGTGGAGTGTCATAAAGCTGTTAAAAACATATGACCTCTTGGATCAAGTGTATACCTCCAGAGATGCAGGTAAAACCTACAGGACCAAATAAAACCAAAAGCTGATCTGGAAAACTAAGGGGGACAAACACCCTGGTCCAAAGCCTACTGAAGTCCTCAGAAAGCATGACTGTCTCAGTACCATTTGGATCACTGTCTAATTCAGATGCTTTGCTTTGTGTGCAGTCAAGGTGGACAACACAGCAGAATCCCAAAGAGCGTTCAGAAAGACCTCCGCTCTTTTGCTGCCACACAGACTTTTTCTTCTCGAAATGCCTCCCTGCACCCCTGCCTCTTGAGTTGAGTGTGCAAGCATTTGCCTACAACACTTCCAACAGAAAAAAATATGCATAAAGTCTTCAACAGTGTGTCAGGTTGGGTAAGGAGGCAGATCTTGTCATCTTGACATCAAACTGAATGCAGTTGGTGACACTGAAAACAAACAAAAAAAGGAAATAACAAAAGTTGGTATGGACCTTCTAGCAGCTCATCCTCTTTTTGAACAAAAGAGCCTGCTGTTGCGTACTGCCGGATCTGTCTGGCACACTGGTGTGTGGCCGTTTCTTGGGCTGGTTTACGTACTTACTCAAATCAGTTGGTAGCATAATATCTCTTTTAGTGTTTTGTGTTGTTTGTATGCCTCTGAAGTCACTGTGTAGTTGTAGTTACATATTTGGACAATCTCATGTGAGATGCAAAATTGGGTTAATGAACAAAAAATTTGCTGGCACCACAAAAGGCATATTTTACTGAAGAAGCTGTGAATTTTTCTCTGTGAAAGAAAAAGTTGTGAAAAGGAACCTAAACACAGCTTCATTTTCTCTTCATGCAAAGGTTGCTAAGGGTCAAATGGAGAAAATCCCCCAAACAGAATGAAGTTAGGCAAATAACCCAGCATTTCCACATCACTTCCCCTGTTTAACTTTTCATCTCCTGCAAGACTGCTGGAATTACTTTTCATTATTATTATTGTAACACCCCAGTGGTAGTTTGACTTTTTCACTTTGAGAAGGATAATTGTTTTCTTTAAGTATAATTACTGGCACAAGTTATATTTGATCACTTTTCAAGATTTTCTTCTCTTTACACATTTGGAGAAGTTTCTTGTGAAGTTTTATGGACTCGCTTTTAATTCTCCCTGTTAGATTGATTAGGTTAATTTATTTCTTTCCAGTTTTGGAAGGCTGCTTTTTAATTTTGCTTTTTTTGGGGGGGGTAATGGTGTGCTCGGAGGATTGGTCTCAGACTTTGATTCTCAAAACCGTGTATTTCACACAGCTGCACCTAAACAATCTTTCTACTTGCTTTTCCACTCCACTAAAATTACGTATGTATTTTTAACTTCTTCCCAGTTCATTCTTTTCTACAAAGTATAGGTCATGCCTCAACCTGTAATCCCAAAAAGGAGTACAGCTAGAAGACCTGTGGAGTCAGGGGAGCCCCACTGAGATCCACCTATTTTACACTGAAGATCTTCAGATATATTTGCAGACTTTACCGAGATTGTTCAAGATGCCTGCAAAAATACAGCTGGAGGTCATTCTAAATGACTAAATTTAGGAAACAAGGAAGTAAATGAAATATTAGACAAGGGTAATCACAGGAGATTCCCAATTCAAGGTGTAGAGTCTGGATCCTTCATTACCTTACCTCTGTGTCACTCTGCCTATAAGCATCAGCCTTCACTGGGATGGATTACCTGAAGAGACCAGGGCCTCGTCACAAGTCCATTACAGATACTGAAGAATCTTACCAAAATATCTGTAATAACACCCTGATGTCCCTCTTCATGGAAGCACAAACTTTTTATAAAACCCTCAGAGTACAACTGTAGCCCAATGGGGGCAGCTGCTTTGGGAAGAACTCAATTTTATTCCTCCATCTAGCCTCCCCAGGAGGAGGAATCAGCAAAGAAACTAACAGTGAAGTGAGTTTGAGGACATGGGCGCTTTTCCTGAGGAATGTTTCATGAAACAACACCTTGTTTAAGCAGAAGATGAGAGCCAAAGGAATACTTATGTTCTGCCAAGATTTAGCATCCCCTTCCTCTGAATTATGTTACTTCGGGGTCAGGGATGGATAACACTCACCAGGACATGACATTTTTAAGATCCAATTTATTATTCTTGCCACTTTATTAGAGCTAGAATAAGGGAGCTGGATATCATTAGCAAGAGGAATATTTCTGTATATCTGACTGCCAGAGTACTTCCTTATAGACCTGGCAAGTTGCGAGGTGACAGACTTTGAAAATCTAATCTGTGCAACTTAGAAGTTATTTTTAGAATTTTCTTAAAATTTATGCAAGATTTATGTTCCCTGTTTTTTCTTCAGACCTGTAGCATTGACTCAGACTAGCACCCTGACTCAGAGAACAGACGGATACTGCCAGTCACGTGAGCAGCCCTGCAGAAGTCACTTGGTACCACTGGGAGGGCTGCTGGGTAGTGATCTAAAACATCTGCCTCCACGTGAAACCACGCTTTTGAAAATCAGGTCCCCTCCTGCAAGACATGAATTCTGCATATACAGCAATGCTGTGTTAGAAAGACTGGCCTTACAACTCTTTTGGGACAACCTGCACTACATCCTTGTGGCCTTACCCCTGTGAGCAATGATGTCATCTCAGACTCATGTTGCAAAATCCTTATGCCTACCACGATGGATTCACTGTGTGTCTAATTCAACAACTGTTAAATACCAGTAGGAGGATTTAGGCAGACCTACATGGCAACCAAGTTGAGTTTCTAGTCAGAAAATGCTGGAGTGCTTTTGTAAACACCAGCAAGTTTTTGCGTGGCAGATGGTTTACATCATGTTACTATCAGAGGTTTATGGTAAAATCCTGCACTTTGTTTCGTATAAGCTATTTCATGTGACAGAGGGGAAAAAAAAGGGGAATAATTTAACTTCTTTCTTACCCTGAGTCAGAGTTAAGCCCTTGTAGGAGAAGAACAGTAACACACTGTGGACTGAACGACTGCAATTCCGTAGTTGTTAAAACCAAACAGCAGTTCCCCCGAATACACTTCAGACAGAAGTCATAAAATACTGCATGATGTTATTTGTTTATTGTAAAATGCCAGGAAAAATAGGTTCACCTTTGGGCATTTTTAAAGGTAAGGAACCATAAGGTGTGAAAGCATGCTGTCAGAAGTCTCATTAAGACATTATTTACTAGTTCAAAATGAATTTACATTGATCTTTTGAAACTATTGGTAACCACAAATGCGTTAAAACTAAACAGTCTTCATTTACTGAGAAATAAATGTGTCAGCATAACCTTGACTTTTGTCCAATGCTGTTCTGGCTTTTAATTCACAGGAGCTTAGTGTTAAGCAGTTTATTGCTTGTTGTACTAAAACACGCTAATTTAATTGTTAACATATTTCCTTCCTGCAATCTTTTTCAAAATTGTTATCCTGAGAAAATATATATTTTTAAAGAACCTCCTTCAAAATTGTTGCAGTTCTGGGACACATTCACTTTAACTACTTTCTGCTACATGGCAAGTATTGCTTAAAACATTTTTAACAGAAAAGGCAGGTACAACACTTTGAAAGGAATCTGTGTTCGTCTCAGTTCTACGAAGCTTTTGGGTTTTGTAAAATATGTATGCATTCTTTAGTACTTAAATCAGTAATTTAATGTTTATATTGAAGAAAATTACAACTTTGGTAATGATTACAAGCCACTGTATATAAAAAAAAAAAGTGATTTTTATTTGTTTGATAACTTTATAACACACACTTAAAATACCACACTGCATGTCTGATTTAAAGCCAAACAGAGCTTTCAGGTTGTCTTTGGACTAAGTCTCTGTCATAAGAAGAAGTTGAAGTCAAGAGAGCAAAGAGGAATTCCACATTTGATTCCTGCCAGTACCCGGTGTGGATTTGTCATTGGCCCGTATTCTCAAGGATGATGAAAGAGGAAGAATAGCAAATCCCAGTGTGGCTTCTCCTTTCCTAACCCAGTGATGTCAAAGGCTTGAAGGAAGCACAGAGTTCTCTAATTTTAACCAAGAGCTTCTAGGGTCTCATCCTTCTACTTTGCTGTCTTAAGGTAAAAATAATCCATTTTCGTTTCCTACTGTATCCTACTTCCCACTGTTGAGTCTGTTGTATTCCTGTTTGTTACTACAGGAACCCTGTGAGCTAGAGTTACCCCTGTTGCACAGTGCAGAGAGTATCCACATCAGTGGGGGAATGCCTGGCAGGACACTGGCTCTGTGAGGCCATCCTGGAGCTGGAGCTGCTTCTTCACAGGGCAACCTGATCCCTGGCCACCGAGGAAAGGAGGACTGGCTGGGCTGAAGAGAGCTAGTTTCTCTGGAAAGTCACTCCTTCAATCCCTATGCTCTATGCAGGCTTAAAGAATCCTTCATATGAGGAAGGGTACGGACACCAGCCTGGCACAAACTAGGCTGGCACTTGTAGAGCTGAAGAATCAAGACCTGCAGAGCAGCTGATTTGAGTTCAAGCACCCGAGACTCTTGCAACTAAATCTTCATTTTAAGTTGTGAGTGACAAAAATTTGGCACCTGAAGGTGATACCATGAAGGCAAATTATACCATCTAGTCCCCAAAGGTAGACATGGTGCATTTAGTTCATATATAAATGATGGCATAGAGCACACGGCAGACATTCTGTCTTAGCACTGCCCTACAGCAAAAATGGTAGACATATACTGGGACATACAGTGGAGTCTGTGTCATGGTTTGACCCTGGCTGTCAGCCAGGTACCCACACAGTCGCTCTCTCAACCCCCCTTCTCCGCTAGATCGGGAGAGAAAAGGTTTGAGATAAGGGCTCAAGGTTTGAGATAAGGACAGGAAGATCACTTTCATTTACCGTTCCAGGCAAAACAGACTCAATTTTTGGGAAATTAATTACATTTATTAAGAGAACAAATCAGAGAGGAGTAGTGAGAAGTAAGAAAAAGCAAACAGATCTTAAAAGCAAAACACCTTCCACCCATCCCTGCCTTCTTCCCAGGCTCAACATCAGTCCCAGTTTCTCCACCTCCTCCCCCCGAGTGGCACAGGGGGACAGGGAATGGGGGTTATGTTCAGTTCATCTGACGTTGGTTTCACCGCTTCTTCACTCTGGAGGAGGACTCTTCACTCTGGAGGAGGACTCTTCACTCTTCCCCAGGGTCATTGTGGGTCCCTCTCATGGGAGACAAGCTTCACGCTCTCTTCTCCGGCGTGAGTCATCCCACAAAGGGCAATTTGTCACAAACTGCCCAACATGAGACACCTCACGAGGGGCAGCCCACCCCTCATGAGTCTGAGGCTCAGTCCTTCAGGGGAAACTGCTCCAGCGTGAGTCCCCCGCAGTGTAACAAAAGTCCCACCGGCCAACCTGCTCCAGCGTGGGCATTCCCTCTTCCACGGGCTACAGATTCCGGCAGTGACCTGCCCCCATGTGGGCTTCCCACGAGCTACAGCCCCCTTCAGGCATCCACTCACGTGGCGTGGGGTCCTCTGCCCCACAGTGGACATCTACACCCCGCCCATGTGCTGCAGGGGGACAACCCGCTTCACCACGGTCTTCACCACAGACCCAGGGGACTCTCTCTGCTCCGGCGCCTGGAGCTCATCCTCCCCCCCCTCCTTCTTCACTGACCTTGGTGTGTTCACGTATTCTCACTCCTCCATCTCTGTGCCAGCTGTTGTGGCACAGTTCTTTTTCCCTGTCCTTAAATATGTTTTCAGAGAGGCATTCCTCTCCTATCACTTTACTGATAGGCTCAGCCTTGGTCAGTGGTGGGTCCCTCTTTGGAGCCATCTGGCATTGGCTCTGTCAAATTCGGGAAGCTTCTAGCAGCTTCTTGCAGAAGCCACCCTGCAGCTCCGCCCCCCCCGCTGCTGAAATCTGGCCGAGCCAACCCAATACAGTCTGGAAGACAATGAAACAGCTTTTCTCAGTCTCAGCTGATACGGAAGAGCCAGGCTTGTGCATGGAATGTAGAAAGATCTGGTGCAAAGTTCAGAGAAGATTAGTCTTGAGAAGAGATCTCATGTTGAGAATTATCATCTCAAGATTATGGGGGAGAATAGAAGTGAGCCGTTTACTCTAGAGGAGACAACTGTTGGAGGACATTGTAATTGTCCTCATGTCCATAACAAGGCTGTTGCAAAAATAGCAGAATACTCTCTTACACTTTTTGTCACAGTACACAGAAAATTAAGCACAGAAGGAAAGGTGCCTCTGGACACTATTTGATGGAAGCATGAATTCAGAGTGCCAGGAGAAGCTGGGAAATCTTGTGAGCTTGAGATCGTCTCTCAGTAAATGGCCTTGACACAATTGCTCCTCCTGCAGCCTGGAGAGTGACTTCCTAGGGGACCTTCCAACCACATCTTCCTGTTTCTGTATCTTCATTTCATAAAGGAGAAGGTTGACCACCAGGTCCGTTTCCCCTACGCTGCTCTCCAACAGGTCAGTCCCCAACCTATATTGTCCCGTGGTGTTTTTCTTTCCCAAGTGCAAAACTCTACATTTGCCCTTGCTGAATTTCATAAGATTTCTCCCCGCACAGCCCTCTAACCTGTCTAGGTTTCTCTGAATGGCAGCACAGACTTCTGGTGTGTCAACCACTCCTCCCAGCTTTGTGTCATCAGCAAACTTGCTGACAGCGCTCTCTAATCCCTCATCCAGGTCCTTGGTGAATACATTGAACAGCACTGTCCCCAGTATCGATCCCTGAGGTACTCCACTAGACACAGGCCTCCATCTAGACTCTGCCCCATTGACCACAACTCTCTGACTTCTTTCATTCAATCAGTTTACAACCCACTTCACTGCTTGGTCATTCAGACCATACTTCCTCAGTTTACCTATGAGGATGCTGTGGGAGATGGTGTCAAATGCCTTGCTGATATCCAGATAGACCACATCCACTGCACGGACACCATCCATCCACCTGGTTACATTTTCATAAAAGGCAGCCAGGTTGGTCAAACATGATTTCCCCTTGGCAAAGCCATGTTGACTCCTCCCAATGATCCTCTTATCATTGATATGCTTAGAGACAGCACAAAGCTAAGTTGCTCCATCACCTTTCCAGGGATGGAGGTGAGACTGACAGGTCTGTAATTACCCAGGTAATCCTTCCTGCCTCTTTTGAAGACCGGAGTGACATTCGCTTTCCTCCAGTCTTCAGGCACCTCACCTGTTGCCCATGACCTACCAAAGATGGTGGAGACTGGCCTAGCAATGACTTCCACCAGCTCCCTCAGAACCTGAGGGTGCATACCATCAGGGCCCATGGGCTTATGTATGTTCAAGTGTCCTAACTGATTCCTAACTCAGTCCTCCTCGATCAGAGCAAACTCCTCCTTTATCCTGGCTTCCTCTGGGGTCACAGGGGACTGAGGCTCCTGAGGACAGTCTCCAACAGTATAGACAGAGGTGAAGAAGGCATTCAGTAACTCTGCCTTCTTTCTGCCCTCTGTCTCCAGAGCACCCACCTCATTCACAAGAGGGCCTACATTGCCTCTAGTGTTAGTTTTGCCGGCGGTGTATTTGAAGAAGCCCTTTCTGTTGTCTTTGACCTCCCTTGAGAGGTTTAATTCCAAGGAGGCTTTAGCTTTCCTAGTTGCCTCCCTACATTCTCTAACAACAGTCTTATACTCTACCCAAGTGGTCAGCCTTTCCTTCAATGATCTATATACTCTCTTCTTCCACTTAAGTTTGCCCAGTAGTTCCCTGGATAATCGTGTGGGTCTCATGGCTCTCTTTCTTGATTTCCTATCTGTTGGGATGCACTGATCTGGAGCATGGAAAAAGTGGTCCATGAATACCGATCAACTTGAAAACTGTCCAACTCACTTGGGTTCCTTTGCCTTCCAGTATCCTGTGCCATGGGGTTTTCCCTAGCAATTGCTTGAAAAGGTCAAAGTTGCCCTGTTGAATTCCAGAGTTGTGATCCTGCTTGGTATTATATTCGTATCGCACAAGATCCTGAACTTCACCATCTCATGGTCGCTGCAGCCAAAATTGCTCTCAACATTTACAGCTTCAACCAGACCTTCCTTGTTGGTGAGCACAAGGTCCAGCAGCACTCCTCTCCTAGTCACCTTATCCACCATTTGCATCAAGGAGTTACCATCGATGCACTGGAGGAACCTCCTGCACTGTGACTGGCTCGCTGTGTAGGCCTTCCAGCAAATATCTGGGTAGTTGAAATCCCCCATGAGAACCAGGGCCTGTGACTGAGAGGCTGCTATCAGCTGCCTGTAAAAGGCCTCATCAGCTTTCTCATCCTGATCAGATAACCTGTAATAGACACTCACCACAGTATCAGCCATGCTAGCCTACCCCTTCATTCTCACCCACAAACTCTCAACTTGGTCCTCATCCACTGCTGGACAGATCTTGATACACTCCAGTTGCTCTCTCACTTAAAAGAGCAACTCCACAAACTCGCCTTTTTGAACTGTCTTTGCTAAAAAGAACATAGCTATCAAGGATCACATTCCAGTCATGTGAGTTATCCCACCACGTCTCTGTAATTGCTACCAGGTCATAACCCCTCTGACTACACACAAATTTCTAACTCCTCCTGTTTGTTACCCATGCTACGTGTGTTTATGTGGAGGCTCTTCAGCTGGACTGTTGGCCATGTCCCCTTCTTTGTGGAAGACCCCTTAACTTTCTTGAGGTGTTCTGTGAATGTTTCCCTGTAGACTCCTACTACTTCAGGAACCCCTGGTTCTCTGTAAGAGTTTAGCTGTGCTTCCGCACCCCCAACGCGCCACAGAGTAGCCGGTTGAAGGACTTTAGTAGCACCCTGACCCTCTAACCCTGGTGTGTCATCACAAAGCTTGTCACAAACAAGCCTGATATTGTTATCCCCCTCACCCTTCACAACTAGTTTAAAGCCGTATCGATCAGCCCTGAAATCTCTTGGGCAAAGACCCTCTTCCCTTCCTGGAAAAGATTACTCCTGTTTGAGGCTAGCAAGCCTGGCGCTGTATAAACCATCCCATTGTCAAAGAACTCAAATTTTTGGTGGTGACATCAGTCACTGAACCACATATTAATATATTGGATTCGCTTGATTCTCCCAGTACCACTACCCACAACTGGGAGAAGGGATGAAAATATAACCTGAACCCCAGATTCCTTCACTGACTGTCCCAGGGCCCTGAAGAACCTTTTAATGGCACTTAGACTACAATTTGCAGGTTCATCTCCACCTACATGAAAGACCACTAATGGGTAATAATCTGATGACTTTACTAAACTAGGAAGTTTCCTAGTAATGTCCAGGAAGACAGCGTACTTCCCTATGCTGAGGATCTGCCCGGCATATTGGACCCTCAATTCCTCACCGAAGGGAGTTGTCTACTAATATAATCCTTCTTTTTTTTCCTTATGGATGTGGTTGGATTCAGGTGGTGGCCTTAACTGACCAATGAGACACCTCTGGCACAGACTGCCCATCATCCACATCCTCATTTGGTTGGCCTTCCTCAGCGAGAGCCAGAGCCTCATACTTGTTGGACAGGCTTTCAGCCTGACAGTGGAAGGATACCAGGGTCCCTTGATTCTGGGTTCTTTCCTGTGGGTGCTCCCCTTCCTGTTTCAAAGAAGGCAGAGCCTGGCTCCACCAGTCTATCTCACTTTCTGATTCTCTGATGCTCCTTAGCCGTTCAACATCTTCTTTCAGCTGTGCCACCATGTTGAGCAGATCATCCACCTGTTCGCATGGCACACAACTGATCCCATTACCCTCTGTGAGCCACAGATCCTGGCACTCCCTGCAGCCTGTCACCTGGACAGGTGCATGTTTCTGTGGGAGCTCTGTCTGGGTACCCACATCCATTTTGGTCAGTTTCCAGATCACAACCTTCTGCTTAGTTGAGACTATAGCTGATTTAGGACCTTAGCCGAGCCCTTGCAATGAGAATCTTTACATTTAATTCTTGTCATAAAATTGCAATAACCATTTCTGTTTTTTAACCTAAGTGATTAGTTAACAAGCCCATACATTGTAACTGGCTGCAGAGGGGTGCCAGAGAGGGGCTGCTAACCAAGAGACTTCACTTGCTGTGATTCCGGCCTGAAGAGGATCTGGCTTCTCTGGAGCCAGCACCTAGTAGGACTGAACGTGGTGGCAGAAAAGGTGACCCCGCAGAGTTAGATGGGTAGTCATCAGGTTGGCAGAGCCAGCTCCTCTGAGCTGAGTTCTCCATGTGTGGAAACGAGCTCTGGTCCCCTGGACTAGAGTAAAAAGGCTATCTGAATGTCAAGTCCCTGTGACTCCTCAGTTACGACTGACCTTACAAGGTGTCTTCTAGATCTGACTGATGGTAGAAACTTTCTCAAGTTATCCAAACATTGTTTTACCAAGTCATAGCTATTTTCACAATTAATACATGTAACCAAAACTTGGATCGAAAATCTTCAGTCATAGTGCTTCAGGCTCTACTTAAACTTATGTTATTTGTTCTTTCCTCCAGATATTGATGCTATGAGTCCCTCTCCAAAACCAGAAATTATGTATTTGCTTGTTGTTAATATTAATTTATACTCTAGCATTCCCAACTTCCCTCAGAAGCTTGTGGATGCAGGTGTGAATGCAAACTTCATATCAGTCAGGGTCATGAAACACACAAGGACAACTCCAAGTGGAAATTAGATTTTACTCAATTAAAAGAAGATCATGGGTTATGACTCCAGGATTCTTGCATGCTTGGAAGTAGAGAAGAAAACATTTGTGAAGGTTGTCAAGGAAATTATTATGTAACTTCTTGAAACCTGAGAATTAACAAAGTGCTAGGTGATAGCTACAAGTTATTTTATTTATTCCAGTGCTGACCCTGCATTTCTACTGGACAAAAGCATATTTTCTCGGCTTTGATATCTTAGCACATTTAGGAGACGGGAGACTACCAGTAAGTGGAAATAGTCTATACTAGTCTTTCATAATTCCTTGCTCAGGTCAGGACAACCTTACATCACTGGCCCCGTCCAGAGTGTTACATATCCTGCAAGCAGACCTGTGTCCAGAAAGCCAATCCAGCAATGAAAGGCTGTTCTGTGCAGGTCTTCAAAGATCTGGGACCCCAAATGTTTGTACTGTGTGAGGCACTGGCTTGCAGAATCTACGTCTTCTTTTAAATTAATCCTGACTGCTGAGTATTACACATCCTGTTAAAGGACAGAACACAAGGCAGAGACCAGCAAGAAGAAGAGCTCATCATATCTTGCAACAGTGGTTATAAAAACAAGAATAAAAAAAAAAAAAAGAAAAAATACAAATTCATATTCTGTAGTATAAATCTACAAGATGTCTCTTCCTTTTAATAAGAGGTGTTGCTTTAACGTCAGTTGATCTGCATGTGCACTGCATGATAATAAAACAGTAATATTCACCCTTGCTTAGCCATTGTGTCAGTTAACCATGCTTTTTCCTCCGCCTCCGTTCTCCCTTCTCTTTTCATTTTCCACCCCAGCTGTACCTGACAGCACGTTTTTTATAACTCTGAGTCACAGAAAAAATACTTTGCAGCTGTCAGAAAAGTGCTAAAAATCTTCACTTGTTAGCATGCAGTCATTCAATTAAGAGAATAAATAGTGACCCAGAGGTTGATTGGAACTGGCTTTGCTTCCCACATTTCCACAATTTAAGATGGAAGTAATAGAGGAAATGTTGTGTGGAGAATACTTACATATGTTCTGCTAATGGTGGCAATGCTTAAGTATCATCTGCACAGAGCTAATATAAACCAAAGTGGTTTATTACCACCGTTCCGTGATTTATGACTCACATTATGACTTTATTTTGAAATGGTTTCATTAAAAATTAATGTGTGGTAAAAGAAGAATGCACAACAAGTTAGAGCGATCAGGTTCTATTGGGGGCAAAGCCACTCAGTGATTTATTCCTTATAATCCACTGAAACAGGCATTTCTGCACTGCATCCATTTGAACGCTGCAAGATGCAGTGTATCATGCTGGAACTTTTTAGGTGAGGCAGTTGGGCTGTCGTATCCAAAGGTCAGTGCTGCACACTGTGAAGGCTTAGGGTTTGGGTCTTTTTAAGATCTGAGTATTTTATAACGAAATCTGAATAATTTATATGCTATCTTCTCAGCATTGATTAGTGTTCTTTTGTAACAGAATGTCTTTTTGATAATGCTTCATTCCTTTAATGTCTTGTGAAAACTCAAGGAACCAGCTGTTGCATAGCTTAATGGAAAAATCAGCCTTCGTTTTTATCAGATATGTGATGAAGGATAAGTATTAGTATTTATTTGTCTTCTCTCTCAGCTGTGCACAGCATTAATACAGAGACAAAAGAGGACCAATCAGGAGACAAGTTAACAGTCCTGAGGAACTGCTTTTGTTGCTGGGCTCTGGGAAGATGCTCTCCCTAAGCATCTCCTTGCCAGGATCACTTGCTGGGACAAGGTCCCCCTCAGTCCACCAGATACAGAAGCTTCCCCTGTGCCCCATTCTGACCTTCTACCCAGGGAAATCATGCTTGGCTATTTCCATGGCACTCTTCCCGTCATCAGCATCATTAAGTGACTCACCATCACTTCATAAATTAATAGGCCCACATGGGAAAATGGAGGGAAAGAGAAGTTGTTGAGAGCAATAAAGAGTGTCAATGGTTGGGAGAAGAGAATTGAACCCAGGAGGCCTGGCATCCACAAATATCCTCCCTTTTCAGGGACTGCAGCGTGATCCAGCTTTGACAAGTTATACCTCTCAAGACATCCAATCTACTCTAAGCCAAATACATGCATACACAAGTAGTTTTAAAAGCAAGTGTTTTAATAATATGCAAGCAATAGGAATACAGCAGTTCCTCCTCATTGCTGAGTTTTGTTCATGTAGATTAACATAAGAATGTTTGTGAAAGAACAATATTTTTCTTTTGGTGATATAGATGACATCTACTTCAAATACCTTTATAAAGGTCTTTTTTTACTAATAATGCTTCATTTGGAAAAAAAACAAAACAAGTAGAGTTTAGATTTTAAGTAGAGGAAATTATTATAAACTCTGGATTTGAATGTAAAAATTTCATAGAACTAGATGCTAGTCTTCTTTATTGTAATTTCTGTTCAGTTTGAGGTCATTATTAAATGCTGTAAGGGTCGTGTGCAATATCCAGGGCTTCAGCCAGAGTCAGACTCTAGACATCTTTTTATTTCAGGAGCTTGTTCACCTAGTTTAAACACATTCAGAATTTCTCTTTCTTGGTTTGGACTATAATGCAGAAAAAGTTTTACTGAACTAAGGCCATTATGCTTCTAGTAAGAATATGCCCTTTGGAATTTAATGTATATTCTTTATGTAGACTGACTTTAACCCTGCAGATAATTTGTCTTAACTCCATCTTTACTGGTTGTCCCTCTTTATTCAACTGGATATTCCAATAAACACAGTGTTGAGAATAATTACACTTTTTTCTTCATAGACAATTTATTCTTCTATGACTGAAAGGATTTCTTTCTAGAGGCTGTTTCTGAAATTATTGCATGACTATTAAAAAGTTCCCTCCAAAGTCCACATCTTTCAAACAAACTTTCTCCTTTTCTGATCCCCAAATAATCAGTGCCTGGTTATCATATATGGGCAAAAGCTTTGCAACTGGAGGTAAAAGAGAGGGGGAGGGAGGGGAAATATTTCCTCTATTACATTTTAAAACTCAGGTTTTGACAAAGAAAACCATAAGAGACCTTCTCGTGAGCAGCTTGCAACTGACACTTCCACTGATAGGTTCAAGGAGCGTCAAGGCAAAATGACCCTTAAGTGGAACATCTTATCAGACTTCATCTTTTGGGAAGAAAAGCACTTTGTGTTTTGTCTCTTCACATGCTTAACTTGATGGAACACCAGTCCATGATTATCACTATTAATAATACATCTGTGCAAAGCTGATTAGGAAAGATCTGCCTTCCCAGGAAGGTTGCACAGGACTCGGGACCCTGGATTTTACCCCACTCTCTGCACCAACCTGGGATTGCTACGAAGTGAAGCTAACCCACCAAGCAGGCTCTTCCCCACCGGTGCAATCTCACCCCACCACAGGTGGGGTGAGGCAGTTCCTGCATCCTGGTACCTCCAAGGAGCTGATCCAACAGCCTGACTCCCTCCAGCTCCTTCAATCAAAGGAATCTGGGTCTGGGCAGTACATTTCCTGACCCCAGGGGTGGAAAGACTCTTTAATACCCCAGCCTCACTGTACATGCCAAGCCACAAATCTCAGCTTGGGCTAGAAGCAGATGGTTGTTTGTCACCAGCCAGCATCCTCCTACCAAGCGGGCGGTGACAGGCAGTTGGCACCACATTTCCACATCTAATTCCAGAGTACTTTAGTGCTCATAGGAAATTCTTTGTAACATTCCCTTTGCTCTAATATTCAATTAGCTTTCAAACAAGTGAAGAGGGTGGATGAGCTGAGATGGCCATTTTACCAAGTACTGTACCATCACAAAGAGTTCACAGACAGCTGTTTCAAAGTAATTGAAGTCATAATGTGCAGAAAAATGACTTTTCTAATGGTTGCCTTGAAGATTTATTTTTTTTTAATGTAATTAAAAAGTAGATTTAGAAATATGCTCAGCAACCCAAAAGATTAAATATTAATATGGTGCATAATTAATAAATGATACATCTCTTGATTACTAATGGGTTATTGACTCTAAAAGCCTAACATTATGGAATATTAGGGCAAACAAAGGCTTTGGGGGAATATCGCTAAGTTTCCAGGATGAAGCTGCATCTTTGTCCTTCTAAAAAGTTGTACACCTCTTTCAACACCTTCTAAATCACTGAAAAAAGAACATTATACTGATAGGTATGGCCATTATAACCACATTTGAAAGCTGTATTGTTACCATTTATTCCACTGCATTTTCTTCTGTCAATGAAAATTCTGCCTAAAAAGGTATTTTGTCTTAGAATAGAAATTTATCACATGGCCATGGTTATTATCCTTATTCCTTTAAAAAAGTGTTACAACACTGTTGAAGTCAGTATCAGCACTGATGTCTGTGCTAAATGTACCTTGGTAATAAAGTGAAATCGAGAAGGCTGTGAAATCCTAATCAAAATTCTTGATATCTGTCAAACTTTCAAGACAAACAACAATTCTAAAAGATAATATTTGCTTTTGCCAGAAATTACAGTAGAATAATAACAGGATTAACGATTTTCTATTCTAAAATTGCAGACTCTGGAGAGAATAGGGAATTACAAATCTAGTTGTATTGGTAGATTTACTTGCCTTGCCTGTTTCAAACATCAAACTTGCAACATGATGGCCAGTAGTTGAAACCTTTAAGTCTGAGTAGGTAAGATTGGATGGGAAGATTCACTTTCCCATGGAAGTGGCTGAAAATGAGAATATAGGCAAATGATTTACCCCAGAAACATTTTTCTATTTGTACTGAAGAAAAAGGTCCAACTGAAGCCGATGCTGCCTTCCAGCTCTGAAGTATGTTTTATTTAGAAGAATGAAACAGCTGTATTTCATAACCATTAAAATATCAACATCCATATACCAAAATGCCAAAGAGGTGATTTTCCAGCTCTCTGAAGGCAGCTCTTTGCCAAGGAGGTGTCTCAGACCTGTGAGACAGTTTGGAGCCCACCTGCTGTTGCAAGTTTCCCTCACATCCTTGGACAAGTAGGCAAGATCTTGCTGTCTGGGCTCCCATGAGGGACCTGTGGGACCCAACCTCAGCACCCTCCAAGGCTGGAGCTGAGTCACCCCTGCATTCATTTCGTGATTGCCACCCACCACCCAGGTCCTGCTTGGCCATACTGCTGCCCAGCCAGTCATTCCCCTCTTGTGTTTGTTCAAACAATTGCACTTATTTTGCTGTATTTTCTTTGGTCCTTAGCAAGTAAAACCCTGTTTGTTTTCTCGGGTTATTTGTTATTTATCAAGATCATGGTCGATTCTAATCCTGAATTCTAAGTGTGCTTGCAGCCTCTCCCATTATATCAGATGCAAATTTAATCCCTGTTATGGATGATTGCATACTTATGCCTATTTAGGGTCCATTAAATTTAATTAAGTTAAGAATCCTTTTATTAATTTTTTGTTTTGTATTTTTTTTCCTTGCTGTTACATCTTACCTGGCTCAGCTTTAAAGACCAAAGGAAAGATAAAATTTTTTTGATAATCTACTGGGGTTTTGAGACAGATTTTCAATCACTATTATGGCAGTATACACATAATAATGCATGCATAAACTAAACAAAATCTTTTATTTTAATCAACTGCCTAAATACAAAAAGGAGGGGAAAAAAGTTTAAAAAGAAATTGTCCTTCACAATGAACAAGTGCGATCCATGGTATTCCTAGTTGAGGAGGCTTTTAGAAATAAGTCCTGACCATATTGATAAGCTATTAACAGTCACTTTAACCCAGAACTGAAACATTCATTGACCTTTAAATGCTTGATACATACAGAGTTATCATCACTTCAAGAAGCAGGATCCAGAAACCTGCCCTGTTAGTCCATTCTTGCCTTTGATAGTCTCAGGTCTTTCATTCAGAGCTCTGGGAATCCTCTTACAGTCTGTGCTGCTTAAAATAGAAAAAAAGCCTTTTGGAGGTCAAAGTGACATCAATTAAAAAAAAAAAAAAAAGTTGGTTTTCAGAGCAAGTGTTTTATACTTGAATTTTTTGTGTTTACACATTAAAGGATCATTCCTGAGAAGTCGTGCTGTCTAACTACCAGCTAGATATATGGCAGAATACCTGTCATTGTGTTAATTAATAACTGATAGCAAGTATCTAGATCCAGATCACACCAGACCATGACCACAGACTTACTTGGTTTTTCAAATTATCAGGTCTTAACAAAGTATCAGCAGTCAAGGTGATAATAAATTAGTTAATATATTATTTATTTAAAAGCATATTTAAGCTATTCTCATATAGATGTAATAGGTTTAATGAGACAGACCAGAACAGAGGCTTCATATATTGTATTGCATCAATTTTATGCTTCAAAGAGGATGTAGAATCTAAACGATAAATGTTTGAACTCTTGTGTTAGGAACACGGAGAACTAAATCTGTTTCTATAGACAGTATGACATGGTTTGCTTTCAGATTTGTGAGGATTAAAAGAAGACTACTTCTAGAAGTGTTTGATCTATTACAGCAAAATTCTACTATGTACAGCAATATACAACAAGAATACTTATTTTTGAGTACATGAAACATCCCACATATATATTTACAGAAAAACTTTGTATGAAGTGAATTTTACTTTGGGTAATTTTGTTCGGCTCTTACAATATTCCGTTGTAGAATAAAGAATAAGTAAAGCTCTCAAATATGCAGTTGCTTAGTTCTCAAATCAATGTTTTAACATTGTTTAGCTGACATTAAAGACAAATGCTCTTTATGAATCACACTGAGACTACCAGCATGAAGACAAAAATGGCTGTACAAGGGATCACTTTCAGATTTTTCTGGGTGAAATACATGTCTTGCTTAACAGAGAATGCCATAAGACATCACAAGCAATTTTGAGTACTTTTGGGGATAAAATCAGCTTTTACTCCTTGGTTCATTTAGCTTATCTCTCTGCTATTTAGTGTTAGGAAGGTAAACCTATTTTCTCATTGCAACAGATGTAGACTAGCCACAACTATCAGGTAAGCTGCATATGAAACTTTACAGCACAAACACGCCACCAGTTCTGCTGTTGTATCCAAAAGTACTTCTTTCTAAAAAAAAAAAAATCTTTTTTAATCCAAGATGCTCTTAACCTTGAAGAGAATGACAGGGATGAGAAATTCCAATGTCTTCCCCAATGGTGTTTGGTCTATTAAGTTAAAAAAAATGCAGTATATTATTAAACCACTATACCAAACAGCTGCATTTTATCCCGAAGAAGAGCTTTGAGGGAGCTGTGTCTGGAACGACTTCCGCTTTTCTACTATAGGTAGGAATCTCAGAGCATTGAATTGGCACTAATCCCATGCTGGCAGGAGTATTTCCCATCCCAAGGGAGGAGTCTGACCATTCTTCCTTTTAATCGTTCCCTCAGCATCCTAGCCACAATAGCCTGTCACCACTCCGGTAAGACCTCTGTCCTCTAGTCCTTCAATGAGGTAGCAACATCACGAGAGCAGACCAGTCAAACAACAGTGTGAGCAGAAAAGGGCAGGTTGCATAGAAAAATGTTGCAAACCTAATGATAAGGAAATAATCCCTTGGAACTCTTGGGCTATCTAACAATAAAACGAAACAAGTGTATGCTGGAAATTAAATCTCCCAGTCGTATTGATTGCTAATGGCCTTTTTTAAATTTCAACCTTATTTACTATGTAGAGATAAGAGCTGACTCTGAGCACTTTGTCTGATTCAGAATCTCATATAAGGAATCCGAAGATCACTCAAATTAAGAGGAGAAGGCTAACTACTCCCCTGGGTTATGCCGACAAATATTTTATTTGCCCCCATTAGAGCAGAAGAATAGCACAGAACAAATTCAGTTCAATCAGAGACACCTTTCAACAAAAAGTGGCAGCTGCTTTTGTTTTTCTTAAGGAGCGTGGAAAAATATGTCTGCTTCCATTAGCACAATGCTTTCCTCTGTTGGTTTTTCTGATGTTTTATTGTCATCATTTTGCAAACTAGAGCTATGCAGCAAACATCTCTTTAAAGCTGAAACAACCTTTTCCAGGTTATCTGTTCTAAAAGATAGCAGTGTATTCATTAACATTTGAACAAAACACGTTTCTGACAGAGTACAAATATCTTGAATTGTAAGACATAAAGCAATACTCTGAGCAAAAGAATGCAAAATACCTACTCTCTTTCTAACAGGACTACGCATTTTCTATAGATCAACAGCACTGAAATCACAGTAAAAGGTACTGAAAGAACATTTGAGTAAGCAGCACTGATTGAAAGCTCTTATTAACTGTATCTTAGTTTTATATTCCCTGTGTGACTTGGCATCACAAATATAGCTGTCACAGGCAGCAATACAGCAAGAAGTGGCTGTTCTTTCATTATTTTGAACTTTCCCAGCAGGATTCACCACTCTGGCTTTTTTGAGCAACTTGTGGTTTGGAGCGTGCAGGCAGTATGCATTATGTACTAGCTTGCATATTTCTACCTTAAATAGGTGGTGTAACTCTGAGAGACCGAGTAGACCTGTTTGCAAAATATGAGTCACTCCAAACCTCAGCATGAAACCTCAAACCAAACTCTATAGAATTAGAATTCGTTTAGCAAAGTATTTCTGTCCTCTGTCTCTGTAGAGAATAGGGTTTATGGAGAGAGGCCAGCACCTTAACACAGGATAAAAAAAAATCCACACACTTTTTTCTTCTTGCAGTCTGACAGAACATCACTGAAAAGCAGACTGAGAAAGAAACAGAAAAACATTATTCCAGAAGACACTAGTTGTCAGCATGTTATTGGCATAGAGGGGTTTGAAGGGCTAGAGAAAAGACCTCAAAATCAAAAGGTAGATATATCCTAAAAAAATTTATTTAATGAGAGCTATCAAGGTGCATTTTCTAGAGGTAGAGAGACAAAAGGACAGGCACAAAAAGGCCATGCCACACCTCTCCTTTCCCTCTGCTGCAGATCTCCTTCCCAAATAACAGCCACCAGCTTGTCCAGGCAACAGCAACAGGGAAGCTCATTGCAGCATCTTGTAGGGTCTCAGCAAGGACAAGCAACCTCTGCAGGACTGGTATGGGCATGCAAAAGAATCTACAGGCCCAGCCCCTAACAACCCTGGTGCTGGGTGAAGGTACCAGCCAAGAGGGTTGAAGCCATTTCAAAACCTGTGGAAGTCATTGCCCTAAATGGGATGGGGAGATCAGGCTTGCTCAGTTTTACACGTGTTAAAGTCCAGTGATTTTCAAACCTTCCTGCCGTTACTGCAAAGCAAGGAAAGCCTGGCTGACTCGCATGTCTGGAAATAGCTTCAAGTATGTTCTGGAGGAGATTTGGACCTTCTTGTATTGGTATTCTCTCTGCTCAGGCATTTGGGTCATGAAATGCTTTGCAATCAGATTTAACACTTTTGTTCTTCTGCATCTTGTTGTTGCAAAGGAAGTGCCAATGTCAGATCTTTCCAGAGCACTTGAAAATTCTCCCTAGACAATCCAAGAAAAAATAAATCGGTTTTTTTCTAAAAAGTATCTCGTAACTAGATATTTTCCACCCTGCTGACAGTTTCAAGAATAAGAGAATATAATCCAACAGGATGGTGACATAAAGGCGGCAAAAATGCAAATATGCCCAAGTTCCTTAAAGTTTGGGGGTCTTTATTTTATGTTTTTAGTCTTTTTATTCTGATATATTGCAGAATGTAGTGCCTTGTATCCAACTGTATCGATTTACTTCCTATTCCTAGAGACAAATCTATTCACAGAGAAGGGAAGAAGAATGATGAAATATTACAAAAGGAATTTTATAATATTTCCAAATTTTCTAGAAACATTTAATGAAAGTTGAAAGGAAAATGAAGCTCTTCTGGTATTAGTTAATATAGATATTCAAACAGAACCCTTACCAATGGCTGTATATATCTGTTTGTGTTAAAAAAAAGCAAAACTATTTTTTTTAAGAGAGCTCATTAGAAAAAAAAAATAAACCCCCCCCCCCACTTTTTTAATGCCTTTAGTTGGTAGAGCAGGCTTCAGGAAGATGGCAAACTAAATTGTCTTCTGAAAGATAGCTCCACAGAAAAGAAATTATTCCTTTCAAAGTGGCTGGCAGCTGGCAGAATTGCATTATCATTTTTCAAGTGCCTCTCAATTTTGTAGATCCTAAACCAGCTATTAGACGTTTCAGCCTAACAGACTCTAAGCGTTGTGCAATTTCTCTGCAGGGACAAAGTGAACTTCAGTCTGAGTTTGCAGAGACTGGCCGGTCAGGTCTATCCATGTAACCATGACACGCTTGCTCCAGTGCACTGACTATATGTACTTTATTCATTTACACCACTTAAAGGAATCTAAAAACAACCCTTCAGTCAAGGAGGTAAAATCCTGCAAAAATCTCACTACTCCTCAATATACACACACAGACTTCCATGTGCTGGAATATCTTTTTTTTTTTAAATCTAAGGAAATCATCCGTTTGACCTTTTTTTTTTTTCTTCTTTTTAATATCACTAGAAAAACTTCATATCAACTCATTTCTTTTCCCCTCAGACCAATCAGCAAACTAAAAAAAAAAAATCTGTCATTGGGACAGCTGTACCACTTTTTTCATTCCTCTGTGTGCTCAGCCCTGTAATGTGCATCTTCTCTCCACAAGACACAGGACTAAGTACCGAGCACAGCCTTTCCAGGGTCCTGGAGACACACGGAATGATGTTTTCCTGTTTGCAGTTTTGCATTACTATACAGCCCCACAGCAGTTTCCCATGTCCACCTCATCTCTTAGACTTCAGCTTCAGAGTTCTCCTTCTAAACAGCAGTATGTTGAAGGGGCATTCTCGCAGTTTTTTTGCTCTCAGGTTTCAGCTGTATCGCTGTAGCCCAGCCTCAGACTGCCAGGCAGCATTTATGCCCTCCTTCCTTCTCCCAGGCTGCACTAAGTGACCACCTGTGCCACCACACCTGGCCACCACAATCCTCAGAGATGCCCTTCAGGGCATGGACTGAGCCAAGGCAAGGCCAGGTTGGAGGTCTCCTGAGCATTTTACCCCATCTCATTTATAGCTGAGCATCACTGATCTAAATACGAAGTCACCTTAATGACTGAAAATGATGGGCACACCTTTCTCAGTGACTTTTGTAGGAACTCTACCTAATATATAGGCTGAGCTCCATCTTTAACTCTTATGAGATTAGTCGTGCTTGATCTCTTTTCGGCAAGTATCATTTGCTACCGACTCTGCCTTGCTCTGAAAAGAAGAGTGGTGAAGCAATTACGAGGCTCTTTACTCTCCTTGTTAATCAGAGAATGACACCAAAAGGCCAAGAGAAGAAATGCAGGAGACGAATGTGCTGAGCTCCTTTGGAAAGGCAGCACCCAGCCAGAGGAGAACCACTCCAGTGTGGCCCCACATCGCCCTGTGCACTGTAGCAGAGGAAAATGGACAGGTCTTTGTGCAGGAGGTGGTGAAACCTTCCTCACCCACGAAGTTTGAGCCAAAGCACTCTGACTTTCACAGAAGTCCAGGTTTTAACATTTTGAGGTGTATAAGCCTGTAACAGGATCAAAAGCCAGTTCAGCAAAGCGAAAACGGGTGCCGCAGCAGCAAAGAGAAGGAGAGATACAAAATACTGTGAAAGATATAAACTCCCCTTCAGAAAACCACAAGAACTCCTCCAATCCCTTTTGTCAAAGTACGTTAAAAAACAACTGCACGTGTTAGTAGAGGGAAAAATGTAAAATACACAAGGCTGATAGAAACAACCATCCAAATCCTTTGTAGGCACAAAGAAAAGCCAGTAGCCTGAAGATGCCAAGCTATTTCAGACTCCATAGCCTGACAAAAAAAAAGCTCAAATTCCTGAAAACACAGTCATCCCATAAAATTGAGATTTGGTTTCCCGGGTTTGGGCTCCCTTGCAAGCTCCACAGATCTGAAGAAAGGAGCTGTAAGGAGTGTGTGCCTGTGACCAGACTGAGCCAATCTAATTTGGAGATGTTTTGCTGCTGTGGCATTAAAGTACAGCACAACATCAGAGATGAAGAAAGAAGGTGCAGCCACCCACAAAGTCCCATCCATTAACAGCTCTTACTCACCCGGAAACCATCCCAGAACCAAGCTACCCAGCCCCAGGGAACAGGTCCAACAGAGTGTTTGGCATTCTGCTAGCAAAGTGGTAACATAAACTAAGACACTCCACAAGACTTGTAAGTAGGCTTCCTGCGTGCCTTCAAGTTACTGCACACATGATACACTTATCTATTCACCCTAACTGTTTCTATCAGCTAACTTAAAACAAGCTGCTTTTGACCTGGAACACAGAAATTTCACTGAGACCTTTTAAGCTACAAGTTAAAAATCATGTTAAGTCCAACACCTTCCCTATCACAGGGCACAAAATCTGCTTAGAACCTTGTCTCTGATCACTGAAGCTAAATTTTCTGAAACATATAAAGCCCTTAGTAATGTGAAAAGGAGTAATTGCTCTCTGTTAACATAGATATTGGCAAGTGGCAGCTCAGTTGCTTGAAAGGGCTGCTGTCTTGCCTGAGCCCTGCCTTTAGAAGATATGTTTTCCTGAGGCATTGCCTTAGACGCAAGCAAGCAAGCAAAATTTTTTTACTAGTACAATATAGGTTATGATATTTAGAGGTTCCTTTTAGAGAGAAAAGAACATAAAATGTCAGCAGTGTATGGCATAGATGATAGATTAGGCGGCCAGCTCCGCAGAGAGATTTTATAAAAGAAAAGTAAGGAAAGGCAAGATGTGGAAAACTGTAGAAAATTAAGCAAGATGCAACTACGCTATGCATTCTTTTCATTCCTGCAACATAAGTCAAACCCTTCATCTTTTAGTGATTTCTGAAGTGTGTGGTTTCTGAGCTCCTCAGCTCACAGAAGTGATGCCTTTGATCACCCTTGGATGCTGCTGAGTTTGAGGTACCTCAGCTGGAGCGTGCCTATACCAGAGAAGAGTAAATGCTGCAAATGCAGGTTCCTGAGGTTGTGCCTAGTTTTTCCCATAGTACCACTGTGAAACAGCTTGAAGGAGCACTGCTGGAGCTCCTCTGTGTCAGACAATGCAGTTGCTGCTCTGCGTGGTGCAAGCTTTCACCCAGAGTGGTCCCAGAGCACTTGAGCAAAACAAACCGTACTTAACTGTAGCTAGAAAACTGCTGACTTCGTCTGTCATGGTGATGGTGGCGTTCATAAGTTACCCAATTAATAAAGGTAGCTTAGATCAGTAGAGGCAGTAGGTTGATATTCTACAATACTAAAGAGCAAGCATTAAGTGAGGAGAGGGAATTAACACCAGTTTAAACACTGTCAAGATGAGGTGGCTTTAAATGCAAAAGGGACTAAAGGGTAAGGTCTTTACTTGATTCACTGTTACTTGATACCTACAGGAAATTAAACCATGGAAGTTCAGGTCAAAAAGCATTAATAAAAGCAAGGAAATTCAGAAGTTTGTAAAAACTGTTGTGATATTTCAATGCCATTTTCCCCATTTCAGGGGTGTTCAGGTGAGTACATCACATCGTGTACCAGGCTGTATAGGCTGCAATACATAGCATCAGCTGTGGATTTCAGCGCTGTTACTGAATTTTCCCAGATTGGTTGGTTCCAAGTCATAGTGGAATATTACTCACATACAGTCCTCATCCAGTTTAATCCAAACAATACAGCGTATAGACATTCCACCATCTGTTAGGAATTGTGGCAACACTGTAGGGCACAGTTGATAATGTTTGAAGTAAAGATCCTTTGGTCTGGGCGATGAGCTGTGGTGAGCAGCTTGCTGCCTTTGGTGGAAAATAAATGCTAAATTGCTGGAACAAAGGAGAAAATGTTTTTCCTTGTACAGCCATTTTAATTAGCAGCTTTGCATTGGCCAAAACGTGTCCCATGGTCTAACTCGCAGCAGAAACTTTATGAATTAGATAACCAGTCTGAAATGACACAAACTAGGTTGTTCGTCTTAAAAATGTCTGGTTTTGCAGTCAAGAAAGTTTTAATAAATGTTTTTTCGTTGAGGATAAGTGAAGTGAGATGACCACCTTTTACTTTGTAGTGCTCTGTGTAGTCACATGGGAAGCCCTGATCTTGTTCTTCTCTGGGTCTTCTATATGGCTGGAGTTTGGATATGTAAAAATGCATGGGTATCATTCTTCTTGCAAGCCCTTTTGCCCTTTTTCCACTGCTTAAAAGAAAACTTAAAGCCTGTATCATCATATATAGAGGCATACCCTTAATGGAAATCATTGGCATGCACAGTGCAGCGGAAACACTCAAACTGCTGGAAATGATCAAGAGAGAAAGAAACCCCTAAAACCTCACAAAGAACAATATGAGAGAGAATCATGAACTTTATTCAGGTATAAAGTGTATCCAACAAAAAGCTACTTGAGACATAGTGTATGTTCACCTTATACAAGAGTAAATCAAGATCACTTACTTGAGCTGCTTTCTTTCTTCTACTTCTTTCCTGAATTAATTACTTTAAAAATCCGACTAAAGATTAAATAGCTGACTTTAATTTCATTAAGCGAAAAAAGGCATCATCTCCCACATCCACCCTGTCTTCAGCTTTGCACAAGCCCCCACTGTACTTGACTATTGGGTCAAAGGCTGATGAGGCAAAGTCTTTAGAAGAACTTCTGTTTTAGGGAATGCTATTCCCCAAAGTGTTTAAAAGACTTGTTCTATTACTCTTTCTTAGGTAATTCCCATGTCAGTGCAGAACGCACTGACTTCCCAAGAGTTTTGGGACTCAGCTGTGCAGATCACCACCAACAGTAACAGTCTGAAAGCTAAATTAATGGGCATCATGTCTCCATGCCTTTATCATCCACACAGGTGGCAAATACCAAACGCTCAGCCCTCTGTTGCTTTGATTTTGGGCCTTTATTTGAAGTGAGCCACCTGGGCATCCACCGTTATCTGGGTTTCCTGAAAAAAACAAACAAAAAAACAAACACAAAAAAAAAACCCAGAAAAAAATAAAAGCTTTCCGGGAGACACGGCTGATGTCTGCGCTATGCAGACACTTTGAATTCTTAAGTGCAAGTGGACTAAGTCCTGCCATGACAAGCACGCCCTTGCAGAGCACAGTGGGTTTGCTGCTTGCTCTGGCCCTGGCTGTGCTGGGCTACAACTGCACTAGAAGTGACAATTTCATCAGCGATAGCTCAGGGAGGTCAGTCATAGAAGACCACATTTCCAAAGGTTCAGAGCCCAGAGTGCAAACCCAGAACTGGCCAAAAACATATGTCCACACTGATCACACGCTTTTTAATCATCTGAAATGTTACTCACACTGTTTCCAGGATTCAAAGGATGCAGCTACTCGAACTTCCTAGTAAATATTGGGACAGAGTGTACATCTATTCACAGCCCTCTGGTGCACAGCAAGAACTAGATGATATGTTTAAAAGTGAAAAACAGAAAGAGCGTGCCATATTTAAATTTATAATCCAGTTATAAAGCTTTCTCTGTTTTCTCAAGGTATTTGAGAAATGATTATGTGCTCAGCTATCCTGAAATAATTAAAAGGTCATCAATTTGCTGTCACTGTACTGATATGGTTTAATTACATTCTAAAAATATATTGAACAGACTATCAAAGGAAGATTATGCTGCTGAGATGTGTTATTATTCTAACAACAAACTAATGTCTGTTGAGTAGAGGTATGCATGAAAATGTAATCTGAGCATAGTTTTAAATGAGCACAACTGATACGAATCTAAATCTGCTATAGTGCAGCATTATCTGAATATTCCAATAAGAGAAATGTGCTCAGAAATTAAGAACGAAAGAAATCACCTGCAAAATTATTGTTTCCATGTAGTCCATCTCTGGATCTCTGGCAATGTTAGTACAGGCAAAGCAATGATATCAACTAGTCACAAGTTCCTTCCTAAAGAATAAACATTAAATTTTCAAATAACTTTGTGAATACAGAAAAGGAGTGTAGAGTGAAAAACCTCGTAGTCAGCTAAAACACATGGGCTTGGAACCACAGCATTGTTATCTGTTAACATTAACACTCCTATTTATACTAGCAATGGATCATGCACATCAAGAATCTGCATGATGCAACACTTAGTAAGTTATTTCTGTATAAGAACTCCAAATCATGTCCCGTGATTTTTTTTTCCTCCTAATTTTTAATAATACTTTGCAAATCTGGAAATTTTGTAGTTCTTTCACTACTGTCCAAGGAGACTTCCTTTACTGGCTGACTATTTACCTGTGCTATGGTCTTGCAAACGTCATAGGTGGACAATTGTCCTGGTGTGTGCAAGATGTTAGAACTGCCTAAACAATGATTTCAATAGCATTTATGGTATGAATAATAAACAACTCAATTGCTCTGCAATGGATCAATCTGTAAACCTAGTCTTCAGTAGTTCTGATCCACAAGCATGAAAGCTTCTATAAAATTAAGGTGTCTGTACGCATGAATGAACACAAATTCAGACTAAAAAGATAACTTAAAAATTAATGAAAAATATTTTTAATAATGTTTTGTAACATCCAGCTAAGACTTCTGTTGCTATGTACACATCTCAGTAGCTGTTTTTGAAGAATTTGGATGTTATTACACATAATTCAGAAGTACACTGATTCCACAGTAAAAGACAACACCTATCCCCAAATATTGAAGTTACATATCCATACTCAAGCCAAGTGATATCCATTTGATTTCCTTTCCAGCATACTCAGCCAGAGTACCTGCAGTTGATACTGCAGATCAGTAGGAGAAAGCTTAAATAAGAAATTAATTTTATTTTATCCTACATGTTCATCCTCCTGTCAAAGCAAGATGTCATGGAAAGATTCCTTAAAGCAGAGTAAGGATAGGGAGGAAAGCTGAGTTCAGCAAAAAGAAAAACTGAATACAAGAGATTTAAAAGATTATCTGAAGGACTTATTTATTTGAAGTTAGTCTGCCATGCCTGTTGAAAGGGCAATTTTCCCTTTTCTCCTCACCATGACAAAGGAGGATGGAGAAACAATAGAAAAAGAGGAAGTCTGCCAGGTCTGAAACTCTGTCCCTCAACTTGGCTGCAGCCTTGACACTACAGTCTGCCTCATAAATTTTGCAGGAAGCAGAGAAAAAAATATAAAGGCAGCTTCAGAAGAAAGGAATTAGTCAAGGGTCTGCAACAGCCAGGGGAATTTGGGTGCCCTTATCAAGAGTCATCCAAACTATTCCAAACATCCTTCAGAAAAATATCCTCTCAAAATCATCCATGGTAAGATGCAAGTCATCTAAAATCTCTGAGTCTGCCAACAAAAGACTGGTATCATCAAGTCACGAGGATGATGAAAATGTGAATGACCTCCATGTCACAAGTCTGGAGTCAGTGAGATAGCCTGAGGTCTCTTGCAGAGCCAGTGAGGGTGCTGGAGGGAGGTGAAACGCAAGCAGTAGCAGTACTCTGTAGTACACCAAAAACCAGTTGCAGCAGACAAAATAACACCAATGGCACTATTTTCTATCATTGATGATGCCATGCCTATTGGAGCAGAAGCTCTAAGACGTGTTTGGGACTGTGGCTCTTCCAAGAGTCCATGTTCTCATTTGTTCCTTGGAGAGTTGTCAGGAGAGAAGCTCTGCTTTGTTATGGTTGGTGTTTTCCCTCCCTATTGCAAGGAGGGGGCACGTCACGGCACCCAGCTCCTGCATCCTGAGGGTGGAAACTGAAGCCAAGGCTCAAATCATCAGCCTGTCACACTTCCAAACCAAAGAAAAGAGAACTCTGGTGCTGTCTTTGTCATGCTCCTTGGCCACGCTCCTTGCCATACACAATGGTGTTGTCCCAACAACATCAACCAGCATTTCCCAAGAACATGCTGATAGTTGAAAATGCTGCAGATGGAACCTGTTCTTTACCTTGACAGGTTGCCACAGGTCTGCAATGATGGCAAGGGTGTGACAGCCGCAGTTCAATGCTTGGACAGGTGACCTGCACACAAGTAGTACAGCCAGTGCACATGAAGCTCATAAAGCAAC
Source organism: Trogon surrucura (assembly GCA_020746105.1). Lineage (NCBI taxonomy): Eukaryota > Metazoa > Chordata > Aves > Trogoniformes > Trogonidae > Trogon > Trogon surrucura. The sequence continues at coordinate 102,535,079 of CM036617.1, read as the reverse complement.
TCTTACAAGGAAGGTGACACTTGAAACCTGTAAGACAAGTGGAAGGATTGGCACATAGTTGAACAACAATTTCCTTCAAAAATAAGCCCTATCTAGCAGGCTCAATAAGCAGAGCAGAAATATAAAAACTGGCATCTAGGAGGCAGAAAAAGTCATTCCATAACAGAGAAAGTTTAATCTCAACAGTGAAAGAAAATTAACCCCGGCAGAGGAAATGAGTGCATGTGGCACACACTGCCCCAGTTAACACAGGCTGTGCAAAGCATCACCATAAAATGTGAATAAATTCATGAACCAAAACACATCTCCAGTACGGAACATTTGGGCATAGGTGTGCTCACAATTTGAACATCTGAAAACAAGTACTTGCAGTAGAGTCCTTTTCTCCTTCCCAGTAGAACTTCAAAAGGCACTTCGAAATGCCATTGTGAGAATGTTTTGTGAATCAGTCTCTTCTATAAAGGCTTAGCTACAATGTTTCCAAGACCGGAGACTTCTGTCCTGTACATAAACATAGAGGCAGTCAAGCAAAGTAGATTTAGGGCTAGGTTTAGCAGCTAATGAAAAATGTTGTCACACACAATACACAATGGTGTTTCACTTTTTGATTTGTCACGCACCATTCTGGCCTGTGAGCTGCAATCTTAAGGCTGAGGGGTCTCCCGAGGCAAGCAGAACAAATGAAAACAATGTTTGAAGAGTGCCTAGAAAGCTGAGGGGGTTTTTACCCCAGATGGCTGCCTAAATACCATTTTTATCTATCTGTGATACATTTATTTGGGCATTATGTTGTATTTCCTGCAAGTTCAAGAAGTAGTTTTTAAATAGTTCTGTCTTCTTGTTTTGCTGACTTTGTGTTACCTGACTAAAACGAAGGGAACAACCCCATGGTACTTCACCATCCTTCACTTTAAATAAAAAGCCCATAAACCTTGAGAATTAGAATCCCTCCTTCTCTCATCTTGTTCTCTGTGCTTAAGGCTCAGTTTGGGGTGGTGGGCTTTTTTCTTCTGAGATATTACTAATAACTGCCACAAGCTTCTCCCATTAACAAGGCTGGATTTCATGGCAAGATTTGGTTGGAAAAGTACCACAGCAAAGCCTGGGACACTGTCAGTGTCTATGGGAATGGAGCGTAGGCAGCTGCATAAGGAACCAGAGGGCAGCACAAATTTGTTGTGTGAGACAAGTGTCAGCTCTTATCACGCGAAACCTCGGTCCCTACCACCTCCTCTTTGCTGGAACGGTTGTGGTTGGGAGCCGTTTACATATATTAAGTTTGCAATCAGTCCTATGTAAAATACCACCAGATTGTGGTCAGCGGTTGTATGCAGACTTTGTCATTTTGCTTACTGACCACACGTTCCCATTGATCAATTCTAAATTGGATTATTGTTAGGTTTAAAAGCGCCTCAACAGCAGAAAGTGGCGGTGGAGGCTGGCAAAGCAGAGATGGATAGCAGAATAAACAGGGAAAGTGACAAGATTTCAGACTGAATTGATCACTGTCAGCGAGTTAGTGGTCAGCTGTCTGACCTTTGGTGCCCAAACCAAACATCAGAATAATGTTTAGACAAACACATTTGATTTTTGAGGTAATGGGTATGTCAACTAAATGACAAACCTTAGAAAGGTCAAAGGGATATCCATTTTTCAGACTTTTTTCAAGCATTAATCGTTCATTTGGGGAACAGCATCTTTCTAAGCTGGACAGAAAGAGAACTTCACTTTCTCCATGTGTGTGCTCATAGGCACTGAAAATTGTTTGGCCATAACCCTGTCAAACCCAGCCTGCCAGTAACTCCTACTGTTCGCAGCCACATTTTACTGCGTGCAGAACTACCTTAAGTGTGGGAGACTTGGGTTTTCAGGTTGTGAAGGAGGCCCAGCAGATCTTTAATCCTCCCACTGTTCTCTTGGCAAGTGTGGCAAAGGGAGCTGTGCCCACTACCAGAGTGAGACACACACCTTCCTCTCTGGAACTGGGAGATGCCTACAGCACTTCATGGCACAGCACCACCCAGCCCCTGCACCCTGGCAGGTTTCTTGTAGAGCATGTCTTCTGTAAAGTGAGTAAGACATTTAGAAGAGGTTAACAAATGAGAAAGCCTAAAGGGACTTGCACGTCCTTGTGGTTTCGCAGTCCGGGATCTGGTCTTTGCTGCTGCAGTAGGGACAGTGCAGGGAAAGATATAGGAGCGTTGACGATAAACTAAGAAAAAAATAATAAAAAAGATAATGCAAACAGCAAAAAAGCCTTTGAGATTTACCATTACTGTCTCTACCTCTCAGACTGCTGTTTAACAGCCTCCACTTACCTTTGTCTTCTTTTTTTCTAGATTGTTTTCTTGTTAAGATGTGAAAGCAGCACAAGATGTTCTTGCGGAAAGCACCATCAGGGTCTTCTTCATGGTATGTGTATATCAGAATCACTAGAGAAACAAATTGTTTTTCCTTCTTCTTAACTAGTTTCTTTATACACACACTCACTCCCAAAAAGCATTTACAATACCAATGCCATAATAAGGAAGTACTCTGGAACTGGGAATAAAAAAGCAGAAAGGGGAAGCAACTATGAATTAAGATCAGGAGAAGATTTTCCTAACCCTGCCATGAATTCCCTCTCTGCTGTTCTCTCTTCACCTTTCACTTGTGCGTGAAAACAGCACTATTTGGTGCACACCATGGGATTGGCAGCAGCTCCCCCATTACTTTCAGCTCTGTGCCTAGTTCCACTGTTTAACTACCTGCTCTCAGGACTCGCTCAGTGATACGGCAAAATGCAAGAAGGTTCCCAAAACCACAATTTCTTCCTTTTAACGTTCAAATCCACCTATTCAGATGGCAGTTCATGATGATGCAGGCAATGCTCTTCACATGTGAGTTACTCTGCTATGCAGAGAAATTCACCATATCGTGTCTAATACCACTCTTCCAACAGATAGGATAGCTAAAACCAAATTCTATGTAGAAAGTGAGAGAACATATGACCTATCTTACCAATATCCAAAATAACTGTTTATCTTCAGGCATATAATTTATGTCTGTGAAAGAGAATTTTTCATTTCATATTCTCTATGCCTTGACATTTAGGTCTCTGTCCTAGTTGCTAGAGCTAACAAAGTTTTGCAGTATAATTGATCAAAAGTCAGAAAATTTGTTTGGTAATAGGATTTTCATCCAGAAGAGAAGAATTGCAAGATAGAAATCTTTTCTCAGAAATCTGAAACTTTACATTGCAGTAGTTTTAAAGGCTATACAACGTAATTTCTCACAGTCTTGTCGTAATCATTCCCATAATCATGAAAATCTCACCTTATTTAAATCATCATTCTTGGAAGAGATTCTGTTTTGACAGAACTGTCATATCGACATTTTGTAAACAATAATAATGGGAAAGAAAAAAAAATGTGGAAAATAAGGAGTTTCCTTGTTATTACTTCTACAGCCAATTCTCACAGTATTCCTGAGACTTATCTAAGTTTCAGCATAGGAATATTTTACCATGGCTGTTAGCTCAATTTAGCTCAGACTAAGAGGGAAAGGAGACAGAAATACTCATATGAGATTCAATGACAGGCTGCAACTTTTTTTTATATCTTATACACTTATACACTATAGATACGTAAGAGACATTGAAACCCCTATGGCACAAATTTTAATGCAGTGAGACATGCTATGAAACCTGAGTATGGGACTCCCCTTGATTCATGCAACGTGAACAGGATTACAAAGTCTGTGATAGCAGTATGCCAGGACCTTGAGTTTCTTTGTGACCCTGAAATATCCTGATTCACTGGCCTTCGTGTGGTGATATTTTGCTGTTAACAAGAGGATCCTTATTTGATGTTTCCCATGAGCTGATAGCTGCAATTAATGTCCCTCAGCTGCATTGCACTTGCTGGTGAGATAAATATTGAGGGATTTAACAGAGGTAACTAAACAGCATGTGAAACTCTTCCTCATGAAACTGAAACACAGAAGGCTCTGTCTAGACATCAGGAAACAATTTTACTGTGATGGTGGCTGAGGGCTGGCACAGGTTCCCCAGTGAGGTTGTAGAGGCTCCCTCCTTGCGAATTCTCAAAAGCTCTCTGGACACAATCCTGGGATACCAGCTGCAGGTGGCCCTAGTTGAGCAGAAGGGTTGGAATAGATGACCTCCAGAGGTTTCTTCCAACCTCAGTCTTTCTGTGATTCTGTATCCAGACATCAGTGAACTCTACTCAAGGCTGGAGCCTTCTACCAATTCAATTGCAGAATTTTAACAAGTGTCTGCAACATGACCTCTGCAGCTCAGTGCTGTTGTGGAAAAAATTGACTCCGCCATGGCCAAGAGAGTAATTTCCGTCGTCACACATTAGTTGTTGTCGGGACCATGATGATCTTAACTGTTAGTATCCCAAAATCTCTCTGGGTCTGCAGTCCCCAGCAGCAGTTGTTTGAGATCTGACTTTTCAGTCCAGATTTGGATAATACTTGTCCATTATACCAGCCTTTGAAAAGGTCCTTGCAAATACGCAGGCTCTGTATTGATCATCAGTACTTGTATAGTGGCTGGTGTGTAGCAAAGTATAGTGTAATATGAGAAAAAATATTGATTTCAAGAAAGTTAATATTATTAAAAGGTAGTTGTATTAATCTCTTTCTTGAATTTTAGTTGGGGGTTTTCTTCTTAGAAAATCAATGAAACTAATAGTCTTGTTATAGCAGGAGCACTTGTTAGACTATTTTTTCACTCCAACGCTTTTAAGTTATGTTAAGAGCAGAAGAGCTGAAAGGCTATAAACGTATTGACTGAGACTTAGAGGACTGGAATAACTGAAAGCATTATGTTTATTGTCTTTTTGTCACCTTATCTATCAGACAAAAATTTTAATTAAGCAGAATTTGAATTGTTTTCTATTAGCACCAACAGAAAATACTGTAGTATTTCAGGCAGAATCTCGTCACTCGTATTTATGTCAATGTTACTAGACCAGATTTGTGTAAGGACTCAAGCATTCTTCAGAAAGAGTCAACCTTACACAAATGTATTTCTACAAAAGCCTGACACATAAGAGTAACTGGTACATGAATGTCTAATACTTTGCTTTATAAATCCAGCTTTCTACCTCTACAACTGCTCGGATTTTTTTCATAGTTTTTGTGGTGTACACAGGAACAGCTCATTTCACTTTCTCACCAATGCATCCCTGCATAACTGACAAGACCAAAGCCAGGTACAGTTTCAGGTGAAAATCAAAATCTCCAAGTTTAGCAGTAAGCCAAGCAACCCTACAGTGTTGTCAGGAGAAACTCATAATGACCAGTTCCTGTCTTGACTCTGACACAGAACCTGCCTCCTTAGCCAAAAACTTCTTTGCCTCGCCTTTGCACCTAGGTTTTCCTGTATCTATTCTTAGCCAGTACATCTATATAGACAATAGATAAAATGTGTGCTAAAAGAGTCATTTGCACCTGCAGTGTTGTACAAACAGAGGCAACTGAGGGTTCTACCATCCTCATCCCATGAGGCAAGTGCCATAGATGCAATCATTTTATGCCACCCTTTCCTGCAGTGCTCCTGCATACTCAGGTGTAGAAATTAACAGCAAAGAGGGCTGGCTAGCACAGCTATGACTTTTCTTCACTGAGCACTGTGGTTGAAGTGTGAACTAATACAAACCATGGAGGAGTTTTCCAAAGGCGTAAAAATGGATGTTAGCTGTCTAGGCCCAGTGAAAGGCTGTCTCCCTGTGGCTTTCACTTGTCAGTGAAACCACAGTCTCCTCCTTCTCTTTCCTTCGTAACATTCTGGCTCTTAACTCTGCCTGATCTCTCTAAATCTGTCAGTGCAATTATCTGCCATCAGCTATATCCTATCAACAGGAAATAAGTGTGCTCCATCTGACAAGAGGAGAACTACAATAACATAAATTGGAGCCAGATGAGGCTTGACAATAGCCTATCTTCCCTGCTCTTGAAAATCAAAGGTGGAATTGGCAGAACTGCTTCCCTCATTTCTTAGCCTGATTTCTTAGCCAAGCAAATGGTTTACCCTTGTGTATGTTCACTCATAAGCACCACACACATCCTCACACTGAAAACTGGTCATTTATTTTTGTAAAATAAGAAGGTGATAAATGGCTCCTGACCTGAATTATCAATAATTAATTTAAAAGAAAAAAAATTTAAAAAAACCTTCTGCTTCTTACAGTGCGAATGAAAGTGTTCTGAGATGCAGTAATTGCCTAGAAATTAACTTATGGAGAAGATGAAGGGGGAAATGTTCTACTGTTCTTGCAGTGCGCTGCTTTTTTACAGCCACCTAATCAGAATGTCTCACAGTGAACTTGGTGTGTAAACTCATGGTGACCAAAGCTGTACACACCAATTATATTCTACATCCATACTACTTTTCCTGAGAATTTATTGACACAGGAGGTGGTGTAACCAAGGTCAGTGTGTGACAGCTTGGGAGGGAATTGAAGTATATGGCCTTTCCAGTACTGATGATTCTGCAGGGAAGGTAAAGCTGACACTGTTACACCAGAAAGGAAAGGAAGGCCACAGATGATTTTTGTTTTTTTTTTCTCTTATTTCCCCTACATAGTGGAACAGAAACTTGAACTGGAGGGATAATATAGGCAGTCTAACTTCTATGCGCAACAGCATCTTGAAGGGAGCTGAGGCCATTGCACAGTGTTGTCAAAGTTCCGGTGTTTCCAAGAGAGTGAGCCTCTCGTTGTGCACCCACACTCCCATGAACGCATATTCAGTCCCCTCTCAGGTGTAACATGCCACAGTTCTTATCTCCTACTCATATCATGCTGAGGACATGAGAGATTTAACACCACAACCCGACCCAAATACTTCTGGTTGCATGCTGGCCCACTAAGCCACTATATGCAACACAGACCAGCTTTGCACATAATTTGCATCATGGCCCTTGCATGCACCTGCAGTAATGTGGGCAGCTCTTCGGGTCCTTCCCACACACCGTGGACCTAACAGCTCTTTGTTGTACATACAATGTTTGTCCAAACAATCACCCTCCCTCCATCCAACAAAACTCTCCACTACCAAAACACTGGGAGGGCAGAGATGTGAGGACAGAGGAAGATTAGTGATACGTCCATCAACTCAGAGTCAAGATGATTTCTTCTCCCACCATCCTGTCCTGTTCCATTCTAAGGAGCGCCACAAAGAACTGACGCTAAACCGAAGAGAATGGGCACCTCATGTCCAGGGATTTCACAGCTATGCAACATCTGCAAGCACATAGGACAGGAGGAAATGGCCTCAGGTTGTACCAGGAGAGGTGAGGATGATTAAGTGAATTGATCATCTGTCCTATGAAGTTAGACTGAGGGAACTGGGACTGTTTAGTCTTGAGAAGGCTGAGAGGGGATCGTATTAATATATACAAATATCCAAGGAGTCAGTGTCAGAGGAAGTTACCAGCCTCTTTTTGGTGGTGCCCAGTAATAGGACAAGGAATAATGGTTATAAGCTGGAACATAGGAAATTCCACCTCAACATGAGGAGAAACTTCTTTACTGTGGGCATGACAGAACACTGGAACAGGCTGCCCAGGGAGGTTGTGGAGTCTCCTTCTCTGGAGACATTCAAAACCCGCCTGACCGCGTTCCTGTGTGACCTAGTCTAGTTGATCCTGCTTTGGCACTGGGGTTGGACGAGATGATCTCTGGGGGTCTCTTCCAATCCCTGATATTCTATGATTCTATGATCCTATGATTCTATGATCCTATGATTCTATGATTCTATTATTAAGACTGGACATTAGGAAAATTTTCGTCATTGCAAGGGTTGTCAAATATTGGAACAGGCTGCTCGGAGAAGTGATGGATTCACCATCCCTGGAGGTGTTTAAAAAACATGTAGATGTAGTGCTTAGGGACAGGGTTTAGTGGTGAACCTAGCATTGCTAGGTTAACAGTTGGACTTGATGTTCTTAAAGGTCTTTTCTGACCTAAATCATTCTATGGTCTTCAGCTGCTCTGTGGTTAACCACTGATAGAACAGTGGCAGGACCCGGCCTGTGGCCAATGGCAGGCTGCCTCAGCCCTGCTGCCCAGGTGTTTGTCCAAGGAGCCCCAATTCTCATCTGGGATGGGAACTCACAACCAGTTGAGGTGCTGTGCTTCTTTATTTTCTAAGTAAAGACATGTAAAAAACAAAGTATGATTTGCAACCTGACTGTGGTTAGCTTTATTATCCCGTGCCTGGGTCCAATAATCCACACTACTAACTTCTCACCATCTCCACATCTTCCCCCGTGTCCCACATAATTAATTCCTTATGTCCGGGGATCATCAAGAGACACGGTGGCCTTTGAAATGAAAGATTTAGCAATATTAATAATGCTCAATTGCCCAATCTCACAAAGGCCACAACTAGAGCTGGCTGGAATACTTTTGACAAAATGTTGTTTCAATAAAATATGTTGTTTATCAAAGCTGAAATATTCTGTGGAGACTTATTGGATTTGACAAAGATTTTGGAAGCCCAGGGCTTCTGACTAGAAGCAGTGGGAGGCCTGTACCAAAACCTGGAGCTTTTCAATCTGAAAATAGTAATTTTTGACAAAATTCCAAGTCATAAAAAAGTTCTAAAAGTTTTATTTTCGTCCAGTGTGGAACAAAAACATTTCTGGAACCTTAAAAGTTTCATGACACCTAATTTTTACTCTCTGGCCAGCTCCAGCAAAATTTTTCTTAGTGTGAGCTGATGCTGAATGAAACGTTTTTATTTCATAAGTGTTGATGCTCTTCTGTATGTGTGCATGTCTGTATGAGTTCAACTTATATTGTTAATGCCTTTGTATATTTGGGCAGTTGGTTTCCGTAGCCATTTATTGTGGTCTTGTTGTGGATCAGCTGTGAAAGAGAGAATGACAGAAGAGCAATACCCCTCCCAGGAGTGGGTAAGAAAGAGAGGTCATTTAAGGTTTCTCCCCTCCCACCTCTCCCCCCTTCTGTTATCTATGCCTGTACTTATGTTTAACACTTAAGTGAGCTTGGGTCTCCCCACAGTCCGTCTGAGGTCTTTTGCAACCTATGACGTGATCACTGTCTGAGTTACGAGGGGTTTAACTACTTTTCTCAAAATGCTGTATTGATTACAGAAAAAAATGGGCACAGACTGTGACATTATCTTCTCAAATTTTACCATTTATCTTCTCAAATTTTACCATTAGACACTATGGGTCTAATCATAGCTGTAATCATGGGTAATCATAGCTGTTTCTCCATTACGATCTACTGATTCCATTGTTAGCAAAGTCCAATGTACTTGACAATAACAAAAAAAGTTCTGCAACATGTTATATCTATTCTGTACCTGCAAAACAAAATCACATAACTCAGAAAAAAATACCAATTACAATGGTTTAGGAAAGCCCATAAATTCTGTTGTTACACATAAGTCCTGCTGAATTCGAAGCTTAAATATTTTCCCTGGGTCAGGACCATATTACATTTTATGCCTTAAGGATTTTGTTGACTTCACTGTTCTTCCAAAGTAGTATTTGCTGTTGAAAGGAAAATTTACCCTTGAAATTTTCCAGTCCTCACAAGATTGTAAGGTTATCTAATCTTAGCTTCAGAAAAAGTGAAGAGTGGTCCCTGAATGCAAACCACCTAGCAGCTCCAGACTGACTGTTAACAAGTAAAAGAGTTAGCTTGGCACAGATAAGCTGGGGCTGGGAAGAGGAAGGAATTATTTAATACAACATCGCTGAATCTGTTAACCTTCCTCAGCACAGAAATTTTCTTCAAAAATCGGGTAGCCCAAAAAGGAGATAGTCAAAACCTAATGCTCAGGGCATTTCGTCTTCAGGTCTTGTGACACTTCAAAAACCCTATTCTTTCAATTTAACACTAGTGAAAATGAAGAATAATTGTGATCAGTGTTTTTTCCGCTCATACAGCACTGAAGAAAGCTAGACCCTCATGCCCAGTTAATGCGACCTTCAACGGACCAAGAAAGGGTTAGACCAATGGATTGCAGTTCCAAGTTTCCTTCAAGGAGAGAATCCCAAAAGAACTAACTCCTACAACACCTTATGCAATAAGCATATCAGTGAGGAGAAGGGATTTATGTCCACCTAATCCATTCTCCTGGATGCTAGACACTGGCTTGCAAAAGAGTTACATGTCTAGCTCGCACCTTGGGTGGGTTCTGCAAACAGATGAGGCCTAGGATTAAAAGATTGGGAAAGTTCATTGCATACTGCAGTGTAAGAAAGAGAAGACATTGTCTGTGCAAACTTGCCAGGACTCTACAAGCTGCACATCCTTGGGGGTTGTGGTCTGTACAAAGCCAATAGCATGTAGATCTCATCTTTATTAGCCCAGGTTTAATGGCTATCTGGTTTTGCCTTATTGTCCCCTGAGACAACACTGTTGAGAACAAATCCTTTAAAGGTTTATTGGTTTTGTGTTTCCATTGTTTCCTTGTCACGGGCCTGTTAGGCAAAACTTTTCTTTGACAGTAGCTGCTTCTCCCTAAAAGCTTATGATTCCTCCTTTCTGGACCAGCAGGCTCCATCACAGTATTTTCTCTTGTAATTGCCTTAGGCCAATTTCTTCTAAAAGAATTAAAAATGCAAATCTAATATCATAATTGTGTAATATGATAAGCCTGGCAGCTCAATCAATACTATCCCCCACCGCCAATAGTACAGCTCTGATGCACGTTTGTCAGACCTGACCAATCTCACTTTATCACTGGCACTGTGGTCCTTCCACATCTATAAGATATGACATTTTATTAGTAGGTTCCTATCAATCAGATCTAATTTTTGCATCATAGAAATTAATTTTGTCGTCTTGCTGCCTGGCGGCACTGGGGTTGCTCTCTGAGTCAGGCGTCAGAGGCTTGCAGACTCAGGCTTCCCCAAGCTCCCATGTTACTGTCTGGCTGAGGACTGGGACTGACAATAGCACACTTGGGTGTCTTCATTTTCTAGCCACAAATGACATGGGGTTAGCAGCAAAGGACATGGCTGGTAACCACTGTGAAAAGGGAAATCTGTGAATCAATAAGAGAATGCCCACTGGTGCTTGTACTGTTGGGTGTACCTCTAAATTAAAGATTTAATGTGAGATAACTTCTCGCCCCTCGCTGAGACTATAAAGCCCATTCCAGACAGTACTTTGTTACTTACCGATGCCTCCAAAACGGAGTGTTTCTGAATATGTCACAAGGGCTGCTGACCCAAAATGGAGGCAAACACAGACATTGTTTTTTCCTGCCTGGCCACAATCGCAATAACTGAGAGCAACAGGACAATCTGTGTTCTTCTAAAGTCCAAAACCAGCCTCAATAAACCTATCTCTTTCTCCTTGGACTGGCTTTAAAATGCTACATCTAGTAAAGGTCCTTTTTGAAAAAGTAGATTTTAAAAAGGCTCCTTTCAAATGTTTCATTGTGCTATGCTTGGATTTGTGCTCACGGTAATCAACTCACGGTAATCAACTCTGCTCACCTCCGTAGAATTGTCCTTGTTCTGTCCTGAGGCGAAAAAGAGGGATCTGATGGGCTTCAGCCTGGGCTACACTGGTAGGAAAAAAAAAAAAAGAAAGGTAACACATCATGAAAACGGAGTCTCACTCCTTGGTTCTTCCTCTCAGGTCTGAAACTCAGAGTGGCTTGGACAGCTTGCTGTCCCACTATTATGTGTAAGTATACTACTGCCTTAGTCGCCCACCTGAACTAACATATTCCCATAATTTTAAGCTAAGAATCCAGTGTCAGCACTTGAGTAAGGAATTTATAAGGTGAACATGCGTTTAAGGTTTATGCTTTGTTTTGGAAAGTAGTTGTTTTCTGTTGCATCATTATAAACCTGACTGACGTGACATCATATAAGTGGGGTGAGAAATAGCAGGGTGGAGAAATACAACCACCCTCCCTTCTTCTGAAAGAATGCAGATTGCACATAAAATCGTAAGCAAGGAGCCTAACTCAGGGCTTACATGTTTCACTGCACAAGAACAGCCTCCAGGCAAGGAAGGAAAAAAGCGACTGAAGAAGAGACAGCTGCATCCTGGAGGTCAGGAATCACAGAGATGAAGAAAACACTGTGAAATCCAGGTTTAGTTAAACTTTTGAAGGAAAGGAGAACAGCAAAACCTTCTTCAGTTCTATAAATAAGAGTCAAGGGTGGTGAGGAGAGAATGTCAGGAATGGATTGAGAAATAAAACTAATGCAGCTAAACTAAAAAAAAATAATAATAATATTCGCATTCAATATGGATCATTCAAATACGAACATAAAATAAGAAAAGAAAGGATAGTTAAAGAGAATGAATGTACAGGAAAAGAAATGGCTACTCTTCAAGAGAAAAACAAGAAACTGAGATCTTCCTGTACTCCAGATGGAAACATTGCAATGTCCATCCCAGAATGCAGAAGGAAGAGGTAGGTGCAATTGCAATCAGTTGGACATTGTTATGAAGGATTTTTAATAAGCCTATCAAATCAATGATCATAGCAAATCTTCAGAGAGTAACAAATACATCACTTAAGGCATTTCTCACCTTCTAGTTCAGGAAACTCTGGGCTTGTTAATCTTACTTTGGTAGTATGTAGATCTTTAAAACAAATTTTGAACAAAAGAACAATTAAAAACTAGGAAGAAAACAGAAAATGTTGTTAAAACAACATGGCATTTGAAAATATAATCATTCCAGACTAATCTAATACATTTTGCACAATATGATGTCTTATTTACTCAATTTTAAGTCAATGGAGTCTGCTGAATCCATTCATACTTCAGTAAAACATTTGCTTTGGTGCTGTATGGAAAGTTACTAGGTCATAATGGCAGATAAAGATTATTAGACAACTGTAAGAAACTCAAAGAGGAGTGTTCGGATTGCTGGGAGGTTACTAGATCTGTAACAAGGATGCAGCTCAGGACAATCTTCTCCACTATTTGTTAATGACTGGTGTGAATTAGCAATCAGACTTGTGAACCAAATAAAAATGAAAAAGTAGTAAGGACCAAGAACAAGAAATTTTGATAAGAATTAGGAGTTTATTAATCAGAAAAGACACAAGATGAGAGATCTTGATATATTAGTTATTTAACTGCAAATCACCCAGCTGATATGTCTGTGGAATGATAGGTGTGATCCAAGTATGCATGAGGAGCAATACTACCAGGAAAGATCTAAAACACTTGTGGCAAAATTTTGGACTTTTGCAGAGTTGTAATCTCCAATGTCCTACATGTTCTCATCTTCAAGGCAGATTGATTCATTCTGGAAGATTGAAGGTGATTAAGGGAAAAGCAGCCTATCTGAAGGACTTTGGCTTCTGTTTTGCCCTGTATATACATACCATTGTTGTTTTCTTTATGGCTCAATCACATCAGGTGATGGTCTTGTAGCCACCTTCCTGGTTAACCTCGTTGTGCAAAACAATGTGTAAATCCAGACAGAACTCAGTCCTTGTCATCCTACCCCATCCGTCCTCATGCATGGCCAGACGATTACCATTACCAGGACTGTGCAGACCCAACCCAACCCAGCCCAGTCACTATAATTTTTGCTTTTCTTTTTTTCTTTTGTTCATCTGAGGCCCAAAGTATAGTAAGAGTGCTCCTTCTATAGTATGGCACCGAGATTCTGCTGGACATTGAGTGAGGGCATTAGTAGGAGGGATGCGAGGAGATGAACAGGCCTGTTGGGAGAGTGTTGGGGACCATATCAGAAAGCCAGTGCAGAAGAGTCTCATATCTACTAGGAGATAGGAGCAATGCCTTTCCCGTGCTAACCCTGAGCTGTGGCTGGGAATTGTCCGAAAAGCAATTCATGCACTGAGTTGAGATGATGTCAGTAATCAGGGTCACAATTTGTTGCCATGCATAATTGGGTTTCAGTGGTCAGGAATCATGTAGAATGCTTCAGTTTACCAGTGTAGGCATTCTCTTAACTTTTCATGAGTAAATGAGGCTGAAACACAGTAGTTGTTACACTTTACAGATCACGTGAGACACAGGGCTCAATTTTCTTGGCCCAGTCTTTCCTTTAATTGCCTTAATGCTGCATCTCTCCATCATTCGGTAAACTGTACTTTGCAGTCCCCAACTTTAGACTCAGCAATAGCATTGCAGTTCTCCTTTATCTACTGCCTAACACAGAATAAGTATATAGAGGTAGACAAGGGCCGATTTTATTTTTCTCTTTCTCTGCAAGTGGAAACATGGTGTAACAATGTCAGAAATCATTAAGACGATCAGATCTTTGTACAAAGACACAAAGAGATTATATTATTCATGTACACACATTAAAATGTCTTTTCCCAGTGGGAAAGCACCACATGGCCACTAATATACTTATGTTATTTGTTCTCTAGCAGACCACAGTCACAGTCAGTTAGCTGCAGATGAGCCTTGAAGTTTCCAGGCTTAAAACAGTTATGAGCTGAGAAGGAAACCAAGAGAATGGAACAGTAAATGAAGTAAATCAAGGGAAGAACCAAACTTGTTTACTGTCTTCTATCTTTTTACTTTACTTTGACTGAGATCTGGGTTGATACTAGCCCTGTCATGATATTGCTGCAACATCCGTATCAGCACAGTGGTTTTAAATATCACAGCTATGGCAACGGTGAGAAATAGTGCCCACAACCACTGACAAGCCATAGGAGGAATATATATACCTTTTAGACCTGCAGCCCTAAGTTGTCTTTCTTTTGGACCAGGGGAAAAAAAAAACAAAACCAGTGCTGTTTATTTGAGGAAATGGGGGTGCAAGCTCAGAAAAACTCTCAACACATAGTAAGGCTTTCAAATTTTTCTTGCTACAGATTTCATCTCACATTGCAATCTCTAAGAAACAGGGAATGTGAGTAAGAAATTCTCTTACTTGTTCTGTTTGGAACCACACAAGTATGAACTGCAAGACAGCCCCAGATGAGGGTAATATATACTGTCTCTGATATAGAATCACAGAATGTTTGGGGTTGGAAGGGATCTCAAAAGATCATCTAGTCCGGCCCCCCTGCCAGAGCAGGATCCCCTAGAGTAGGTCACACAGGAACGTGTCCAGGTGGATTTTGAATGTCTCCAGGGAAGGAGACTCCACAACCTCCTTGGGCAGCCTGTTCCAGTGCTCTGATAATGACGGCTGGTTGTAGAATCAAGTTTAGGTGATCTCTAAACATAAAAATAATCAGAAACCTATGAAATGCAGTTTCTCAAACTAGGAATAATTAGTAGTTAGGAAAAGCTTACTTCTATTGTAGTGAAAGGGAGAAATATGAAACATTCTTCTGAAAAGAAGACACTATGTGTGTTCTCTATTTAGGTTAAGAAAGCCTAGTTACTTGTCATTTGGAAGTCAGTTAGCAGAAGGGTGGATAATTTGTCAACTGTCTCTTTTAACTTTTTTTTTTAGTATACAGATAAATAAAATATCAAAACCAGAAAAAAAAATCAAACCCAAGGAGCTGCAGTGACTCCAGAATAGTTGCTGAAGAAATATGACTAGACAATAATTTTTCATAACTTCTGGGTTACCATCAAAGACTGGCATTCCTTCGCTTTGAAAGTAAGAAGTAGATAAGTCCTGAAGCTCGTCTTTGCTGTCTGGGAAGATATGTGAGACTTCAGGATATGAAGATGAGACTGACACGGATGCAAGTTATCATCTCTCTGAAGACTTACAAAAATCCAGAATATGGTGTTTAAGAAATGTGTTTAGGTGGCTGAACCACCTGCTGAAATATAGTTCTTTGGTTTGTAGGTTCCACACTTCTGCAGCACTGTTTTTTTTGGTGTCATACTAGATCTCCCACAGGGATCTCCTCTTTCAGCTGAAACACAGGAAAGTGATGATCCTTCCATTCCAGGCTTACTCAAGCTCTAAGATGATCTCCACTCAGAAACAAATCCTCTCCTCTCTTCACAACATGATAGTGCCAGAGGTCAAGAAAAGATACCAGAAAGCTTTGCCTTGAACTAGTAGAATTGTGTTTCAGATCAGCCCATCACACCATATCAGTGCTCCTTCTAAACAAATTCAAACATCCCATCGCTGTTGAAGTCCATCTATTGTGTGGTAGGTATAGGAGGAGCACATCAAAGGAGGGAGAATTATGGAGAGAAGTTCATGTCACCAAAGACATATGTGGTGCTGTAAGAAGATCTCCTCAAAGAGAGGTACAACTTTAGGAACCCTTGGATACCTCACCCATTTTCCAAGACCTGGCAATGTTTCACAGCAAAGCTTTGCATTTTATGGGCATGTGCTGCTCAGTACAATGAAATTTTGCTATCTGTATCAAGGGTGTTTTTCCCCCAGTAAATGTTGATATGGATCTGAACAGCTCCTTTCCAGAGAAGTCTACATAACACAAGTTACTGAGAAGGTTTAACTGTGTTTTGCCTTGTATTTTGCAATAGTTCTACTTTGTTCTACTGCTTAGAAAATCAAAGAGATAAATTTTTTACATCACTATGTAAAATGGTTTTCACTTCTTTAAACTAACAGAGAAGACTTTTGGAACAGCTTTTCTTAGTTCATCTCTGAATGTTTGCCTTCGGTCTCCTTGACTTATAACTATCTCTTCTATAGGAGAGCATTACCAACCCTGACAGCATTGATTTTCAAATGTATGATTGCTAGTGAAATATTAAACCTTATTGATTTGAATTTCAGGATCAGATGCTTGTTAGATATTCTGCATATTTTGGAGATGGACAGTTCCATTTATCAGCTCTTCCAATTACAGAATAATTAGAACTCCATCATGTTCCTGTTTTGAAATGTAGAGGTTCCCATCGGATTACAGCATCTGCAATCTTAAAAGGTATTCTATACATTATGTTTACTAATTGGTCAATTTATTCTCCTTATAAAGCTTTTTCATTTATTTCTCAGGAAATACTTTGGAACAAAGACATTTGTCTTTTCATCTGCTGAAATTTCACATTGTTCTCCTTCTTAATCCATGGAAGAAGCAAGAGGAACACAACAGAAATTTCCACAATTAAAACAAAGATCAAAGAAACTATCAAGCATTTGAAAGAGAGCTGAGGTAGCTGGAAAATTAATTTTAAGCTAGGTCAGAATTTATGTTTAGAGATGGTGAGTGAAACTTGAGTGAAACCTGTCACAAAACTGCTCTGTGAAAAGGATGTGGTGATACAAAACACTGCAACAACACTTACTGTGAGGGACCGAAGGGAGTCCTGGGTAAGTTGTCCCTTGGAAACTCAGAAATGCACAGAAACATTGAAAAAAATGTAAGCATGGCTCATGGCTTCGATGCTAAGAAAAACATGTTGGCATTCACCTTTATCTGTCTCTGAAGCTTAATAATCGAGGAAGTGAGAACATTACCCACATAGATCAAGCGAAGTTTGAGAGGGTACAGGACTTTCTCTTTAGCAATTAATACAGACATATTGAAGACTTCACCCACATAACTTGTTAACCCTGTCCTAGGAAAATGCACAATAAACTAGATTCTGCCATTCTACCTTACAAAAGTCATGGAAGATTTGAAAAGAAAGACACTTCCCATGAAAAAGTAAAAACTTAAACAGTTTTGGGGATCCTAGGAGACGATAGTCCGAGGAAAAGCTGTACAGCATTATAAGTTTTTTGGAAGGGACAGGTATAAGTCCCATATGTTTACTTCTTCCAGGACTCCTGACTCTGACCATACTATGTACAACACAGAATCACAGAATGTTAGGGGTTGAAAGGGACCTCAAAAGATCATCTAGTCCAACCCCCCTGCCAGAGCAGGATCAACTACAGCAGATCGCACAGGAATGCATTCAGATGGGTTTTGAAAGTCTCTAAAGAAGGAGACTCCACAACCTCCCTGGGCAGCCTGTGCCAGTGCTCTGTCACCCTCACTGTGAAAAAGTTTTTTCTAATGATTTTGTGGAACCTCCTATGTTCCAGTTTGCATCCATTGCCCCTTGTCCTGTCACTGGACATCACTGAGAAGAGCCTGGCTCTGTCCTCCTGACACTCCCTCTTGACAGATTTAAAAACATTAATGAGGTCACCCCTCAGCCTCCTCTTCTCCAAGCTAAAGAGACCCAGCTCCTTCAGCCTTTCCTCATAAGGGAGATGTTCCACTCCTTTCATCATCTTTGTGGCTCTGCGCTGGACTCTCTCAAGCAGTTCCCTGTCTCTCTTGAGCTGAGGGGCCCAGAACTGGACACAATATTCCAGATGTGGCCTCACCAGGGCAGAGTAGAGGGGCAGGAGGACCTCTCTTGACCTACTTGCTACTCCCCTTCTAATACACCCCAGGATGCCATTGGCTTTCTTGGCCACGAGGGCACAGTGCTGGCTCATGGTCATCCTGCTGTCCACTAGAATCCCCAGGTCCCTTTCCCCTGCACTGCTCTCCAGCAGGGCAGTCCCCAACCTATATTGGCACATGGGGTTATTCTTTCCCAAGGGCAAAACTCTTCACTTGCCCTTGTTGAACTTCATAAGATTTCTCCCTGTCCAACCCTCCAGCCTGTCCAGGTCCCTCTGAATGGCAGCACAGCCTTCTCATGAGTCTACCACTCCTCCCAGCTTTGTGTCATCAGCAAACTTACTGACAGTGCTCTGTAATCCCTCGTCCAGGTCATTGATAAACATATTGAAAAGCACTGGCCCCAGCACTGACCCCTGAGGGACCCCACTAGACACAGGCCTCCAGCTAGACTCTGCCCCATTGACTACAACTCTCTGGCTTCTTCCCTTCAACAAATTAGTGACCCATCTCACTACTTGGTCATCCAGACCACTCTTCCTCAGTTTACCTATGAGGATGCTGTGGGAGACGGTGTCAAATGCCTTACTGATGTCCAGATAGACCATGTCCGTGTAGTGGACATGTGTTCTAAAATCCATCCACCTGGTTATGTCTTCATAAAAGGCTATCATGTTGGTCAAACATGACTTCCCCTTGGCAAAGCCATGCTGACTGCTCCTAATAACCTTCTTATCCTTGATATGCCTAGAGACAACGCCAAGGATAAAATGTTCCATCACCTTTCCAGGGATGGAGGTCAGGCTGACTGATCTGTAGTTACCCAGGTCCTCCTTCCTGCCCTTCTTACAGACTGGAGTGACATTCACTTTCCTCCAGTCTTCAGGCACCTCACCGGTTCCCCACAACTTGCCAAAGATGATGGAGAGTGGCCTAGCAATGACTTCCACCAGCTCCCTCAGCACCCATGGGTGCATCCCACCAGGGCCCATGGATTTATGTATGTTCGAGTGTCCTAACTGATCCCTAACTCAGTCCTCCTCACCCAGGGCAAACTCCTCCTTTATCTTGACTTCCTCTGGGGCCTCAGGGGACGGAGGCTCCTGAGGATGGTCTCTAACAGTGTAGACAGAGGTAAAGAAGGCGTTCACTAATTCTGCCTTCTTTCTGTCCTCCGTCTCCAGGCACCCACCTCATTCACAAGAGGGCCTACATTGCCTCTAGTGTTAGTTTTGCCGGCGGTGTATTTGAAGAAGCCCCTTCTGTTGTCCTTGACCTCCTTCGCAAGTTTTAATTCCAAGGAGGCCTTAGTTTTTCTAATTGCCTCCCTACATTCCCTGACAGCAGTCCTATACTCCACCCAAGTGGCCAGCCCTTCCTTCCACAATTTATATACCCTCCCCTTCCACCTGAGTCTGCCCAGTAGATCCCTGGTTAACCACGCAGATCTCCTGGATCTCTTTCTTGATTTCCTACCTGGTGGGATGCACTGGTCCTGAGCCTGGAAGAAGTGATCCTTGAATACTAACCAACTCTCTTGGGCCGTTCGACCTTCCAGTTCTCTGTCCCATGGAGTTTCTCCTAGCAATTGCTTGAAAAGGCCAAAGTTGGCCCTGCTGAAGTTCAGAGTTGCGATCCTGCTTGGTATTCTGTTTCTACCACACAAGATACTGAACTCTTATCATCTCATGGTCGCCGCAGCCAAGGTTGCCCTCAACCTTCACTGCTTCAACAAGACCTTCCTTGCTGGTGAGCACAAAGTCCAGCAGCCCTCCCCTCCTAGTCAGGTCATCCACCATTTGAATCAAGAAATTATCATCGATACACTGGAGGAACCTCCTGGACTGAGGATGGCTGGCTGTGTAGGCCTTCCAGCAAATATCTGGGTAGTTGAAATCCCCCATGAGAACCAGGGTTGTGATTGAGAGGCTGCTATCAGCTGCCTGTAGAAGGCCTCATCAACTTTCTCCTCCTGATCAGGTGGTCTGTAATAGACACCCACCACAGTATCACCTAAGCTAGCCTGCCCCTTAGTTCTTACTCACAAACTCTTGACTTGCTCCTCATCCACCCCTGGATGTTTTTTCTAGACGTAAGGTTTTACCAGAGTGTTTCCTCCTGGGCCCTGACACAAAAGTGCTGACATTTTTGCAAGTCAGCACATCAGCTGGTGTTTGCTCTACTGAACACAGAATTTGTGGACACAGAGGTGGGGCAAGATGGGGAGGGATTTAGGAGGTGAGAAGAATCTGTGGTGGGCAGTGATAATAAACACAGGGGGAAAGAATAAAAATAGAGGCAACAGTCTGCAAAAAAAGGGTAAGTTCAACATAGAGTCCTATGAAGGAAGCTAATTTCAACTTTGGATGGGATTTTCAGTGTGAGGAGGAATGTTTATTTTGTTAACACGGTATCGTACATCACTGAGTCCTGTATGAGCATGACTACAGGATCCATGGAGTTTAGCAATATTTTCATCTGAAATTAATCGTTCTTTAGTTCCTTCAAGCAAAAATTAGTTTTCTTTTTTTTGGTTTATATTTTTTGGAGAGAAGCTGAATCCAAATTGAATTCATTAATATAAATTCATGTAGTCCAAGTAGATAGGGATTTCCAGACCACAGATGAATCTGATCCAAACCTCTCAACTCTGTGGAACTTCGTTCTAGTCAAAGAAAAGAGCAATTCACCAACAAGTAAAACTTTTAGCGAGCCTGATTCAAAACTTCACAGTGGTTATGCAAATATTGTAGAGCATGAGAAATTATATTTATCAAAGACATCAGCTGCAATGCAAGCTGTTGTCATTGATAAATACATATCTGTAGATATCTAATGCACTCCCTAAGAACCTTTTTTTCTTTTGTGTGCTATACATGCACACAGAGAATACTTATAAAAAGGGGATTAATTATAATAATGAGATGCCAGTTTGCTCTCCTTTTTACTTATGCACACTTCCAGTAAGGACATAAAAGTTGTTTAGAATAAATCTTTCCAACAGATAGGACCAGACTTCATAAGCATCTTACAAGAATTAATTAATGAACGAGCCCATAATTTCAAATTTAGACTTCGATTTTCTGGTGAGACTAAGGCAAACCCTCACCTCCCTTACTTCTCTCTCCACACAGTCTCCACCTGGTGCTGACATTTCTATTGCTTTGCCAGTTTATGCCACTTTTTAAAAAACTTATTTATCTCACTAGGAGAACAGCCTGACTCAGTTCAGTTCATTTGTATCCATTCATAATCTTTGGGTTTTCCCCCCATAGAAAAATCTTGATATCACTTTTCACCAAAAAATTTACTTTTCACATGTTTGCATGTGGTTTTACTGACATGGTGTAATTTTTAGTGCTATGAACTGCTCATTGCTTCTCCACAACTGTGGTAACAATAAAATGTGCGTTATATCCACATTTTTCTTTCCATAGTGTCTCTCTCTCCCCAGCAAATATTCTCAGAGCAGTGATCACCAAGCACGTAAAATCTAGCTGATCTGTCTTGAGTGTCAAACATGGATTTGCAGTCATAAATTGTATCTAACAACTCTTAAGCTGAGTAGTTTAAGAGCATGATATATATTTTATGACCAAAAAAATGACTTTTACATTTACTAATATCAACAGATAATCAGATATTTTTAACTCCTGTGTAGAAGACGAACACTTTAAGAGATCTTAGGTTGAGTAACAGATAACTTTTTTAAGTTGGGACCAAAATGATATCTTTGTATGTTGAACAGTGCAGAGGTTCCACATATGGTACAAAGCATACCAGGGAGCAAGGTCAGCAGAGGAAGTCCTCTAGGAACACTGATGTGAAATCACACCCATACACATCTCCATACTGGTGAACACCAAGGCAGAGAAGACTCCTCTCCACAAGGTCTCTGTGCTGTCAGCCATGTGTTCTAAAAAAATGCCGTGGTTTTCAGCCATCGACTGTTGTATTGAATTAATATCATTCAAATTCTGTGAAACATTTATCTTAATGTCTGCCCATCTATACCTCATTAAACAAGGAAATGTAAAGTGTCAGATTCCCAAATCTGCCAGTAACCGTGTCAGTACCTCTTCAGGAATTTAAAGCCAATATTTTCACCCTGTACAAATGTTAAATATTCAGAGTCTAGACTTATAAATAAAATAATCCTTACACTGCTACAACAGAAGTGTTTCTTGCTTACTAGACAACACTTTATAAAGGAAATTGGGGAATACTTTCCTATATTTGATGTTAAATCGTTCTCACTGACATTTTCTGTCATGGTGAACACATGCAGAAAACCCCTGCAATCTCAGCGTTAAGTGCTGTCACCTTCCCAGACAGATTCTGCATGAACATGACTAGGTACCTAAGGATACAGAAGGATGTGGAGTCCCATTTATGAAGGAATCAGAATTTAAGGTTTATAGAAGTCACCACGAAAATAAAGGTGTGTTGAGTGATGCAGGGGTTGGGTTATGTGCAGCAAAAATGCAGAGACCATGCGATTGCACCCTACACACCAGTAACACCAGTTAGTGTAGCTGAGAGCTGCATGGACAGACCAGCTTAGACCCAGTGTGACTGAACTTGCAGGGTGTGGGATCCCAGCTGGGTTCTGTCTACGAGAACATATGTTGTCATCGAAGACATCCATATGAAAGTTTCTGGATGGGAATATACTATTCTGCGTAGACGATCTGATTCAAATTAACACAGCTTTACCAATGAACACAGTTTCTGTTCTCTAGAGCCTGGGCTGATGCACACCTCTGAGAGGTTCAAAGGCCAGGCAAAGAAACACTGGTTCCCAGACAGCCAGGGTGAAGAAAACCAGTGCTGGATCCGGCCACCAGTTCTAGGGGAAAAAATGTGATCACAGAAGCACTGCTGGGACCTGATGGAGCTTTCCTTTAACTGACCCTCAGCTAGAAACCTGATTGCTCTGTCTTAATGTGGAGGCAGTAGAGACAATACATCATTCATTATGTTATTTTGGTGTTTGGCTTTTTAAAATATTAATGAACAGTCTAGGCCTTCCTTTTGCTGACCACTGAAAACAGCCCCATTCCCTTGAGTTAACCAAGGCTGACTCTTTAAGCCTGTGATTGAAATTCAGTCAAACTTCTGGGTGAACGGAAATCATTTGTTGTGTGACAGTGACATGCAGCAGTTCCTTTTTGTTTGCAAGAGAGCTTAGGGACTCTGTGTCTATTTATTGTCATCAGCTGAGGACTCAGTATTGATGGTTACCCAAAACTCTGTGGCTTTGGAGAGGGAAGGCTGTACCGCAGCTGCAGATTTGGCAGAGACAGTGCCCGAGTCTGAACAACAAGCACTTTGTTGGTTTCTGTTCAACAAACTCTGTGCAGAATAAGGCAACACAAACTAGTTGGTCTGGGAAGGGGGAGGCATGGCCAGGATGATCCCAGATGATGGGAGGAGGCAATGTAGGCCCACTGATGAATGAGATGGGTGCCTTGGTGACAGATGATACAGAGAAGGCAGAGTTACTGAATGCCTTCTTTGCCTCTGTCTACTCTGCCGGAGGCTGTCCTGAGGAGCCCCATTCCCCTGAGGCCCCAGAGGAAGTCAGGGCAGTGGAGGAGTATGCTTTAGTCGATGAGGACTGGATTAGGGACCAATTAAGCAATCTGGACATCCATAAATCTATGGGTCCAGACGGGATGCATCCACGGGTGCTGAGGGAGCTGGCTGATGTCATTGCTAGACCACTCTCCATCATCTTTGCCAAGTCTTGGGAGACGGGAGAGGTGCCTGAGGACTGGAGGGAAGCAAATGTCACTCCAGTCTTCAAAAAGGGCAGGAAGGAGGACCCGGGTAACTATAGACCGGTCAGCCTCACCTCCATCCCTGGGAAAGTGATGGAACGACTTATCCTTGGTGCCATCTCAAGGCATATCAGGGATAAGAGGGTCATTAGAGACAGTCAACATGGCTTCACCAAAGGGAAGTCGTGCTTGACTAACCTCATAGCCTTTTATGAGGATATAACAAGGTGGATAGATGATGGCCGAGCGGTGGATGTGGTCTACCTTGACTTCAGTAAAGCATTTGACACAGTCTCCCACAGCATCCTTGCTGCTAAACTGCAGAAGTGTGGTCTAGACTCTCGGGTAGTGAGGTGGACTGTGAACTGGCTGAGGGGAAGAAGCCAAAGAGTTTTGGTCAATGGGGCAGAGTCTGGTTGGAGACCTGTATCCAGTGGAGTGCCTCAAGGGTCGGTACTGGGACCAGTATTATTCAATCTATTCATTGATGACTTGGATGAGGGACTAGAGAGTACTATCAGCAAATTTGCTGATGACACCAAGCTGGGAGGAGTGGCTGACACGCCAGCAGGCTGTGCTGCCATCCAGCGAGACCTGGACAGGCTGGAGCGTTGGGCGGGGAAAAATTTAATGAAATATAACAAGGGTAAATGTAGGGTCTTGCATCTGGGTAGGAACAACCCCAGGTTCCAGTATAAGTTGGGGAATGACTTATTAGAGAGTAGTGTAGGGGAAAGGGACCTGGGAGTCTTGGTGGACAGCAGGATGACCATGAGCCAGCACTGTGCCCTTGTGGCCAGGAAGGCCAATGGCATCCTGGGGTGTATTAGAAGGGGGGTGGTTAGTAGGTCGAGAGAGGTTCTCCTTCCCCTCTACTCTGCCCTGGTGAGACCCCATCTGGAATACTGTGTCCAGTTCTGGGCCCCTCAGTTCAAGAAAGACAGGGAAGTGCTGGAGAGAGTCCAGCACAGGGCAACTAGGATGATTAAGGGAGTGGAGCATCTCCCTTATGAGAAAAGACTGAAGGAGCTGGGGCTCTTTAGTTTGGAGAAGAGGAGGTTGAGGGGTGACCTCATCAATGTTTACAAATATATCAAGGGTGAGTGTCACGAGGATGGAGCCAGGCTCTTCTCGGTGACAACCACTGATAGGACAAGGGGTAATGGGCTGAAACTGGAACATAAGAGGTTCCGCTTAAACTCGAGAAGAAACTTCTTCTCAGTGAGGGTGACGGAGCCCTGGAACAGGCTGCCCAGAGAGGTTGTGGAGTCTCCTTCTCTGGAGACATTCAAGACCTGCCTGGACACGTTCCTGTGTGGCATAATCTAGGCATTCCTGCTCTGGCAGGGGGATTGGACTTGATGATCTCTCGAGGTCCCTTCCAATCCCTAACATTCTATGATTCTATGATTCTATGATTCTATGAAGCATCACTCTATTGATCCAATCCCTCTCAAGCTCTTCCATAAGTGTTTGCTTATGGTCACTCTCAAAGACAAAATATCATGTTAAAGTGAACCATCGCTCTCACTATAACAGTGATGCTGTTTTGGGGAGCAAAGTCAGATTTAAAGATAAGGATTTGGGAAATTATCTGTCTGGAAGAAACTGTTACATAAAATAGAGAGCAACTATTTTGCATGGTCCTTTTCAGCAATCATTGTCTAGCCAACATAGTGTGAAATGACAAGAGAATGATGCTGGGGAGAAGATCGGCTAGAAGCAAAGGGAATTTGCAGACATCTGTTTCAGTTTGTAGGCTGTCTTTCAGATCATCTTTTGCTTTCTGGTCTCCCCTGTAACCTGGTTTGAGCTAAACAGAACCAATTCTGTTCAGTGATTTTGATTTTCAGTTCAGTCTCTTCTAAGAGACTTCACTTTCTGAAGTTAACAACATGTTTTTGCAGGCCAGGTCTGCTACTAGAACTGATAATGCTTAACGTTTATAGTTACTACCAGGGACTGGTATGCAGAAGGGCTTTTCCTTATACTTGCTCCTATAGTGACCAAGGACATAGATAGAACTTATATAATATGCTGAGGCTGCCAGGAAGTAAAAACGTTCCGAAGAATGTAAAAAGTAGCAGCTCTGGGGAGGAATGGACAGAACAGGTGATGAGCAAGATTATTACATTATGTATATGTCATAGTCAGTATAAAGCTGAGGAATCACAGGGGTAAGCACTCTTGCTCTTGCTCTTGCCCTGCCTTTTCTTCAATGACTGGCATCCAAGGACTCCATTTAATCTTCTTCCTTTGATCCCGATCCTGAGTTTCTGAATCCAGCTCCTGTATCCAGCTTTCCTCTAACACTGAGCCTGGGGTTTCGTTGGTTCCACCTGCTCTGCATCATCAGTGGTGATTGATATTAGGGGGCAGGGGGAGAGTTGGATTCAATGTCAATTTTGTATATATTTGTATATAGTTCCTTATTTTCATTATTTACTTATTAGTACGGTTATTTCATGTTAAAACTGGTTTAGTTTTCACAGAATCATAGAATTCCAGGTTGGAAAGCACCTCAAGGATCATCTAGTCCTATCCTAAATTTTCTTTTCCAATACATAAGTCTTTCTGTCTTGTTCTCTTTTTCTTCCCATTTTGGGAAGGGAAAGAGGTTAGAGAACATCTATCAGTGTTTAGCAGCCAGCCCAGCCCCAACCTTTGACATCTGTCACCAAGCAGCAAGGTGGCTGACATAGATGGTACATGCTCTCCAAAAAAATCTGTAAATCCAATTTACTTCTCCAAGACCCCTGAATTAGCAATTTATTTTCTTCATGGAACTACTTGACTCCTTCTGAAGACATGGTGGACTCGATACTTCGGAGTTGCTCACTCAGCTTCATGTTCCAGCATCCTTATCAGACCCTACCTAGGGCAGCCACATGTAGACAAAAAGCAATTCCTTACTCAGTGAAATGAATTCGAAACATCAGTCTGTTGTGAGGGGAAAAGGTAGACAAAGTGAACAGGACAAAGAAGAAAAAGCAAAAAGTAGAGTAGGTTAGAGCTCTATGTTGCCATCTTAGCATAACACTAATGGTCTTCTTAAAACAATAGCTTAATTTCCTGCAAAGGTGATAAGAATCTCAGACAGCTGACAGAGTGGAGAGATTTCCTGGGAAAGACTTGATTGTGATATAATTTTTCTTCATTTAATGGTGATTGCTTTGCAGTATCTTTCTGCAGAAGAAAAGATGTCCTCCTGGAAAGCCCAATAAGACTTTCACCAGCACTGAGTCTGTTAAGAAACCCCACATTGTCTTTTTCGCTTGCATAAATATCTTTTCCAAGTTTAAAGGGAAAAAAGTAAATAAATAAATAATGCAAGCTCCCCATTTACAGCTGAGTGTTTGTGACCTTGAGTCCCAGAGAGGTTAAGCTACTCTGATTAACTTTCCCATGTTATTCCATTAAATAAAAACAGTTTTGACACCCAGAGACTAAGGCATCCTAGAGATAATACAATAAACTTATGCAATCATTCCAAATTGAATTGCAATAATTCATTTAGGTGACCATACATATTTGTTATGTGTAATATGAAACATTGCAAAATGAAATCAATAGAAATGTTTCTTGTTAATGAAGACATACTGTGCTGTTATGTGTGGGGTTTGGACTCCATATCACAGAAATCTTATTTGTATTCTCAATCCTAGGGTATCATACCAGTTAAAAATAATGAAAACATTATTTTAGAATGATATGGCTGGACAGCTGGAAAATCATATCATGCATTTATTCCATACTTTGTCCATTAAAAGTAGAAGTCCAGACCACCTAAGATCACTGGGAGTTTGGTTGTTTTCTTCAATATGACTGGTTTCATCCTAAGATTTTTAGGAATTATTGTTGGATTCTTGGTGAAATTTATACAACTCACAAGGATGTTCCGGTCTTGAGTGTTGTGATAGAAGGATACCCGCTTTAAATTATAATCTTTATAAAAAATTAACTTTACAAATATTGGTGATGTGATTAGTCCCTATGAAAAGTAAACACAGTATTATGTGTATGAATCTCTTCTCCTCCATACGCTGCTTTACAAAATTCTCCTGGATCAACATCACATTAGAAAGGTCTGTGTCTCACTCTGTGTTTCTGGCTCTTATAAAAGCCATACAAAGAGATGAGAAACACTCCTTCTACCATGAACCCTCACTGCCTTCTTTACCTTGATACACAGAAAACAGCTCCATGGCTTTGCATTTTATCTTCAAAAGACGGGAGTCAAATTACTCTTGGTGTACAAGCAGTCCACAAGAGATTGAAGACTCTGAAGAAACAGCTTTAGACTCAGCTACACTGATGCAGAGCTGAGCCCAAGGTTGTTAAGACTGGCATGAGTTAAATCTGAGCTTATTACCCAGTAAGCCCCCACTGAGAGGTCACCTGCACTACCAGGTCTTAGCTGTGTGCCAGACAGACCACAGGGAATTGCAGCTGGATTTCTTTTAGTGCCTAAGTTACTCCACTTCAACGTACTTGGAAAATCACTCTATTGTAGTGTGGACATATCCAGAGCCTTTGACATAGCCTGGTTCTGCTCATATGATCTTTGCTTCACAGAGCCAAAAATTCAGGGTATTAACAGAGCTGCATAGAGGAGATCTCTGGGGAAAAAAAAAAAAAAAAGACAGGAAAAAACCCCACAAACCAAACAAATGTGGACACAGCAGAATATTTAACAGCATATATTGCAAGCTATCATAATTTTCCTGTTAGAAGTATGGGATGCCTTCATAGTCTTTGCAAATATTTAGACAACATCATATTTACCATAAATTGGCTGAGGAAGGCTCTTTAAAGCCTTGAGCAGAAACTTGTAATAAGTTCAGCCAAGACAACACCGGAGGAAAAGCAGAGGCAAAGACTGTAACTTAACAGTAGGCAGTTTAAATTGCACAGAATAGCTCTTTGAATGTAATGGAGAACTATGGGTAGAGTGATTAAAGGAGGTTGAACTCTTTGACCTAGAAAATCAAACTGGTGACAACTCAGTATGTTAAACTACATTAAAATTTATGACATTGAAGAAGAGGATCAATGAGTGTGTGTGTGTCTCTGTGTGTGTATGAATTAGCTCTCTGGAGCAGGGAAAACAATCACATGCAGGATTTTCAAGCATCCAAATAAGCAAAGGCTCCATATTCGTTTATTGACCCCGGGATGATGCAAAGGTCTCTTTAAAAGGAAGAGAAATAGACACAACGCCTTGAAAAAGAAAACTGTTAATGGTCATTAGAAGGAAATATCCGAAGATGTTTCACAAAGTAACTGTAATGTTTTTTCTGACTCAGGCAAATGACCCTGTAACAGCAGTAACCTCTGGCTAGGGAACAGGACACTCTAAACTCAAGCACCTTTGCCACAGTTCAAGTCTCAAGCAAGAGTTTGTGTAGTGCATAACAAACTTACTGTAGAGTTAAAAACTTATGATGAAAAGCAGTGCATTACAGCCCACTTTAGTAAAAAAAGGTTTTATTTTTACTTTCAGTAATGATTTCTGAAATTAAAGGGACACTGTCAAGGTAGAGTCATCTCTTATTCTAAGAAACACAAACCATACATGTTGCTAATAGCAATCCTTTTTATTTTAAAAGTGTACATTAAAAACAATTTATTTTTTCAGTGGTTTTGACTTTGGCTTGCATTTTCATGTCTTCCAGACTGAACTAGAGGTTTATTTCTGTTTATATTCACCTCTGTTATTTCTGATGAAAATAAAGAAACTCTCATAACCATTCTTAACGTCACTTGCATTTTCAAGGGAAGAAAAACCAAAAGTAAGACACAGGGAGTGATATTTCCCTGTGCTGTCTGATATTACTCTAAAACTTCTTCTCCTTATCTCCATGTTGTAAATCCAAAAGGGGAAAACTAATAAAAAGGAGATGCAAATCCAAATCAAACCAATAAGAAGCATAACTTCTCTGAAGTTATATGACACAAAAATGTAAAAAGGCTCCTTCCCTCTGCTCTTAAGTAGGGTGATGGAATTATGAAGTGCCCTTTACTCACCACCTTGGCCACCGTTGTCAAGGCAGACCCATAAAACACAGTAGCAGTCCCTGTCAGACAATTCTGAGAGATTGCTCTACTTCAAGTAGACACTTGGGTTAAAGGTGGGATTCCTTCCACAATACCCTGCTACTGGGGACAGTCATGTCATTATATCAGAAACAGACTTTGAAATCTACCGGTGTGGCTCACTGTCTTTTTATACCCAGTCCCCATGTACATCCACTTCCATGTACATCCACTTCCAGGTCATTTTCACGCTTTCCACTTTTGTCTCGTACACTGGTCTTCTGTGGGAGCTAGTCAGTACTACCTCAGCAAAAGTGACCCTGATAGCAGAGCTGATGTGTTTAACAAGCAATAAATTAAGAGTTTATGCTGCTTTGACTGAATATGCTCACATATAAATGGCACCTTTGCAGTCCTGAAGGAATCACTCTTAATGATGAATGAAAATTCAATAAAGATTTCAGAGCCAGAAAGGGAAAGAGAGTGTGTATGACAGCATTACTGACATGCAGCTGGCCTTCTGCTTTACATTCATCCCAGTCACATGTGGATTAGGATGAAAGCTGAGGTAGGCATCGGAAAGATGCAATCAAGGCACAACCTGGCAGTGCGCTGTGAGTGAGAGCATTTGGTAGTGTGTTCTGGGGCTTCAGTTAGAAAGATGACTCCACTCTCCAAGGAGATTTGAACTGGGTCTAGAACAAAGAGTATCTGAACCACCATAGGTACTAAAATATTTTTCTAGATAAATCCATTTAGATCCCCTTGTCCACCCACTACAGGATGGTGGCTCTGTTGAATTTATGTACAGAAAAAGTGGAGCTCCTGATGTAAGAGAAATACTTGACTGTACCCTCTAACTCCTGCCCATTTCCATAGGACATACCAACTCTCATAACACTTAATGAAGAAGATACATATGAAGAATTGTTGTTGCCCCAGCTTTTATAAGTGAAGCCTTTAGAACAGTATTCCTCAGTCTCACGGCTACAAGAATACCAAATCTGGGTTTGCAATACCAAGCTCATGAATTAGTGAGGGAATTGATCATAGAAAAGACCCCCTCTGTTGTGTCTTCATTCTAATACTGGAAATTTAATTCTCTCTGACACACACACACAAAAAACTTCCCCTCAAAATGTACTTACTTCACCTCAGCTGCTCAAACATTGTCCTCTCCTATCACCAAGAGTGTGTCGCAGTGAATCCCATTTCTTGTACACTGTTTCTCCTACTTGCCCTTCTCTGATTTTCCCTCACAACCACCACTCTGCAACTTTGGACACGTGGCCTCCGCTTCCTTTCCCTCCCCAGCTTCACCCAAAATCAGATCGGAATGCTCGAATTGCACCCCTCACCGTGATGCTCTCTTTTGCTCTGGCCACACCAAGGAACGATCCCGGTTCCGGCCCCCCGGTGCCGGTCCCCGGTGCCGGTCCCGGCCGTGGAGCGGGAGGTGCCGGCAGCCCCACGGGGCCGTCCGGGGTGGGAACTGTCCGCCGGGCGGCCGGTGCTGAAGGAGGCCGAACACACGCACGCGCCCGGCTGCCCCCGATGCCACGAAACCGCCTGCATCAGCCGGCAATGCAACCTCACTTCAGCTTTCGAGAGCTTGGAAGAGTTCTTCCTCAGCTCCCCTCCAAAATGTTGCCTGTGAGATACGTGTAGGCTCTTTCCTTCAGGAGGCGAAGTTCAGGAAAGGTCCCTGCACTTCGGTGTTTCCCCAAACTTTCAAAAACTTGTCTGCTCTGCAAAAATGGGGATAAACTTACTCCAACAATTCTGGCATATGCTCTCATGGAGCTTTCTTAATTTGCTTCTCTTTCCTTTTACATGTTCCTAGTTTGTTAGGGATTTTTTTTTCTAGAAACTCAAGATGTGGCTTGTCGATATCATGATGACTTTAAATGGAGTTAGTTTGTGCTAAGAAAATGTAAATCAAAATGTTTATCCTTCCTTGGGTCTAGCTGGCACATCATCCTGTTCTGTCCAAACACACAGCCTTTCCTTCTCTCTTCCTCCTAATGGTTTATTCTCTGCTCAGATCTTAATTTAAGGAGATAAAATATAGTTCTTCTGTTAGCAACCCTTTCTGACCTCTTAGAGGTCTATGAGCTAACAAACTGGGACTGAACAACTTCCAGCTCTGGCATTTTAACTATTCCTTATTGATGTAACAATATGGCAGAAAATCTCTCCCTTTCCCCTGCATAACTTTCCATGCCAAACGGCCTACCCAAAGCTTAGCTAATGTTCCCATTTCATGGCTCAGTTCTAAAGATCCAATGAAAAGACAACTCTTCTGCCTACTACATTATTGCTCTTTGCAAGTGCTGTCTTGCCAGCATCAAACATATACCATTTAGGTTATTTTTTGTTGTTATCCACTAATAACTGTTACATGAAGTCCTGCAATGAACTGTTTAGATAAAGTTTCTACCTAGCATCAAGTTGTAAATATTATGACTAAGATGTATCGGAATATCCAAGCTGGACCATGCTATTACTTTTTTTGCTTTACAGAGGTTTCTGATAGGTGATTAAGTGATGTTTCTTACCATAATGACTGCTTGTCTGCTCATGTAGACTATCACAGACAGCAATGTAAGTCATAACAAAGACAGATCACAGCAACCACATAGTATCTGCCTCTTCTCTAATTCTTTTGTGGGTTTTTTTTCTGCCTATTGATTTACATTATGGCCAAATATTAAAAGTCAAGATTTCAAAACGTCAGAAGCAGAGCACTATCTTGACTCACTAGACCTTCTTCCCATGTAATTTGATTCCTTTTGGGTTTATTTTTTAAGGTCATCTGCTACTGCTTCTGGTGGCACTGGTGTGCAGCTACATGACTCTCTCAGAAAAGGTGGCCAGAAATACTTTTCTTCCCAGGCTTCATCAGCAATTGATCCATGTTCAGCTACATCAGCTTCTAACACTTCTGCTCTCCAGTGTGTTTCTTTTTCCTACTGAATTTTTCAGGACGATCATTTCATATGGGGATATTCTACTGAATGCTTTGGGGTCATTGCTGTGAAAAAGTAGAGTACCCTACTAACTAAAAGTAGAGAACCCTACTAACTCATTAAGGGCCTTGGGATTCTGTCTTATATTTGCAGGAGGGGATGTTCTTTTTGGAATTTATCCTACAAACAAATTGAAAAAAATAGTATTCTTTATGTTTGTAGTCTTTGAAATGTATCCTTTCAATGTAGGTAAAGTACATGGAAAATTTCTTGAGTAACAATTTGGGATTTTTATTTTATCTATACATTACAGGACAAAAATATGACTCAATATGGAGAGTCAGAAAGAGTTTAAAACAAGATGGCATCATTCTTAAGAGAAGACATTCTGAAAAGGAAGAGTAGACTTCAACAGAAATTTGAAAGGGAAGGCAATAAGAATCATCCTTGATCAAGCCTCTTGAAATTTTGAACTGCACCAGAACAGGAAGAAAGTTCCCATACATTCTTCCTCGCTTCTTTCTTAGGGTCAATATTTTCAGTGAGGAACCCTTAGTATTCAGGGTTAGATCCATACATCCATTGCTTTAGTACATGGAAAGTACACTGCCTAAATTGCTCCCAAGTCTTTGGCAGGTCTTTACATAATCTACCAGAAAATTAATTTTTTCTCCCATCAACTATATGCACAAGTCCAGAGTGTTAATTAGCCAAGATCCAGCTATTCTAAAACAAATGTACAGAGGTTCTACATTTGATGTCAAATGGAAAGAGTCATTTGTTTGACTCATTAAGTACACCCTTATTAAGTAATACCAACTGAAACTACACAGCTGGCTAGTAATCAGAGCAAGTCTAGGTTACAAATGAAGCTAAGAGGACATTCCATCTTAAGAAAATGTCAATGCCTAAAAATAATTACCTTCAAGAGAAATGCATAAATAACTCTTTTGGAAAGTTATTCCTCACATAAAAAGCCTGGAGGTTCAGACGTTTGATTAACTTCTGCCCACAGAAGCAATGTCTGTTCCAACAGCAATGTCAGACTTCACAGTAGACAGTAGAAGGAAGAAGAGTTTTAGCCACCCAAAGATTACCTGCAATACTCCAGCGTATGTTTTAAAATGCAGTTCTACAACCCTGTCTTCAGAGTCCCACAATTTAAGAAGAGTGTGAAGGTCCTTCAATGCATTCAGAGGAGGGCAACAAAGCTGACGGAAGGGCTGGGAGGCATGTCCTGTGAGGAGCAGCTGAGGAACCTGGGTTTGTCTAGTTCGAGGAAATGAAAGTTGAAGGGTGGCCTCGTTGCTCTCTCTAGCTTCCTGAGGAGGGGAAGTGCAGGGAGGTGCTCATCTCTTCTCCCTGGGATAGTATGCATGGAAATGGCTTAAAGCTGTGCCAGGTGAAGACTGGACTGGACATTAGGAACCATTTCTTTACTGAGAGGGTGGTCAAACACTGACACAGGCTTCCTAGAGAGACGGTCAATGCCCCAAACCTGTCAGTGTTTATGAGGCATTTGGACAATGCCCTTAATGATGTGCCTTAACTTTTGGTCAGCCCTGAAGTGGTCAGGCAGTCGGACTAGATCTCTTCCTTCCAACTGAAATATTCTATTCAATATGCCAGGTAGGCACATATTTATCTGGTCTGCCAAGCTGATAAGAGCTTGTCCTCCTTGGGTAAGTTGACACAACCCATGAAGACCAGGTCCTGGCATCCATCAGGATAATGCCAATGCTCACAGTGTGTGGTGCAGAGGTACTAGGCAAGAGCTACTAGCCTGGGTCCTGGGAGCCATACAGCCCTGTTAGCAGAAGGCTGTGTCATAATCGTACTGAGCACATAATCCCTTCTTCAGTTCTCACATCTAAGTCACACAATATGGGCATGCTCTAAATTAAATATTATACTGACAAACAAGAAAGTATGCTTACCAGTGCCATTGAGGCACACATTTAATTTTGCTAAGCTGTCAACTTAATTGAATGACAATTTCTAAATCTAAATAGATGTACATCTTTACTTGTAACCAGCTTTAGTTAACTTGTATCCTGGTGAAAGGTTAAACATTAACTCTTGTGTTGTGATTGGAGGACTGCAGTATTGGGATTTCATTAACAAGATTTATAGGAGTATTCAGTGGCTTTCCATAGTAATGGTTGTTATCAGTCTGTAAATGTAGAAATATTTTCTATATTTTATGATTAAAGTCGAATTTCTTCTTAAATTCCAAAGCTGAACCTAATGTTTGCAAAGTAGGAAGCCTGATTTAATGAAAAATTATGACTGTAATATTATAACACTAACTTTTTGTCCTGAACCCTACTAACATAAATTAAATTAGTCCTAATATCAAAATGCCAAATTCTAATGTTTTTTTACACAGTTTAAAGAGTGCTTGCCTCAATAGGTCCAACCAATTTCCAGTGGAAATTTTTAATACGATTCAGAAGAGAAACATTCAGATGAGTTAGCCTAACTCTCTGCGTGGAGTACATCATACAATCCATGGCAACAATTGCACTCTGCCATGGTGGCATTTGTGGAGGGAGTAGGGAGGTGCAGCACAGCATGAACTTGTCACTGTGTGGCCCAAACTTGGTGCCATTAGTGAATGAAGCCTCAGCAATGGACCTGACACAACTCCTTTTGAAAACACCTTTCCTTTGGCTGCCACTCACATTGTATTTTTCCCTGGGATGTTTGTCACTCTATTTTTAGAGTTACTCTATTGTCACACTTATCAAGCTGAAGTTTCAGGACCTTGCACTTATTTCTTGAAGAATTTTATTCATACTTGGGCAGTATTTGTGAATTTCTGGAGGACATCTGAAGAACTTACAACTATGCTTGCAAAAAGTGTTTTATGATGTTCTTAATCTTTCATGTGCTAAGATCAATGGAATTTATAAATATTTTCTGACATCTCACAAACATCTTTAAGTCCTAGTTTCATTCCACGTAGCTTGTGAGTGGAGCTAGGTAAACTTTTTTTCATGTAAGAGATCTGTGCATGTGTAAAATCTTCCCGTTTCCTAATATTCTTATCTACGGACTCACGCACAGATGCTTACTAAGTTCTGATGCCTTACGAAGAAGCTCTAAATTATTTACTCAGTCTTTCCTCACCTCTTTCTTCTCTTAGGCTCTGTCACCACAGAAAAAGTACTGAAAGTAGTGACAAGTACAATATCAATAAACATAATAATAATTGATTTCTGGGAGATGAAAAATCTGAAATCAGTGGCAATTTCCCCCAAGAGTGTTGTCTGATTAATTTAATGTTCATCATAGTCTTCTGAAGTCATTCTAATACTGCTTATCTGCTCAGCAAACATTTGTGATGTGCCTGTGGGCCAAGGCCCAAAACAATATGAACTATTATTGCATAGTCTAGCATTTCTTAAACTGGAATTAAAAAAAATGAAATTAAAAAAAAAAAAAAAAGGCTCATGGAAAAGCTAAAAGTTGTGAATTTACCCTACTGTTTTAACTTCAGCATTTATTTCTGAAGAAAAGAATACCAATATCTGGCTGAAGCAGTAAAACACAACATTCTCCCATTTTATGGCTGCCACTCCTGTATCTGAAGAATTACCTGAAAGTGTGAGTTGGTCTCAAAGAGCATGTGGGGAGTGATAGCGATAGATGAGCTTAGCCTGGAATATGTGCAAAAGAAGTGTTACCACATGATCATGGTGACTGAGAGTCTGGGAAAAGTGCAAATTTAAAAGACTCCAGCTTTATAATATTGCTACATGAAGGTTGTGCGGTTTTTTACTTGTCCACAAACTTCAGGAGGGAGGAAGAATTATGTACAGTAAGGAACAATGCTAACACAAGTAGAGAAAATGTGAGCTGGCAAAGATTCTGTTTCCGCAAAGAATCTCAGGAAAGTTCTTAGGTGCCACAGTAGGAGCAGTAGAAGAGAAAAACCATGACTAGTACCACTAACATGAAATGTAACAGAATTGCCTGAGATAATTGGGGATGGAATGTTCGGAAAGCATCAGAGTCTGTTCAGTGCAGCAACTCAACGGTTTTCTACCGCATGATGTTTCCTGATAATCTATAGTGGATTTCATTACTGTTGCTGCTGCATTCTGAGTAAAATGTGTAGAGACATCTCAAGCACTATCACCACATTTCAGTTAATGTTTGCAGTTAAAATGCAAACATAGGTTACAAAGGAAAGATCCCGTGAAATCAAGAAGTCACTGCACAGTACGATTCTGAGAGAGAGGAGTTCTCTTAGCAGCCTATTGAATCCATTAGTGATTCAGACACCAATGGAATAGTTCATTACTGAGAGAGACAGCATTCATATTGTTCAGGCGATGGCATCCTTCATCAGTCCTTAATAATACCTAAATTGAGCACTCCTTAGTGGGCTTCATCTGTTCAGAAAGTAGGAAGAAACCCTGCACTACAGGAACTGTAGTTAACTGCCTGATTCTTTGCACCCAGTGTGGTTTCAGAGAGGAAATAAAAAGCATTTAGAGTGACTGAATCACATCAGATCTTCCAGACATCCTCATTAAGCTGTTATAATGAGGGTTGTGTTGTTTTCTTCATTTTCTCTCAATAGTGTTAGCTGGCAAAGACTGATGCCTTTAGCCCTCTAATAAATTAATTATTAATGTGGGAGTTAATAATTCATGTTAATTGGTACTATGAGCTACTTTCCCCAACAAATGTGAGCAAAGGTCAAAACTTGTTAACAGCAGAGGTGAATTCTATTTTTAAGTTTTCTGTTCCATAATGTATCTGCAAAATCAAGATATAGCTTGCAAAAGTTAACTGTATTAAAAAAGCAAGCATATAGTGAGGGCAAAGGCCTAGTCTATTCACTAGATTTCAAAGCCCCATTAGCTGGGCATTTGCACTGCTTTTGTCATATACAGGTACACAGAGAATTTAGGATTGCGCACTCAGTCAAGAAAGTATCTCGCATTTTGCCAGGATGGCACGAGCATGAGCAGGGAATGATCAGCGAAGAAGTAGACTGAGAAGAAGTCAATTACTGAAGAGTAAGGATGTTATTTTAACACCATCTGGTAAGTGCATTGCAGCACTGAGTATACATATTGCCTTTCCTGAAACAGAAGAACCTGTTCAATCAACATCATAATTTGGAGGTTTACCTTAGCGGAAGATCAAATAATTCTCTATAATTATTCCTTGCTGCTCAGATAAGACAGATTCGCCACTCACTCATTGTATGAGGTGCAGTGCTTTGATCACTGTCCTCTTAAATGCAATGCAATTTCATGTGAGTGCCTGTCCCAGCCCCATGCCCTTCATCTGGAACATTAGAGCTGGAATCTGCTTTTAATTTGATAGGATGTTTGAACAAGGCCATGTGCTGTCGCATGTGTTTAGCAACCAAACGTTTTTCCCATGTAAAGAATAAATCCACAGTCTTTCTTCAACAACCAACAGGAAATCATGTTTTTGTTTGTGTTTTGTTTATAAAACAGAAATTCAAAAAAGCAA
Source organism: Trogon surrucura (assembly GCA_020746105.1). Taxonomy (NCBI): domain Eukaryota; kingdom Metazoa; phylum Chordata; class Aves; order Trogoniformes; family Trogonidae; genus Trogon; species Trogon surrucura. The sequence continues at coordinate 102,496,549 of CM036617.1, read as the reverse complement.
AGTGAAGAAAGATATGTGTAGACTTTGGGAACAGCTTAAAAGGAACCAACAAAAATATGCTTTTAATAAAAATAATCAGCTTTTCTTAATGGTTGTAACAACCTATTGTAAGTAACTTATATAACACAAGGCTTTCACTGTACTCATTAGAACTTGGCAACTCATTTTTCAGTGTTTAAACATGAGAATGAGATGGGATTTCATCCAACATCCACTGTCATCAGTGGGAGTTCTTCCACTGACTTCTGTGGGCACTGGATCCGGCCCCTGCTCAGCAGGACATTTTCTTTCTGGGAAGAAAAAGCAATCTCTTTGGAAAGGTTTTCCTTTATGACATGGCCAATATAGCTATTTACTCTCCTCTCATTGTTTTGCAAAATCAAGCTGCTGTTTTATAAGGAGAATAAAGTACAGCTCAGGAAAAACAAGTATAGTTTTATAACACTTTGTTCTATTAACAGGAAGTGTTAAAAATACCAATGGAAAACATCTCACGTCATCTGACTTGTGTCAAGTTTTTCACTATGAACGTATACTGCTTCCATAACATAGCTGAAGTATAATTAGACACATTACAGGAAAAAAAAAAACCAAGCACATAAAGATATTTTGTTGCTGCTATTATGCAATTAAAATATGCAAAAAGTGCACAGATGTGAAGCCACTCTTACACGTACTGATGCTGAAGAAACAAAGACTCTTTCTCATTTCTTCCAATGGCAAATGCAGACCTTCTTGTACTGGCTTGAAAAAACAACATGGGACTGCTGAGTTCTGCACTCAGTAACAAGGATTCATCTTTCTGTCTAGCAAATAACAGGGACTGTCTTTGTCACAAAGTGCAATTAACAGCTATTCAGCATGTGGCTTGGTAAAAAAAACTGAAGCAAAGTTCCTAGCAGTACGGTATTAATCCTCTGATTTACAGCAATACTTGTTTATCCTCACTGTTTTTGAGGTGTCAGTCTGACATGCCTCACAACCTAAACTACATCTGGATGTCGGTGGTGCAGTAACTACAGACCTGTTCTTTTACAAAATCTGTCTAAAAACAAACAAAAAAACCCTTTTCAGATAACATGGTATATCCTGTCCAAAGTCTCACAAACTGTGTGACTTGAGGTTCCCAGTTTGTACGGCTTTTCTGTTTCTGCTACTATATAGAGGTTTCACAGATTCTACCCAAGAAGCTGGCAATGTGGTGAAATAGACTTTTCTGTCTCCAGGGTCCCCTAATGTCTCAGCTGTCCTTATACTGCAATAATCTCAGAGCAGAAGCTACCTTCTTCTAGGATATTTTATATATTGTACATATATCTTGATAATAAATGACAACACTTTGATAGGGTAATCTACTCTTTACCGTAGAAACCCATCCACACACACCACTCACTTACAGTAGCCATTTGTAGAAAGTTCACCTTGCCTTCCTGCATTTATCCTCTGCACTTGTGGGGCAAACTCTCTGGATCCAGGGACTGAATATTTGGAGCTGGAGAACAAGTTTTGGATTCTGGCTGTATCTTGCCTGTTGTCCGGAGATATCATTCGAGTTCAGATTTGCCCTATAAATCGCTAGGGATGACCTCCAGGGAACAGGAGGGAAGAGGAAATTTGACCAGCAGTGAATTCAGGATGAATCCATGAGTTTAACAGTCTGATATGTGAGCAGACCTAACATAGCCAAGGTCTTTTGTCTTCCTTGTAGTAACACCAAAGGGCAATCTGAAGCTGGTTTGTGGCACATGCTGGGTTTTGTTGTGCCTTAAGAGCTTCATAATATCTTTTCCTCTGCTGGTCTAGGGGAAGTCAGAGAAGAGAGAAGTTGCTGATGCATCTCCTATTGCCACACCGGTTGGCTTGGCATTTCACTTTTGCCAAAAGTCTTTTCTGCTGCTCTAAAGAACTTCTCATCCAACTATATGCCCATGTTTTCTGGATGTCCCTACTTACTGCATGGGGGTTAGATTATATGACCTTTAGAGGTCCCTCCCAACCTAGACACATTCTATGATTCTATGATTCTGGGAACAGGAATTAGACCTGTTTTTGTGATTCCCCATAAGATAAGCAAACATCCATTCTTGTTGCATACTGCAATCATTTCTAGAAAATGCTTCAGCAGGTGTGTGTTTTTTTGATTAACATGAACTCAAAACAAAACTTTTTCTATGTGGTAATGTTGTGAGTCTATCAACAATCTGAGTAACACAGGGCTGACTTAAAGCGAAAGCTCTGCACTGAAAGGAGGCAAATACATTTCACATTATGACATTTGCGGCAAAACACCTTTAAAATATAACGCAAAATTCTTTCCATCATTGTGACCTTTTTCTGCTATCCTTTTATGCTTTGCCTGTGCCAAGTGTGTACATAGTGTTACATATTAACTATTCTATTTTGTACCTCCTTAAACAGCACTGCAGAAGTGGAAACATTGAAATTTGGTTCAAAGGGTGATATTATCATCAAGTTAACAGGCAGTATAATTACACCAGGCACCAGTCTAGAAAGATAAGGGCAAGCACTAGCTTTTGGCTGGGGGTGATGTCTCATTTCTTTCTCTGCCACAGGGCCCATGTTAATCTGTCATGCCACTGCAATACAAATCAAAAACGGAGCCTGTCATGTGTGCAAAAAAGCCCAACCAAAACAAAATCACAAGCAAATAAAAACTACACATGATGATGCCTTACCCTGACTCATATACAGGTCTACGTTAAAGTAATTTTTTCTTTCTTTCTCCTTAGTCCACGTTAAGCAAAGAAGAATTTCAAGTCGAAGGAAGAAAAACTCAGAAGGAAAAAATCCCACAACAGACAACTTGTAAAAATCCTGCAAATACTTACTACTAAGTACGCACATGTGTGGGAGGCTACAAACACAGTTCTCTTTGTAGGCTTGGGAAGTGAATCAGTGAAGCTATTCATGGTGGAGGTACCCCAGTAAGTGTTTGCAGGACCCATCCCTCTGTATCTTCTCTTCTCCATTATCAGTTTGTCAAGCCTGTAAGTGTTACTAACGCAAAGCAAAATTTAGCTCAGAGGGTGTTTAGTTGGAGAGATGAGTAGTTTCTTGTTCTCTACCCACATAGAAGGAAAAGGGACAGAGCTAAAAGGCTAACGTAACAGCCTGCTCTTGGCATCGGCTGTTGCTAATTTTCTTTGGCGTGCTTTGACTACCTGTCTAAAAGGCTGCTGCAGTGCAGGAAGGAAATTTTTCAAGAGATTAAACTATTATTGTTTCCTGTGTGGCTGTCTTCGCTGTATATGAAAAAAAGCTTTAAGGGCACTTGAAAAGAGATTTGTCTGAATAGCAAAGTTGTTGTGATTCATCCCCCGCCTCCCTCCTTAAAGAGTCGGGATTTGGCCAATTTCCTCAGGAAAGTGGTTGATTAGGGCCCATGGATTTATCCACAGCCTACATATGAGATGTCATAAAGGTGATTAATGGTGAACCCTCCATCATAGGAAGCTCTGAGTTTAGTAAAGCTATTTTCAAGGGCATGGAAGGAAAATAAGTCATTTGTATTTTTGCCAAAACGCTTCAATGTTTAAATGCCTCTTTGTGCTCCTGGCAATTAATGCTGCTGCCTATCAGAGGCGGGTGTATTTTCTGATTTTACAAGTTTGTTTGAAAAATTGATTCAATGTGTTTCAGTGTTTACATAAGAGGATATTGTGGAATTAAAATAAAATGTTTCCACAAGACCAGCATTTGTTGCTATCCTTGAAACTAAGCATGATGTTGGAAGCTTTTCTAATGCCCCTTCCCAAGAAAAAGTTCACCTGGGTTTTCCCCAGAAGGCAGTGCTGTTATAGTGCAACTTGATGAGTGTTTTGGGAGATAATTACCTGCCTTGACAAAGGAAACGTGCACAGAGCTTTTGTGAATTCAGTAAAAGTTCCAAAACATGAGATTTTCTTATACTTCTCCAGTCTGACTTACTTCCTTTGTCCAATCCTTCTTCCCACTAATTTCACTCCTAGCCCTCACTTCAGGAACTGTCTGCCAATTCTCATATATTCCTTTATTTTTTAACTGTATGGCTGGGCAAAAGGAAGCATATACACAGACTTAGATCCATCTTTTTTTTTTCTGCATTTTTCCTCTTTTTTTTTTCTTGTGCTGCACTCAATCTTCTGTGCAAGCATGCGGGACAGTGTTTATAAGTGTGAGACATTGAAGGAAGTATGATTAATCCCCTGCAGCACCAAAGCAGAAAATGAGGAAGGTGGGGAGCTCAGTTCCACCAACTACATTTGACAGATCTATATCTTTCCCTTCTCTAACCACTTGCTCTGTTAAACAAAGCAAAACACCTGAAAGTGGAAAGACCAAACTTGACCCAGTCTTCGGGGCTTCATTCTAGGGCTGAGTTTAGGGAAAGCAAAACCACCACAGGTCTCCCACCATCATTTACAACTGAAAATACCTCTGAAGAACAGGACACCTGCAAGCAATACTGTACTGTCTAGAATGATCTATAACAGCAGGACCAGCTTTGTGTTGAAAAATATCTCTGTAGATGAAAATCCTAAAAAAGGCATTCAAATAAATCCCTCAGAAGTACCTGAGATCAGAGATCACAGACCAATGCAGGTGAGAAGACAACATTCCCCTTCCTCTCCTGGGGAAACATTTCTAGTGCTCTTTCCTGGCATCTGCTGACAGCAAAGCAGCTTTTTCTCAAACAATGAAGTAAACACTTTATGCCAGGAATAGGATGGAGGAAAACAAATACATCTGGGCATTGTGCAACATTATGCAACATCTGTTAATAGTAACTAACTTTGGAAGAAAAAAACAAGGACTCTTGATGAGCTGATTTCCCAACTGCAATTTTAGAGGTGTTATGATCCAGATTCCTCCTTTTCAATGCTTCAGTGTTTTGTCCCTAGCCCTCCTTCCCCTTCTTATCACACTTCTTTTTTCATAGCTTTACCACCAACTACTTCACTAATATCATTTCAGTCCTTGCACCTACTTCCCCTGCTTCTGCTCTCACAATCCCCTAACCAGCAATGAAATGTTTTCCTCTCTCTCCATCTCAGGCTCTTGTAACTCGAGCTGGTCTCCTCGTCTCAGTCTCAGTCTCAGTCCCAGATTCCCTGTTGGTTTCTAGGCCCTGTTATCATCTTAGAGCCACATTGGAGCAATCTGCACCCTCACCATGACCAGAAATAATGCACAACTCAGGCCAGTACCTCCACATTTGCCACCAGTGTTATTTTTTTTTTTGTATTACTTTGCCTCTGCGTCATTGTTGTGAGCACCAGAGTGTTTTTAACACAACTGGAATTGTCAAGGTGTCATTCACAAGTAATTGAACATGCAAATTACTATTTGAGGTAACAATATTCAAAATAACAAATATTTATTCCACATATTTCTTGAATTCTCCCGATGAACATGTTGAATTTTAAGAAAAAAACTGCCCCAAACCACATTCTAATATAGTTAAGATTCCTTTCAACTTGTTTTATAAACTTTTGCATACACCCAAACACCTGAACTGGTCTGCAAAGTTGCATTTCAAGCTCTTCAATTATATTAGCACTCAGAATTCTTGAACCAGGTTGGAAAGATTACAAAGGAGTTTGGTTTGGCTTTTTAAGAATGAAAGTCAGTTCTTTGCTTGGCTTTTCATCCTTACTCCTGCAATGTACAAGGCTTGAAAGCTACTGCCTTTGTAATGATGGCAGGACTGGCTACTATGAGACTCATTGTGCACTGGTGGACATGGGTGGAGTTGATAAAGACTTGGGGGGAAAACAAAGTGCAAAAGGTTCTTTTCAGAGCATGTGTCACTGGGCAACTGTGGTCTTACCGGAGGCAGAGAGAAGGTATCAGCAGAGCTGTGTTCACTCGTAAATTAACATGTAATGTAATGATAACACATGTTCTCAGGACTTTGAAATACCTGAACTTTTAGCAAGGTCTGTGACCTTTTAGCAGTTCCAACAGAGCTTAGATTTTCTGGCTTAGAGGTCAGAACTGAAGTCCAGTGTGAAGTAAATAAATAAATACTACAGAGGCTCTATTTAGAGCTTCCTGGCAGCAGGCAAGTGGCGGGGATGGGGGGGGAGCTGTTTATCTTGACCAAGGATTTCCTTAGTCTTCATGAAAAATATTCTCTTTGTCAAAGATGGCTAACAGTCAGACAAAGACTGGCACTCAGGAGGCTGGGATCACCAAGGCATTGTTGGCAGTGCTGCCTACCCAGACAGGAGGAGTGTCTGCTGACTTCAGACAGGGCATTTGACGTCTGACAACCTTGACAACGCTGACGACGATGAGCTGAGAGAGTGAAAAGGTTATGCAGTTAATATTTTCCTGTAGGAAAATGTCATCACCACCCACCCACTAGGCAAATAAAGATCATGACAGAAGAGGCACAAGCAAACTGGACTACCAGCCCTTGCTGCTTGTACTAAGGGATATGACTAGAGGACAAATGGGAAGCTATTTTCCCAACCCACAGACATTTTTTAGGGGGCAAAAAGAGCATAGACTTTCATGACGAGCTAGTGGGAAGAAGATCCTCTGTCAAAATAGCCAGAAGTCAGGCACTCATGGCACAGCCTCAGGATGTGGGAAATGAGAGCTTGCTCTTCTTAATCTGTATCACAATTGATCTTCAAACACTGCTGCAGAGACTTTCTGCTCCTGCCTTGGGAAACAGTAAGGTACTGTATGCAAAATGCATCCACAAGGCTTGAAAGAAGATGTCTGATAATCCACCATCTCAACTGAGATGGTGAATTATCGGGCAGCTCCAATGTGCCCAGTTTTAAGTCTGGCCAGAGAGCCTAACCTGCACCTCAGTAACTTTTCCCATTAATAAATGTTTTTTGAAGTTTTCTGATTCTCTCTAAAAAAATGTCTCATTCTAAGACATGGGCATGTTTCTCTGAAACCTTTCCAACCAACTCATATTTTGGTTCTAGAAACATGAACAAGAGTAAGTTTCCTTGCACATGGTTTCACTGGGATTAAAATAAGCCTGGAGGCCCAGTCCTGCAAACAAAGGGAGATTTTCCATTGTGCGCTGTGTAGTGTGGTTTGGGCCAAGTGACCAAAATAGCAGCACCAAGCATGCCAGTGTATCTGAAAATATAGAAATAGGTATATTTAGCTTTTTCAGGATAACCTACTGACCAATTTCAGCACGTGGAAAAATCTCCACAATTCGATACTCACATAATAAATCCACTATTTTTAATATATTAGTAGGAATTCAATAAATGCATAGCAGATGTTATGTTCAGTCAGAAGACTGAAGTCTGAAGCAGTTCTAAGAGTTGCCAGTGGTAACCTATTCTTGTTCTGTGGAACTTGCAAAATTTGCTACTATTCAAAAATTCTGTGTGTAGATCCTCATCAGAGAAAAAAAAAAGAGAACAGTAGAAACTGTGCAACATCCACGAAGAACACACCAGAGTATTCTGAAGGGGTTCTGAAATCAAACACACTCTATTTTCTTGGATTTCATGTTCATAAACAGAAAATGTGGCCAGCTACCCCAAAGCTAGTTCTAGCTTCTCCCCAGCATTCTCATTTCACAGCTAAATGAAGTACTCTCCAACACTGTATTTTAACAAAGAAGATTTTGGCTAAAGCTGTCTCAGCCTTATTCAAGAATACTGTAAAAACACTTTTTTTTTTTTCATAGACGAGGCATATGGAAATAATTAGAAGGAAAATACAAAGAGAAATCATGTCAAATGCAAAGTTTGCCATCTCTTCTTGATCATCTGATTAAATTTTATAGTCAGCAGATACTGTGAGATGTTACGGGAAAGAAGATTCCATTTCAATCACATTTTTCAGAGACTTTCCTGATATTTGCCACCTGTTTCATCAACGAATTGCTAGAGGATAAAAAAAGAGAGATTGCCAGACTGACTCATCAACAAAAGGAGAGGAGTAGTAATAAAAGTTGTAACTTGCTGTTTCACCCCAGTCCAGGACAAGCGAGAAGAGAGTGAGCGTAATCTTACATTGCAATATTGGTGAATTGTGCACGCCCTGTAAGCAGCACAGGACACCTTTAAAGTATCTGGAATAACACAAAGTTCCCACTGAGAGTGAAAGCTCTTCTCACAAATGTGGCAGTCATGGTGCTTCTGTTCATGTCACTGTGAGTACAAAACCAGGAGAGAGGCCAGACATTTCTCAGAGTACATGATGGGTGAGCCAGGAAAGTCAGGGTGAGATGTGATATGTAACATGTGATTGATAATGTGATGCCATACGATGCAATGAAAGTTTCATCTTCATTGGCCTAAAATTGGTACTAGGCCTTTTGAGGGACCAACATGAAGACAGGATCCTCCATACCCTTGGCACAGAATAGATGAAGCGGCCCAGCATTTACCTATTGCTTTCCAAGATACGGAATGCTGGAGACATGCTTCAGAAACACCTCTATAATTTGCAGAGGGACCTCTGAATTTGACAAGCAGATGGTCTCCAGCTCAGGCTGCCTTTATACTAGGTCTTGTCTCCACTGCTTTCTCCGAAAGTCCCATACCAAACTGTTTTCTCCTGTATTTACCTCTCCAAGGTTTCTGTCCTTTCTCGCTCATTCTCTTTTTTTTCAGTCTGCGTAACTGAATAGTGTGACTTACAGTGTATGCCATCTTTATTCCCTGTTTTCATGGACAGTGCAGATGGTGATGGCTGACAGGGAGAGTGGTAAGAGCTATTTCTTTTATTTACTGAGATACATTGAGACAGGAGCGGGCTTCCAGGAGATGAAGAAGCTGAGGTAGAGCAGGGAGATCCAAAACTAGGCCGGAACCTCGCGAGGGAGTCAGGAGGCCAACGTGGCGGGGAGAGAGGCCAAGAGCAATGGCAAATTTAAAAGTGGCCATAGCATCAGCTTTCCTCAGACCATGCGAACAGCACAGACAGCAATGTCTGGCCTCTGCAAAGGGTGGCACGAGCGAGCATAGGGGAGGGGAAGGCAAGGAACAGCAGCGTTCAGGGGCATAAGCAGGGTGTGTGGAAACAGCAAACAGTGGTTGATTCCCTTCCAGCTAGAGAGATGATCATGGTCAAATATGGCCAAAAGCCACAGCGAGAAATAATGTGGGAACTCAGACTGAGCTTCCGTGCAAACATGAGGCTGTGCAGGTCTCTGGCTGCAGCAAATGCCTGAGCCTGGCACTTGAACTGAAGGGAGCCAGAGACACCGCTTGTGTGCGGTGTGATCAAATAAATGCAGGTGGTTGAACTGAGGGAGGAGGTTGAGACATTGAGAAGCATCAGAGAGTGTGAAAGCAAAATAGACTGGTGGAGCCACACTCTGAGGCAAAGGCAACAGGAACAGGGTCTACAAGAAGTGGAGGACACCCTTCCCTCTTGTCACCAGGCAAGAGGAGGTGACCTAAGGAACAAAGAAGAATGGAGAGAGGTCCCTCCTTGGAGAGATGTGTGAAAACCCTCCCAGCTTCCTTCACCTTCCCGGTTGTCATTGCAAAATAGGTATGGGGCTTTGGGACTTGAGGGCCAGATGGATGAAGGTGGAGACAAGGATCCATCCAGTGAGTTGTCCAGGGCTTGTAGCTCACCCCCATGCCTTAGGACTTCTTCAATTAAGAAACAAAGGAGAGTAATTGTAGTGGATGGCTTTCTGAGGGGAACAGAGAGGCCCATTTGTCAACCAGACCCATCTCACAGGGAAGTCTGCTGCCTCCCTGGGGCTCGGGTTAGAGAGGTTAAAAGGAAGCTCTCTGCTCTGGTGCAGCCCTCTGATTATCAGCCTTTGTTAGTTATCCAAATTAGCAGTGACAAGATTGCAGAGAGAAGTCCAAAGGCAATTAAAAAGGACTTCAAGGTATTGGGGTGACTAGTTGAAGACTCAGGTGTGTAGATGGTGTTTTCATCAATCCCTCAAGTGGAAGGGAAAAGCACTGAAAGAGGGTGGAAAACATACCTGATTAATGTGTGGCTCAGAGACTGGTGCCACCATTGGAATTTTGAGTTCTTTGATCATGGGGAGGTTCATGTGGCACCTGGTCTGCTGGCAACAAACGGAGCACAATTGTCTCAACGGGGAAAAGAATCCTTGCACAGGACTTGGCAGGGCTTGTTGAAAGGGCTTAAAACTAAGCTCAAAGTGGGAAGGGGATAAAATCAGGTTCACTATTGATGACCCTAAGGATGGCCTTCAGTCTGCTGTTCCACTCGAGATGTGATGTGTCTGCTGTTCCACTCGAGATGAGGGTGATGTGATACAGTCTCCCACTGCATCCTCGTGGAAAATCTGGCAGTTTATGGCTTGGACAGGTGCATCCTTTGCTAAGCTAAAAACTGGCTGAATGACTGAGCCCAGAGAGTGGCGGTGAATGGTCCTGCATCCAGTTGTCATCTGGTGACCAACGGTGTCCCCCAGGGACTAGTACCAGGTCCCGTCCTATTCAAAACCTTTATTGATGATCTGGATGAGGGGATTGAGTCTAATCTTATTAAATTTGCAGGTGACACCAAGTTGGGGGGAAGTATCAGTCTGCTGGAGGGTAGGAAGGCACTGCAGAGGGACCTGGACAGGCTGGATCCATGGGCTGAGGCCAACGGGATGAAGTTCAAAAAGACCAAGTGCAGGGTCCTACACTTTGGCCACAATAACTCCCTGCAGCGCTACCGACTGGGGGGTGGCCCAGCAGAGAGGGACCTGGGAGTGCTGGTTGACAACCAGTTGAACATGAGCCAGCAGTGTGCCCAGGTGGCCCGGAAGGCCAATGGCATCCTGGCTTTTACCAGGAACAGTGTGGCCAGCAGGAGCAGGGATGTAATTCTGCCCCTGTGCTCAGCACTAGGGAGGCCTCACTTCAAGTGCTGTGTGCAGGTCTGGGCCCCTCACTGCAAGAGAGACCTTGAGGTGCTGGAGCGGGTCCAGAGGAGAGCGACGAGGCTGGTGAAGGGACTGGAGGGGAAGTCCTGTGAGGAGAGGCTGAGGGAGCTGGAATTGTTTAGGCTGGAGAAGAGGAAACTCAGGGGGGACCTTATCACTCTCTACAACTGTGGAACTCGTAGTCAAGTGGGGGTCGGGCTCTTCTTCCGGGCAACCAGTGACAGGATGAGAAGACACAGCCTGAAACTGTGTCAAAGAAGGTTTAGGTTAGGTATCAGGAAACACTTCCTCATGGAGAGGGTGCTCAGGCATTGGGATGCACTGCCCAGGGAAGTGGTGGAGTCACCATTCCTGGAGGTGATGAAGGAGAGATTGGATGTGGCACTTAGTGCCATGGTCTAACCGATGTGGTGGTCATAGGCTGGACTTGATGATCTCAGACGTCTTTTCCAGCCTCAATAATTTTGTGATTCTGTGATTCTTTACTTCAGCTGTGTAATACCTTCTTTCTTCCTCCTTTCCTCACTTCACCTTACCCACTTGCACCTCTGGGCTATGCTGACCAGAATGTGGAGGTAGAGACTGGAGCTGCTGACATTCCTTTGCTCCTTCATAACAAGTGAGAGTAGGCTGGAGTTAGTTGGATCATCACAGATTTGTTTAGATAGGCTGATAGAAAAAGGTACACAAAAATAGTATTATCCGTGTTGTGCAGGTGAATCAGTTGTGTAGGTGAGGTGTCTCATAATAGGCTACAGTGATACAAAAGCTTTGCCAGCATTCATTTCAAATCACCTCGCTTAGGGCCTCACACGAGATTTCCATGAAGGACAGCCTGTGCCATGTCATTGTATTAAATATTCGGTCCCTCATAAGACAAAAGGGCAGATAGACAGAGCATGCAGTTAAATCAACACTGCTTTAAACTATTGTTTCTTTAGAAGGACTCCTGGCTTTGCTGAATCCATCGATCCTTTCCCAATTAGCCATACACCACATTTCATTCTTGACTTAGTTTCATAAGAGTGATTGTTCTTTCAGAAACATATAAAGCAAGATTCCAAAAACAAGCTTATTTTATTAAGCTCAATTATTAAATTTTCTCTGACATTTGCTGTTCATATTTGCTAGTAAGCATTTATACCTTAATATTTTTTGAGTTCATGTAGAGTTTAACAATATGAATTTCTTATCAGTGAGAAGTACTGTGTTCATTGGCGGAAGCCAAGTATATGAAGAATTAACAGTTATCAAATTCCAGAGGGAAAACAATTTCTGTTAGAGTCTGTTGCCAACTGTCATGCTTCCATCTGCAGACATGAATTTCCCTTTGTTGGCCATCAGCTGCAGCCAGTCTCCTAACATTCATTTCCTGAGCACACAGCATATTCATGAAAGCCCTACATCCTAGGTCCCAATTCTCTTCTTATAGAAAAAAAAAAAAAAAAAAAAGAATATTTTCATTTCTGTCTGTGGAAGTGAGGTTGTAACCCTCACCAAAGAGAGATACTTTTGCATTCTTCTTGCCACTTACACTTAGATATGCACAGGATCGAAAACTCATGCGGAAAGCACCAGATTTTATATTTTTTTATAATTTGATTTCATAGAATCATAGAATAATTATGGTTGGAAAGAACTTGTAAGATCATCAAGTCCAACTGTTATCTAACTCTACCAGGCCCACTTCTGAACCATGTCCCCAAGCACCATATCTAGATAGCTTTTAAATACATCCAAGGATGGAAATTCAACCACTTGCCTGGGCAGCATAGTCCAGTCTTCGATAACCCTTTCAGTATAGAAGTTTTTCCTAATGCCTAAACTAAACTTCCCTTGGTGCAACTTGAGGCCATTTCCTCTTGTCCTATCACTTGTTACCTGCGAGAAGAGAGTGACCCTCACCTTGCTACAACCTCCTTTAAGATAGTTGCAGAGAGTGAAGAGTTTTCCTCTGATCCTCCTTTTCTTTGCACTAAACAAAGCCCAGTTCTTTCAGCCACTCCTCATAAGACTTGTTCTCCAGAACCTTCACCAGCTTCGTTGCCTTTCTCTGGACCTGCTCCAGCATGTCAACATCTTTTATTAGACAGTAGAATTTTCAATCAATTAGTAGCCACCTCTGAGTTCCATATTTGAGGACTTGTGTTGAAATATTTTTTCTTGTCTTTATAATTTCTTTCAACAAAACCCAAAAGTTTTTCAGAAAAAAAAGAGACCTGATTCATTTTTTAAAAAAAAAACTATTTCATCAAAGAAAAGAACAGTTTTTCATAAAAAAAAAAAAAAGTAGTTGAATGGAAAAAAATCTCTATCAGCCCAAATATTTTCCCATTTTAAATAGCTAGTGTTTGACTTATTCTTCTGGGGATACCAGCACAAATGTAACTGTTTCATTGCCATGTCAGTATGTTGCAGATCTTTCCAAGATAACTAAAACTCTTGTCTTGGGCATTGCAAATTCAACCCACCTTGCTCATTTCTTTATAGTCTTTTTTAACACTTAATTTGGAGAAAGAGACCATCTCAGTTGAACTGGAGTTCACATTCAGAGTTGACTACTCTTTTTTTGACCTAACCCTTTGTGAATCTTCAGCAGTATTCACAATGCCTGGTGGAAACCAGTTTATCACTTCACTTTAGTAGGACATGTGGATCTGACAAAGACGTTGATGTGTTCAGCCCAGCTCTCTCTCTCTTCTCTTTTCTGCCAAATGCCTCTTCCTTCCTTCTTTCATATTCTTAATTCACAGATTAGTATGTATTTTCCATCTTCTTTTTCAAATTGATCTTTCTTTCCAAAGTTAGAAAATAAGATCTTATTATAATTTGGTAAACATTAAAATTGACAAATTTTACAAAGCAGCACGATAGATAGATAGATAGATAGATAGATAGATAGATAGATAGATAGATAGATAGACAGACAAACTATTTTTCTTTGTCATTCAAATGAGAAATAACCGTGGATCTTTGATGCTACTACATGATAAATGCAAGGAAATGCTGACTTTTTAGCAATAACTACTGTATATTTCTGGGCTGTGCTATAAACTTTGATAACGATCTTTCAACCTCCATAATAGCATGCAAAGTCTTTATAGAAATGGTATAGTGACTAGCTGTCACACAACCAGGGTACTGCACATACCAAAGAGCAATGATGCTAAAGAATAAGAGTAAAGCTCCAGACAGCCAAAACTGATGAATTTTCCTTCTGAGCTGCACAGAAGATTTCAAGATGTAGAGACAAATTCCTCAAAAGTTAGTGAGAAAAATGGTACATCCCCCCTCTTACTTGCTCTAGCAAAGAAACTAGTACATTTATTATATAAGAGAGTAAACTGAAAAGGTAGTTACACAGTGCCTTAAACAAAAAAAAAAAAAAAGGAATTGAGATGAGTTGAGAAAAAAACATGCTGAAAACTTTCTTTGGCTTATATCATCCTATTTAATTTTAGCATTGTCCTTCTGCCTCAATACACCAGCCTTCCATTCTTCTCCAGATGAGAAACTCAGCCACACTAAAGAAAAAAATAAAATTATATCCTTCCTTATCCTGTAAGCTATTCTACATGCAACAAACTATTTGTACAGCTAACCTTTGTTTCAAACTTATCCCATAAAGGTTTACATCAAAGAAGAGGATTAAAAAACTCAAAGCAATAACAAGGTCCTCCTTGCTTTGATGTACAAGTGATACTGGTATCCAGAAAATCTTATTGGAATTGTTCAAGTAAACAAGGAGACTCCTCAAGGGAACCAGTAACACAGGAGTAGTTGGGCCTTTGAGCTTAAAGAATATATTCACATAAGCAGATTCTCTTCTGTGCATAAGTGTTAGATGCACGTCCAAAGCAGATGTTATAACAAATTTTGGTACATGTACCGTACAATGGTTACTTTTTAAAGTGTTTAATCTAAACAAATGAGCTGAAAACTCATATAAACAGGATGGAAGAACACCTATTCTGCCTATGTATTATATACTACACAGTATGCACTGGCAGAAAAATCTTTCACAGGGCCAATGTTTCACAAAACTACATCAGCAATGTTAATAATTTTTCAGATGGCAACTTTAGTGTTCTCAACATGCCAACAGATTACCTTCTAGGGTTCAAAACAAGACATCCTTGCCACAGCAACCTCCATCAGTGCTACAGGCTTGGGGAGGAGTGGCTGGAGAGCTGCCAGGCTGAGAGGGACCTGGGGGTGCTGATAGACAGCCGACTGAAAATGAGTCAGCAGTGTGCCCAGGTGGCCAAGAAGGCCAATGGCATCCTGGCTTTTATTGGGAATAGTGTGGCCAGTAGGAGCGGGGAAGTGACTGTGCCCCTGTACTCAGCAGCGGTGAGGCTGCACCTCGAGTACTGAGGCAGTTCTGGGCTCCGCAGCACCTCCACCATCGAGGTGCTGGGGAAGGTATGGAGAAGGGCAACCAGAATGATTAGGGGACTAGAAGGTAAGTCTTATGAAGAGAGGCTTAGGGAACTGGAGCTGTTCAGCTTGGAGAAGAGGAGGCTGAGGGGAGACCTTATTGCTCTCTACAACTACCTGAAAAGCAGCTGTAGTGAGACGAGTGTTGGCCTCTTCTGCCTAGTGAATAGCGACAGGACAAGAGGGAATGGGTTCAAGTTGTACCAGGAGAAGTTTAGATTGGATATTAGGAAAAACTTCTTCACCAAAAGGGTGGTGAAGCATTGGAATGGGTTGCCAAGGGAGGTGGTGGAGTCACCATCCCTGGACTTGTTTAAAAAATGGCTGGATGTGACACTTCAGGAGATGGTTTAGTGTTAGGATGGTGTAGGGCTGTAGGTTGGACTTGATGATCCTTAAGATCCTTTCCAATCTTTATGATTCTGTGATTCTATGATTCTGTCTTAGAGCCAGTCAAATACATTGTTTTCCCAGATAAACGCTTTTTTTCATGACTAAAATTGTACTGGCAGAATAACTCGACTTTTCCAGATAAACTCAACTAAATATATCGCAATGCAGTTCTATAGTTTTCTTCTCAATGTGGTTAATTTCTCACCTTCATTAAATAACAAAGGGACAGCTTTCCTAGGTAAAATTAACCAGGCACAATTCTGTAGAACAAAGTCTATGTTTTAACTGAGCATGGATGATAGAAACACATGCTGGTCATTTTTAATGAAAATAATAAAGTATACCTAAATCAATTATTAGATAACTCTTTTCTGCTTTTTTTTCTCTCTCTCTCTTTTTTTTTTTTACTTAGACTTTTCATTTAAGTACTGGATTGTCTGCAGCTGAGTGCAGTATGCCACGAAATGTTTTTATCACCTGGTTTAGTCCATCTGCAGTACAGAGAGACTGAATTTTTATAGGAAATATAAAAGCCTTTTTCTTTGAAAAAAATAGTCTATCACAGAAAGATATAGTATAAAATTGTAATCAGTGAGGTTTTGAGTGAGGTTTTTTTTCAACATGATTAGTATAATAATTCCCGTGAACAGGATATTCAAATAAAAGTAGGTACAGCAAGAACAGCTAGAGCAAGAATCTGTGCGACAGAGGTGTCAGTGAAGAACCTTTACACTGCATCTATCCAAAACCACCCAACTCAGTAACATCTCCAACAGTGTCCAGGAGTAGGAGGTTATGAAATCATAGAATCATAGAATCATAGAATGTCAGGGATTGGAAGGGACCTCAAAAGATCATCAAGTCCAATCCCCCTGCCAGAGCAGGAATGCCTAGATTATGCTACACAGGAACGTGTCCAGGCAGGTCTTGAATGTCTCCAGAGAAGGAGACTCCACAACCTCTCTGGGCAGCCTGTGCCAGGGCTCCGTCACCCTCACTGAGAAGAAGTTTCTTCTCGAGTTTAAGCGGAACCTCTTATGTTCCAGTTTCAGCCCATTACCCCTTGTCCTATCAGTGGTTGTCACCGAGAAGAGCCTGGCTCCATCCTCGTGACACTCACCCTTGATATATTTGTAAACATTAATGAGGTCACCCCTCAGTCTCCTCCAAACTAAAGAGCCCCAGCTCCCTCAGCCTTTTCTCATAAGGGAGATGCTCCACTCCCTTCATCATCCTAGTTGCCCTGTGCTGGACTCTCTCCAGCAGTTCCCTGTCTTTCTTGAACTGAGGGGCCCAGAACTGGACACAATATTCCAGATGGGGTCTCACCAGGGCAGAGTAGAGGGGAAGGAGAACCTCTCTCGACCTACTAACCACCCCCCTTCTAATACACCCCAGGATAATGAGGAGAAACAAAACACAACAGACATACAGTGCCTTTGATGCACACTCCCAATCATGTAGTTTAGGAACTTCCTGAACTAAACATAAATTTTATGTATCATGACTTAAAAATCCCCAGACTGGTAAAGCTGACAATATGAACTAAAGGTGTTAAATCTGGACCTCTGAAACAAGCAAGATACAGGTTACTGAAGCACTCAGAAAGTAACCTGAGTGAAAAATATTGAAGTTTCAAGGACAGCAATAAAACCAAATGATTGGGTGTTGAAGACTGCTGTGACAAGAGGCATAATGAAAAGTGAAGGGGAAATTAAAAAATTATGGGGGTGTGATAAGGAAAAAAGGAAATTGCCTTGTGGAAATAAGTCTGAAAAGAGAATGGATTTACAACATAGAAGATTGAAGAGAATTGAGGATCAATCAGGCAATAAGAAAACATGACACTGCCCTTCAAACTATGGAGAGTTTGCCAGTGCCTCTGATTTCAAATATCTATAGGTTATGTGTGTATCTTCCAGCTCCCATTAATACCAGCGAGAGTCCCCAGCATATATCTTCCACTACTCCTGTGATTTATCCATATCTTTTCTTCTGCCACTGTGTCACTAAGATTTATCTTACCCACTACTTTTGCAATGAAATTTATCCAAGAGGAATAGCTACAATTAACGTGGTATCTAGTACTTTTTTTACTTCCATTCTATTGACACAAGAATGTGAAGTAAAACTAGCAAATGTTATTCTCAATGGGATGCACATATGTTTATAACATAATATGAAACTAAAACACTGTCCTCTAGGCCTCAGGGGAAGGACACAACAGGCAAATTTCTTTGTAAAATACTGGAGATTTATAAACATGAAGGGGGTAATGAAGCAAAAGACAGAGCCATGTGACATATATTTCCATTGAAAACTGGGTAAGTGAAAGCTTCTTTGAAGAAAGAAAACTCACTGAGGTGAAGTCTCTTATCACAATATTACATGCAATGAAGGGTGGTAAGCTCTATGTAAGAAAGAAATGCATACTTGATTGTAGACATTCCAAGATGTTGTTCTAAAAATTGAATTAAACTCATAAAATACAATCTCTAGGCATCTAAATGCAGCTTTCTCCTTTAGCCTAGAGTATACTTGATAGTTACCTAAATATACCAGCAGGCAATTCTGACATGTCTTTGCTTAAATGTGGTTATATAAAGTAATATAAAAATAAGTTTTGGCTTTGCTGCAAATGTGCATAATGGAAAGACAAACATTATTAAAAAGACCATCATTTTTAGTGATTAAAATAATCCACAACAGAAAAAAAATCTTCTGTAACTTTCCAAGTTCCCATTTATCATAGTTTTGCAAAAAGAAGCCACGGTAATTTCATTTTTCTTGACTTCTATTAAAAAGATCAATACATATGATTCCAAAGAGTCTCGGCTCATGAAAAGATGGAGCTAGTCTGTAATCACATCTGAAAGTATTGGTTGTCATTAGCAGTAAGATTGATCTGTAAAGACAGTCAGCCCAGAGTGAAAGTACTTAAAAATTTCCATTGGACTATTGCTGAACAACACTGCCCAGCAACCTTTCACCTTGCAGATAATTAAATACAGATAAAGAATTACCATATTAGGAGGAAGAATTGCACTGGGGATATTCAATAGATGCCCACTTTAGTAAAGCAGTTCCAAATCTCTGAATAATGATTTTATTTTGTGCATAAAACCTAATGAGCTCTGACAGTACAAAGTCATTTTTCAACATGCATTTAAATATGACTTGTCAAATAAGATATTAATAAGTCACCTGAGGTACAAGAATTGCTAATAGCCCTGCAGCATGAATGTTGTAAGTCCTTATACCAACTTGGCTGTCAGAAGAGAATCAAATCGGCTTTACAAGGCAGAGCCTTCTGCTAGGAGTCAGAGAGGAATTTTGGTCCTACGAAAACTCACTGGTTTGGATGTGAATGAAGAACCTCCCCTGCACATGACTACAGCCTGCAGCTGCCTCTGCTATGCCACATGTGGCCTCTGCACTCTGTGCTCTTCCCAATCCATGCATGATCTTGGAGAACAATGGTAAGAATTTCAGGAATATTGGGGAGAAGGGAAGGTCAAGCAAACATTTTCAAAAGACCTCCTGACACCTCTTTATATCTGTGCTGTCTCCAGGAATCCAGTCAAAACCAGTAGGTATCTACTTTTAGGTTTTGATTCCCCGCCATGGTCGCAGCAGTGTGACTTTGAATCATTGAACAGGTTGGTTGGGAAGGACGTCTTGAAAATCACCTGGCCCTACACCCCTACCCATAGCATGGCCAGCTTTGAACTTCGATGAGTTTACCAAGGGTCTTCTTGTTTCACCTGTACTTTGAATACTGCCAAGATGGGTGATTTCAGTCTTCCTGGGTACCTCAACCACCCTCATGGTGATAATTCCTTTTTAGATCTCCAGTCAAGAGTTCCCTTGCTGCCCCATGCTCCCCAGATTCTCTTCACCTATCTGAGGTGTTGAGATTGGGCCCTGGTTGCTAGAATTGGCTCTGCTGACCTGAGAAGGAAGTGATAGCCTGCTCCAAGCTCACCTCCCTCCAAGTGGTTTTTCTTAATTTGCACAGCTACACGGCAAATTCTAAGCAATCTTCAAGCTCTTCTTCAGAGCCTGCCTTTAGCTACGTCCCTCTGCACCTCACTACAAGTGAGGAGAGAGATTCGTGTCTCTAGTAAAACCTTCACAGACCCCAGTGGGGTTGGATTTTGCCAGTTGTTACTGGCTCCCATGCAGATCCAATGTAGTCTGCCTAGGATCTCTTCAGAGCACAGAAGGAGACCATGTTTGAAAGTGAATACAAGCACACACATGGTAAGTTTTTAGACCTCAAATGTTGTGATTGTTCTGGAAAGAAGTGACAAAAATTGTGACAGCTGGCATAATTTGGGGTGATAATTGGTCAAGGCAAAGCAGAGGCTTCTGATTTTCTCTCTGAGGTCTGGGGCAAAAAGTCGTCAGGAAGAATTTTCATTTAACACTAGAGGAAAGCAGAGACATTGGGCTTCTGAAATCTATTTGTAAACCCATGAGCCCAGGTGAAAAAAATACAGAGGCAGGAACATCACAGTTCCCTTGTCATCCAAGTAATTCCAGAGGCATGTTTATAAAAGTTTTATGTGACTGCTTCATGGGAGAAATAAGTAGAGAGAATTATGTGTAATTTGGTGTATTCACATTGTTGTTAAGTCTGGGAAGGATATTCTTAAGATTTTTGCTGCAAAAACTCTGTAACACAAGAAAAGCTATTTTTTACTGCTTCCAAATGAAATAACGCAGGAAAGCATGTTTTTATGGAAATGCTGTAAGGTGAGGAATGCTCAGTTTCCTGGTATTTCCTGTAAAAATGTCAGAGAGAAGGTGTTTTCTAATGTAATTCCACAGAAAGAGAACGAATCTGGAAAGGCATTATTATTCTTTCAGAAAAAAATAGAATTATATTTCCCTTCTAAAATGTGGTTAAAATTAGATCTTGTGGTATTGTTTTGTTTCTACCAAAAATTCATCTCAAATCTATGACAGGAGAGCATGGTCCCAGGCAGCACTTTCTAACCTTCTGTTTTCTCTGAATACTATCACACCAGTAGAGAAAAAAATAAATACATTTTTGATTCAAAAACTAGTTAAAGATGATATGTAATAGCAAAAAAAAACCAACAAACAACTAAAAAAACCTGCCATGGTGACCTCATCCTCCAGGCTTATGGAGTTCAGCCTCACCATGGCCAGAATTCAGGCTTGTTCCCATTTTGAGGTTTACTGAGCGAGATCCTACCTCTTTTGGTTTCAGTGAGGTCAGTAACTCATCCACTGATAAGTCTGCTTCAAGGAGTTAGCTATTGCACCACAAAAAAAACCAACAGTCTTGGCACTTACCTATGGAGTGGTTCTCTACTGTTTTATCCTTAGTTGAGAGACACTCAAGCTCAGGTTTGATGGGGCTCTGAGCAACCTGATCTAGTTAAAGCTGTCCCTGCTCACTGCAGGGGGCTTGGACTAGATGACCTTTAAAGGTCCCTTCCAGTCCAACACATTTTATGTTGATTCTACGATGATAATATCTATCTTTAGAAATGTTATCTAGTGACTGTATTTATTAACTGACACAGGAAGTTGATAAGAGAAAATGAGAAAAAAGTCTAAAAGTGGAATGGATGTGACAAAACAGGAAAAATTGAAATACAAGGTTGAGTCTTGCTGAAATTAGACTTACGTGTGGCCCTACCAGTCTGTGTCACTAATGTGTTCGTAGCTGACTTGTATTTCAGAACAGTTTTAGTCTATGTTTTTGGTTTGGTGCTTCTTGATGAAATATTTTGTAGCCAGAGGCAGAGTGATGGTCCTTGTGTTGTGATGCAATGTTCACTTCTCCATAGTTGATAAGATTGATAATTGTGTTTATTGTGTGGGTAGCTTGAGATTAATGAGCTTCTAAATTATTCATTTCCTTGCTCTTGAGTGCTTGAGTTTTGTAAATTATGCGATAGGGTAAGGATGTTACGCTGCTTAACAGTCTTAACTGGCTTTTCAAACAAAGAAAGGAGTTTTGGCATCTCTCTGGGGCTTAAATTGTCTTAAAATCCTTTATGCAAATAATACAATAGCTATCCTACCAAATTATTCATTTTCAATCACACATAGCAGTACAGAAAGTACTAACAGCTACTTATTCACTACTGACCTGTTGGGAGCTTTTCCCTTGTCTTACAAGAAAAGCCAGAAGACCAGGGAGGGAAATAAGGGAAATTGCATCAGGCACTATTGCATGTTTCACCCCAGCAGATACCTGTTCTCCATCCTAAGTAAAAAGCACAAGGACAGTCTGAATTAGTATTTCCACTTCAAAAATGTATCTTTACCCCTAAGGTCAACAGTCAACACATTTAGAAAATGTCTCTCTAGTCTTCTTAGGCTACAAAGATGCAAAGGAAGCCAACAAACTCTAATTGATATAATCCATAACTTCGCCCGTTTAGAAATTACTGGATTTAATCCAGAAGGATTCAACAGTGTTAAAGTCCCACTTTCACTCAACTACCATTTTTTAGCAGTACACGTGCAAGAAAAATTCACAAGCAGAAGGCAGACTGTGCACAGCACTAGCAACGCTCATGTTTCATAACCTGCAAGAGACAGATGTGCTCCGAGCTGTTCACAGTGAGATGCGCAGGCAGAGGTGTGAGGAGAGGAGATGGGCTTTTACAAAGCCTTTGAGTACCACACCAATTTCTTTCCTAAACAAGGTAAACGTTCACAGAGAGTTTTAAAATTAAGCATCCTGCAGGGTAACCTAGAGAGAACTTGCATTTTGTTTGAGAACTTTACCTGAGAGGATGAAACTTGCTCTGTGCCACCAGCAGCTTGGAATTAGGGCTGCTCTGGGTAATCCCTTTGTCTCTTAATTTGGATGTAGATGCGTGTTCCGCAGTCAAAATCCAAGAAACGGCTGAAGAGAAAATTGCATTGAAAACATTTTTCTTTTCCTAAAGCAAGCTCAAGGAGGAACATTTATTTAATAAAATGGAAAATCAATATAATTTTAATTTTAAGAAGTCAGAGCCAATGCCAAGCTGTCCTTTAAGGAAGCTTGATAAGAATTCATGACCTTTTTTTTTCTTTTTTTCCTTTGGTAAGAAAAATAAAATTAAATTGATTTAATGATTCTCTAAGTTTGTTTAGAGCCCAGAACTTTTGTTCATTGCTTTTACGTCAGTATCTTTGTTTTATGTCTGTAAAACCTGCTTGATAGTCATGTGATTATTACTTCAAAATTGTTTGAGATTTTGAACTAATTTATTCAGAAAGAAAAGAAGAAAGCACAATTACTGCAGTTATGCATACTGCAGGTAGCAACATTTTCAACAACTGAGGCATCCCAGTCAAAATTTCAAATCTGTTTGATTAGCGTTGTCAGAAGTAATAGAATATGTAGTTCCCAACAGAAAAAAAATATAAAATAAAAAAGGAAGGAAAGTAATATTTAAGGTAATATTACATTGGAACATATTTCATTCTATTGTTGAAAGATGCTGCACTCAGACTGGAAAGGTGCAGAAAGCAGTGGAGAAATGTTTTAATTCCCTAAAACTTGATATTTCGCTTAGCAGCTCCTCACATTTCCATCATAGGCATCTGATAACCATGCTTCCTACAGGGCTTTTTATTGTCACAGCTGCCTGAAACAATCTGATTGTTGACTGTAGGCTCATTAAAGCCCCGTTAATCCTAACGTAGAAAGAATCAGTCATACACGAATTTGTCCATGCTAGGCAGACAGTGTTCAGTCAAGGATAAACCACTTTCTCAGAATCAACGCAGCATTTATTTGGAGAAGGCCTCCTGAAGGCATCAAAGTTGGAACATATATGACTCTTCCATCCCTGGAAACTTGAGGATTAAATCTTCGTTGCAGTTGCTAGTGATATAAATAATGAATACATTTACATGACTTGGTGCATAAAATCAGACACTGTGATTTCAAGTGCCTTGTGGGCTGTGTAAAGAGAGGAAGCCAAAGAATTTTGGCCTTCTAAATGGAAATGCTCTTAAATCTCTGGGACTTTAGCCTGAATAGAGTGATGGCTCTCATGGGTGAGGGAGAACCAATACATTTGCTGGTTCAGGACTCTGAATCACAAATGGCCTCCCAGGCTACTTAGAGACATCCCCCATTTAATGATCTGAAGTAAAGCCACGGCTGACATTCTTGCTTAGTGCAAGAATCTTTTTTAGCAATATTAAAATCAACCAACCTGATTTTTCATTGTTATTAGGATTGAACCACACAGTGGAAATTCTCTTACCCCAATAAAATCGGTATTAGTCTGTAACATAACATCAGATTGAAGAAGCCAACAGTAACATTTTAAAGGCCACACCCAAACACATAGTTTGTAGATTCAGAAAGAGATTCTAAGAAATATATTTGATTGTGATAATAAATTAAATCCATGAAAGCTATGCAGTTAGTAAAATATCGTCTTATTACTATCCAAATCCAGTATTTTAAAAATAAACAAATAGGTGGACCAGTATGCATTGACTTGAAAATTTGATTTCTGGATAGAAAAATATGAATCTAGACTATATCTTTAAATAATGTGTGTGTTTGTGTATATAAGTCATGATGTAATCTCTCTAACACAGCCGAGGCCATAGCCAGCTCTGTTAATTGTTTATTTTCCTCTGCAGAGGGCCTGTCTGTTTTATTAGGCCACAGAGTTTTGAAGGCTAGTGAAGTGGCCCTCCTGATCTCAGCTTGCCTTTCAAGTAGTGCCAAGGTCAGGCTGCCATTGCTACAGGCTGGGGTGACCTGTGGAAGTCCTGATGCTCTTCTCAGGATTTGGAGCAGACTGCTCCCAAGTCCATCGGCCAAAGGAACTGATGAAACCACAATATACAAAATGTCAGAACTAACTGCTCTTTGTGTGCAGCACTTTTTACATGTGTTGAGGTTTGATCGTGTAAGGGATTTTTAAATATGTGACATGGATGACAAGAATAATTTTCTTTCATATATGTTGATGAAGGAAGACGAGAGGGATATGGTTTAAGTGCATTTAACTGCTTTTTTCCTCTTGAGTGTCAAATTAAGGGTTGTCTGGCTTCTGATAAACTCCCCTTCAGGAAGGAAGTTTGATTAGTTTCCAGGGGTTTTTGTGTGTGAGAGAGGTAGCTTATCTACCAGTCCTTGATATAGGTTATTTATATTCACTTGAATCTGGAGGGAGGCTAGTTAGGGACCCAAAAGGAAATTATCTTCTGCTGATATTCCCTAAAAAATGACAGTCTGATGACTTTATAACAGTCAGGAAAGCAAGAGCAACATGCTTGACACAAAAAGTAAGGAAGTAGAGCCATAATTCATCCCCTCCAGTCCCACCATCACAATTAACCTCGGAATAAGAATGGCAATGTATCCTAAGCTTTATGAAAAAATATGATTTAGTGACCAGTATGCTTGCATGAACATTTCTGTGCTGAACTAATTATGGAATACTGGTTTTTATGCTTTCTATTTTTGCTGAGGTGATGGAGATGTCCAAGAAGAAAAAAACTGTGTGTTAAAAATTACATGCAGGACTGAGTCCTTCCTCTACCTGGCATGCAAATGTTCACCTTCAGTCCTTACTGAGACATGGAGCAACCTTTTCCTCCATGGGAGAGCTCATATATACATACAGGCTATTCTTGTAATTAATGAGTCTGAGATAAGTTATAACAGTGCTTTCAAAAGCCATATCCTGCCAGAAGGCTTCTTGAAGGAAACATTCATGTTTGTAGCTATTTTTTATACATTAAAAGAATTTCCTTTATGTATAGGATTTTGAGGAATGTTGACATGGGGCAATACTTGAGAACTGCAGATGGGTCTGAGTGCAGAATGAACACACACATACGTGTTTTACTGGTTTTACTGTGTCTCTGGGCTCTAGGATGTCTACTGGGCTTATATATCAATTGACTTTGAAATTTGTGAAAGCAGGCAGATTTTTGCAGCCCTTAATGTGATATAATGGCATGGATTTTAAGGCTGTCAGCCCTTTCGGTGCAATTTAATACAGGCTGGTTTAAAGGAGCAATAGGAAATCTATGTGAGCAGTTTCTAGCTGTCAGCTCCAATTTGCCTTGACAGCCCATGATACAGCCAACCTGCACTGCTATTGAGCAGTTTTGACCAGCTCCGAAAAGGGTTGATTTGAATGTGAATACTCTCCGGTCTCTTCCCTAGAAAGCTGCTGCTAAAGCTATCCAGTTCTCCAGCAAGAGAGGAGAGGAAAAAAAAAAAAAAAGAAAAAAAAAAACCCAATACAAAACTTGCAGCCTCTAGGAGGATGCAAGAGAGCAGAGCTGGGCTGCAGCCAGGACACAGCTCCCACCTCTCCCTGTAAGTAGTTTTCTGGGGATCGGTGCTTGCAGCTCCCTGCCCTGTCCTATGCACAGGGGTGCTGAGAGCCAGAGAGGCCTCTGTAAACCCCCTTTATCCTCTGCACAGTGTTGTATTCGTGTTGCGCTGGTAACGTTCTTATCTATTGTGCCTGTCTTCACCTCGTTTCATCTCTTCTCCTTTAAATCTAAGAGACTTTTTAAAATTTGTGGATCCAGTATTTAGACAGGTCCCTAACAATAATGAAAATTGCTCATGTTCTACATTCTGGTACAGGAGCCAGGGACTATTTCTGACTAGCAACCTCGAGTTCTCCTTCCTTTCATGAATATGAAGGAATTAATTCCCTACAGTACTACAGTAATTATTTTTACATAAGCACAGAACACAGTGCACATCATTCATTTTCCTTGCTTAAGGGGCACTGTAATGCCATACAGCCCTTTCTCCATTAGTTACAGCCTGCCACAGTTAACTTTAAAATCAGGCTTTGGCACATCTTATGAATAACAATACATTTATGCAATTGAATGCTTATGCAGTAATTCAGTCAAGGGAGTTCTACCAGAGGTCATAAACTACTTAAGCTGTTTGACTCTCAGCTTAAGACATCAACAAAGGTCCTTGACTGAATTACAGACTTAAATTTACCTGTACATCTGCTGTTATTCAGTGCTACCTGTATCTGTAATGAAACATCTGATATGATGAGTAAATCTTGAACTGCAACCAGAAAAAAAAATGTGTTGCTATCTGGGTGAAGGCTTATGACACTTATGTAAAGGGAATTTTTACCTCAGGCTTCAATGAGGCCAAGCCTGAAGCTCTTTTGCCTTGAATAGTAGTGTTGTGGTTGCAGCTGTCCTATGATACAGCATTTATAAGGGCAGGTAATAACTTCCATTAGGTCAAATAATTTGGAGAAAAAAACCATGATTTTATGGATGTACAAGATCTCCTTAGGGCTGACAAAGAATCAGAGCAATGTAATGAGCAGAAACCAACAGCTCTGAGTATAACCTAAGTGTTGCAGCTTGGGAGGAAAGCTCCTGACCTCACACCAGTGGATGGGGTGGCACATCAGGGGGACCACCAACAACTGTACTGAACCCATGAGGTGTAGCACTTTAGAGTACCAATTTTAGTTTCCAAGGTTTTGTATTTTGAATGTATTCTCTAAGTCTTCTCTGAGGATCAAGACTAAAGGGACTGTATGCAGAGAATATTTTCTAGGAAGGTGTTTCTGCCACTTATCAACTGTGCAAGAAATGGTGTGGCTGTTTGGTTTCATTCTTGTCTTCTCTGTGATATTGACTGATGTAAGAGGTGAAATACTTTACATTCAGGTACTTGTTTAAGAACCAGCAACTTAGGCATGTCTATTGTAAAGAGAAATTTATTTTAACTTTTTTTTTTCCTCAACAAAGGCAGTTGTAAGCTTTGATGACCTGTGTGAATTTAGTGCATTGTTCACTCATGAAGAACTGCCATTTCAGAGGAGCACTATTGTCCCCAGGCCTCTTCACCAACACAGAGACTGGAAATGTTCCTGACAAGTATCCAGTGTTGAAATGGCCTCCTTGGTATAGATTTCCATTAGCACTCCCATACACATCCCATCCCCAATTCCCAGAGTAGGAGCATGTCAGGACAACTTGTGGTCTGGCCAGGAAAAAAAGGAAAGAACATTTTCTTTCCCTCCCAAAAGAGCAGCGCTCATACAGAGAGCTCCCGAGCCTGAGAGAAATAACACAGACATCTCAAAATGTAGATTTGGACAGAAAACTTATACGGCCCCTAGGAATTTAGCTTCCGGTCCTTCAGACAGATCTGGTACTCCTATCAATGTTTATTGCCAAATATAGGTTAACAAAACCAGCTGCTCCTATCATACGTGTGAAACAGACTGTCGCTCAAAGCAGGCGAACTCTTATGGCTGTTGCTGGTTTAAGCAGCTCTGGGGCATGAGTGGAAATTTTCCATTTTTTCATTAAAAAGCATCATACCTTTCCAGCTCTCTGTGCAGGGCAGAAAAGGATGTTACAGAAGAGTGCCTACAGTTTTAAGGCAGTATTTAAGGCAGTAGATAGCACAACTGGGCAAGTGTGAACCATCGCATGAGGACCCTTCCCCAGTGGCTGGGCTGCTCAACCCTCAAATGCTGCCCTCTACTCTTTGAGGAGCTCAGAGGAGAAGGTTTGTTAGATGGAAAGCATGGAAAAGTTGGCGTGGACCTAACTTTTCATTAGCCGTTGGAGATGACAGTGAAAGCCTCTTCCCGTACTGATGCGTATCATCACCAACAACACTAGTGTCAGCAGGGAAGTTTTGTCCCCAACACCCGAACCCTGCACTTAAACGCCAGCAAAATATCCCCTTGAAAGTGAAGAGCTCTGCTCAGATCTTTTTCTAGCTATGCAGTGCATAAATCACAGCAACTTACATTGTTTCTCACGCTAGTATCAGTAGATCTAAAGAGAGAGCAAAGAACTTCTCGGGGTCTGACACAGAGTATCTTCAAGTATGCCTCATAATTTCTTTTTTAGAGGAAATGCGGCAGAAAAGTAGTAGTACTGTGGCATTTTTTTAAGTCTACGATCTTCAGAAAAACCACATAACAGAAAATGGAATATTGTGAGCAGCCCACATAATTACTCATGATAGATAACTGTATTAAAAATTAAACATAAATTATTGGAGGCATTACAGTGTTGGCACAAGATGAAAAAGGTGCTTCATATTACTGAAAGGTTTAGCTAACTGTCTGAAAGTTTGGCTCAATAGAAAAGAGACTAGCCTGGATAAATGGAAAGCATTTATTATTTGAAATATGGATTTTAATATAGCACAGCACAACCCCAAAACATCAGTCCTTTTCAATACGGTTAAAGTAAGATGGATCTTGCAGATTAAAGTAGCCAGCAAGATGCTCTTTGGCAGTGAGAAGCAGGAGAATTACTAAAGAAATCTTCCTGGAGCCACTCCATGTCTCTGGAGGAGGATTCTTCACCTTTTTTATAGGACCCCTCAGAGTTCTGCCCAGCTGTTTTATATTTGAGCAGTGGGGCACACTGATGGCCTTGGTGTGTGAATGCCCGTTCTGCTCCTGAGGACACCCAAGCGTCAGACAAAGGCAGAAAAGTCCTCTGTTGGGGGTAAAACAAAGCTCACTTCGGCTGGCCAGGCAGACCTATAACTTCCCCGGGCTGGATGGGGACACTGGCAGGAGCATACAGTTTTCCACAGTTTTATACAGTTCTGTCACATATCTAGAAGATCTTGGAACCTCACAGCAGATCTTTATGGTCAACAGTATTTTATGAAGGGCTGATTCCTTTCTGTATTTGACACTGCAGCTTTTAGCAGTGCAGACATCCGTGTGTTCTATTTCAGCAAGTATTTGATTTTTCCATAATGTTTTGTACGTTTTAAATATTTGTAAGAATTTGGTTTCCTACAATTTCACTTCCAGCTCTGACATCAGTGACCAGCTTAGAATTTAAAAAATAGTTGAAAGCTGCAAATTCCTGGACAATTCTCAAACTGAATGTGGCCTCTGACAATACGGCTTATAGAATATTGCTGGTCAGCTTTGAAGCAGTACTGCTAAATTGTTCATTAAAATTGGTAAAGGCAAGCAGATTAACATCTCTGTACTAAAATCTCTGCTCAACAGGAATTACTGAGGGGGATTTAGCTGAAGCTGCTGCCCAGTGAAAGAAAGGAGTGGGGAGGGAGAGGAAAGGTATAATGTTACTTTCACAAACAATTTGAGTATTTAAGAGGTCCCATGGTTTCCAAGTCCTTCAATGATGTGAGAATTCACAAATCTTTGTAAATCTGTGATGTTTAATACAATCAAGTGATGCTTAATATTTTATATTCTTCTGGTATAAAAAATCTAACATGCAAAATAAAGCAGGGAGAGTGCAAGAACACAATTATTCCAGAAATCTACCGCAGTTCTGATAGCTTTCTTGGGCAAGAGCTATATTTTGCTCTGGGTTTGTGCAGATCCTAGCCCAGCTTTCTAGCACAAAGGTAGGTAGGGACTATGATGTTGATAATTATTCCAAAGTAGAAAAGTAAATAATTTTCCACTAGTCTGCAGGACAAAAATAGGAGTCTTTGTCTCCCAGTTAATTTTTATTATTATTATTTTAAAAGTGTTACAGAGAAGAGAGATGCTGTGAAATACAAAATGTATGTTCAAATACAGTGATTGGGACACTGGAGCCAAATTGTATGGTACGAACATATTTTTTTACCTCTCTGACCCTGATAGTCAGATTCCTCGAGTGCATAATACCTTGCCACAGACCGTGAGATCTTTTGCCTGGTTTTGCTCTACAGCTTCACTCTCCCCATGTCACCATCAGCACCACCATGATGTCATCAAATAACACATCAGGTATCATGTGTGGATCAGCTGAGGAGCTGAATATGCTGTTTATTTGAGTGCCTAGCAAGCTGGGACAGTGAGTTCACTTGTACCAGACATGTCCTTTGTTCCTTGTCATTTATTCTGTTATTCATGCAAGTGTGATTCAGATGTTTTCAGAGAGGAAAAAAAAAAAAAAACACCAAAAAACAGTTCTGAGACCATATGTCTCATCTTTCAGAAAAGACTCTTTCAAAGAGGAAAACCTGAGTAGAATCCCTGAGGAACTGTATTCTGAGACGTACATTATCTATAGAGGAACCAACACCGTTGATGAGGGATCCATGGAAAATCTGTTATAATAATACCACAAGAAAAACTCCATTCTCAGCAGACGGTGTAAGCTTGAGATAGTAGAAACTCCTTCAGAAATTGCAGATGGGTCATCTTACTCGCTTAAGAAATGGGGATAAGCCACTTTGCACCCAGCAGCAGGTTTCATGACTTGAGGCTGCATTTGCCAAGCCCAACCCTGGGGCTAAAGACTTCCATGTGGTGGAGCAGGAACATAGCCAAAACCACCAGAAAGCCAAAGTGTTTTTTCTCCAGCTGGTGTCAGATCAAGGGTCCAAAGGAGGTTCTCTTTCAGATGTCCTAGTTTATAAACAAAATCGAAAGCACAGCACATCATCCAAAAGACTCAAAGTACTTCCGCCACTCTGCTCTTCCTCCCAAAACAAAGATCTGGGTCCTCATCCCTTGTGTCACTGGAGATAAATAAGACCATACAGAATTTACTCGTTTCTAATTTATCTCAACCAAGAAAATTTATTTACCCTTACTACTTGGCACTGATTGCTGTTCCTCTGACTATTTAGTTCACGTTTCTAATCACCGCCCTCTGAAAATATATTAAAAATATATCAGCATCCCAGTTTTTAGGAGACGATAACTGTGGGTCATTCAAGTAAGGAATTTTGCTTGTCCCCAGAGCTGGTGCTGACACAGGGTAACAAGGAAAAGGTGTAAATTCCCTCCCCCATCTAGCTTATTGGGCTAACTCAGACCCTGTCTCAGGTGAGAGCAAGACCAAAGCTTCTGTTACTCACACCCTCAGTTCTCATGACATCTCTGGGCCTTACCACCATGGCAAGGAGAAGAAGGCTGGCCTGTCTATGTCTCTCCTCCCTCTACCTGTTACCTTTGTCCTGAAGGCTATCCTCAGGCTATGCTGTGATCCCTGCAAAGCACCCAACAACGGAGGGAGCGCAGAAAAGTGAGAACATGTCTCACACACTCCATCTCAGTGAAGAAGACTTTGGGACTCCTTTGCGACTGTGTTATCTCATGATTGTGCTGTATCTACACCATAGCTTTAGAAAAAAATTGTTAACCACCACAGAACAAGCTTAATAGAACTCCTTCACTGTCAGTCTAATGCAATGAACATTTGAAGCTCAGTTTGGGAAATTTTTTCTTCCCCATCTTCTCAAGAGGGATATGTACTGCAAGACAATAAGCTGGAGTCTCTATATTTAATCACGGAATACATTTCCACTTCAGCTCGGGACCTGGCCAGGATGAAAAGGAGAGCAAAGCAAGGACTGAGAGTTGCATGAAAAATGGTGAGGTCATTAAAAATTTATGGAGGAGGGGATCCAAGTGCAGTAATGAGGCATCACACAAAGGCAATGGAGTACTTAGCACTAAAACACTTTTCACATGCTATCTGGTTACCATCTTATCAACACGACACCCATTAGTGTCTGATAATAGTAACTAATCAGCTGTTCTGCCTTCCTTTATTTTCCTTCAGAAAATATCTTCCTCGGTGTGCAGTCCCTCCTCATAACAATATTGCACACTAAATAATGCACAGGGTTGACGCCCTGTCATTCAGCCCTGATGTCACTTCCTGACAAGGTGATGTTATGTGCTTGGGACACTTGGAGCCCGCACAGGTGCCGGTCCCATCACAGACCTGAAAAGAAGACCTGGATCATCAGAGGTGACCACCACATCCTGTCATCATGGATCTGCTGAACTGTAGCACCGGGATATGCTTCTTGCTGTGGTAATGAGCTTGGGTGGAGGGAAGGAGAGCACCACCCCTGGGTTGAGCCCAGTAGATGGAGGAATCCTTAGATTTGAGTGATCCAAGGTCCTGATCATGAACAAACTACATAAAGCACACACTTAGCATTAAAATCATTATTTCTAACCCAGAGCAAGGGACTGCCATCTGACTGAGAAGCGATATCACTTTTATACACTCAAAGTGTGAGACTCCACACGGGTCTTTCGACATATGTCAGCAATGATTTCCAGCTATAAAAAGAACTTGACTGTTTTGTTTATTTTGTGGTCGAAGCTTTGAACTGCTACACTGGGACGTGGGATTCGAGGCTCCTTAACCAGAATGGCCACAGACTTCCCATGTGATTAAGACAAGTCATTTCTTCTCTCTTTCATTTCCCCATCCATAAAATGGTAGTGATAAGAGCTGTATAAATAATTGACTTTTAACTCAGGAGAAACCCATAAAGCCAAGAAAGAAACAAGAAGCTCATGTTTAATCTTTCCCCAAGATTTTTAAAACATCACTTTCTTGCTGAAAAAGAACATCAGAAAAATAAAATGCATTTTGGCTTAGGATGTTTTAGTTGCATTTGGTATTTTGCCTCTTTTAAATTAGCCCTAGGAAAGCTTTGGAGTTAAAAACCATTTCAGAATGAAAGTTACAAGCAGCTTCACCATCGAAAATGGAATTAGGGACTTTTTGTCTGACACCCTCATAATCACGTTACATGGATGTACACATAGTTTTAGTGGATTTAATTCAGCTTTTTTTTTTTGCAAATATGACTTTGACTAAAAAAACCCATGCAATTTAATGCTTCCATTCTATTGCTTCTCTGTTTAGGTTATGCATTCTCCAGGGAAAAAAAATCTAAGCTATGCTATGATTAACACTGAGTCTACCTATATATATATATATATATATATATACACACACCAAATGGACTTCTCAGAATGGTTTTACTCTCAAAGTATAAATTGAGACTGCTCAACAATTCAAACCCATACTAGATCCTTCTAGGCAGTGATATGAAGGATTTCAGTGCAGACAAACACAGCTCACCAATTTTCAGCAAGGTACTGACACATAGAAATAGCCTTAAAAATAAGCCAGTAGCCACTGAAAATGTTCTTCAGATGTTTGCTCTTGCAAGATGCTGAATATTCCCAGGGAACAGGAATAGAGGGTGGTAGGAGTTCATGGTCTCTTTCAGGACAAACAGATTCAGGAACAGCAGTGCTTTCAGGGGTGAAACTACTGTTTGCTGACTAGGCAATGACCTCCATGCATAGTCTCAAAAATTGCACAGAGGAAATGAGATAATATGCACAAATATATGTGCTTCTAGTTTAAGCCTGAGGATGTGGTTTCATCACCTTCTTCTCTTCCAAATGGAGAAGGGTGCATTTTGTATCATCCCAAGTATTAGCACAGACAGATTGCCAGAAATTATGCTGGAGCATTTGAAACACTGATTGAGTCACTCTGGGACATCCTTTCCCTTGAAATCTGAGGAAGCTCAGCATCTCTGGTTTCTTATGTGCCTCTGCTCCAGTTTCACCATCTCTAAAGAGGAAGAAAAAGCAGGAGGTCGTGAGGCTTAGTTCACTTATATGGTAAAAATAGGGCACAAATATTAAGTGATACCAAAGTGCAAGTGTGATGATATCGTTATATCCTAGACAGTATTTCCAGAAACAAATCCACGCAGTGAGGTTATTAGACACATTCCTTTGCTACTACGCTGTAGCAGGCATTTTGACAATGATGTAAATGCTCCCCATTAATGACTTAGCCTTGCACAGTAGCAGACAGCAGAGATGGTATTCATTGAGTCTCATGTCCAGACTCCTTTTACGCTCAATGAAACTCTATGTTTTTAAGGCATGGTTTATCCTACCTTACAATTCATCTATTTTAGGCATCAATATCAGAGTGAGGAATAGCACACTGACATAACTCCTTTCTCCTCACAGACTACAAAGGGACCATCATGGGAGTTACTAACGTATGCATGTCTACATGGTAGACCCTTGCAAGAGTTTTAAATCCTACCCTATCCAAATCCTACCCACTCACTACAGTGACTTCCTACTAATAAGCCTATTCCTTAACCCAAAAGCACAATGACCGTATTGAAGGGAAAAAAACCACACTTTGCAAATAAATCTGAGGCTCATATTTTGAGAATCAAGCCTTTCACTTCTGTAGATCAGTCAGCTGCATAATATGTGAAGCCATGAACAAAAACTCTTACCAAATAGTAACAGGGATCAGAAGGCCACTAGGTCACCTCCATCACATTGTCTCACCTTTTGTACTAAAGAACCACACAGTTTCAGACAAAGAAAGCAATGCATGTGAACTGATGAAAATAATCATTGTGGAAATTTAAATCATGATGGAAAATGAAAGGGGAAGACTAATTTAAAATCACCTTTCCAATGAGGTTTTTAGTCAGACATAATTGAAATTTAAACTTTTAACATTATCTGTATGAATTAACTTCTGGTAGAATTACTGCTTATCCTCTTACTATATTCTAAATTACTTCTATAACTGATATTAGTCTATAAATATAAATCTGATGATAAGAAAACACAATGACTTCCATCAGCACTATGGTCAGACGGCAGTCTCCAAACACCACTTGAATTCAGCATTAAACTTTAAGGCATTGAGGGATGTTCCTTCTTTCAGTTTATCTACTTGAATATTTCCCAGCCAAATCCAATAAACAGCCTGCGAGTAAGACTAAACAGTGAGATACCTTTCTCCGTCTCAGGTACGACCTTACAAAACCGGCAATTTGACACGTATGAGCTGTGGAGCCAAACCTAACACCTCCAGCCTGAGAACAACCTCTTGTCATGAGTTCTGCATGCACCTTGAAGACAAGCAACACAAATTCACTTGTTTTGGAGTCATTCTCACAACAGTTAGAACATGGGCTGAATCCACAATAACCAAGATTATTCTCACAATGTTAATCCTCATGAATGCAAGAAGAGCTTATTCTCAAATTCATGACTCATCATGCACCCCTGGAAAGTTAGTAGTTCTGCAGACTCTTCACTCCACTTGTAAAATATTAATTTCCAGGAACATTGAAATCTTTCCTGTTTCTGTTCAGGATTACAAAATTACATTTTGAAAGTATTTACCTTTCATGATCACTACTTCTGTACATTGTATATTGACGGCAACCTTTTATCAGGAAAAGGCTTCACCAAATAAAAAGAAAACAGCTTTACAGACATACAGGTTGTTCATATCTCCAAGGATTAGGTGATAATTACTTATTATGCTACACAGCATACTCTCCCTCATCTTCAGCACACGAACACTGTTTCAAACAAAGCCGGAGCCTAATTCTAGGCATGTGACATCGACCAGAGGTTCCCCTTAGCAAGGAGCTCAAATGTGTCCACACAACAGAGCAAGAAAAAGTGCAGGAGGGAGCTGGATCACCAGGGCTATACTATACCACACTATAATGCTACCACATTCTCTGATTCTCTTTGGAACCACCCTAGCAAGCTCCCTCAAAGCCAAAGCTACTGTCAAAGGATGGTCAGCCCTCAGAAGCATCAACACAGCCAACCCACCTGGCTTGGCCTCAGCACCGGGGATCAGTCTATGCCTAACATATCTAATGAGGACACGGAAGAGACATGTACAGTGTGTACATTGTACAGTGGCTGATGGGTCGAATTATCTCTCCTTAGCAAACTTGAGTGGCAACAAAGCACGGAGCAAAGGGTTACCTAACAAAAATCACACTGATCCTTTCACATCACCTGTTCCCCATTTAAATGTCAGATCTAAGCTTAAATTAGTCATATGAGCATCTGCAGAGGATGGCAGAAGTGCTTCCTCTTTTTTTAGGCAACAGGGAGATCTGTGAGCAGTTCTACCATTCCCTATGTCCCGCTCAGGAAATTGGTCTTATTTTGCAACAGGAACAGAGAAAAACACATGCTTAAGAGCTTTCCCAAACTGCAGTTCCATCTGCCTGAGATGAAGTAAATCAGGACTAGTAATCATGACTGGGCAGTCACTTGATTACCCAGACACATGACAAGACAGAAGCAGAACAAGAAAAATGCTGGCAAGAGGAACTCTCATGAATATGAAGATCATACTCCAGTTCTGCTCACACAGGTTTTGGATTAACTGTTGATAAATATTCTAGCAGGGAGCTTCATAGGCAGACAAATATTTCCCAAACACAACAGTTTGGAAAGAATACCACAGAACTCTTTTAGAGCAAATATCAAATCCCTGTGCAAGATGAACATGACTCCAGTCTTGGTTAGTCAATGAAGAGTGAGATACCAATAGGTTCTAATGCAGAAGAAAACACCCTAGGCTCTAGGGTAGACAGTCCAATAGAATCATAGAACATATTGAGTTGGAAGGGACCCATAACAGTCACCAAGTCCAACTCCTATTTTCATAAGATTGCTTCTGAACAGACTGCAAGCTAAGAAGAAATTATTGGACAAAAATCTTCAATCAATGGATAGTGCTAAGAAAAATCTTGACAAGTTTGCAGATGTTTCATCAACTAAAGTAACAGCTTTGAACAGATAATAAAGTCTGACATCGGAAGAGTGCAGGGGGAAATCTAGGGAAGAGATACTGCTGAAATTCAACATGATGCTTGTATAGAAAACAAAAGTGATGGTCTGCCTTTTGGTCCTGCTGAGAAGTGGTGATAGTGTCCATAGAAAAGAAATGGCTGTGTGAGCTGCAGTAACTGGCTGTATTGAATTTGGATAGTAAGGTTTTTGGAGCAGGGGCTGCTACAGGAGTGTCTTCTGTGAGAAGCTGCCAGCCCATTGGTGATGGTGTTGGGTGCTGAACACAGCCTCTGTGATAACATATTTTAAAAAGCAGGAACAAAGCCGCACAATAAATTACACCTGAAGAGAGGAGTGAAAACGGTTGAGAGAAACAACTCTGCAAACACTCAGATCAATGAAGAAGAGAGAGGAGGTGCTCCCAGTGATGGAACAGAGATTGCCCTGCAGCCCATGGTGAAGACCATGGTGAGAGAGGCTCTCCCCCTGAAGCCCATTGAGGTTGGTGGTGGAGTAAATGTCCACCTGCAGTCTGTGGAGGACCCGACACTGAAGCAGATGGATGCCATAACCCCATGGGAATCCTCTGCTGGAGCAGGCTTCTGGCAGGACCTGTGGAGAGATGAACCCACGCTGGAGCAGGTTTGCTGGCAGGACTTGTGACCCCAGTGGGGATCCACACTTGAGTAGTCTGTTCCTGAAGGGCTATACTCCATGGAAGGGACTCACGCTGAAACAGTTTGTGAAGAACCACATCCCGTGGGAAGGACTTCCACTGGAGAAGTTGGTGGAAAACTGTCTCCCGTGAGAGGGACCCAGTGCTGGAGCTGGGGAAGAATGTGAGGAGTCACCTCCCCGGGGAGAAAGGAGAAGCAGAGACAACATGTGATGAACTGACTGTAGACCCCATTCCCTGTCCCCCTGCACTGCTGATGGGGGTGGAGGTAGAGAAACTAGGAGCAGAACTGAGCCCAGGAGGAAGGAAAGGGTGGAGGAAGGTGTTTTTAAGATTTGGTTTTATTTCTCCTCGTCATACTCTGATCTAATCGGTAGTAAATGAAATTTTTTTCCCTGAGTTAAGTCTGGTTTGCCTGTGACAGTAATTTCTGAGTGATCTCTCTCTGTCATCATCTAGATGCATAAACCTTTTGTTGTGTTTTGTCTTCCCTGTCCAGCTGAAGAGGGAAGTGATAGAGTGGCTTTTTTGGGCACTTGGTGGCCAACAATGGTCAACCCTCCACACTCCTCCATCACCTTTTTTTCTATCTGAAGCAATGACATTCTTAGGACAGGCTCTTGGTCAGGCTCCAGCAGGGCCACATCAGCACCCCATTGCCAACATCTCAGATCCAGGATGCCCAGGAGCCATCCATGGACCAAAATCAGATGTGAGAGTGGGAGAAGGTGCAGAGCATCCCAGATATGGTGTTTTCATAGCTTTCTGCATCCAACTAATGTGAACTGAATGAATGGGGAGATACCACGCCAGCCAAGGGACTTGGCCTTCTAACAGAGAAGAAAGGGTTGAGAGAAGCCGAGAAGGGGCTTAGCCTTGTAAAGTCAAGCAAAGAGCAAGAAGAATTAGAGCTCAGACTCGGAAAACCTAAAGAAAAGAGAAGTATGCCCAACCTTGGGTACAGGAGTAGTCTTGGAGGAGGGAAACTCGGGGCCTTAAGAGCCCTGTTGAAGGATCCATCCATCACAAAATGGACTGTCCAGCCAAGTAGATATTAAGTCTGAGACTTTCCTTGTGTCTTTATCTTTTTATGCCAAAAATCTCAGCTATTTAGAAAAACATATTTTTGTAGAATTTTCAGACATTTCCTTTGAAAACAGTTGCTGTTTTTTAAAGTCCAAAAGTTCAAAAATATTTCCCCCGAAAGCTTTATTTTCACATCCTTTCACAGATCCATTTGTGGACATATTTTGTAAATTAATACATTTACCAGGGTGCAGCTGACAAATGTTAGGCACTTCAAACCCTCCAAAGCGACTTCGCACACAGAATATTAATTAGAAGTGGTGTCAGGTTCAGGTGGAAAGCAATTCTTTTTTGCTATGTTTGATTAATTATGCTGTACATAACACTTCTTCACAAGTCCATAAGACAATCCAGGTTGCAGGGTTAATCCATCGTCTTCAAGAAATCATAGCCAGGGTTAAGACTGCTGGGACACACAACTTCTCTCACAAATGCAAACTGGAAAGATGAAGGCCACACAAAGGTAATATGCTCAAATCTCCGTTTTCACACACTACATGGGTTTTCTCCTTCCTGACTTGATCTGTGCCAGATCACATCCCACAAATTCTTCAGCCAGAGTGCAAAGACCCCGTGGGCCAACTCTCTGCATTTGCTTGTTCATGCTTGGCACAATCTGCTGATTTAACAGGGAACCAGAGATATTCACCTCCATAGCACAATGCAGAAAGGCTTTTTTTTATCACCAGTTTAGCACCAGATTGCAAAATCAGAGCAACAGAAGACATTTTTCAATGTCTCAATAAAATGTCTTTAATTTTCTGAACTGTCCCTCCTTGCCTTCATTTCCTGTCTCCTTCAGCATACAGCCTGGTTTGTTTGCTTTTCGGTGAATGGGGGAAGGGAGTGGGAATGGGAGAAGAGAATTCATTTCTATTTACTTGGTTTGATTTGATGATGTTTCCATGATTAATGTCCTTAAGAAATTTTTTCTTTCCTGAGGCAAAAACAGCAAGGGAAATGCTTTATTCAAGGAAGTGCAGGGCAAAAAAATTTGAGAAAAGTACTTTTCTTGGCTGATCATTGTTAAAAAAAATAGGTAACGAAACGCCAAAGTACAGAAAGATTGAAGTTCTTCTGTTTACATATAGAAGCATGAAAATAGATATGTAAATTGGCAATATTTTCTGTAACACGGAGGAGGAGAAATTGCTTGAGAAATGGCTGATGCCAAGCAGTTCTCTGAGCTTAATGCGTTGGCGGGGTCCTGGCAGCAGCCCTTAAAAAAATACGACGCATGTTTATGTGCATTCAACACTCCCTTTGGGAGACCTTCTTTCTTCAGATTGTTCTGTGGGTTGTGTTCGGCACCCAGCACATACCACAAGCGCAATATCTGCTTCTTATCTACTGTAGAGAGATTACTACAACTATGTAGGTAAATTTTTCATATGGAAAATCAGCAGAGAGTGTGATGAGGGACTCTGAGCACCTACTGAAGGAGCCAGGGCTGTGGGAATAAAGCTGACCACACAAAAATGTGGATTGTCTCTGGCAGAAATAGCATAACTCAAGGAAAATATAGCAAAGCGTGCAGAGAGAGTAAAGTCAAGGCCAAAACCAATATGCAACAAATGCAGTGTTAAGATGTCCCCAGACATCTCCCAGGAGGGTATCTGCAAAGTCAAGACAAAGGAACATAGATGAAACTCGATCATTTTGTACACAGTGTGAATGCTAACAACACCCAATGGCAGAGTGTTCAAATAGAGACCATGGTTTTGACGGGGAGTAGGAAGGGGTATGCTTAAAAAAAGTAGTGTTTTTAGTCCTGTGAGATCAGAGTTAGCTTGTGGTGTTGACCACAAGATACATACCTCCCATTGCTCAAAGGGTCTTCTTCTCTCTCCCAAAAAGAGACTTTTTTTTCAGTTCCATGGATGGTTTATATTTTCTTACATTCAGAAAAGGAAATATAAGTACTGTACTCTTCCTCTCCTGCCTAGACTCACTTCTGATGCTCTAACTGAGGAAGAGTCCAGGCTGATCCTGGATGTCAGAATTAATGCTCTTACATCATTTTATACACTAAAATGACAGACTTCTCAGCTGCCACAGAGACTGCAGGCAAGCTAAACTAACAGAGGTGTTCCTAGTGTGTCGTCGACACCCCAGTGGGAATGCTGTTCTAGGCTTGTGTGAAATGGGAGGATGGGGGGTATTGCCTTAAACCTGACCACTTTTTGACAAGCTGATCCTATACTTAACAGAAGCTTGGTAAGTGAAAGTGCCATTACCTCCAGTGGTAATGGCAGCTGAAATTGATCTATTATGAGTGCTACAAATTTGAATGGTTACGCTAAATGCTATTAAAATGTATGAAATCTCTTTGTCTTCAATTATTAAATGGAGTAATTTATGAAACCTAATCTCAATAACCTCACTGTCCTACTGACCATCCCTGATGAAAGGAAGAGTAAATGTGGAGAACAGCAATATTGATCTATTCTTAAAGGGGGAAAGAAGAGGATCAGGCCTGTTAACCCTTCACTGCAGGAGAAAGTGGTTCATTCGTGGTTTCTTTTCCCCCAGAGGTCATGTCCTTCTTTCATTTCTGGGGTCAGGTTTCAGTCTGACAAGTGGTAATTGATTCCGCTGCTGGTTAGGCTGGGGATAAGTGGGAGATGAAGTTTCAGTGAAAACAAATAGCACTTCACAGGTCTGACCTTTCCTCTTTAAGCTTTTGTTGTGGTTTACTTGGGATGTGCAGCTTAAAGACTTAAAACCAGTGGTGTCTACCTCACGAAGTTTCAGATGGTTGCTCCCAAGATTTTGGCCTGGAGTTAAAGCTGGCTTTTGTCTTTAGGTCTGCTGGCAATCTAGCCTAGAAAGCAAGGGTTTTTGCCTTCTTTCCCATGACTTTGAGCAGGACATGAGAACACAGTCCCACAGTAGCCATGACATTTTGCCAATAGGCTAAGGTTCACAGCTTAGAATTCCAGTGTTCAGTAGTCCTGTTTTGAGAAAAAACATGTATTAAAGTATAAACGCAGACACTGCTTCTCAAATCAAGTCAACCGAGGAGTCGACAAATCTCTACCACCTATTTTCTTGCTACAGCCCTCTCCTTCTACCAACACAGCAGACAAATTGCATCTTGTGCACATACCTAGATACACTGTCTTGGGTACGTAATTCACCCTTGTCATTTAAGCCAGCTCTGAAGCAGATCCTTGTTGCTTAGTATGCACTTTTGCAATATATACACATCTTATCAATGATCCCTGCTGGAAAGTGGCGCAGGATTGCAGGACAGTGGTTTCATCTACACCCAGTTAATGAGAAACACTCTAATTCAAAAAGCAAAAAGCATATTGACCTGCTTGTGAATCTTTATTCTGTATATAGCAGAAAGGAAAATAGCCTCAAGGGCTCTGTTCAGATGCTTCCAGTTAGGGATAATATTTCTCAAAAGTAAACCTCTTTATTTACAAGCATGTTGTTATTGCCAAAGTCAGTCTTAATTTTAAGGTGTTCTCAGAAGAGTGCACACAGCTCATGTCTTAGTAGAAGCAACCAAAATGTTGCAACCCATATGTTTTGCCAACAGAAACAACACATTTGCAAGGGGAAAGGTTTACTGCATCCTTCCTTTTTTGGTGTTTTTTTCCTTCTTCCCTCAAGTGTCCTGAGTTTCCGAGAGAGCCCTCCTCCACTTCCAACAATTTTCTTTTCTGTCCCAGAGCAGCTGCCACTCCCAGTAGCACTGGCTCCTTCTTTGGCTGGGCTGCAACCCCCTGGGCGCTCCTTGGAGAAACTGCCAGCCCTCAGCACTCTTGCCCAGAGACACGAGGACCTACAGCCAGTTCAAATAAATCTGGGACCATCTGTGCATCAGGCTTCCCAGCACCTCAGCCAAAGATACGCCACACTCAGCCATCCTCAGCAGTCACAGCCCTGCCACGAGCATGCCTGCTGGATGGGATCAAAGCCACGCGGGAAGAGGTGGTGAGAGACATGCCATGAGAAAGCATTTTCAGGGAGCCAGCTAGTGGGTGTGCCCTTCCTTTCAAACAGGAATGCAGAATGCCCAACTCAGCATGCCAATGCAAGGAGAAGTGGGGAGGCAGACGGACCCACCGCAAAGCAGCAGTGCAGCAGGAGCCTGTGGGGTCCCTGAAGGCATCCAGCATCCCCTCTTCTGCTCCCTGACAGCTGTGTGGCTGTGGTTCTCCATGACTTTACACCACCAGCCCAGCCAGTCTAGGCCTTGCTGTCTCTAGCATCTCCAGTGCCCTCAGAAGTAGATGTCTTCAGAAACTTGCTTTCTCCATGGCCCCTCACAGTGTGCTTCAAAAGCCCAGTATACAGCCTCTAGCTCTTTTGTTCTGCAACTGAGGAGCTTCCTAAAGGAGGTTCAATGTGTTGAATATTTGTTTGGAGGTTGATACTGCCACTTTGCTCCCAGTTGAGAGAAAAAAAAATTAATAATTCTGTTTTCAAGGACTTATTCTCTTTTCCCTCTAATATTTTTCATTTACTCTACATGATAAGCCACAGATCCATGGTTGCCTAACCTCTCTTTCATAAGAGCAAACTAGGGGAAAAAATGCTCTTGCCAGTATGTCTTGAAAGAAATGTCATATACCAGCTGCCTGTGCAATAACCAACTGTGAAGCAAAGACAAACTCATTACATATTGGTATCATTACTTCATTTGCTCTGTGGAAGGACAAAATACCTGTCACCAGTTTTGGATGCTATATCCACCAGCCCCTGCCTCCCACTCAAAAAAAGTCCCCCTTAGCAACAGTGTTCTTCTGCTGGGAACAAAACTGCACTTCAGAGTACGTTTCCATGTATCTGTCCCTGCCCAACCCCCAGTGGTCTTGTGGCAGGGCAGCAGATGAGCGGCACTAAACATGAGACTCCATAGAACTCCCACGTGGGGCATGTGGAGCAGCAAGGGAGCAGTAGCCGCGAGAGGCCGTAATGCAGGAAATGGTCCTTCTAATCACCTGGCAAGAGCAAAGAACAGGGCACATCTGCTGGAGTAGCCAGTCTTTGGTTTTTTTCAGAATGTCCATATTACAATAGGATTTGGACTGATTGCCAGGAATGATTGGAAAAAAGATGCAGGAAGATTACAAGACTCTTTACATGATAGTCTAACTATAACCAACTAAAGTAAAAGAGAGTAAATCTCCATCCTTTAATCTGGACAAAACCATTCCATAAACACTGGAATGTTTCTGAATTGTGTGATTGGGGCAATAATTTTTATTTAAAAGATCTGCATTTAAAATGTATTGGAGAAAGCATACCAGCACATTCACATACAGTAAAATG
This sequence comes from Trogon surrucura, assembly GCA_020746105.1. Taxonomy (NCBI): domain Eukaryota; kingdom Metazoa; phylum Chordata; class Aves; order Trogoniformes; family Trogonidae; genus Trogon; species Trogon surrucura. The sequence continues at coordinate 102,452,421 of CM036617.1, read as the reverse complement.
CATAAGGTGAGGGGAAATGACAAGGATCTTAAGTCTCAAGATGATCCAAATTGTGCATCCAGATGTGCCAGGGAACTTTTAGTCTAATAAAATCTTTGACATTGTATGTTTCATAACAAAGCTTTTATATTTGAAAGAAAGGGAATCAAAGGACCAAGTTCTGAAAATTATAGTCATAATTGTTCAGGTCAAATCCCGATCTATGTTAGCCCAGGCAGGGCTGGAAAGGATCATCAAGTCCAGCCTATGACACAACACCACCACATCGACCAGACCATGGCACTAAGTGCCACATCCAGCCTCTCCTTACACACCTCCACGGATGGTGACTCCACGACTTCCCTGGGCAGTGCATCCCAATGCCTGATCACCCTCTCCCTGAGGGTTCCAACCCTTCCTGAGATCCAACCTAAACCTCCCCTGATGCAGTTTCAGGCTGTGTCCTCTCGTCCTGTCACTAGTTGCCTGGGAGAAGAGCCTGACCCCCACCTGACTACAACCTCCCTTCAGGTAGCTGTAGAGAGTGATAAGGTCCCCCCTGAGTCTCCTCCAGGCTAAACAACCGCAGCTCCCTCAGCCTCTCCTCACAGGACTTTCCCTCCAGTCCCTTCACCAGCCTCGTTGCTCTCCTCTGGACCCGTTCCAGCCCCTCAAGGTCTTTCTTGCAGTGAGGGGCCCAGACCTGCACACAGGGCTCGAGGTGAGGCCTCACCAGTGCTGAGCACAGGGGCAGAATTACATCCCTGCTCCTGCTGGCCACACTGTTCCTGATACAAGCCAGGATGCCATTGGCCTTCCGGGCCACCTGGGCACACTGCTGGCTCCTGTTCAACCGATTGTCAACCAGCACTCCCAGGTCCCTCTTTGCCAGGGTGCTCTCCAGCCACTCGTCCCCCAGTTGGTAGCACTGCAGGGGGTTATTGTGGTCAGAGTGTAGGACCCTGAACTTGGTCTTTTTGAACTTCATCCAGTTGGCCTCAGTCCATAATATTTCAATATTTGTTATAGCAGGCATGCATACTATGACACACATACATATATATATATATATATAGTTAAATGAGCACCACCAACTTTTCCATCTTGATGAAAGGGGAATTTAATTAGATTGCTAAAAAAAAATAATAAACAGATGTAATAGGAAACATTTCTAATAAGGAAATTCACGTTACAAAAAACCCTTGACTAATCATAAAGTGATGCAGCTTTGAAAGGAAATACTTTGATTGCGTTTTTACTCCTCTGAGAAGTCAGATATGTGGAAATACCCAGGATTTTAAAAAAATATTTCCTGCTGTGCAGAAAAAAAAACAGATTGTAAACTCAGGAACTAGGATCTGATTCTTATCTTTTCTTTTTCTTTTTTTTTACTCAGGTGAATCCTGTGTGTTTCGCAAGAGTAACCCCACAAACTAAGGTGAAAATATTTCTGATTTCCACAAATGAGGAGCATAGGAGAGAACTCACTGAATAAGGTTGGTGATATGGATGTTATTTTTCTACTTCCCTGTTACAACTACAATGCAAATAATGTAATTATGTCAGTGTTCAAGTTCAGCAACACAGTGCCAGCTAATTGCAGTAGACATTTGTCACGGGTTTGAGTCTGGCAGGGTTTTTGGAAAAGCATGGGTAGAGCTGTGTGGGAAGCTTCAAGAGCCTTTACCACCCCCAGGTAGAGTTGGACCTGCCTCTGGCCAGGGCCAGGACAATCAGTGCCTCTGCCATTGAGGTATTTAAGAAGCGATCCCAGTGTTCTCTTTCTCTCTTTTGGTTCTGTCTTGTTTTGAGCTGTCCTGTCTTTAGTGTTGGGGAGTTTTTCTGTCAGAGAAGGGGGAGGTGAGAGAAGAACAAAGGAACATCGCCCTGAGAAGAAAGAGGGGCAGAAGAGTCCCAGAGGAGAAGGAGAGGGAGAAGGCTGCTGGAGAAGGACCTATCCCTGAAGCTCTGTGGTGCCTGAGATGGCAGGAAGGTGACTGCCTGCCCAGCTGCGGGAATCGACAATAGCGAGAACATCCAGCATGCATCGATACGTGCAGAGACCCATGCAAGAGCGGAGAGGGACCAAGCATCAGCAGAGAATGTGTCTGAGGCAATCAGTGGCCCAAATGGACTCATGAAGAGGCAGAGGATTGCTTCCTGTGAGGTAGACACCATGCGGCATGAAGGAGAGACTGTGAGGAGCCCTCCTTCTCAAGGAGGATCCGCCATGGACAATGAAAAGCGGCCAGACGGACTGCAACCCCCACCCCCTGCCTCCCTTGCACTGATGGGGGGAGCAGGTAGCTGGGAAGATGAGGGGCAAAAAGTATCTCACTATCTTACTTTGTAAAGAGTTGTGGTGAATTAAATCCATGTTTTTCTCCCCAAATCTCTCTGGTTCTTTACCCTTCATCTTAAATGGTAGATTATTACTCTCTCTATCCTTAATCTCAACCCATGAGCCTTTTCACTTGAATTTTCTCCCCCTACATGGTGGAAATAGAGGTAGGGAGAGGAGTGAGGTGGAGACCGCGTGTTTTTTTATCCCAGTTGGCTTGAATCACAACAACATTCTGAAACAGGGAGTATATATATTAATAAGCTTTTTTTTCCCCACTTGCCTTAAAGATAAAGGAAAAAATGTATTCTGTATCCTCTCACCAACACAAACAGGAAGCAAAGTAATGCCTGCAGTGGTGTCCCATGAGTTACTTTGGCTTTACATCAGTATAATTTTGAAGAAAATGTATTGCTATGAGAGGAAAGAAAGTGCAGACAAGCAGAGAGGAATAAAGGCAGGCGTTCATACATTCTCTTTTTTGCATTAATATTTGTCTGGTACTATCCTTCACACTTCAGTGAAAGGAGTAAAAGCCATGTTGAGTGCGGCATGTTGTGCTGTAGCCAAGAATTTTCCACACAGCTGGAAATGTGTCAGGCTGAGAAAATGCAGTATTCTTTTCTGACCATGAAACGATCTATATCATAGGACCATAGAACAACAGAATCACAGAATCATAGAATCACGGAATGTTAGAGGTTGGAAGGTATCTCTAGAGATCATCTAGTCCAATCCCTGCCAGAGCAGGATCACCTAGGGCAGCCACACAGGAACGCATCCAGGTGGGTTTTGAAAATCTCCAGAGAAGGAGACTCCACAACTTCCCTGGGCAGCCTGTGCCAGTGCTCTGTCACCCTCACAGTAAAGAAGCTTCTCCTCATGTTGAGGTGGAACTCTCTGTGTTCTAGTTTATACCCATTATTCCTTGTCCTATTACTGGGCACCACCGAAAACAGATTGGCCTCTTCCTCTTGACACCTAAGATCCACTCTCAACCTTATCTTTTCAAGACTGAACAGCCTCAGTTGTCTCAGTTTTTCATCACAGGAGAGATGATCAAGTCCAGTAATCATCCTCATAGCTCTCCTTTGGACTCTCTCCAGTAGGTCCCTGTCTCTCTTGAATTGGGAAGCCCAAAACTGGATATAGTATTCCAGGTGTGGTGTCACCAGTGCAGAGTAGAGGAGGAGAAGAACCTCCCTAGACCTGCTGGACACAATTTTCTTAATGCACCTCAGGATCCCATTGGCCCTCTTTGCCACAAGGGCACGTTGCTGTCCCATGGACAACTGACTGTCCACTAGGACTCCAAGGTCTTTCTCCACAGGGCTGGTTTCCAGCAGGGTGTCCCCCTAATTTGTACTGGTGCCTGGTGTTGTTCCTCCACAGATGTAGGACTCTATACTTGTCCTTGTTGAACTTCATGAAGTTCACCTTTGCCCAGCTCTTTAGCCTGTCTAGATCTCATTGAATAGCAGCACAGCCCTCTGGTGTGTCAGGCACAGCCCCCAGTTTCATATCATCAGCGAACTTGCTATGGATATACTCCATTGCTTCATCCAGGTAGTTGATGAAGATATTGAAAAAAACTGATGCCTGAAGAACACCACTGGCCACAGGCCTCCAACTTGACTCTGCGCTCTGATCACAACCCTCTGAGCCAGTTAATAATCCCACCTCATAGTCCAATCATCTATCCCATGTTTCTTGAGTTTTCCTCTGAGGGTGTTATGGGAGTCAGTATCATCAAGTATCATTAAGAAAATTTTTTTAAGAGGCTGCCCAACTACCTCATGCCCAACTACCTCATCCCAGCATATCATGCTCCTTTTTTTAAGTATATCCTATCAATAAACAAAGAAATGAAACGAATAGCAGTTGCCAAACAAGTTGGCCTGAGTCACTCTCCCAAGGAGAGATGTAAGAAAATAAACCATTCAGGTGGTGCCTTGTAGTTGTTGGCACCGAGGCACTCAGGGTGGGAATGACTTGGCTGATGACTCCATGTCCTGACATTTGTGAGGGAGTCAAGCTGTTCACCTGCAGGAATAACATCCCTGAGTCACAGCCAGCCCAGCCCCAGGCTTTGTTCGGGTGATACAAAGGGCTGGTCCACATGGCTGGCTGGCCCATGGGCACTTCCACTGTTGCTTCCAGATCTTCTTTTGTGAGCCATGGTAAAAAGAGGACAGCCACAGTGCAGAGCATCCAGGCTACAGTTCTGACACCTGTTATATATCTCTTCACCCCCACATCTGTCCTGATGGTTGGGAGCAGGCTTTGCCCAAGCTCTGCCTTAGCCAGGGCAAGACAGGAACAAGCAATCTGTCACAGCCATTCTTAGCAATTTTAAGATGGTTTTGCATTGCCAAAGTAAAAAAATGGGAATCTGAGGCCCAAGAATGACATTGAATGGCTTAGAATGTACCTCCTAGGAAAACAGCAATTAATATCCTTAAATTAAAAATTCAAAGGTCATTCAAACAGGAGGCCTACAGATGGAGCTTAGAGCTTCACATTCACCCCCATATTTTCCCTCTTCACACAAGACCCCTTTTTTAATGGACTCCTGGTTTTGATGTTGGGCAAAAAAATTCTGGACTCACAAAACCCAAAAGATCTTCACATCATCTTTGGTAAGCCTCTCTTTCCACTTCACGCCTTAAAAAATTTGTTTGAAATCTGGAAGTCTGGGACTGGGAAGTTTACGGGAGTTACAAGACTAACACTTGACTCAATGAAGGTGCCACATGTGAGATATCTAGAGCCAAGTGTTTCCTGCTTCACCATGCCAGCAAGGCATGTGTGAGAAGGGAGTGAGAGAAAGGCCAATTCTGTGGAGGATGGTTGGCAATTGACTTAATGTGCTTTCACGTACACTTTTCTAAAAGCTGTAAGTTGCTAAAGGGAGTATCCCTTGCTTGAGCTTTTCAGTTCTCCCCATCAATATCCAGGCAGCCCAGAAGTGACATGTAGAAGCGCTTGTGGTGAGTGACTGGGAAGAAAGCCTGAAAAAAAAACTTGTCTATGGAACACCATCCAGCTCTTTCTGCACACAGGTGGCCTGGGCAAATGTCTTTCTCTGTCAGAAAGCTGTGGAAAAAGGTATTGCAAAAAATGGTATACAAAACCATCTGAGCAGAGGAAAGCAACTCTCATTAGGCAGAGTATGAACCACATTACAAAAACATTCAGCTTTTACTTAGGTAATAAAAGAGACTCTAGTGATGAGTAATATTAATGTGTTGTGTGAGGAACTGTTTTAAGAGAAGAAAACTTTCAATTGCATGTTTTCGTGAGTGTTGTTGGGTTCAGAGCAGTTTCGCAAACTTGAACCTTATTTTTATGTTTGAATGGAAGATGAATTCTTTCAAAAATCTTATGGGATTATGAGATCTACGTAACAAACAGTTTTATAGAGAGGCATAACCTTTTTGTATTTTATTTAGCATAGAGTACACTGCATGAGCACTAAAGACAGCAAACTAATGATACAGCAATAATAGAAATGCTGAGATTTTGGTTGTTTGCACGCAAGAGAAGAATGTAGGATGTTGCATTACTGTTGGAATTAAAAGAAAAGAAAGAAACTGTTATCTGCATTTAAATCATTTCTTTCTTGGGGAGGGAAAGTAAAAACATTGGAAAGCCTGAAGGATTCCAGGCCATTCATCACAATAATCTGTAGAAAGGATTCATCCTGTCCTTCTACACTCCAGCAACAGATGGTTGGGAGATAAAGTATCTTTTAAAGAAGCAGAGCTATGCAGAAGACAAAGTATTATTTAGTGGTCTTAAATCAACACACATGGTTCATTTTTAAAGACCCTTAAATTTGATGATAGACCATTCTGGAAGCTGGCATTTTCCTATTTATAAATATCTTTGTTGCTTTGACTTTTGTTCTACTTCTGGGTATTACGTCAACGCCTCTGGGGAAGGGGCTGTCCTTTTTATATCCTTCTTAGATGTTTATTCAGCATTTAATACCCCAGAACAGGGCATTGTCCGTGATGAACTTCGATCTGGCAAAATAAACTTTGACAATAACCTTTGCCCATCTGCTGCCAAGGTCCAAGAAACATGATGCCACTCACCGGGGACTTGTCATTTCTTGTTTTTCCCCAGATAGCAAGAAGTGCAGTTTCAGACTTTCACTGCTGCTCTCAGACATGGACATAGCAGTTGCAACAGATTTAATATTGAGAGATTTAGCAAAGCACTTGCCACTGAGTCAGTCTCAGTAAGATCACACAGAAAACCTCAGAAGAAATTGATTAGCCTGTCACCTGAAGTGCCAGTCATCTGCAATGCCTCAGTTTCACTTGGAAAGATAATGTTTATCTTTTCCATATCCAACAGTAACCAAGTGAACAACATTAAGGGAGTCTTTTTTCAATAATGCAAAAGTGAAAAAGTAGCAACCCACCTGGCAAAGGGTGTGCACTCCTTTACCGTACATGAGAAGGGCGACAGGAAGCACCACTGTAATTTTGCTCTGTGCAATTTAGCTTTTCAGAAATTCCTCCAGAAACAAGCTCTGGCTTTAACATACATCACATGTATCCACATCCATCTTATTTATCTACAATTCACAGTACATACATCATTACAGTACAACATATTTTACCAGAAAACTTCAAGTGATACGCTATATAAAACTCTTACTTAACTACAAATTAATGTAGAAAATAGTAGTGTGCTCGTTAGGAGACATTTCCCTAATTTGCACAGCAAATTTAGTTCTAATCACTAAAATTAGCAGCTCAAGTTACCAACTAAAAGGAGGCAGTGACTTCAATTTGGCAACTTAGCTTGTCTTGCCTGTAATAGTATTTTAATCCACACTGGCCATATTCAGCCAAGTGTGCCTCATCCTTTACGTGAAAGGACTTTTGTTGAGGTGATGGAACATCACCCGTGAGTTCTCTGTCTGCATCACTCCCGTACAGAAGCATCACAAGAAAGGGGTAGGCTGATCAATGCAGAGAAAGGCTTCTCTTTCTGATCATCATCTCCAGGAAGGAAGAAGGAGCACACTACACCAAACAGCTCCAGGCAAGCCAGGAAATGAAAGCTAAGCGTGCAAAGGCCCTATTCAGAGCTTCTTGAAGCCAACATCTGACATTTTGGACAGAAAATCAAACATATCGAAATATTTCAGGTCAAGCTTTTAAGAGTGAGAAGTATTTTTTTAGCATTATTTGCACATTCAAACTAATACTGGTACAGGCAATAGCTGTTTCTTTTTCATGAACTTACCAGTTTGCTCATCTGAAAGTTACAGAAAGCAACTTCAGAGGTAAATGACAATAAATAGAGGATCTTTTATGAAAATATAATCCATTTCAAGTAGCAGGACAGTTAACTTGTGAAAACTGGACCATTGACTTCAGAGCTTTAGAGAGTAATGACTTGACCTAGCTTAGCTAACCAGCCACACAACTTAGGCAGTATTTGTTCATGCAATAATTAAGCCAGCAGTATTCTGTAAAGATTCATTGTTTTGCCTAACGTGAACATGTACCGTACATATATGGTTAAAAATATGAAGCCAGTTGTGCCTATGCTAGCACAAAAAATGCCCTCAAGAGATGCTATGCTCTAAATATCTTATTTCAGCTTCTTTAATCTATTGTTATGCTTTGTAACCTTTACTTTGTTCCAGAAACAAAACGAGGCAACCCCTTAAACTGATTCACACTTGTAGAACTATTTTCTCTGCTAATTTATTCCATATGTTTATTTCCTTTGGGGGTAAGTTATTCCAACCCAAACTCCTATTTTGGCCATATTTTCACACTATATAGAATTATAGAATAGTTTTAGTTGGAAAGACCTTTAAGATCATTGAGTCCATCCACTGACCTAGCAACACCAAGTCCACCACTAAACCATGTCCCTGAGCACCTCATCTACACATCTTGTAAACATCTCTGGGGATGCTGACCCCACCATGTCCCTGGGCAGCCTGTTCCAATGCTTGACAATCCGCTGGGGAGAAACACCCGATCTAAACCTCCTCTGGCCCAACTTGAGGCCATTTCCTCTTTTTCTATCATTTGTTACACAGGAAAAGAGGCCAACTCCCACCTTGCTACAACCTTCTTTCAAGTAGTTGCAGAGAGCAACCAAGTCTCCCCTCAGCGTCCTTGTTTCCAGGCTAAACAACCCCAGCTTCCTTGCCAATCCTTGTAAGACTTTCTCACCAGAACCTTCACCAGCATTGTTGCCCTTCTTTGGACACACTCCAGCACCTCAATGTCCTTCTCGTCATGAGGCGCCCAAAACTGAACACAGGATGTGAGGTGAAACCTCACCAGTGCCAAGTACAGGGGGACAATTATTTCTCTGGTCCTACCAGCCACACTGTTTCTGATATGGGCCCGGGTGCCATTGGCCTTCTTGACTACTTAGGCACACTGCTGGCTCATGTTCAACCAGCTCTCCACCAACTCCTCCACATCCTTTCCCAGCAGGTAGCTCTCCAGCCACTCCTTCCCAAGCCTGTAGCGCTGCCTGGGGTTGTTGTGACCCAAGTGACTCAAGGACCCAGCACTCGGCCTTGTTGAACCTCATCCAGTTGGCCTCAGCCCATGGATCCAGCCTGTCCAGGTCCCTCTGCAGAGCCTTCCTGCTCTCCAGCAGATCAACATTCCCACCCAACTTGGTGTCATCTGCAAACTTACTGAGGGTACTCTCTATCCCCTCATGCAGATCATTGACAAAGCTATCCCATAATGTTCTACCTTTTTAGTAATGTAATAATTTTTCTCTACCAGCTTAGTTAGCCTTATTCTAAATTTGATAATGTAGGACTTTTTTTTTTTTCTTTTTTTCTTGCTGGACAGGCAGCTACCCATTTTATCAGTATCTTAGACAGCAATGAACTTTATACTAAAATGGTAGATCACCGTGTTCTGCCCCAAACTGGTCTGGAATCTTGAATTTGCAGGAACAAGAGGGAACCTGCTCAAATGCATTCCAAGCAATGGAGAGCATTGATCTAAATCAATATTTCATTTTTAAAGGTTACTTATGACTGAAAGCAATTCTTAAGATGTCATGCCACTAACATGTGCATCTATTTTTTCAGGACACAAATGTCTCTCTACCTTTATTTTACCACACATGGCAACAATCTTGGAGCAAAAACACTGACCAATTTCTTCCACCCTCTTCCACCATTCCTGTAATACTGCCATTGTCAAGGATAATACTTTTTGTAAAGACAACCCCTAAATACTACACACACTAAGTTTTTTTCATGGACTTTGTGTCTCAGGCTTCCCCATATTGCAAAAATGACTGAAAAACCTAACATGTATAAGGGTGGGAATTCACACGGTAATTTTACCATGAAATCTCTCTCTTTTTCTTTTTAGAGCATTGGACCCCAGGGATGGATATGTTACAAACGTTTCTCTGTCTTTACATATTTATTTAATAAAATCATGTTACACCTCAAGAAATACCATATGAAAACACTTCTGCAAATCCCTTTGAGCATGAAATTACTGTCTGGATAAATCAGAGAATTCTATGAAATAGTAATAACAACTATTCTTCAAAACAAAATCCCAGTTCAGTCAACGTGTATCTGGTGACATTAAAACACACAGTTGTCAGACTATAATGCATAACCATGTTGTTCTTCTCACTCATCATATAGCACAATTTTGTAAAATGACAAACCATTTTTTTATGTTCTAATATTTGAGTGCTTGCATTGACAGAGCTATCTAGGATTTTAGTAAAGAGCATGAATAAGCGACATTTTCTAAACCTGTATTATGCATCTGGGGTCAAGACCATCTAATTGCAACCTCTAACCTATAATGCATATCAAATGCATGTTAAGATAGGGATACAAGGAGTTAGCAGGGCTAGAGACTGTATCTTTTCTATTACAGAGAAAAACAGCCATCCCCAATACAGTCATATTAGACTTCCTTTAAAACATTTTATTTTCCAAGAAAAACAAGACCAGAATAACAACTTCAAAATGTTTTTCAATCTTTGTATTTGTTTTAAAAGAGAATAAGAACTATCATAGCATGGTATATGAGCTATAATGAGATTTTTGAGACACATTAGAGTAACTATTGAATTAATAAATAATGTTTTGTGGCAAAAGATTACTTCTGTGTGTCCTGGTCACTGAAACCTAATGAATTTCAATGTCCAATGAAGAAAAGAAAAGAAGAGCTAGGAAAAGAAATCCAGTTCATTCTGATGGTTTTCAAACATTGTTAGCCTTTAGATGTTAACACCTCTGATTAAATAGCACCTTGATAAATACAGAGAAGCCTCTAGCATTTTAACAGAGATTTCCTACTGGCATTAAGTCAAGGAATCCAGAAACAAAGCCTGTAAGACAGCATTGCACTGTGTAAGGAGTACTGCTAACTTATTTTACAAACAGTGCACTCTTTTTTTTGTCATGTCTGAGTAGAAAATCCACGCACCGAGGACACTAGGGGTCTTTCTGTCAACTCTAACTTCACAGAATCCTGTCTTTTCTTTACCTTGCCCAAACAACTAACATTGAGTAGCAGTTAGCAAGTCTCAGAATCATAGAATCATGTTAGCAGATGATAAACATCAGTAGATCATACTCTAAAATTACATGGAACAGGCCAAATTTCTAACAGCAGTTCTCTCTGGAGAAACATCAATGCAAACTCAGTCTGAGAATCTGAACTTCGTTTTTCAGAATGTATTTTTCTATATTATTTTTCATCTCTGGTATTTCAGTTTGTGCTCTGTCCTTAAGAAGCAGATATATGTTTTCTATGTTTTTCCAGTGACCCTTTCCCCTGTGTATTACCACACAAGCATCAAAACATCCAGAAAAAACAAGGGAATAAAAATGAGAGGTGAATCACCAACAGGAGCAGTAGTAGAACTCTGGGATGTATTTGAACATGGAGAATATAAGGGTCATAGGAACATAGGGGAGTTTTATGGGAAACCTCATAGATGATGGCCAGGCAGAAGCAGAGAGGGAGACGGTGATGCCATCCCAGTCTTTGCTGCCGACAATCTGGCAGGCAAAAGGAGAGGCATCATAAATCATAATGGACGCGTGGACAGAGGCAAAGATGGAAGAGTTTTGAAAGTGAGTGCAAGAACTTGAGCAGAAATATAATTTTTCCAACTCAAGGCCACAGCTAAACTCACCATTCCTGTGAAGGCTGATTTACAGTTTGTTGGTGGGTAAAAGAAAGAGGAGCAGGTAGCTGTCACACCACTATGCAACGGGAACAATGTAGGATTCAATATAATCCAAATTCCAGACTTGGAAGCTCTTGATATCTCTGGTTTCAGAAAACTCCAGGGCAAGCTAAATACGTTAGATATAGGCCAGAAAGTTCTGCATGCTGCTGTGTCCGCTTTTCTGCTATATAAATCACTTGAAAGGAGGTGAAAAGAATGAAGATCTGTTGACTGCAATAAAGCTTTCATGATTTGCACATCCTGAAATTTTGGCTCACTAACTCCTTTTTTAACTTTTTTCAAAGCTGTTCATATGAGGATATAGTGAGGCCTGATTCTCTATTTTCTTGCTTTTGCTAGCAATAGCAAAATATCACCATTGCATTCCACTTTCCTTTTTTTCACAGGCAATTGGAGAAATAAGAAAATTTAAAAAACAACTGCCTCTCCTTCCAGCCTCATAACTAAATCTGCAGGAAAAGGAGTCCGGGACAGCCAGAAGGACAGTGTAAGCCCAGTGCCCAAGTGGGTTGCTGTCATGCATGCAAGCGAAAGTGGTCGTGACCCACCACAATCCATAGGAAGGTAGCAGGGATTACTCTCCTTTTCAAAGTAGTCATGTTGTAGGGAAATAGTGGAAGTCTTTCTGATTACTTAATTAGGGCTGAACCATGGCTTATTTAATCAGATTTAACCCTTTGAAGTTTTCACCTTCTGACTTTTATATTTCACTAAGTTTGAGAAGAAGCAATCTACTAAAATGCTACCCAAATAATTGCCTGTAGTAATGCCTTCAGTAGGCTCCTTCATTGTGAGCCCAACAGCACTTTTGTTGACTGGGGTTGATAAAAGATCCTGAGAAGTTCAAAAACTCAATGAATTTCAATGAGGTTACAATACTCAGTTCCTTTAGGGTCAGTTGAACATCTCAGATGGAAAGTATGGAGTATTATCATCTAATATGAAAAGCCGTACTTTGGACAGAGGAACTAGGAAAGCATGGTTTCTTATAGATGTGTGCCCTCCAACCCTCCAGCTCCCTGTAATTTATGATTGCATCCACTCTCTAGTCTGACTTTACTCTTCCTGCCACATCTGTCTCTTCCCTCCATCACAGCAAAGCATTAGAACCATCCTTTCTCCCTAGGATGTAATTACTGGTTGATAACAACATAGCAGGGACCATAGCCTGAACTGTGCTGAGTGGTTATCTGGTAATCCAAACAAAGCAGTAATAGTGTAACAGTGTAACAGTGGAATTTGTGGTGTGACTCTCCTCTCAGTGGGATATTAATACAGATCTCTCTCCTCCACCCAACCTTAAATTTTCACAAAAAATGTAGTGTACATCACCTGTTGTTAACTTCATCCACGAATTTAGGTGAAATTTGTCCAGTTGTAAGGCAGTGTTGTGCTTTAACTAAAATCGGTATGGACAGATAGAAGGCATGGGTCCAGGAGCTGTCCTTGAGAAAGAAAGCCAGAAAACAGAACAAAACTAACAATTCCTCATTACACAGGCTTTATAAGTTCAGCTAATCAAATCAGGATTCCTTCTGCAGCCTCAAATTAATATTAAAATCTGAACATCTTAATCTTCTCACGTTTCCAAACACTAACTTAAAAATTCTTATTTGTTATCATATTCATACTTCCATTTAACTGGAAATGCTTGCCCAAAGTCCAGTAGCTTTGATCCTCTAGTGCGCATATTTGGATTTATTCTATATATGTGTTTGTGTCAACATTTGTAACCACGGTAGTAGAACATGTAAAGCATTTTTTGTCATGTCTAACATCTGACATGTGTAGCTTGTTCTTGCTCTTATAATCTCTACACAAAGAAGTTGTACACCTGTTGCAACGTTTTATTGGTGTTGGTTTGTTCTTAATATCATCCCATCTTAGATTTAAGTTAGAGAAGGCACATGACAGATAGATGAAATTAAAGATAGTGAAGCCCAGGATCATTCTCAGTTCTTGAAGTGGTCTGTCCTGAAGGCTTAGACTAACCCCCAAAATAAACATAAATCACAGTTTATGGCAAAGTCTCCAGCTTTATAGCTCTTTACATCTCAGAGATTTGGGTGAACATGTAGAAAATCTGTGTCCAGGTCAGTGAGTGCCCTGAAGATAAAGACTAAAGCATTAAATTTGACTTAGCGTTCCTCCTTGAAACCTCCTACAAGTTTTCTACCTCATGGGCAGAAGCAATGAATCAGGAAATCAAGAACACCCCTGCACTAGCAGAGGTAAGTCATTTTGACCACAGGGCACTGCAGACTGTTCATCAGCTCATTTCCTCTGTCAGGAAGGCACCGCCAGCACCACCTCCATGTTGCCTGAGTTCAGCTCAAAGAGTTCGTTTCAAGCTTTTTATTTTTTTTTTAAATGGGAAATAGTAATATGGGAAAAGATCAGAGTTTTCACTGCAGCTACTTTAGCTTCTCATATGAATGAAAGGAAGGCTGAAGCACATAGACGCACTTTCTCCTGCAAGACTTTTCCTCAGAGATGGTCCAGAGCTGCTGTGACAGTCTCATTTCCTTGAGCATTGCATACATTTCAACTCATAGGCAGGACCCAGAGATATAAGAGAGTGGAAGAGGCAGAATGATTCCAAGCAAGTTTAGGTTTAGTCTGAAGCTGTGAGGTCTATTGAGGAACATATGATGGCTTTATTTCCTACAAAAAAAATTTCTCCACACTAAGTACACAGTTTCAACTTGTATCATGGGTGCTATGTCCTGATTTGTCTCAGTCCTTTCCAAAGAATTTTTTGTCCAAATGGATGAAAATCTTTGTTACGCCAAGAACTAACTTCCTCTCACAAAGGAATAAAACTTCTTCCCTGCAACACTAATTGGAATTCAAGTTCAGAGAGAAACCCCATTCCAATAAGCCGATGTAACAAGGAGCCAGACCAACTTGAAGGACATACTCCTTATCCAAGGAGATGTTGTTCTTTTTTACTTCAGTATTGTAGAAAGGGTCCCAAGCCATGTTTCCTTGTGTATATTCAAGGGGTAACATCACCAGGACAACTTCACTTATCGAATCACAACAGTGTAATGAGTTGACTTAGTGCAAGATCTGCGTTTAGTCTGTGACTTCATAAAAAGCTAGCCTTCTCCACACAGCCCAGCCTCTCCTCCAAAACAATTTACATCAGAGTACAAGCGAACCATTTTTTTTCACTCTGTGACAAAGAGGATTCCTCCTGTCTGAAACAGCTGCTGTGCTCAGCAATATACACAGCAGAGCTAGGAGGGTCCAGCCTCCTCCTTGTTATTCTAGGATCTGCCAGAACTGTGAGTACCGTCTCACATCACAACAGTAGCTCCAAATGCTCAGTCCCACCTTTAGTCTAAACACCAGAAAGCACAAAGGGTGCATAAATAACAGGAGGATTGTTGCCCAGTGTTCATTTTAGAATGTGAAAACCCCAGTAAGCATCCCCAGAGCAAGGCATGAGTGAACAAGAGGGGCAAGAAAAGGTTTAGGCACCATCCCATCCTCTCCTGCAGGGCTGAGGCTCATGCCAGCAAAGCATGTACCAGGCAGGTGTGTTGTGTATGCTCATGGCAAAGCAGTCAAGATGAACAGCTAATGGTGAGCATTGATAGGAGGTGGGTTTGGTCTTTACATCAAAGAATGTAGAGATTTATTTCATATGTGACAGAAGGAGTTTCTCATTCCATAGTGATTCACAGTTTATCCTCACTCTTGTGGGTGATCACAAGGTTTCCACTATTCTTGCTTCTTTACACTGTGCTATTTAACTCAGCCTTTTTCTTTCTAGATATGTTATGAAAGCACACCTGCTTACATCCATCAGAAGTCTTTAAAACACAGCATTAGGCCACTCTGAAATAAATGTAACTCCTTAAAAGAGTATGCTCATCCACTCATGTGGTGTGCAAATGTTGCAAGGTAAGGGATGAAATGCAGCACTCTCAGGCTTTAGGCTCAGAAAAGAGATGTACAATAACTCACCTGCAGGCAGCAAGGCACCCTGGGCAGCGTGCATGTCTAGTGAGATCAGCAGAGGAAGCATTATTTCACCAGTCATATCAAAACAGCACAGAAACCCGCCAACCACGCTAGAGAACAGAGCTGTATTCTGGAGCCACAGTGCTGCAAAACTGCAGGACGCTCGTGTGCCAGACACCATCTTCCACAATGGGGCATCAGCCTCGTTGGCTGCACAGCTCTCTGACATGCACTTTTTGCCTCCTTCTTTGAAAGACAATGCATTTGCTTAAACCCATAAGTCAGCTCTCCCCTTCAGCCAGTTGCTGTTGAAGAAAGCTACAGGCAGAATTTCCACATTCCTGTTTTTCCCTCCCCAGGCTGTCTCTCTTTGGATGTTTGGCGTATCTTTGGCTTTGTTCCTCTCCTGACCACACAGTGTTTTGCAAAGCTCCTTCATCTCTTGGCACTTCAGAATAAACAGAATCTCTCCTCCAATATGCACTAGGACACGTCTCAGAAGTAAAAGCAGAGGGGAGTGAAGGCTTCCCAAAGGCTCAGGCAAGGCATGAGGAGTAGCCAGCAAGTTCCCAGGCCATGTCCACATCTTCTGCCTTCAGAAAAGGAGGCAGCCACCTGCAAGAGGAGCAGGCACAGCAGCAGGTCCCATGTCCTCAGCAGCAAGGACAGGTCTCTCCTCTTACAGAGGGAAGGATGCGAAAATACCAGTGTCCTCTCCTCTTAGGAGGAAAGGCAGATGGATATGGCATCATCTTGTCAAAACTGTCTTGTGACATCAGGGAAATGCCATGAAATGCAGATCATTGCAGTGCTAGAGCTCCTGCTAGGTACCTGCAAGCCAGAAAGCTGCCAAGGTAGTTGAAGACTATCTGCACCAGCCCCTTTGCTTCTAGGTACTTGCCAACCCAACCAAGCCATGTTATGATGGGGTCCAGCACCCAAGAGTATCAAGAAAAGTGGGAGGGAGCCCATGGGAGCCCAGAGCGTCTTTTCACCTAAAAGAGGAAGCACATACCCCAAGTCTCTAGTAGTGACTCTGTGTTTCCACACAGTGTCTTTTCAATCTCCAGCACACTTTATAAAGAAAGAAAATATTTTTCCACAAATGGTGTTTCCCACAGTTGTCTTTAATTGCTCATGCCCTCTGAGCAGGAGTATTTATTTTTATTCTTAGCTGACTGAAGTTGTGCCTAAAATCTCAGCCCCAAATTGCCCAACCAAGCAAAACGCAAGCAAATGACATCCATGCAAATAGTCTATTCTTGTTTTGTTATTATTTGGGTTGTTACCACATCCCATAGCACACTTTCCCATTAGCAGTGTTGGGAAAATGTCTTTTTAGCAGCCACTTGTGGGCCTGGTGTTATTTGTTTTGTTCCTAAATAGTATAAACATGTAAGAAAGAAAGATAGGTAGATTGACAGGCAAGTATCCATTTATATCTCTGCATGATTCCAATAACTTTTTACATGCTTTAGCTTTATATACAAAAGCAAAACATCTGCTATCATCAAAGATTAATTAAAGAAACCAATGAACAGGGAAAAAAAAGAAATATTCTCCCATAATAGATAAACAGAACATCTTGCTTGTTCTCAGGATGCTTCCCCCAAACCTCCTGATGCTGCCCTGGCAGGTGGGTAGGCAAACCCCTGATATTTAAAGTCCCAGTACAGGAATCATATGTGCAGATGATAGTCTTGGTTTCCCTGGAGGAATTGCTCATCCCATTTGACCTACCAGAGAAACTAATTGTTCTTGCAGTACCTCTGTCATCTACTCTCCTGGGGTACATGAATGAAATGAAAGAAATATAGAATAATGGTGAAATGTAGTTTACTTTAAGCCCTCCAATACTAAATCTGGCTTTTATAACCTAATGTTCTCTTGCCTCTTCACACATTTTCATCTGCTACTCTCAGCTGTTTTGCAGTTACAAAGAGCTTTCATTCCCAACACTGGTACACTTTCCTCTGATCCTTTTCCCAGTTTCATATGAGAGAAGAATAGGACTCACAAATTCAGGGTCCTAGTGATTTCAATGACAGAAGCATTCTCCTATTCTCAAGAAAATGTTAGTAAATTCTTGTCAACACATCTTGCAGAGGAAGTTAGAAATATCGACTATTGCTATAGCATATCTGTCCAAAGAAAAATTCTGCTGACATCAAAGCTCTCTTGGTGACCCTTTTCCATAACCACAAGGAGAGTACTGTGCAAGACAGGGGAGAATCAGGCCATTTTCATCAGGACGTAAGCACAAGGGAAAACGAAGAAACTCTCAAAAATGAGGCAAAAGAAGCTTTTCCAATTCTTTTTTACTCTTTGCAGTAAGCCTCATTCCGGGACACCAGCAGTAAGGTCTCAGGTGCTGTGCAAGTGCACAGCAGAGCTGCTGCTTTCATCCACAGCAAGAGTAAGAGAGATGAAGAAGCAGGAAATTGAACAGAGCTGCTGAAGGACCCCAGTCTCAGGTATCTCAGCAGGCCAGCAGCACAGCAGGTCTACTTTCCCAGCCCTTCACCCTACTTACCCTGGCGGGGCAGGACACATATCTGAGAGTCCCCTGTTTGCACCTGCTGAGCTTCTGAGTAATGTTATCTTACTATTCAATAAAAAGTGTCTTCAGAAAAGGCTTGCATGGGAAATAACTTGCCTGGAGTCAGAGGGCACAGAGCAGCATGACTTTCCATGCAACAAAAACTGGCTTCAGGTTTTAAAGACCCAATAGTCATTTACATGCTGAATCATTGCAGTAGCCCAAAGCTATCGTTCAAGGGTCATGATCATAACTAGTAACAAGAGGAAGAAAGATTGAGAAGTTATAAATTAGACACAAGTATGAGCTGAGGCAGATATACGCTCAGTAAAAAATACATGTCTTAGAGTAGCAACCAGTTAAGATGCTGGTAAGAATAAATGCCCTGATACGATTACACATTTTTTAGAAAAAAAAATAATTCTAAATCATGTCACTGTTTTATGAAAACTGCATGTGTATATAAAAAACTTTCCCTTTTTGATACAAAGTGACTGTTTATTTCATCAATGCTTGATTTATAGAGGTCTGCATTTGGCCTTACAAAACATCTATTCAAACACCAATGACTCAGATTTTTGGGACTTTCCTGCTTGTCTGAGAATAATTTTTATAATACAAATGTCTAGTTAGTGAAATGCCATTTTCTGCATGTCACTGACCTTTGTGTTCTGTAGGAAGCAGGGAAATAACACTGGTCCTTCTCCTTTACTCTTAGGAACGCAGAATGACAATCACAAGTGTTTCATTAGCAGATGACAGTGATAGATCCTGTTTTGATCAAGCACTACTCCTGCACATGCTTCTGCCACCAGAACGAGATAAGGACAATCTTTTTTTCCTCTGTTTTGACATTGCCAAATCCATTGAGGTGCATAAAAAGGTGTGTAAGCATTAGAGTAACAACATATTATGATGCAGGCAATGACATCACATGAACACTTGAATTAATTACAAAAAGAATGGATCATCTAAATTAGTTAGGATGCTTCACAACTGGAGCCCGAATGCAGAGATGCACAAAGAATTTCAACTGCTTCTGCCTTAGACAAGGAAGAATGCTCTTTTGACTCATCCAGCAAGTGTTTCTTCCTGTGAGTGAGAAGGATCTTCTCTGGGGACCGGAACGGAAGTGATACCTGTGCATCCCCTTTGTCTCTTTAAACACAGAAAATTCCTACTGTCACCACTGCTCTGTGACAGTGAGACCCACAGCTTTATCCCACACTGCACTGGGATGTTATTGTTGACTGTAAATCCTCCATCTGCTAATTTAATTTGTGCTCCCCTCCTCTGTTCTTGTGTCAGAACAGACAGCAGCCTTGTTAATTTTCTTTGCAGGACTTCATTGGTTTTTCCAGTCAATTCTATCAATTTTCCTCTTCTCTTAAATATCTTGATATTTCCCCCTTTCAAAACCTTATCTCCCCTGATCCCTCACGTTTTCTGTTGGAAGAAGAGCCTAAATAAAAATGACAGTAACACTGAAAACAACATCAGATTTTTTGGTAGGCAAAAAGTTTGCAAATTTTTTCCTGACTAGAAGCTTCTCTCAATACTTCAGTTCTCAGGAGTACAAAAGGCAGCTGGGAATGTATCCTGGTATAAAAAATGCAGAATGAAACCTGACTCAATACAGCATTATTGAAGCATATACACGTGCCTGAACAGATCCAGCACTGATCTACGTTGGGAACGGGGTTGGCAACTGACCACACTGTGAGCAGGGTTGGGACTTTGCTATGTCTGGAGTGGGGTATCGTACCTGAGTGCTGAATGTTGGTGTATGCATGGCTTCCAGAATGACAGGCTATTGAAACACACGTTATACTGTCTTCCTGCTTTGCTTTAAGCACAAGTGTGAAGGAAAAAAAACTAATTCTGCAGTTTGTCTGATGAACGGGTTAGGTCCTTCCAGGTCAGAAGGAAGGATCAGAGTTTACGTTATCGGAGTTGCTACAATTCTTTCAGAAGAGAAAATTCTTACAGTCAAGGGTTTAAAGAGGAAGGAGTGTCTCAAATGTGTAAACTATTGGTAGACAAAACTGTGTGGATACCATGATAGACAGCATGCTTAGTTTAATGAGTGGTTTGGTTTTACACTTCTTTCAGTAAAGGGTGTAGGATTTGTGGTAATTGCCACAAAAGAATCAAAGTAAAGCAACCATAATTGATTTATGGTGAGACAAGACCTGGAATGTGGTACCACAAAATTTTCATGCACTTAACATGGATCTCATGGAGGACTTATGATACAGTCCCTGAACTGGGCTACTCACAGCCCCTGTTCCCTCCAAGGGCCAGACGTGTATCCCAAAGGTCATCAAATAAGCAGTAGTTCCCACACACTCAACAGCAGACCAGCAGTTTTTTGGTTTACTTACATTTCCTAATGAGCTAAATCACAAATGCCAAAAGTTAACTGCTCCCACCTCCTGAAACTTCTCTGCTCCCAAACTGGGCTATCATTGGCTAAAATGCTGAAAAAAAATTGGCTGGGAAGAGGGTATACTGATAAACAGACAAATAATAATGTAGCATCCTCCCTGAAGTATCACTTCCACTGTAACCAGACCAAGTGATGTGAGACGTTTTGCTGCAGTAGTTAATGAGAAAAAGTAACAACCAAGAAAGAGCAGCCCAAATGGGTAGAGCCCTGGCTCTGCTGCTGGATTGGAAGCCAGTCCTCAGCAGCCTGTGCACTACTGTGGGGATTTGTTAAAGGCAAAATATCCATTTGAAATCTAGCCAGTTAGTTAAAAAGGAGTCATGCTTTTAACTTCTTTTGCCTCTCACCCAATTCTGAGTCTTCCTGTCAGCAGCATATTTCTCTCAATTTTGTTTTTCTCATTTTTTAAACATCCCGTATCATTGCTAATGAAAGTTAGGCATAGAGGAGAAACAAACTGGCTGATCAATTGTCAGTGCAAAGAGTGTAATGGACCCCCGAGAAACATCTGCCAAACACATAAATCAAACTCAGAAAGAGAAGGCACGTTTTCTGCACTCTGTTTCAATACTCATATGTACTCCATATAAAAGAAGGTTAGAAAAATCAGTGCATGCTCAATGGGCTTCTTTATATTGTGCAGTTTTCAAAACCTGGAGTTCTATCTCACTCTTACGTAATCAGAGTTGCTGTATTTTTTTTCAGAAGAGGAAGTCCTTACAGGCAAGGGTTTAAAACAGGAGTCTTTCAAATGTGTAAGTTTTTGGTAGACAAATCTGTGTGGATACTGTACTAGACAGGATGCTTAGTTTAATGAGTGCCTGGGCTTTACAGTTCTTTCAAGTATATGTAGAGGAAGACACCCATTGACCAACTCATAATTTTCTGGTAAATCACCTGTAATGTATATAATGAAAATAATCACGTGACTAAAAACACTGAATTAATAGGGACCCATTCTTGCAAGTTATTTGTAGAGTTTACTTGCTATGTGTTGCATGTTGCACGCATTCTTTTTGCTGGGCCGAAGACTGCTTGCAAGTGCCTAAATGAAAAGACATAAATTGTAGGACAAATGTTGCCAGTGGAAGGTCTAGATACAAACTGCTTTGATGTCCTCACAGAGTGGGAATAAACAGCTATAAAACCCACTGGAGTACTATGGGAGCAGAAAACCCATGGGAAAAGTTAAAAAGAATACTTCTTTTTTTCTGAGACTATTCTCCTACTAGTAGCTAAACAATGTGCACTTAAATCTGCCAGTGTTTTCTGTGTTTCCATCAGCTTGTCTCCCATTGTTCATTATCCAATATCATTCAGCCTTATAACGTCTGAACAAAACCAGGGCAGCAGGCATGACAGTCTGTTACAGCTCGTGATTAACTGCCTGATCCCCGTCACCCTCAGGGAAAGCGGAGATTGAGCTCAGGGGAATTTCTCTAATTAATTTAAACGCTATAGGTTTAAGATATGCTTCTCCAACTGCAGTCATTTGGAAGTGCAGTGCTATGAGCCAAGGGCACAGAGCCGGGAGCCCTGAGCCCATATGGATACATATACACCGCATTCACTGAAAACTTGTTTTTTGCCTTCTCATTTCTTCCTACTACAAAGGATTTCTCCGGGGGTGTTCTGGCACTGTCATTGATTCTCTTTGTGCCTCCAGCTCTCTGGGGATGACATTTACCCCAGGAAACAGAGCCAGAGAAGTACTTCAACACTACACATCAGCCTTCAAAGCAAGGCTAGGATAGCCCCAAGTTAACACGAGACTGGCGATGGCCCTCTGCACTACATGGCAAAACCTCATATTTCCCCAACATACTCATTAATACTCATCGGTCATGGCAACAGTTGTACACCTACATCAAGCACAGAATATGCCCTGTGACATTTGGGAGGCAATGGTATTTAGCAAGCTCCTTTAAAATGAAAATCAAAGGAAGTAGTTTCTTTCTAGTGAACACCGGAGCTTTTGCTAGAAAGAAACTTTCATACCTGCAACTTGTGCCCTCTTTGCACTTTGTTGGGATCACACCGATGCTAAATATTGCTTCTGACAAATGGATTGTTTGTAACCTGACCATCAAGGAGTGAATTAATGCCCTAAAGCCAAGAGTTCCTTCTTCTTTGTCTAACAGACATAGCTTATGAAATGAGAGCCCCTTGGCCCTAGCTGTCTGGAGGCTGCCCAGAGATGACCAAGGGGCAGAAGGAAGACACATCCCTCGATGGGGCCCTGGGAGCACCCTGGGACAGCTACCCCCTTCTACCACCCCCTCAGGGACACCCCTGCAGGCAGCCCTCTGTACCCCTGTTGCAACCCCTGTCCGGGGCAACACACACCATGGAGCCCACCCTCCTTGTGCCTTGAATCAGCCCAGGGTTCGACACCTTTTAAAACCTGATGCACATCCTTGTACCGTACGGAGGATTTTGTTCGGGGGAACAAAGTATAAAATGTGAGGTAAGCGTGCAATGCTGTCACAGCAGCTGGACAAAGAAGGGTAATGTTCGTTAAGCTTGTTAATTATGGAAGTTTTGCATCTCAGTGCTTAATATTGAACAAATTGCCAGTTTGGGTCTGCACAATTACTGTCTGGTTTGATAAACAACTCTTTAATTGGCAAAGCTTGCGTGAGATGAACTTTTAAATCACAGCATTTTCACACAATGCAGTGTGAAATTTCTTTCCTTTTTCTTTTGTTTAAATGAGTCACAAAGAACTTGATTTAAGATATATTGCTATCTTCTTTTTAAGTGGAGTCAGAATGGCTGTACCATAGCCCTATACTGCCAGTATTTGGTGCCAACACTTTGATCCATACACATGAACTGGATATAGACATAAGAGCTTACTAAACAAACTGGACAGAGTCCCAGTGGGAACACTCAAAAATGTATTAATCAAAGTCAAGCGGCAGAGCAAATTGAACCAGTTCATTAATTATGAAAATTCTCTCACGAAGTGACATGTTGTTAAGTGTGTGGATACTTAACACATTTGAATCTGTAGACTTCTCTCCACACATGCAAAATTTAGTTACCAATAGAAGTTTTCTTCTTTTCTTCTCCTTCTTCAGATTTAAAAAAAAAAAAAAAAGAGAGAGAAAGAAAAAAAAAAAAGTACTATAAATATCGCATGCACATAACTCCACACAGCATACTTACTGCAGAAAAGCAAATTTGCAAAGGTGGGTGCATGAAAGAGTCATGAGTTCAAGGAAAAAATTTTATGGTCAGCAATTTTGGGAAGCACATACTCGAAGGGAAGAGAAGAAAACCTGTCAGCTCTACCCTCTACAAGCAGGCACTAGTGATTGCAGAGGCCTCCCAGCAGCACCATCTACTCAAGCTGCTGAGCTCTTCCCCTCTGTGCTTAGAGGCAGGGAAACGTGAGGTCTGGAAATGCAGGCAGGGGATAGTGACTGAGTGGCCAAGCGTTAGGACAGGCAGAGAGAGCCAAGTGGAAAATCTTAACATTTCCCTGGGGTTTCCCTTTGAATCCCCCCATTCTTTCATCTGGCTTGGAAAGGATCAGGCAGACCCAGAACAGGAGAACCAGGAGGAGTGACCAAGCATGTGGAGAGCCTGAGCAGAGGAGAAACTGGAAACCTGCTGGTGTTGTGGTGGGAAGGAGCAAGGTGGCTCCCCAGGCTGTCATCTCCAGGGGCACTAGAGCACCCTGTGGTCCAGCACCCAGCGTGAACCTGGACCAGGCTGCAGGCAGGTGTCCATGTCCGCAACAGGGATTAAGCCCTGCGCTTATGCTGCCTCCCCATCTGGTCCTTGCCAAGGTGCTCTGGCCACCAAAATCCAGTGGAGGGGAGCACAGGTTAGCCAGTTCTGCTTGTTGTGAACCAAAAATCATGCTTGAACAAGGCCAATTCATATAGGAGAGGCAGAATGACTTTTGCAGCATTTGGTAAGTCACATTATGCTTCTCTCTGCTTCAGTCACTGCACCTGCAAAAAAAAAAAAAAAGCAACATCATCTTTGCAAAACACACCCTACTCATAACTAATGTGTGTAAGAACTATAAAAAATATGTAATAAACCCCACTTTTACAGTGGTGAAAAACGAAATAAGAGACAAAATATTTCCCTACATTGCTTACTAGTATACAAACTTCATAGGCAAATGTTTTCCATTGTTTGTGCTTGATGCATTCTGTTACCTTTAGCAGATCTCTTAAATAAAGACCAGAAGTGCACAGATGCCCACAGATTACAGGCTAAAAACATATGCCATTCAATATGTTTTCCCTTCCTCCCAGCAATAAAAAGAAAAAAAAAAAATGGTTGCCCCCTGATTAAATTCTGGAGCAAAGTACTTATTTTTTAAGGGATCTTTTGCTGAATATAGTCTCAAACTAAATTTCAAGAGAGAACCTGAGATTCCCAGGAGGGATGCAAAGCACATTTTCTAACACTCCCCTTAGAAAAGGAGAATAAAGTGAGTGCACATTATCAAATCCTGTGAAGGAAATCATACTGGTGTTTGAATGCACTGTATGGCACACCTTTTCTAGTTTCCCATTCTTTAGCACTTCTGTAGATCGTGGACTTTAAGAAAAATTAGAAGAATGTGGTTTCTGATTTTCTTGCCTTTCAGACTGATTCAAATACACTATTTCTCATGTGCAGGAAAGAAGACACAAATTATATTTCTAAGGCAAAGAACAGTGATAAATTAAAAGATTCAAATAGCCCAGCTCAGCAAGCTCTTTCTGACAATAGGTGGTTTTGAGTAAAATAGAGAACCTGTTTTTCATCAGACAGATACAATTTCGTTGAAAAAGTGCATTTCACTCAAAGTTTTCAGATTTATTCTGTGTATTCTCTGCTTTTTTCTCAAGGTTTCCTCTAAGTCATTATCTTCTGCTTTTTTTCCCAAGTTCCCTACTGCCTGTCACAATTTGTCCTGCACAGAGATGTTTTTTCTTTTTCTTCACTCCTTGTCTTGACTCCTGAGAGCAAATGTCCACTCAGTTGTTTCTTGGTTTAGGAAATACATTCATTGAAAAAAAAGAGCAAAACACTTTGTTTCAATATTTTCAACA
This sequence comes from Trogon surrucura, assembly GCA_020746105.1. NCBI lineage: Eukaryota > Metazoa > Chordata > Aves > Trogoniformes > Trogonidae > Trogon > Trogon surrucura. The sequence goes on along the minus strand of CM036617.1, from coordinate 102,426,835 downwards.
TGTAAGAATGAAAGAAAAGCACTGTTTGCCATGCTATTGCTTTTTTTATATAGAAAGACTCAGCCTCACTTGAACTAATTTCAGCCTTCCAGAAGTTAGGCATTTGGGCTTCCTCTATAGTCAGCAGAGATAGGCACATGCCCAGGTGAATTCATCCTCCCAATCTCAGTCACCTCTCCTAGGATGGGATGAATCACATTTCCTAGAGCTGGGGAGGCTGAACTGCTGGCTTAGATTAAGCCCTGAATCTTGAGACAGACAAAGTTTGGCTGGAGGACTTCCACCCACAGTGAATATACATATTATGAGAAAAAGTCATTGGTTTTGATACGAAACATTCAAGCACATTTAAGCAAAGCATGTGGGCATTTTAACTGGTTAGTCTTTGTTTCTACATTTAATCCAAAATTACTTACATAAATGTTCTACTTTGTACTTACTAATTTTTTTATATTGCTCCATAATTTCCAATTTGAAATAAAGTTTCAAGTTAAGAATTCAACATTTGGGTGAATTAAATTTACTTTGTTGAATAGTTATCATTTACCAAAGTACTTCACTAATTTCAAGACATGTCACTTGTATACAGCTGTTGATATGAGAAATATTTCAAGAAAAGGGCATGTCTCAGCAGTCAAAAAAAAAATGGTTCGTCATATATAAGTCCAATGGTATGGGAGTTACCAACTGACAGTAAGCTTTGCTTAAACTTTGACTAAGATCTCAAGCTTTCACTAGGATTTAAGGATCACATTTGTTCAGGGAGTAGCTGAATATTATCTCCACAGGTGTCTGACTCCAAGATAGAGAACAGTAACATCCTTTTGCCTTTCCTAACGACCAGTCAGGTGAAAGATGATTGCTAGCCCCTCTTCCTTATGTGACTGTAAACCACGACCCCAAATCTTTCTGATACCCAAACAACCATGATATTCTTGCAAAACTCCTTTTATAGAGCAGTAGCAATCACCAATTAAAGAGAATTTCCAGTACATCTAGGTCATATATATTTAAGTATAACTGCTTTTATCCAGCAGTGCTGGGAAGCAGTCACATGCTGGGAATATTAAACATGTGTTACTTGGGAAGCCGCTGAGGAGAAAGATCTCAGGAGGAATAACTGAGTCTCCAGCAGCCTGAAGGGAAAGCAAAAGGTCCCCCGGTCACATTGCAGAGACAGAGAAAGGTTGTGCCCGTTGTTCCTTATGGGCCACGATCAGGTCCTAAGCGACGTGGGCTGTTTGCCTAAATCTTTGATTCGAGAGAGAAGATAACATTTTCCAAAACCCTTGAAGGATTATAAATGAAGTTCAAGTTTTGGGCAACGAGGGAATCTGCTTTGCTCAGTGGAGTCCACTAACAA